>OZ057405.1:26727449-27327449 GCA_964056735.1 Allodiplogaster pararmata
TTCGGTACCCATTTAGTCAGACATCTATAAGTAGTCCACTAGCACCCGTTTTCGGTACCCATTTAGTCAGACATCTATAAGTAGTCCACTAGCACCCGTTTTCGGTATCCATTTAGTCAGACATCTATAAGTAGTCAACTAGCACCCGTTTTCGTTACCCATCTAGTCAGACATCTATAAGTAGTCCACTAGCACCCGTTTTCGGTACCCATTTAGTCAGACATCTATAAGTAGTCCACTAACACCCGTTTTCGGTAGCCATCTAGTCAGACATCTATAAGTAGTCCAATAGCTCCCGTTTTCGGTACCCATTTAGTCAGACATCTATAAGTAGTCCACTAGCACCCGTTTTCGGTACCCATCTAGTCAGACATCTATAAGTAGTCCACTAGCACCCGTTTTCGGTACTCATTTAGTCAGACATCTATAAGTAGTCCACTAGCACCCGTTTTCGGTACCCATCTAGTCAGAGATCTGAAAACTCGAGACAGTACGTTAGGTGAAAAAATCAGATGATAAGTAATGAAAAACTTTGAAATGCTGTTTTTCGAGAGAGAGAGAAAAAATTATAAATTGTTCGTGACGAAGACTCTTCGTGTTTCTGAATGAAAAATGGTCGGGAAGTACGGAATTGAAGAATCACCCAATAATGAAACTCATGGCTTGTAATTACAAAGTATTATTCTTTTAAGAAACCTTCTCTTAAGCTTAGCGTCGAGTACCGCGATTTCAGAAGAAATGAATGGAGAAATTACGCCTTCATCAGCAGATTCTGCAACAAGATGAGCAGATCTTTTGATGAAAAAGTAATTGAAAAACTATTACTTTTATAATTCCGGTTCTCATGACCATTACCGTATGAATTAACTTAAATGACTCATGCATTTTTAGATGATTAATTTTATTAATGCGATGTTCACCAAATGTTTAAATTTCTTGAAGATTGCGTTAAATAAAGCTTTCAAGATTGAATAAATTCTGCAGAACCCAATTGGATTGATTATAGGATCTTTAAGTTATCACAATTGTATCCAACTCAATAAAAAATTCCATCGCAAGCACTCGTCCCTCTTTAACTGTTGAGGATTATTTAAATATTCGAACGTTTTCAGATTGACATGTTTGTTTTCTCCTATGATCAGCCCAGAAGCGTTCGTACGTCTGATGCTTGCTGTCCTGGCAAGTCTCATCCACTTGCTGCGAGTGTCACCACCACCGTCGCTTCTGGCCGTCACGGCTGCAGAATGATAGCGGATGACCCAGTCCCGTCACTTATCGTCTTCTTCAAGCGTCGACTTTGTCCAGCAGTGGAGGCTGAGACTGCAGTTGAACCAGAATTTTCAACAAATGTCATGGAAGGGGAAAACATCTGCATGAATGGCAGAAATACCTTCATAAATGGCAGAAACGAAAAAACTATAATAACACTCATAAGGACTTTTTAAACTAATTATTATGGTAAACCTTTTTGAATCAAATCACGCAAAAAGTGTTCGCTTCTCGAATTCAGTTTTTTTTATAGTCAAGTAACTTCAAATGCTTCTATAGAAGAACTATAGTTACGTGAAATGAATCGGGGTTTTGGTTCTGATTACCGAGATTACCGCGTCTCACGCACTTGTGATTTACCCCATATTTCTTTGTTTTGACTGTGCACGGAGAAAATTGCTTGGCGCTTCGTTCGAAGCATATGAACATAGTAACGTGAGCAGAATAAAATGTTCATTTTGCTAACCTTACCATCTTCACTTTATAAAGTTCAATCTTCACTCTAAAAGGAAAGAAGAGTTTCTGAGAGTAAACCGAGTTATCCAGTTTCACGCTCCTTTGATTTTTTTTTTTTGAAAAAAGGAAGTGTTTTCATTCTAGGTTTTTGAAGACAAAAAAGATTCCCCCCAGCTCTCCCAAGACAAAAGTTTTACACCATAAAAATGAATAGTTTACCCTGATGCCATTGACAGAATGAGGTGTTTTCTGAAGCCGGACGCCGGTTTCATTCCACAATTCGATCAATGTAGTGGGAGCTTGAAGATGTAGCCATCGCGCTACTGGAAGTTCTCTTTTGCTTATACTAGCTCGTTTAAAAGTTTATCATCATGAAAAACTCGTAACTGGTTGAAAAAGTCATCGTGAAGAAATCATCTTGAGAAAAGAGGGCTCTTATACTCATGGGCATACTAGACGCCAGACAGTGCAGAGTGCCTTTTTTGTTTGATACGGTCTCGTTAGCCTAAGCCGTACGGCCTCGTTAGCGTAAACCGTTGCCTAAGCCTGAGCGTTTTTAATGTAAAAATAATTTTCTGTAAAAAAAAATTTTTTAAGAACCGGAGTCTCTGATGCTCAAAATGATCACTTATGAAGAAAATTTTCAAAACCGCAGCGTTTAAAGCCATTTTTCGTTTAATATTCTAATGTGTGCAAGACAAGACGCAGGGAGGGCCCTACAGGGAATAAGAGCCGAGACAAGACAAGACGCAGGGAGGGCCCTACAGGGAATAAGAGCCGAGACAAGACAAGACGCAGGGAGGGCCCTACAGGGAATAAGAGCCGAAAAGAGCACTACACATACGATATAAAGATTTTGAAAATCCTCGTTTTTGTAGCTTAGTTGAATTTATTGGTGCTTTTTCGAGTTTTAATGAACCGTATTGAGAAGATCAGTTAAGCTTTTTAGCAAATAGCAAAACAATTATTTCAAAGAGCTTTCTGGCCAAACACAGTGTGTAGTAGGCAGACCTCGTATGAGAACTCTCTTATTTTTCATGATGTCAGCTCAACTCGGAACCTAGGTGTGGTTTGCGTCTCTAACCTTTGGAAAGATGCCAAAAACTGAAACGCGCAATTATAATCTTTCATAAGGTCTCGTTGCTAAGCGTAACCTCTGCCTAAGCCTAAGCAGAAAAAAAGAAAAGTACTTGCAAATCTTTTATCCTGAATTTGTGATTAAATCGTAAAGCTGACTTGTACAAAGCTTTGTGAATTATTTCATGAAGGAAAATAGCAGTAAGTCTGAAGAGAGCGTGAGGTGATAGCAGACAAGCAGAGAAGAAAAAGAGTTTCGATATCTCGAAGAGACAGCAGAAAATCCCAGAAAATCTGCAGTCTGACGCTGCACCACACCTAGGTCCCGAGCAGACCCATAGTAATGTCTTTTGGAAAGTAACTCCTTTTTGCACTCACTATTCAAGTAAGGAAGTTATAGGCAAAAAAACTTCGAAAGAGATGTTTTTAAACTAATCCTGTCAGGTTCGACTTTGCCCCACTCCAAAATGCGTCTATGATTTTCCTCTGATTGCCTGCAGTCTCTTCGTGCTATCTTGTTTTTATTGAGGAAATAATAAACGTCTACCTAATTTAGGGTAACGTCTAGCTAAAGCAACAATTACGTCAACCTAGTTTCGTGCAACGTCTAAATAATTTCGTGGAAAGACCTATTTTGAAAAAACACGTCTGCCTACATATTTCAGTGCAACGTCTACCTATTTTGACAAACACGTCTACCTCTTTCAGTGCGTGTCTACCTTTTGGATAAAAATGTCTAGTTCTGAAAAAGTGTGTATAAATGACCCCGACGCCGTCACATTCCATGATGAATTAAAAATACTCAATATACATTTCATTTATCCATGTATACATTAATAAGAAGAGGCAACAATTTTCAAAAAAAAAAGGTTTTATTTCAATTTCGAAGACATGGAACATTTAAAAGGAACGTCCTCGATGATAACGTGGTTCTTAAGAATGGTTCTTAAAAATGGTTCTTAAGATAACGTTCTTCCTTCTTGAAAATGGCCTTTTTCTTTCTTATCAATATTTTTTTGTTTGTTTTTTTTTCAGAATAATAAACACCTTTCAAAGAAAGGGGTTTTATTTGAAACAGGAGCATGAGATATTAAATTTGATTATAAATTTGATATTATCAAAGCGTTCTCCATTAAACTCTATAATCCGTGCGTTTCCATTAGTTCCCGATTTTCAGGTGCTTTGTTTCCGAAGAACCTTTTGTTTAATTCAAAATCATGAGGTCAAGAGTTTTCCATTTAATCTGGAATATATAAAAAAGAAATGCATACGCAAAAATTTGACGAGATTAATGCCGAATACTTTCTTCTTTCTAAAGTAAGAATCGTTTAATTACTCGGTTGAACCGATATTGAATGCTACGGAAAATCCAAGCTAATTCGAGTAATTCTTACTCCCCTTTCGAATACGTCAAGGGGATGTTTCACGCGCTGTAATATGTCGAGAGCGCGGAAGATTGCTTCCGAATTCGTTTTCTAATATGTTATCATACTTGAAAAAAGCGTGGGAGAGTAAAGACGAAAGAAAATTCTTTCACTACTCATTATCTTGCCATCAAAACTTGTCATAAGGTTCATCAAAAAGGCGAATTTTCAAATCTTTTTTCACGATTTTGATTGTCGAGAAAAACGTTATAAAACTTCTTTATTTTTGCTGAAAATTTTCCCATTAGTTCAGGCTAATTTAATGATTTTTTGAGACAATAGAAAAGCATAGATACTGTTAGGAAAAGTGGTTTAATGAAGTTATCATGCTATAGATATGATACGATGAAGAAATTCAAAACCCCATTTGCAGAGTATCGTATGCAAATGGTGTAGACTTTCATAAAGCACCTTAATTTTGTAGACGTTTCACTAAAAGAAAGATAGACGTGTCACTAATTTAGGTGTACGTTTTTCTCCAAAAAGGTATGCGCGTCACTGAAATAGGTAGAAGTGTTTGTCGAAATAGGTAGACGTTGCACTGAAATTGGTAGACGTGTTTTTGAAAATAGGTAGACGTTTCACTGAAATAGGTAGACTTGTTTGTCAAAATAGTTAGACGTTGCACTGAGATTGGTAGACGTGTTTGATAAAATAGGTAGACGTTGCACGAAATTCGGTTGACGTCGCACGAAATTAGGATATACGACGCACGAAATTAGGTCGACGTCGCACAAATTTAGGTTGAATTTTTCAAATTAGTTAGACGTTTTTCAAATTAGACAGACGTGAATTTTTTTATTCTTCTCTGCTTCTCAGCTATCATCTCACGCTTTCTTGTGTCAGCGTGCTGCGTCAGACAGTGCAGCGTTTAATTAACTTTTACTAACTCAGAAAAAAAGTGTTCTAGGTACTTTCATTTTTTTATTATGCTAAGGCTTAGGCGAAGGTTACGCTATCGAGGTCGTACCGCTTAGAAACGAGACTATACGGCTTAGGAACAAGACCGATACGCAGTTTGGCGTGAGGTTAAACTTATACCTTGTCAGTTTATATGGAGAAGTAGTTAAAGCTAAGAAAGATGTATGAAACATTGTGAAGATGAAGGTTATTTCATAACTGACGCAAGTCGAGATAACTTGCTATTTTTCGCGAACCTTGTGGAAGAAGATGTAACCGATGAAGGGAGAAACGGGATGAGAGTACATTTTCTGCAGGTGAACATTCAGAATGAATGCTGTGAAGAGTGTGCCGATGAAAATTATGAAGATGATCGTGAGGTAGAAAAGACCTGTGCATCCAAAAATTAGTTAAGATAATACCTTTTATTTATTGAAAAAGTGAATGATCTACCTATTAAAAAAATTGTGATTTTTGTGTTTTTCTTTTTCTCAAAACTAGAGAGAGAGAGAGAGAGAGAGAGAGAGAGAGAGAGAGAGAGAGAGAGAGAGAGAGAGATACGAAAAGAGAGAGAGAGAAAGTGTGAGTGAGGTAACGAATCCCAACCGAACAGTGGGATATAGTCGGATGTGGTGGGCATTTGCTCAGAGACCATCATCATGAGAATGGACATTGCTAGAAGGGAGTCGATTCCCAGGGATAGCTTTTCTCGCCGCTCAGAGGACGTCGATGCTGCGGTGAAGAAACCCGTGACTGCCACCATGGTGATCACCGAGGTTGGGATCACCTGCAAGTCATAACTCTCACTCTAATGGTGAAGAAACCCGTGACTGCCACCATGGTGATCACCGAGGTTGGGATCACCTGCAAGTCATAACTCTCACTCTAATGGTGAAGAAACCCGTGACTGCCACCATGGTGATCACCGAGGTTGGGATCACCTGCAAGTCATAACTCTCACTCTAATGGTCCTTATTTCTAAACTTCAATCCATTTTTTCTCTACTTGAATTCATCCTTGTTTTCTTTTTTCATGCTTCGATCCACGCTTTTGTTTACAATTGCCTTTCGTCTTTCCCTTTCGCTTTCTATTATCTTTGCCTCTCTCTTTTTCGTCTTTCACGCATTTTGAGCTTTTTTTTTTTAAAAATGTAATTTTCACGGCTCTAATTTACTTTAGCCGTTCAATGAAAGTTTTGCCGTCCAATCAAAACTTCAGCCGTCCAATCAAAACTTTAGCCGTCCAATCAAACTTTTACAATTAGACTCTCTTATTTTTACATTAAAAAAACTTTTACATAAAAAAACGCTTAGGCTTAGGAAAAAGTTTACGCTAACGAGGCCGTACGGCTTAGCTAATGAGGCCGTACGGCTTAGCTAACGAGGCCGTATGGCTTAGCTAACGAGGCCGTACGGTTAGGCTAACGAGGCCGTACGGTTTAGCTAACGAGGCCGTACGGCATAAGAAAATTTCTCATATTATTAATTTTTGTTAATTCATTTTCTGTCAGCTAAACTTTCATTGGACGGCTAAACTTTCATTGGACGGCTAAAGTAGATTAGAGCCATTTTTCTCTACTCGAGCAACCTATCTACACAACCTCTACTCGAGCTTATCAACTTTAACAAAAAGTTTCTGGATCTCTTTTTTTTCTTCTTCTTTTCTCCTTCGCTTTCACTAACAGCCTTGTTGTTTGTAAAAACAACTTACCAAGTTAACGATGTAGTAAAGTGGCTTCCTCCTCACCACCAACGAGGCTTCCAAGAGAACCCATGGCTCGGGGCAACATACGAACTTCGACTGAGTTTCAAAAAAGTTAAAAACGGTTGATCACTAATGTTGTGTATTACTATGTTTTCAAACCGCTTCATGTGTACAGGTTGAAGCGAATGCCAAACCACATATTCCCCATAAAAAAGAACGTAACTCAACCTTAGATGTTCCCAGTGAGAACTATCGAAGAGTTTTAGTAAGTCGATGAAGTTACTTTTACTGTTGCACATGCAGATAAGTTCTCGTACAGTTTTTTTATTGTTTAAAACTACCCTAATTGATTTGAAAAAAAAACTTATTGAGCAAGTTCATGAAAACATGACCGCTTTTTAATTACTCTTTCAGAGCTCTAGCCCCTAAGTCATCAGATCTGTGACTCTAACGCTTTTGTCAACTCAAAGGTTCTCGTTTAGAACACATAATATGATGATACTTGTAGCTCATCTTTTCACATTAGTCTACGGTGATTCGAAAACATATACAGTAGTATAAGGTTAAAAATATATAATAAAAAATATAGCTCTGAAAGGAGGTTACAAATATAGCTCTGAAAGGAGGTTACAAATATAGCTCTGAGATTGAAGTCGTTCGGAAGACGACTTCGATCGTGTTCACCTCAACGCGGCGTATCTCAAAAGAGACAATGACCCACTCCTCGTTCGGAATAAAGTTATCGAGATTGACAGCAGAGAACTCCGCTTCGTAGTTGATGTCCGACTTGGATGAGGTCCAAGAGGAGATGATCAGCGTGCAGTTCTGCTGATCATAAGGGAAGAAGCGAATGTCTAGCTGACAGCTCGTCCTTCAACAGAGGCCTTTGTTACAGACTAATTTTTTCAAAGAACCTACTTCTGCAGTCGCGTTCGACGAGAATTTCGGCATCTCAGACATCAACTTTTCGTAGCAAGGTAATTTTAATCAATGAACTTTGAGATCATCAGTTCGACATAGGGTTTTCTTAGTGTTATTCACATTTCAACATATTCAAAGGGTTTGCGGTAGACTCAACGCAAATCTGTTCACTGAAATGACGATTTTGATATCATGAAAAACTTTAAAATAGTAAATGCAATTGAAGAAAAAAGTTTCAATTTCCTTGATTAATAACCTTTCCGATAACTTGTCACTCTCAAAACACTTTCTTCTGTTCCACTTATTGAACATTTACATTCTATACTTATTCAGTTAGCTGCTCGTTTAGTTTATAATGAAGCAAGGCTGTATATGGCTTGAATGCAACAAAAAAGCTTGTCTTAAGGCTCATTATTAAACCCAGCCTTCTGGGTCTCTTTACGACGGTTTCCCTACCAATAATATTCAGTCAATTCATGTGATTTGCTATCTGAACGGCCAGAGCTGGTCAGATGCTCATGATATTAAGTGGAGTAGGTACCTGTAGAGAGCGGGGTACATGAACATGATGTCGGCGCCCGACTCTCCCTTCCAATATCTGGTGGTGATGACTGCATTGATGTACCTTTCCGTCTCTTCTCGATTCATGACCACACTACAAACAACTTTAAAGAGCAACTGTCCAATGAACTTCTCCTCACTATTCAAATAATTTAGCCTGAGTGGGTCGTCATATTCTCAAGAGGGTCCAAGTTACTGACAGAGGGGCTTATGGCGGTGGAATATTACAGCCATGTTATCTTAGGTCAGCAGGGCTCATTACAACTACATATATACATACTTAGTTCTATCGAACTACTTAAACACATTTATCATGTTCCGAGAAATATTCTACTGTTTTATCGACTCTTCTCTACTTACATATGTTTGCCTCACATAATGTCCGCTCTCTATAGGTAGAGATTTTCATCTTCTTAATCTCTCACTTGAGTGATGACTTGAGTGATGTTTCATCTCAATACAAATCTTTACTTCTTTTTATAGTAAGTTATTTTTTCTATTTGAAAACCTATTCTAATCCTATAGAAAATCTATTCCAAATAGTTTACCTCATACGTACTCAAGAAGCTGGTGAGTTTTGAGGTATTCTTGTGAAAATAGAACCTGTTATAAAGATAAGTATCCGGAAGCCATATTGCTTGATAAGGCAGGATGCTCACATTAATCATTCCGTATGCTTCTGGATTCCATCCAAGAAAGTCGTCCTTCCATTTCTGAGTGATGAACATAGCAATAAATGATCTTGAAGATTGGACAAATAATTAAGTTGGGTTGAATGAACCCTATCAACTTTTCGATAAAATAACCCTTTGTCGACAAAAAGCTATAACTACTTAGCTATTTTTCATGACTATATGCATGGATCTACATTGAACTTGAACTCTGAGCCTGCTACCAAATTAGGAATTGTCGTTTTACTGAGCATTGAATATGAAAAGTTCAAGCGTTTCACATTTTAAAGCAAAAAATTTAAGTTTCTAAATGTTTAATTTATTTATAGTAAAACTTTTTGGATGGGAAAACACAAACTACAAGTAGCTAAAAAGGGAAGAAACAGACTATAATAAAAACTTGCAAGTTTGTTAATTACACCATGTGTTGTCACATTTTGAATAATGTATGAACAAATAAATAAATAAAGCTGAAAATGATTTAATTAATATGACCCGCTGACCTGAATAACCCAAAGATTAAGATCAATGTTCTGCAGCTTCTCATTCTGCAAAATTTCTGCTTCACAACAGCTTATACGTATTTACTGTTGAACACGGGAAGTTATGAAACATTAAATAGGTTTAAGAAACCCTAAAACTATGAAAAGTAAAAAAGAAGCAATAAATATGTTTTTTAAAAAAAGTAGCTAAACTGAGACGATGTTGTGAGAACAAGCAGGAGAAGGGAAAGAGATAAAAAAAATAGTGAGAAAAAACATAGACTGTGTGTGCGTGTGAGAGAAAGAGAGAGAAAGTGAGAAAGAGAAAGAGAGAGAAAGAGAGAGAAAGAGAGAAAGAGAGAGAAAGAGAGAAAGAGAGTGAAAGAGAAAGAGAGAGAGAAAGAGAGAGAAAGAGAGAGAAAGAGAGAGAGAAAGAGAGAGAAAGAGAGAGAAAGAGAGAGAAAGAGAGAAAGAGAGAGAAAGAGAGAGAAAGAGAGAAAGAGAGAGAATGATAGAGAGAAAGAGAGAGAAAGAGAGAGAAAGAGAGAGAGAAGAGAGAGAAAGAGAGAGAACAAGAAAGAGTGTCTGCGAAGCTTCCCAAGAGGTTATTCTGCATACACTTTTAATCTGTGTCTAGCCTTGTCAGATGCGTTGTTATGTTGAAGAAAAAGACGGATCGGACGTTTCGCTTTATCAAAGCATCATCAGCGAATGTTCGTCACCTCAAGACAATATGGATAGCACAGTCAAAGAAATACACTACAGTACCGCCCAAAATGTTATAATATATTGAATTATTGAACATAACTTTTTTCAAAAAAAACGAATGAAGATCAAATTTTCAGATATTTCTTTACAAGCCAAATTCACATGTTTCGAGTAATAGAACAAGTTTGGAAAATGCTTTATTAGGTTTATTCGTTAAAAAAATGGAAATAGTAAAAAGTGCTTATAAAGATGTTCAGTTTTTTCGAAGTAATAAAACAAATATTCTAGTATTTGGTGGCATATCCTTTCGAGTCAATGACTGCCTGACATCTACGAGGCATAGAATCAATCAAAGAGTCAATGGTTGCCTGCGAAATCGCCTTCCATTCCTCCTCTAGCTGCTTAAACTTTTCATCAGCATTTCTGCATGTTCTTCCCGTCAATTTTCGTTGCAAATGTTCCCATAAATTTTCGATGATGTTCAAATCGGGAGACTGGCTCGGCCAGTCTAAAACATCCACATGCCGATGGCGAAACCAGTTCTGAACGTGCTGAGATCGATGTTTCGGGTCGTTATCTTGTTGAAAGGTGAACCCACGGCCGAATTTGGAGAGGGCCCAAGGGCGCATAGTGCTTTCCATTATGTTCTCATAGCCGTAACGATCGAGATTTCCGACAATACGTCTAATTGGACCCATGCCGCTGGCGGAAAAACAGCCCCAGACCATCACAGAACCACCGCCATGTTTGACTGTGAGCGACTGGTATTGCGGCAGGAAACGCTTGCCCGCTGGACGTCTTACCCACCTCAGACCGTCACTGCAGAACATATTAAACTTGGATTCATCGCTCCAAACAATCTGAGACCACTCACGGCGTGTCCAACTGAGGTGATCCTTAGCCCACTGAACTCGAACTTTACGATTTTTTTCGCTGATGAAAGGCTTCTTTGCAGCCGCCTTCCATTCAGTCCAGCGGCTTGCAAACGGCATTTGATGGTAGTTATTGAAGGAGCAGGAGTCGCGGGCGTTGATATGATAGCTTGAATGTCTGTAGCAGTGCGTTTCGGGTCTTCGCGAGATGCGCGCAGGATGCTTCGGTCCATGTACCTCGAAGTTACGCGGGGTCTCCCCGAACTTGTCTTCACGATGACTCGTCCCTGCAATTTTTTTGTGTTCCAAAGTTATTCAGTTGTAGAAAATTCGTTTACCTGGGTTCGAAAACGCCGGAGGATATGGGAGATAGCGCTCTGAGTTACCCCGAACTGCTGAGCGAGCTCGCTCTGTGACCGGCCCTGTTTCGCCCCAGCAACAACAACTTCTTGCATTCTTTTACTTGTATTTCGATGTCCAACAGTTCGAACCATGACTTGAAACAAAATTTTTATGAATGAAGTTCGGTAAACAAAAAAAAAATCAACTAAAAAAATCATGGAGAAAAACTGAAAAATGGAAGATATACCAATTTCGGTGTATTTCCTGGAGATAAATAATAAATCACTCAAAACGACGTCCGGTACGGTACAGACACCCAAAAAAACTTCTGTGAAAATTTGAGCTTTGAATTTTATCTTTGAAAAAAGTTATTTTCAATAACCCTATATATTATAACATTTTGGGCGGTACTGTATGTAGAAAGAAGTAGTATATATTTACAAACCAATAGAAGTTGACAAAAGGGAAGAAATCCTCTGGGAAGTGCAGAGGTTACACTAATAATAATAATAATACCGTGTTATTGAGAGAAGTAACATAAGAAGAAGAAAAGATTAAATGAACAAATGAAATTTAGATGGAGTTTATAAAACGAGCGTGAGGATTATGAAATAGGCAAGAGAGCGAGATGGGAAAGCTCTTCTGCCAGTTCGGTTTTGTTATTGAGGTCAGGCTTGTGAGTGTCTATTAGTATCGCTTCTACAATTCTTCGGCGAACAACATTCTTATCAACATGTAAAATAGAGCCATATAGGACAACATCGGTTGTGGGATGAGCAGAAAGAATATGTTGGGCAAAGGCGTTGGTGGAGTAGGATGGCGCCTTTGGGTTCTTTGCCGCACGTATGTGCTCTGTTGCTCTAGTGTGAACTGAGCCTGTGTGGCCTATGTAGAACAAAACGCATGAACATGTGATTATGTATACAGCACCAGAAGTGTTGCAAATGCCTACTTTCGCGGAGGGGCAAAATATACAGACTTTGGGATTGTAAAGTTCTATCAGGGTTACGATTCCTACAGATAGACTGGAGCGAGGGAGAAGGTTTCTCTATTACATCAACATTAATCAAATGAACATCATAAACAGCTTTTCGAACATTTCTAGTTAACTCATCGGAAAATAAAGGAATCGAAAGTATAGCTCTGTTGTTCCGAACTGCAGGAACTTGTTTCCTCCGGCCGGTCGGCTATTTGGAAAGTTCGTACCTCTATTTACATGTTGATAAGAATGTTGTTTGCCGAAGAATTGTAGAAGCGATACTAATAGACACTCACAAGCTTGACCTTAATAACAAAACCGAACTGGCAGAAGAGCTTTCCCATCTCGCTCTCTTGCCTATTTCATAATTCTCACGCTCGTTTTATAGACTCCATCTCAATTTCATTTGATCATTTACTCTTTTCTTCTTCTTGTGTTACTTCTCTCAATAACACGGTGTTTTCTTCTTAGTGTAACCTCCGCACTTCCCAGAAGATTTCTTCCCCGTCGTCAACTTCTATTGGTTTGTGAATATATACTCATTTTTTATATTTCATGTTGTTCATTCCTTCTACATAGTGTATTTCTTTGACGGTGCTATCCATATTGTTTCAAGGTGACGAACATTCACTGATGATGCTTTGATGAAGCGAAACGTCCGATCCGCCTTTTTCTTCAACATAACAACACATCTCACAAGGTAAAACACAGCTTAAAAGTGTCTTCATCCAATCCAACTGGATTCTTCATCCAATCCAACTGGATTCTTCATCCAATCCAACTGGATTCTTCATCCAATCCAACTGGATTCTTCATCCAATCCAACTGGATTCTTCATCCAATCCAACTGGATTCTTCATCCAATCCGTTTAAGTCAGCACAAACTCTTCTTTATTCTACATACATAGTATTCTTAAACGCAGGTTCGAATAGGCCGAACGACTGACAATGGATAATATCTGATAGAGACTCATGGAGAAGGAAATCGTTGTGTACGTCGAATGGTTCATCACCGGCCGTACTCTTCGGTCATATCTGGAAGCCATGCTTTCCAACTCACTCTTTTCAGGATTAAATACTGGACAAGACTCTGATTTTCTTTTCCAGAAAGGCTCCGAAAAACACTTTAAAAAGAAAAAGAAAAGATTGCACAGATGGAAAAATTTAACTTTTTCTTTTTAGAAACATATCCTTTTTCTCTTTTCTCTCTCTCACTTTTATTTTCTTTACGTGCAGAAATTTGTAGTGCGATGCTGTTTGTAATTACGGTACTTTAAGTGTGTCATACATTTGTATTTTTTCTTATACTTTTTTCCATACATTTGTCTTTCTTATAAATTTTCCCATGCGGTCTTCTTCCTAAACCGTAGGGCTTCGTTAGCGTAACCTTTGCCTAAGCCTAAGCGGAAAAAAGTGAATTTTAGCTGAAAACAGCTAAGCCACTTAACTCAATTAGACTGGATAAAACTATAACATTGTGGCTAATTGTTCTGTACGGCCTCGTTAGACTAAGCCTAAGCGAAAAATTCAGTGAGAAGTAACCTGGTCCCCCCAAAGTAAAGTGCTGATACTTATCCGATTTGAAAGCAGCGAAAATTAAAACTAAGTAAACGGAGAACACGAAAAATATTAACAATAAATTTAATATAAGAAGATAATATTAGAAGAAAATATGAGACGACATACAAATGTAAAAACACACTTGGAAAAACGTACCATAATCACAAGCATAGGACTGCAAAAAACGTACCGTAATCACAAGCATAGGACTGCGAAAAACGTACCGTAATCACAAGCATAGGACTGCGAAAAACGTACCGTAATCACAAGCATAGGACTGCGAAATTTCACAAGTATTTTCTTTTATCTTTCTCTCTTTCTCTCTTTTTCTCTCTGTATTTCTCTGATTTTAAAATTTGGCTAATTCATAAACCCGAAGGCCAAAAAATTGAAATCTGTAACTCAATTGCTAAAACATCTAGATTACATAGAATTTCGTTTTCCGCATGGTTTTCTCTCGCAGATTAAATCATTCGATACAATTACCCTTGAAGTAGAATTTTAATTGTGCTCATAGTTGGCGTTATTCGAGAGTAATTTTTGCTTACTGGTTTTCTTTTCAGTTGAAGCCCTTGAAGTTATTGCTAGATGTCTTCACTGGATACTTCATCCAGGCTTTTTCTTTAAAGACAGGGTTATTTTTAGAACATTAACCATTGTAAATATGTATGTATGCATTGACTATATTTTCTGTGGGATGTGAGTGTAAGCATGCAGCTCTTCCAAAAAGGAGTTTGGGGCAAGGGTGAAGACGTACTTGACGAAAAAAGATACATTCCTTTTTTTCCTTGCTATCAATTGCACCTCAAATAAAACTAAAGACTCTTCTTATTTCATAAGCAAACGCAAACCGGCAGAAAAGTTACTGTGATACTGCACCCAATTGCTCAATGAAAGGTATGCGCAATACCAATAATTCTTGTGGTCTTTGGCTTATGTATGTATGTACATATTATATATCTGTTTGAGAATTAGTGAACACTAATCAGTAACGCCAAGAATAGTGTATTTGTCTTTTAATTCGTACGACATTTCTTTCCTTTTTTGTTCATAAAATCATTACAGAAGAATTAAAAGAAATAGAACGAACACTCCATATTTCTTGGTTTCTTCCAACCCCTGAAGTTCTTTCTTTTAAATATACCAAATCCTGAATTGAACTTGGTCTCGAGAGTGAATCTTATCATTATTTCCTGTCGATCCGTTTTAAATGACAGGATTTCCTTTTAGCTGATTGTGAAGAAGAATAGAATTAATTAATCGAGAGTAGAAATTTCGAAAACTTAATAGCCGGAGTGGAAGGCGGATGCTATGCCTTCAGAGGCCGCAATCTCACTTTCATTAGAAAAAAAGTTCAATGTCATCTTTTTTTCCTTTATATACCGCTTCTCTTTCGAAGAAGAAGAAAAAGGTATCTATTTTTCTGCTGATGACACTTCACTAGAAAATATAGTGAAACCGCGTAGCTTAAATGAGCGCCTTCTTCCTTCCAAAGGCCAAATTAGATTGCTGAGAAATGTTTCATTGTTTGGCTAGGAAAAAAAGGGACGGCAAAAAGCATGTCGAGAGGAAGGAGAAATGAGAGTATAAGACAGACTGTGAAAGTAAAAAAGAGAGATAAGGAGAAGGAAGGAGAAATGAGAGTATAAGACAGACTGTGAAAGTAAAAAAGAGAGATAAGGAGAAGGAAGGAGAAATGAGAGTATAAGACAGACTGTGAAAGTAAAAAAGAGAGATAAGGAGAAGGAAGGAGAAATGAGAGTATAAGACAGACTGTGAAAGTAAAAAAGAGAGATAAGGAGAAGGAAGGAGAAATGAGAGTATAAGACAGACTGTGAAAGTAAAAAAGAGAGATAAGGAGAAGGAAGGAGAAATGAGAGTATAAGACAGACTGTGAAAGTAAAAAAGAGAGATAAGGAGAAGGAAGGAGAAATGAGAGTATAAGACAGACTGTGAAAGTAAAAAAGAGAGATAAGGAGAAGGAAGGAGAAATGAGAGAATAAGACAGACTGTGAAAGTAAAAAAGAGAGATAAGGAGAAGGAAGGAGAAATGAGAGTATAAGACAGACTGTGAAAGTAAAAAAGAGAGATAAGGAGAAGGAAGGAGAAATGAGAGTATAAGACAGACTGTGAAAGTAAAAAAGAGAGATAAGGAGAAGGAAGGAGAAATGAGAGTATAAGACAGACTGTGAAAGTAAAAAAGAGAGATAAGGAGAAAGAGAATGTGAGAAGAGCGAGAAAAAAAGGAGGAATTATGGAAACATTCAGAGAGAGTAATACAAATTCACAGAGAGTGAAGAAAAAATCCTTAAAAAAGAAAAGAAGAGAAAGAGAGAGAAAAGGCAAAGAAAAGTCACAGGAATCTATGAAAGTGTGTATAAGAGCGAGCAACCATGAAAAGAGCGAGAGGAAGATAGATATAGAGAGAAGAATGAGGGAGAGAGATGAAAAGAGCGAGAGGAAGATAGATATAGAGAGAAGAATGAGGGAGAGAGATGAAAAGAGCGAGAGGAAGATAGATATAGAGAGAAGAATGAGGGAGAGAGAAAAGAAAAGAGCGAGAGGAAGATAGATATAGAGAGAAGAATGAGGGAGAGAGAAAAGAAAAGAGCGAGAGGAAGATAGATATAGAGAGAAGAATGAGGTAGAGAGAAAAGAAAAGAGCGAGAGTAAGATAGATATAGAGAGAAGAATGAGGGAGAGAGAAAAGAAAAAAAGAAGACAAGAGGAAAAGGATGCAAAGGGGAAAATAGGGCAAGTTGAAAAGTAGATAGATACAAACTTTGAACTCTGTTTTGCAATCAGCAGTTGATAAATTTTCTGCTCTTTCCCACAGAAAAAATACAGCTGTGAAGCATTTCTTGAATTCCCAATTTTTCTTATCTTAAGAAGTGCCTCTTCTCTTAAGAAGTGCCTCTTCTCTTAAGAAGTGCCTCTTCTCTTAAGAAGTGCCTCTTCTCTTAAGAAGTGCCTCTTCTCTTAAGAAGTGCCTCTTCTCTTAAGAAGTGCCTCTTCTCTTAAGAAGTGCCTCTTCTCTTAAGAAGTGCCTCTTCTCTTAAGAAGTGCCTCTTCTCTTAAGAAGTGCCTCTTCTCTTAAGAAGTGCCTCTTCTCTTAAGAAGTGCCTCTTCTCTTAAGAAGTGCCTCTTCTCTTAAGAAGTGCCTCTTCTCTTAAGAAGTGCCTCTTCTCTTAAGAAGTGCCTCTTCTCTTAAGAAGTGCCTCTTCTCTTAAGAAGTGCCTCTTCTCTTAAGAAGTGCCTCTTCTCTTAAGAAGTGCCTCTTCTCTTAAGAAGTGCCTCTTCTCTTAAGAAGTGCCTCTTCTCTTAAGAAGTGCCTCTTCTCTTAAGAAGTGCCTCTTCCTCTCCATCGTTTTTTCACTCCACTTCCCAAAATTAAACAGCTCTCCCAAGGAAATTATCTCGTCTACTGACCTCACCATGAAGCAACTGACCAAAAAGTATCAAACCAATAATTATTTTGATTGACGTCCTTCAAGCGAGAAACATGTTGTTAACTGTTATTCACACCAATT
Source organism: Allodiplogaster pararmata (assembly GCA_964056735.1). Lineage (NCBI taxonomy): Eukaryota > Metazoa > Nematoda > Chromadorea > Rhabditida > Diplogasteridae > Allodiplogaster > Allodiplogaster pararmata. The sequence continues at coordinate 26,744,906 of OZ057405.1, forward strand.
TTTTTCCCGATTTTCGCCTCCATTCTGGAAGAATAGTACAACAAAAATGCATTCTGTTTGGTGTCCTTTAATCACAGTTTTTGGGAGTCAAAATTTCTTAGACAAGTTATTCATGGGTATTTAAGTCTTCCCTTAACGACTTCTGCTTGAATTACTTCCTCCCCGATAACTTTTCCTTGTTAAGTAACCAGTGATAAGCTTATTATTCTCTTACTAAGAGTAAAAATTGAAGAAAATATTCAGCTGTGATACTAACTATACATGAATTGCGGAATCGTTTTAGTTTTATTTAATTATTCATTAATTATTTAAAATTTGACAACACATGGAAATGAAAGAAAAACAAGGACAAAGAAATGAAAACAAATAGAGAACTCGTTATTCTGTTTCCAAGATTAGGTAATACCAAGCAGATCTAAAAGACGAAGTTTACCCAACCTCTTTTTAAAAGTGGGAGTTTACATATTAGGAGGTTTACAACATTCTCAGGCAGTTTAGAATATTAAAAAAAATGGCAAGAAAATAGTTTTGGTTAGTTAATAGTAACTTAATCTTCTCGAAAACGCCTTTGTTCTTATTCAAAAAAAATGTTAAAAGATGATTTTTACCTTCGTGAATTCTTTTATTCAGACTTTTACAGTTTTAAATAAACTCAGAATAAGTTGTTTATGATGGTGCAATGAAACCATAAAATAGATAGAATGTAGTAACGTTCAATTAGGTAAACTCTGTAGTTTATTAAGAGACGAAAACAAGACGAAGAAAAAAGAAGTTGTTACAAATCGATTATCAGACTGAAAAAAAAGCTATTTCACAGGGCGGAATCGAACCAAGCCACGACTTCAATCTCTAACCGAGTGGACGAGCGCGTCACCATTACACTGTCATCTTAAATAGGCGAACTGTGAAAGCCTTCAAACTGTGTAACTAATTTTTTTGCCTTCGGTAAACAAAAAAATTGATTTGAACCCACCTTTTTGGATCCGTGAGGTCTTTTGCTAAACGAACTTGAGGAAGAAATTCACCGTTGGCGTCCATCAAAGCATCGCCTGAACATTGAGTACTCAGCCGTTCATTAATTCTTCATTTTTCGCCCAATTGAATTTTCCAGAGAATGAGTCTAGAATGGACCATAGTATAGACGTGGCGTATCATGAGCTAGTGAATTGTATAGTCTTTTACCTACTAGTCCAATCAATTGAATAATCAAAGAAGGACGCCTATCTTTCAAAGGACATGGAGCAGATGATAGCAGAAACACATGTTTCGTTCCTTTTTCTTCCAAATATCGGTTTTTTCTATCGAAATTTCTTGATTGAGAATGTGAAAAAAGCTGAAAAAATTGCCTTGAGGATATTTCGAATTTAATGTATTGCATTATCCAATTTTTTTCCAATAAAGATTCAGATACGATTACAATTATAATTTTACCTTAAGAAATGTGCATGAACTCGCCAAAAACGCGATTTTCTTGGGAAAACAGAAGAATGGAACATCGCACGAGCAAAAATGGCAAAAATGGCAAAAAACTGGTAGTATTTTTTTAAAAAAACTGGTATAATTATTATTTTTCTTTTTACTGTCTTCGACTAACTTTATATTCCCAAATCTATTATGATTTTAAACAATAGCCTTCTCACGATCGCTTCTCTCTCACACAAAACCTTTTAAATTCTCTTCATCCCTCTCTTTCTTTTTCTCCATTTTTTCTCTCAAATTATCATTTCATACGTTTATCTCTCTCTTTCCCTATGGACTATATGAATATTTTAATTTATTCAACTAGCCAATTCCGTTCTCCTCTAGGTTAAGTTTAGGAAGCTCAAGATTGTAGAAAATTTAGAAAAAACACAGGTTGCTTTCTACGAAATTGAAAAGAGTTTTCCAGGATGCTCGATAAAAACCCGGAAAAGCAAACTTGAGACAAAAAACGGGTTCCAGCCAGGGGTTAAATAGTCATGTCAGACCTTCTGTCGGCGGGCCTCTGTTTTTCCAAAGCATAAGGGGGGACCCTTATGTTGAACAAAAAAAATTTTCGCGGGTCTCTGTTTGAAAAATCGTAGGAGGAGACTCTTATGTGAAAACAATTTTTCGTTGTCTGTACCTTTTTCTTGCACACTAAAAACCTCCTTGTTCCAGCTATAAGAATTAGTCAATGAATCGAGGAAAAAAATTTAATGAATGAGTGTATAAACGAGTTGACGAATCAATGGAAGAGTGCTTGAGTGTATAAATGAGTGAATGAATGAACTAACGTGTGGCCTCTAGAACAAGTGTGTTGTGAAGAAAGAGCAAGCATAGAGGGGGCAAATTCCAATGCATTCTTCCGTGCGGACAAGTTGTCAGGAACCTCGTAACGCTTGTTTGTAAATCTGCAGCGAAATTCTAAATGTACAATAGAATAAAACAAAAAAGTTTTGTTAGATAAGTTCAACATCATCAGCTATAATATTTGCGATATTTAAGTGCTGAAGTACATTAAACGAACGACTTTTCGCTTTTCTATTTTAAAATATCATAAATTTTGAGAGACTAAGGAATTCCCAACACAAATAGCAGTTCATTTAATCTTTACCCGGTTCGAAAACCCAATAACTGAACAGTTGAGCAACTAATAGCTACAAAAGCCCTTTTTTAACAAATTAAAGATAAAACAACCGTGTGTGTCAAAACTTTGAGTTATTCAAACACTTGAAAAATGTCATGTGATTATTGGGAACGATTGAAAAATTATCAAGTTATTGATTGAACTGTAAAATTTTTCACGGAACAGCAAATACATAGCTTCAAATACCTGTTAAATAATCTGAGATTCACTTTTGAATTTTCTTTCAAGAGTTGAAAACTTTTACAACGAAAAAAATAGAAAACGTTGTAGCGATTTTAAATTCAGAGGAAAATTTTATAGGCGACTCGTGAATTAATAGAGGAATTGATACGCAAATCTAAATAACGTTTGTGTGAAGTCCCGTGAATCTTCTCGTTGTGTGATGGTGTTTGATGCAACTGTGTCACAGAGCTAAAAAAAAATGAAGCATAGGGAAATAGCATTTTATTTGAGTTCTGCGCTTGATGTATTTTGGAGACGACTGAAGAAATTTGTTATAGAAGCTGAGACGAAAACATAACAGCAAAATGTTTCTCGAATTAGCACCACAACAAACGTATACAATTGAAATTTAGATCAAGTGTTTTTTTCTGAAGAATAATCAAATACATACATATATATGTATGTATTAAATAATTCGGTTTTGTTTCGTAGACTTGAAAGAGACTTATGTAATGTGTAATTCCACTTCCCCAGTTCAAATATGGTTGTTGTATGGGCCTTAAAAAGTGCATTATCGTGTGTGCGTGTGTAGCTCAGTGGGAAGAGCATTCGCCCGGAATGCGAAAGGTCATGGGTTCGGTTTCCGTCACACCACACGATTTTTGTACAAGTTTCTACGAACAATCCGCTCCTCTGCTCGTTATAAGAATCCGTTGCAACGAGGATTAGGGAATACTCTTGTTTACATGGTACGACGTATGACATTGCTCATCCGAGCGACTTATGATATTGGTCATCCGAGCTACGTATGACATTGCTCATCCGAGCGACGTATGAAATTGCTCATCCGAGCGACGTATGACATTGCTCATCAGAGCGACGTATGACATTGCTCATCCGAGCGACGTATGACATTGCTCATCCGAGCGACGTATGACATTGCTCATCCGAGCGATGTATGACATTGCTCATCCGAGCGACGTATGACATTGCTCATCCGAGCGATGTATGACATTGCTCATCCGAGCGACGTATGACATTGGTCTTCCGAGCGACGTATGACATTGCTCATCCTAGCGACGTATGACATTGCTCATCCGAGCGACGTATGACATTGCTCATCCGAGCGACGTATGACATTGCTCATCCGAGCGACGTATGACATTGCTCATCCGAGCGACGTATGACATTGCTAATCCGAGCGATGTATGACATTGCTCATCCGAGCGACGTATGACATTGCTCATCCGAGCGATGTATGACATTGCTCATCCGAGCGACGTATGACATTGGTCTTCCGAGCGACGTATGACATTGCTCATCCTAGCGACGTATGACATTGCTCATCCGAGCGACGTATGACATTGCTCATCCGAGCGACGTATGACATTGCTCATCCGAGCGACGTATGACATTGCTCATCCGAGCGATGTATGACATTGCTCATCCGAGCGACGTATGACATTGCTCATCCTAGCGACGTATGACATTGCTCATCCGAGCGACGTATGACATTGCTCATCCGAGCGACGTATGACATTGCTCATCCGAGCGACGTATGACATTTCTCATCCGAGCGACGTATGACATTGCTCATTCGCTGAATGATAAGCGAATCTCACAAGGTGTGAAATTAGCGGTAATTAAAAATTAAAAACAATTGCTAACCTTTAAAAAGTTTTTTCAATCTGACAAACAGGTCGGGGAACACATTGGTTGAGATCCAGAGTTTTGAAATAGCTTCAAGTTCATGCTTTCGAAATTATATTGTTCCGGCTAGCTCCACTCGAAAGATTGCCTACAGAAATTCAATACTTTGTAACTGTGTCGAAAACTGGCAATACTCTTTTACTGATGCGAAGTAGAGAGAACTAAAAAAAAGCGCGCTTTTTTGAGCTAACTGTTTCCTGCAGATAACACTTGGCTGCAAACTTCTCTAGTTCCTAACACTCAAAACTGCTTTCTAAACGTTAGCGTATTCACTGAATTACGCACTTTGCCCGACATTGGAACTAGAATTGTCAACAGTACTCAATATTCTCCTTAACATTAGTACTAAACAGCCACCCTTTTTTCAGCTTTCTTTAACATTAGTACTAAACAGCCACCCCTTTTCCTTAACATTAGTACTAAACAGCCACCCCTTTTCCTTAACATTAGTACTAAACAGCCACCCTTTTTTCAGCTTTCCCTCTAATTTTTCTCTTTGAGCTCTTTCCGAGAATAGACTTTCCCTACTATAAGTGGCTTCCATCCTTCTCTTCAACTTTTTTCAGACTTTCCTTTTTTCTGGATGAGCTTTTCTGTCGATGCAGCTTTATCCCACCCTAACATGCTTTATCCCACCCTAAAATGCTTTATCCCACCCTAAAATGCTTTATCCCACCCTAAAATGTTTTATCCCACCCTAAAATTTATCCCATCCAGCTTTATCCCATCCTAAATTGCATTCGAAATAGGCAAAAATGCCGGGAATAGTTACCTGAAAAAGCGTGAAATTCTCTATTTCTCGTATGAGATAGATGAATTTGATTATTGCTCTTCCCAAATATTCATCCAACAACCACCGCCCGACAATGTCACCGTTGACACATTAACACACACCACTGGTTGCTTGAGCGTTCTTCTTGAGTATTGATTCACTGTTAATTCCAATAGCTCAGAGAGGAGAAGTCATGAAAGATTCAAATAGATGTAAGCATACTGTGATGCGAGAAGGTTGAATTTCCAAAGAAAACCGCAAAAAACATCGGGTAAAAATATAAATGAGTTTGAAAAAAAACAATTCAACGAAAATTTTTGGAATTAGTAGTAGTTTTTCAAACTCGAAATGAGAATATTTATACTTTTATTTATACTTTTCTTTGTGTGTAAAAATGATAAAAAAGAAACAAAAGTAATTAAATGGTTGTTCAACGGTCAGTATGAGATATTATTGATATCACTCTTTTTAAAACATCAATCATATTAAAGGAGAAGCAAACAAGATTTCGTTATGTTACGACAAAAGGGAAAAAGGTAGAGTTTGGAGTTTATTATAAGAAATAACAGAAGAAAGAAAGAGTTGCTAGAACCTCTAAAAGCACGGTGCTCTGTATAGGACCAAAAAATTAGAGGACCAGGCAGCCTTGTCATGAGGACCAGGCAGCCTTGTCATGAGGGACCAGGCAGCCTTGTCATGAGGACCAGGCAGCCTTGTCATGAGGGACCAGGCAGCCTTGTCATGAGTACTCTTAGTTTGAGAGACTGCTCATCTAGTTCACTCTACAAGAAGACTAAAGAAATTATGAACAAAGTTCTCGAAAAAAAGAATAAAAATAAAAGCCATTTAAAGGGAGTTTTTATTTTATCTACCAAAACAGTGTATATAATAGGTTTCTAGCCATTTTGTATCTTTAGAAACCATGACAGACTGCCTAATAGGGCCAATAACTAAGAGATTCTTTTGGCCCGCTATCATAACGCGCCAGAGCTAATGGAAAGTCAGCTTTTAACTGGTGAACTACAACGGAGCTGGGTTCTGGTTGATGTCTCGCTGCTCTTCCCCGATTAGTCATCTCAATACCCTCATAAACATCACCGAAATAGATTAGGCGTAATCCCGTAATTTTGAAAAGTTTCACAAACTCCTAGAAACTTGGAACAATGGAGAGCTTGCTGGCTGCATTCAACAGCATCGATGACTTGAACGAATTAGCCCACCCTCCCATGTTGTAGGGTGGCTTGGGAGGGGCCATTTCCCCTGATGAGAAGCATCCAGAAAACAAATGGTGCTTTTTGAAGCGAGAGGAGGCGGAGCGATTCATTCAACCATGGCTTCTGGCGTTATCTTGACCTTCCGAGGCAGAAAGAGAACGCAGAGCATTACAGAAAGAGAGGTCTAGAGAAGGTGAGATAGAGATATATACAGATAGCGAGAGAAAGAAAGAAAGAAAGAAAGAAAGAGAGAGTAGGATATAGGACGATGAGGCCGTTTTACGACATAGTATGTCAGAGAGCAATACCTTTCGAGTTTGCCCTCTTGTTCGATTTAATACCTTAAGAGAAGACGGAAAAAAGTGGCTAGAGAGACAAATAAAGAGGTGCAGATAGAAAAAGTTAGAGCGACAGATTGAATGAAACGTTGATATATGCTGAAGCCTCTCTCTCTCTCTCTCTCTCTCTCTCTCTCTCTCTCTCTCTCTCTCTCTCATGCTGGAGCCTCCCTCTCGGTAGGCCTTTTGTTTCGATTGTTCTTGTACATTTTTTTGTTGTAACTGGCATTAGAAAAACTATTTCAGAGATCATGATTCCTTTATCCGTAAATCAACTGAAAACAGTAAGCATTTCAGAGTACTTATTAACGCGTTACCGCAAACTCGGGGGTGCGTAAAGTCACAGTAATATACTGCTCCAACGTACAGTAAGTTGTAGGATTGTAATACATCAATGCTTAAAATAACGAAATTTAGGAATGAATCATTTATAGCTATTGCGAGCTATTTTGTTGCGATCTCTCCTTCCACCAACATTTGACCTTTTCGTGGCCTTCTTGAGTAACTACTACTAATTTACGAGTTGGGTCGGAGAAGATCAGCACGGATTGAGATTTTGCGAACGTTATCACATCTTGATACTCCTGCAATGGAACACTTTGCTTTACTGTTTTCTTACAGTATTTGAATTACAAAAGTTTTCTTAAAGGCTAGCTAATCAATTGGATTATTATTTTAAATAATTGATTTGGAAAGTAAAATTTTTTTAGTGAAGTATAACCGATGAATTCACAGAGATCTCACCGTTTCACTCTCGAACGCAGAATAAAGTGCGGCGTCTGTGAACGTTAGACGCTTCCGTTCATCTTCCCATAAGCTGAAAAAAGATTAATGTGCTAACTTTATATAAGAACTTCCAACGCCAGGAGTCAAACCAACAGCTATAATACTTAGCGTTCAACCACTAAACCATCGACCATATCTCGCCAAACTGAATCAACTAAAGTATATTTCAAACTCAACAATTTTCGAACTAATACACGCTTGAACTGATAAACGGAACAAAAATCTAGCTCACAGGGCGGGATAGAACCCAGCCATCCCATCCCTCTAATCGGTAAAGTTTTTTTTATAAATTAAACGCACCTTATCTGATCTGCTACTGTGATGGGAAACACCTGTTTCCGCGCGGCCGATTGGGGGTGCGCATTTGCTTTGAGGAAGGAGATGATCTGGTCCGCCGTGATTCCTACCTGCAGAGGTCTGTATACCAAGAAAAGCGTGTCTACCAGAAGAAGTCTTCAAATCATTTCTGGGCTTCGTGCACTGCACGGCGAGGCGGGAACAAGCGCGAGGAACATTAATAGTCTAACGAAGTTTAGCACGTGAGGGCGGTGGTTTATGGATAAGCTCCTGAAAAACACCGAACTCACCTGGAGAGCTTGTCGCACAGAATCTCTCGTGAGTATCCCAACAGACATGTCGTGAAATCTAAAAACGTCTCATGCATCAAATAAATTAATTATTATTCTTATATTTTAGGGATTTTGCATCGAATACCTCTCTACAGGCAATTAGTGTTATTTTCTCAGACGTTATAGAAGAATGCTATTCTTGTGAATCTTAATAATTTAATCTTATTAGAATCTTACTGACACATTTCATGAATATATGATGAATACTAATAGAGCTTCTCCACCCCGGACAGATCCACCCAAACCAAGGGGGTTAAGAAATGTTGGTAGTGCTCATGCACGAATCTGACTCTCCCCACTGCTGCTAATCACACTAGCAGTGATCTAGCAGGCAGCCACTGGTCCTACCAGGATAGGTCTGTCCTGCATCTCAGGGGAGCGCGTACCTGCCGCGAGGCGGGAACAAGCGCGAGGAAGAAGAAGAAGACTAATAGAGCTTCTCTACTTAAATGCAATGAACACTCATTAAATTCACATTGGAATCTCGCGCGCCTTGTAATTTGTTCAAAATATTTGTAGGTCGTAAGGACTTTTCCAAGTCACTGACAACTACTCTATAGGCAAAGAACTTCATCCGAATCAATACCTGTAGGCCATTGAGCAGAAGGAAGAGAGGATGGCTAGTGTGAGGGAAGAGGAAGTGTACGCGTACACTCGAAAGTTCGTCTCTACGATCATCCCAGTAGACATCTTCTTGTTCTCTGAGCAGGGGTTAAATAGTCATGTCGTCGTACCTTCTGTCGGCGGGCGTCTGTACCTTTTCCTCGCTCACTAAAAAACCCCTGTCTCTGATATCCTTTCCGAATCATCACTCTTCTCATTTTTGCAAAAAAAATAACACTTTTTGCGAATCAAAAGGACGATAACCGACCTTTAACCGTGTATATCGGAACACAACCAAATATGGCCTCGTTGAGGAAGATTTGGAAATATAGAGAGATAGAGAGAGAGTGGGAGAAAATTGAGTGTATGGGAGAGACAAAGTGTGTGAAAGACAGGACGCAAGTGATCAACAAACAAGCCTTTACTAAATTGGCTGCAAAACTTACTAGAAGAGCTGCTAGCAGCGCCACCAGCCGAAGAGTCCGCTGCATTTTCCCAACCCGCTGCGAGGTGAGTTAGCAGGGTCGTCAATTGGAAAACTCTGAGAAAGAGCAGCATTCTTTAGCAACATAGCCATAAACTACTCTGAAAAATACTAACTAAACTCTCCTTGTGAAGTATTTACACCTTAAATTTGCTATAGAATACCGAAAATTCTCGAACTCAACTAAGTTAAAGTCTAGACAAAATATTGGAAAACTCGGTCATAACTTCCCGCTTAGAGTTGATGAATGACCTGATTTCAAGCATAGCCTCAACTAAGCTCAGGCATTTTCTCACAGTCGGTCATAACTTCCGCAAGAGTTCAAGGTCTTGAATAGATAGTTCAGAGTTGCGGGAACATCATGAAAACCAACCCATCTTTTCTCTTCCTCATGAAGATGAGGCCAAGTTCCCTGAGATGCATAAGGAAGTCCATCTGAGTCTCATTCCACTCGGGATCCACCTTAGTACCGTATACAACTTTTCTTACGTCTCAGGAACCAACTTGCAATCTCACTATAATTCAGAATCAAGCAATGCTTTATAAGTAAACTTGAGCTTTAAGCAGCAAACGAACATGATGAGAACTGTATTTTTTTCCGATAATCTAAACCTCGACAATTCAGTGTTCAAGCACGCTCATGACTTCGAACGATCCCATATTCTTACTAAAGAGCATAACATCAACACAGAATCCGTTCGAGAACCAGAATTATCCTACCGCCTGTTAGTCGGTTTCAGTTTAGAGGTTTAGTCACTCTTATCATTGTAGGACTCCCCCCACGTTATAGATCTATAAAGAAAATAATCATATATTAGGCCAATCTCTAATTGAAACATCCCTGCTTCTTGATCTACAATACAACACTTGTCAAAAATGTCTGTCACTGGCTTTTCCTTTCATCAAAATCTGGTTTTATTTGAAAATGAAGGACACGGTATCTTATGGCGCATGTTTGATCTAATCACCTGGAAGGCCCTCTTGTCGACATCGTCATCGACGCAGAGTGTCACTCTGAGAAGGACACTGAGTATCTCTGCCAGATCCTTTCCCTCGCTCATCTCAAGTTTGAGCCACTCTCAAATATCCAATATCGATGTATTGTATTAATCAACTTGTAAACTCCTCTATGTTTTTGGAGAGTGATCCATCAGAGACTTCACAATATGAATGCGCACTAGTGGAAGAGCAATCGATTAAGTAGAAAGATAATCCGAAAGGCAGCGGTAAGTTTATTCAACATGAAGTCTAAAGTCTTTTTATGCGCCCTTCCCGCCTCACCCTTCAAGACCTATAAGTCTCGCACAGTCTCAAATTCTTGAACTTTCCGTTTTCATCAACTTCACGGTTCAACCTCTCATGAATTAGACCTCCTTTCCCGATAAAAACTTTTTTTTAGCTAAGGAATTGTTTTTTGCAAAAGTCAATCACAGACGGAGTAAATTTTTCAACCGCAACACAGATTACAGCGGGTATGTTAACATTGCTCTTTGCTGTATGAATGGAAAAGTGCATGTTTCTTCTTATTTGTCTACTCTATACTGAGAACAACTAAAAAAGGACCTTTGGTTGCCTGGAAGGAGCAGCTAATCACTCACACTAAGTGAATCGAGGAAGGTGGAGGTGGGGGTGGGGCTGGAGAGGAATCAAATTAATCGAATTGCATCACATATGCATGAGGAAAACATTGACAAATGCGCTGGGACAGGGGACGGGGAAGGGAATTGGACTACAATGGGAGTAAACACACAGAATGAGTCTTTTAGATGAACGGAGGACAGGAAATTGACAGAAGTTGAGAGAAAAGAGAGATAAACAAAGAGCATCAGGGAAATAGAGCGAGTGAAAACAAACAGAAACAACAGGTGGACCGAAGAAACTAATAGAGAACCACGAGAGAGAAAATGGCAGAAGGAGAGCCAGAGAGAGAGAAAGAGAGAGAGAGAGAGAGAGAGAGAGAGAGAGAGAGAGAGAGAGAGAGAGAGCTTGAGTGAAGTATTGAAAAGATAAAAAATAAATGATGAGAAGCAGAGCAATGCCAACCGCTCACCAATAACATATGTCCATATCTGACGGATGGGATTGAGGAGGAGAAACTGAAAGCCGGCGGAAGTGATCTCCATCTCCGCGTCATCGGAGGACGCGGATGAGAAACCCGCCGAGCGGAAGACGGATCTCGTCCGCTCCGAGACGCTAGCGATGTTTGAATCCGAGGGCAATGCCAGGTATCTGGAAATGAGGGCTCTCATTCATCGTGTGAAAGCACTCAAGTGAGGATGAAGACCTTATTCCATGCCCTTGTCGGCGAGCTCCAGTGAACTTTTCAAATTTAGCACAAGCTCAAGACCAGACAGATAACATATTCTTACTCATCGAAAGACACACTCGTAAGAATAAACGATCTTCAATCGTAGCCTGTGACGAGCGCATGTTAAGTCGAGACACGATATCGGAGCTCGATCCTCTCTCTCACCTCAGAACACATTCCCATCTCTCGTTGCTTTTCTTTTCCGTGTCTCGCTCTTTTTTCTTCTTCTTTTCCACGGCCACCAGACCAGCGCATCTATGCGCTCCTTGCAGAGAAGCCTTCAGGGAGCAACGCAAGAAGTTCGGCTGGAAAATGACTATGGAAGACCGAATTTTACTCTGGAAAAACATGTGATCATTTTAAGAAAACACAAAGTTTTAATCATTACCAAAAGGCTTTGTCTTCTCAACCACGAGAGCATGTCTGCGGTCAAGTGATTGCTCATGAGGGAACGGCAGGCCTTTGAGAGAGCCCGAGAGCTTGTAATGTAAGTGAGAGGATGTAGACAGGGGTCAAATGGAGCCGCCCAATTGGGTTTACATGTATCCGCCGCTCTAAGTTTGGAGGAAAAAAGAAGAGGGGATGAAGGAAAAGGGTAAGAAAAAACGGAGTTTTTCTCTTCAATATTGTGTATACATGTATCCAGTGACAGGACCGATCCGGCCACTATTTAACCCCTGAATGTAGACGATCAGAGCATTTGTTTCACTAGCTTCCCTGAATAGAGTATTCATTTACCAATACAGAAATTGACTGATCATATTCGACTTTGAGTTTGTCGATATTTGCGCTCATTCAACTCAATCAACTTAATATAGAGAAAAATTTTTGAATAGTAACATTAAGACTTCACCAGTGAAAAAAGAAGATTATTTCCGAACTCCTGAAAATGATAATGAAAAGTATGACGAAAGTCATAGAAAAATAAAGAAGAAACTGATAAATGAATTTTGAAGAAAAAAATCATAAATTTATGGGGACAGCTTGAACGTAGGATCGATCGCTTTCGTGAGCAAATGGAAAGGTTCACTGGAGTCTAATACTAACAACTCAATCAAGCCATTGTCATCAACATCAGGGTAGCACATTTTTCGCTTTTTTGGTTTTCTTTTTTTCGACATTTTTCGAAAAAAATTAAGTTTTCCGACTCAGTCGAAAATTCGAAGAAAAAAATTGTTTTTTGAACTTTTTGTTAGCTTTTTCTGATGTTTTCTTCGAATTTTTCCTTCTATTTCATTACTTTTTTGCTCGTTTTTGACTTTTTTTCGAGCAAGCCTGATCTACATACCTGCACCGCAAGAGATCCATCCTTCTCCAAGAGTATCCCCAAAGAAGTCAGCAGCTCCAATGCTAGCCCCGTTCCAGAGGTGTTCATATGCAAATTCGACCTGCAAAAGGGCAAGTGGTTTTTTTCTCTCCATAGAACGAGTCCCATCTGTCGGCTTCGAAGTACACAGCTTCCTTTACACATATTATCCTGGTTAAACGGTGTCCGTACGAAGACAGTAGAATAGAGAGAGAGAGAGAGAGAGAGAGAGAGAGAGAGAGAGAGAGAGAGAGAGAGAGAGAGAGGAACAGCGGACATTTCGTATTCGGTATCTAGACTCGGTTAATAGCAAGCTATCTATGTAGATCTGAATCCAATGCTCCCGGTTGCCGCTCACCCGACTTGCGCGTTCCATATGCAATTGAGGAGCAGAGTCTGAGCGGAAGGTGAGAGCAGTCGAAAGAGGAAGAAGACGAAATGCGAGTCTTGCATCAGTCGCAGCCGGGTCTCCTCGGGTAGGGAGCGGAGGAAGGTAAGGAAGGCCGCTTCTTCTTCCATTATCTCCCTTATCACAGGCTATTTCTGCCGCATTCCAGCGCCGAACCAAAAAGCTGCTACACAGACATTACAGTATCTTCTCAACCTTGCTGTTTTTTTCTTACACGCGTGGCGGGTTATAAACTTTTTTATGCAAATTTCCCAACTAATTAATGTTTTTTGTTGTATTTTTTATGTTTCTGTATTATATGCATATGTATTTTTCGGCACTTGTGTAGTTCGACGCATACTCCTCTCCCCTGCATTTGGCTGCACAAAGTTTCTCTTGTTCTTTCTCATTTTCCTCTCTTTCTAATCGCTTTCCCTCTTATAATTACATCAAAAAACGGGAACTGTTTGCGTTTATGCCCCCCTACCAGAGGTTCCATGGGTAAGATGAGAGTCGCGTTTTTTGATACGTTTTCGTTGGCCTAAGCCGTACGGCCTCGTTAGCGTAAACTTTTGCCTAAGCGTTTTTTAATGAACATATAATTTTTTTATGTAAAAATTTTTTTCGTAAATGTTAATAAGTCAGACGTATGACCCATGGAACCTATGGTAAGGGGGGCATAGACGCAAACAGTGCTACAATACGCTTAGAGACCGTATCAAAAAATTAGTGATAAATCCGTGACTCCGCCCCCGAGGGGGAAGAGGAGCGGAGCATCGAAACGAGTCTCGAAGAAAATTATCCATCATGCTTCTATCTCAGGCTGTTCTAGACCATCTCGACTCAAACCGGGAGCGCGTGTTACAATGGTAATGTCCCCGTGGTTTAAAGGTAACACGCGCTCCCGGTTTGAGTCGAGATGGTCTGGGTTCGATCTCGCCCGGTGGACTAGCTTTTTTCTGTGCTATAGTTCAATCATTTGTCATCTTAATCAGGCGTCATTGCCTTTAAACTGTGTAACTTAGCATTTGAAGATTTGCCATGTTATACTCATCGGTAGGATGAAGGATCAAAAGTCCCTCTCACTTACTCTCTCCAACGGCTCATTATCACGAAATCATACTGAGCCAAACAAACGCTCGAAAAGTTTTCTGATCACTATCGTATAACAATTCGGACGGCATCAACACATTCTAGTTTCCATCAGAAATGTTTTTTTAGACCGGAGAAAACGTTGATGATTTGAGCTCCTACAACTCTCAACCGTCCCTTTTCGTGTGATATCAGGCATAAGCTCTTACTGGTTGATTTGACCACTATGAAGCTGCTCACAACGATTGAGGTCAATATTTTATCCGTATATAATTTACAAAGTTGCGTTTGAGCAAAACATACAACAAAAACAACAATGAAACAAAAGAACTGATCTACGAATGGAGTTAAGTGTATTATAATATGTAGATACAAAAGTTGAAGCTCTGCCTCATAGCGCCTAGCGGGTCTTATCGAATTAATTAATTACTCTAGCGGCAGTTATTGATTGGATGAGTTCCGAGCTTCGGTGAGTGACTGATACAAGGAACTGGTTTCTTTGTATTGCGAGAATCTCATCACAAATTCTGACAGTTCTGAGTGTAATTCTGCTACGGGCAGCATGGATTTCTTCAGCAGAGAGGAGACGAACAAACAGATGATTCTCACCTATAAATTCAGTTCTTATATGCCGCTTCCTTGCATATTTTTTATTGGACATTCACATCATTGCTCTAACTAGAAGTTTCTGATCAGTTATCTGCTCACCCAAACACGAACAAAAACGGTTTAGTGAAAACCATTCATCTCTTCTATAAACAAACATGAGACCAGAAACAATTAACTGTTCCAGCATTATACAAAAAACCCCCGTGAATTCAAACTCGTGCCTCAAGGAATAGTGTATTCAATTAGTTTTCCTCGAGAAGCGGTGATCAAACCCCCCATATAATGATAGCGGTCATCTCAAACCTGCTATTATCTACTTGTTTGATTAGGTATTGATTGAATCAGCTTTGTCAAAATATTTTCACTGACATTCACGAACCAATATTTACTAAACTTTAACATCTGTACTTTTCTTGTCAAAAGCAACTACAAAACTTACCTAAGAATAATTATACAATGTTTCTTCTCCCACAACTTTTCTTTTTTCTCCGAGTTTCTAATGCTGTCGATGAGAGTTTCACATGTTTCGTTTTCCGGTTATTTTCGAAATTTTTCGTGAAAAAAATTTTTTTTCGACTTTTCCCGGTTTTTTTGTTGTTGGTTTCTCTTTGTTGGGTTTTCCGGTTTTTTCGGAATTTCCTGAAAAAAAATCGAACATTTTTTCGACATTTCCCGAAAAAGTCGAAAAAAATTTTGAATTGTTTTTGCTTGAAAAGTGAAAAAAATTCGAATTTTTTTCGAGCAAGCCTGGTTGTGATGTGCCATTCAGCTTTCGAACCGAGTAGAAAATAACTAGTGACATGTCGACTTATCACTTACATGTCGACTCTGCTTCGCTGGAGTGGCACTGGCATCGTCGCACGATTTTAGACAATGTGACACAAATGCGCGGAGCGGTTCTCGGTCCAAGTCCAGCGGTGGCTCCTAGCAAACAATACATTGTAGATCTACAATTTTTTTTGTTGCACAATCAAAAGGCAAAGGAAGACACATCGCTAGTCAGAAAAAAAAAGCCAGAGCCCGAAACCAAAAAAAAAAAGGCGAAAAGAAAAGAGGCAAAAAAAAAGTGAATGAGAGAGAGAAAGAGAGAGAAAGAGAGAAGTGAGTGAGTGTGACTGTGTGCTTGAGCTTTTACCGAGAGCTCGTGGACCCCCTTTCAACGTCAAAAGAACCGCACGGGCAACAATCATCATCATCATCGCTAGTCCAGCCGATAGCGCTATTCAAAAGCTTTCAATGGAATTGTTCTTTTCTCTTCTAAAATACAAATTTATGATATTTTTCTGCATTACTTTCAATTATATTTTGTTTTTAATATTACTCTCGCTATCATTATTGTCCTTCTAATTTTTCAAGCAAAATTAGTTTGAATGGTAGTAAAATTAACACTGCTGTAGAGCTTCATGACGGCTTCTATGCATTGAACCGACATCTCCATATTCGTGAGAATCTCAATGTAACTGAAAATATGTAATCAGGTATAATATGACCTGCCACTCCTAAGCCACAGTGACCTATACGTACATGCATAGGTAAACTGTCTTGATTTCTCGATAGGTCGAAAAAAAAATTACTAAAAAATTCGGTTTTAGTCAATATCGAGATAATTTTTTTTTCGGGTTGAGTGGCGGATACGTACATACACCCATTTGGATCGACACATAATATCCCTGAATGTAACATCAGTAACAGATCAAGAAGAATCCAATATCTATTTTCATAACGGAAAGGGACTTCCAGGTGAGCGGGACCACGATCCGATCTTTCTAACAGAAAACATGACTTGACTTCTCGCCTCTTATTTTACGCGTCGCTTAAAAGAAGCGATTTTTTCTGACCAAAAAAGTGTTCCTTTCAGGGGTTAAATAGTGACCGGATTGGTCCCGTCGGCGGATACATGTACGCACACTATTGACAAAAACTCCCTCTCTTTCCTTACCCATTTCCTTCCCCTCTTCTTTTTCCCTCCAAACTTTGAGCGGCGGATACATGTAAACCCAATTTGGGAGGCTCCATTTAACCCCTGGTTCCTTTCCACTCGCATAAAGAAAATCATAGGAATAATTATGTGGAAGCGGCAAGCTTTGGAGAAGAAAAAGAGAGCTGTTTATGAGTAACAGAGACTGCTATACAAACATATGATAAGTGTAATTTTTTTTAAAGTGCTCAGTTTTGCACCTTGATCGCACCCGCCAGTCAGGTAACAGAAACACTCACTCGTCTGCCTAAATACCCCCATGTACCAGTCGGTAGGGCTAGCATATACTCAATCTTGGACTCTCTTATGGCACTGTGACACTATCAATAGAAGAGAATCGATCCAAATTTCGAAAAAAACATTAGAATCAACCGCGTGACTTTATAAAATGTATAGTCTCGAATTCGCACTCATCTGATTATTCGACATTGTTGTAATTTCGAATGAGAGAAGTAACAGAAGAACGCTCTGTCGGTCACCAAATTTCGAAGAAAGACCTTTAAACCAGACTATTTCTTACCACCCGCCGACTAGCAATGAGGGAACGGCAGGCCTTTGAGAAAGCGCGAGAGCATGTGATGTAAAAGAGAGGATGCATGCACACGATTAGACCATTTGTACCACTGGCTTTCTCAGAACGCGCACAAATTTGCGCATAGATTTGAGACGCACTGCGTGACACACCTGTGTACTTTAGAAGGATCCTTCTCGACGAGTTTGTAGATGACTTCTGAGGCTATCCGCCAGTGGTCTTCGATCACCTTCGACATTTGCGTCAGGCTGAGCTGCTCCAGGCGGCAGATGAGCGAGGAATCGGACGAAGACTTTGTGATGCAATCCAGAAGTCGCTTGTTCTCCGACATACTGCAAATTGGAGATTTATAAACGAGATTTCGAAAAGAAACATAGGGATACAGTAAGCTTTTCTAACAAGTACAGCGGCAAGAAGTCTACGTGCTCTTTCACCAAAAAAGCTAGCGTTATAATTTTTTTCGTATTACATCTTTTATCATCTATCAAAAGCTCTCGGTATCTCACAAGAATACCGTTATTCCAAAAGGTCTTCGTTATCTACAGAGTAGCCCATGTATTCGGCAACCAATCTTTCGTCGTTTATAATTCAATTTATAGTGCACGCTGAGCTCCACTTTTCAATTTATAGTGCACGCTGAGCTCCACTTTTCAATTTATAGTGCACGCTGAGCTCCACTTTTCAATTTATAGTGCACGCTGAGCTCCACTTTTCACAAATATTCTTCTCAAATTAATTTTTATTTTATGGTTAAAATTTAATTTAATTTGATCAATTCCTAAAAGAATGATGGCCGCTCTAACATTAAGGACTTGCACAAACTTGGTCGATCAAATACGCGCATCGCTAAGGATCTTAACGTCTCTCACAACAGATCGGAAAACTTGCTGACTTGAAAAGTTGTTCCTCGATTATCGCGCCGCACCCCTAACAAGATTGAGGCCATGAGAAAGCGAGTCGGCCGAAATACTAGGCGTAGCATAAAAAAATGGCCTCCGAGATGAACTTATCACGCACGACTCTTCAAATAATCGTTGAAGAGGACTTGAGTCTTCCCCCGTATTGTACTAAAAAGGCTGCCATCCTAACTCTGAAGAACAAGGAGGAAAGACTCAAAAGGTACCGCGCCCTAATCCTCCGGACGCGCGACACCTTAGGACATTCTTCTCGGATGAGAAGCTTCTCAATGTGGAAGAGGCCTACAACCCTCAAAATGAGCGAGTGCTTGCTCGGGACTCACCGATTGCTAATGAAGCCGGTAGAATCGTTCAGGGAGCTTAAATGAATTAAATGATGAAAGAATGAATAGTTCAATAAACGAATGTATTGTTGAATGAATGAATGAATAAATAAATAAGTCGATGAATGAAAGAAAGAAAGAATGAATTACCAATCTCCTATGTAGTACGATCTTTGGAAAATCTTCATATACGATCTTTGGAAAGCAGTTTAGGTGCTTACAAAATCTGAAACATAGAACTTTTTCCCATAAAAAACATTGAAAGACAACAAAACTAGATTTTCTAGAGAAAAGGCAAGTCGACCGTTTCGAAAGCAGATGAATGAAAAGAATGATCATAGAGCTGTCTTTTTATACCGCGACTTGTGACGCGTTGCCACGTGTAATGGCACGTAATTGAGTTACTAAGGCAATTTCTCTCTTGGATATGTATGGAGATAGAAGTGAAAAGATTCCGCACTTTAGTCGGGCTCCTGTATGAAATCAGCACCAAACTTCAGTCAATGGCCTATCGTTTTCATGTGGTCTCAGTATCTCACTTTCCCTCACACTCTCATCTTCTGTCTCGCCATGACCAGCCGTCATCAACCAACAACTGCTATTTCTTCTACTCCGGACGATCCTATGAATCTCAACGACGCTCCTTTCTATGATCATTAATAGACAATCCAGTTTTTCTGTGTTCTTCGAACTCCAAAGTGGTTTAAAAGCTTTTTTTACTCGCTACTTCAAGGCTCTAATAATCTATGATTTTCAAGCATTAAACTAATAAACGTGCTTCAGTTCCGCGAAATCTAGTGTTTTCTAGTACTTTTAATGTTCATGGATTAAATGGAGTTCAAAAATAAATGTTTTTGTGAACAGAAAACGAAAAAAGTCTAAAGGAACGTGTCGGAAAGTGAAATAAAATTTGAATGTACGGAATCGACGCAGTTCAGAAGTTTTAAGACACACAAACTTGTTTTGTTGCTCCTCTTTTTTCCATTATATTTGTGTTCTCGGTTAGCTCTCGAATGATAAAGAGTGAGTTGAATATTTGGAATTTCAAGTTATTATTGCGGATGAATAGTTCTTAATTGCGGATGATTAGTTCATAACTGAAGATACAAGCTTTGCTTTCTTTGCTTTTTGTGTGCTTTACGATTTTCCTAAAATGAAATGTTCGTGATTGTTCTTGTTATATTTAGATCTCACTTTCCATCACCTCACTGAATTCACTTTTTTTGTGACAGTGTCATCTGTTTTGTCACTCAACATGATGTTTTGGTTCAAGCGGAATAAAGAATTGAATTCCCATCCTGCATAAGTCATGGTTTGTGCCAGAGTGTCCGCCACCGACAAAACTCCCCTTGTTTTTGTCGAACCAGGAGTCAAAATTGACCAGGAATACTACCGCCAGCATATTCTTCAAAAATTATTGCTACCTTGGTCTGCTTCACACTACTTTGATTCACCTTGCGTCTCCCAGCAAGATTCTGCGCCTGCTCAGAAGGCTCTCGGAACACAAACGTGGTGCAAGGCTCATTTTCCCGACTTCATATCCCGCGCAGAATGGCCCTTCTCATCGCCCGACCTCAATCCGCTGGACTATTCCGTGCAGGGGTTAAATGGAGCCGCCCAATTTGGGTTTACAAGTATCCGCCGCTCAAAGTTTGGAGGAAAAAAGAAGAGGGGATGAAGGAAAAGGGTAAGAATTGTTAAACCACTTCTTAAGAATATTAGTAAATGCTCACAAGTTGAGAATCGCATTGCCTTTCGCTATAAACAGCTCCCGGTTCTCTACATGTGCATCAAGAATTATCTCTATATGGAACTGCCTACCTTCTGAAATAGTATGCATTCATTCTGATATGATGTTTCTGACGAAACTGAAAGAACTTCCTAAACATACTATTTTACCTAGCCCTATTGTTTCTGACTAATGGCTTTAATACACTGTCACTGTATTACCTCACCTTCTTCTTTTTCAATTCTTAATTTTATCATATATAAAAATCCATGTTATATTGTTTTTATATTTCGATTCCACGTTAAACACACATGTACATGGAAATAAAGAATGAATGAAAAAAATTAATGAGAGCTAATAAATGTAAAAATTTGAACACATTTATGTACTGAGATACACGTTTGTAAACGCGTTGCCGAATATATGAGCTTCAAGTATCTTCATGGTTGAGTCTTTCCATTTGTCGACAGCCTTCTTCCACCCACAAAATGTTAATTTAAACCAAACTCAGTCTTTTTTAATCATCTGCCTTTCTTATGGAGCGTTAAAGTTGAAAAAAAGTCAAGTATAAGTGGAGCACCAATTTCTAACCTTCTTTAAGCTCACCACAAATGAAATGGCAATGGATTACGGATTCTTCTTATTGCTCAGTCTTGTTTAAAAGTGATTGCTCCGTTCAAAAAAGTAGCAACGTAAAGAAACACCGTAATCCAAAGCCATTTCACGGTAAATCATGGTGTGACTGAAAAAGGTCTCACTTTTTTTGAATTTTGAAGCTCCAATATTTTGTGTCAAGCATTCCACTTCTTTTAATACGAAGAGCACTTGTTCCACACTTAGAGTAACAATTCTAAAGCCTTTATCAATTCACAAGATCGTTAAAACCTTGGCTGCAATATCACTTCCTCTATAGCCGCCTGCGATCTCGAGAATTTCCGCATAATTATAATCAGTAAAAAGTGCTCATGAATTGCACTTGACCTTGCACTAAAAAGGTGAATGTGATTGTTTTTACTAACTTCAAAACCTTGCCGGCAAGCAGTTTCTTAATGAGATCATCTCCATCTTCTTCTTTAAAAGACTTCATATCATCCTCTTTTATGATATCGTCTGTTTCATTGGAAGGGAACCGTTCCAATTGCATACGGTAGAACTTCTGCACACGCTCATATTCGATGTACTGCAACGAATGTCCATTGAATACTTTATAATTATTATCCTCTCTTTCTTTAATTTAAACTTTGATACATAGCTTCGGAGCATCAGATCCGAATGAGATAGTTTGAATAGAAACTATATGAATCTTACATGCAATTGAATTTGAAGGCGCAATATTTTTGTGCCTTTTCAAAAAGCTAGATGATACCGTACCTCATAAACTAGATGGTCTAGATGATACCGTACCTCACAAGCAGAGGAAATATAAGATACGGTACCTCATGCCGATGAGATCGTTGCATTATCTGATCTACGGACAGCGGTGCGATAACTTCCGCTTGGGAGGAGAGTATCATCTTGGTCATCCAGATCTCTGCATCCGTCGGCTTCTTTCCCACACCATCTTCCGCACCGAAATCCTCTTGTTTGGCCACTTTGAGAAGGAAGGGCAAGAACATGTGACCGAGAGAAGCGATGCCCGCACCGCACACATCTGTGCCATCCAGCTCGGCCACCCTGTAAGCGGCCATAGTCAAGGGTGAAACTGTCGAATCCCTGTCTTCTGGAGGAGTTTTTTTTTCAAGCTTTGGTAGATATCTTTTTTGTTTCGACCTTTGAATGAAGGATATTGGTGCTACGCGCTCAGCGGGTGAATTTCATGCGTAAATCTATGCCCTGTTTAATTGAAGAAGGAACAAGTGTTCTGCTTGTGTCAACTTTTCTAAATTTTATCGTGAGCTCTCGGTCTTCTTCTTCAAAGCTCTCGGTCTTCAAGTGAGATCTTCAAATTATGTTTTCACTTTAATATTATTTGTTTTTAATTCACAGGCTTCTCTCGCGAGGGATGAGAAGCGTTCCCATGTTTTCATCTGCTGATTTCTGTTTTTTATTGTCGATGAAATTGTGTAAATTACAAAGAAAAGATAGAAAGAGAGAACAACCTGAAAACAAGATAGATGAGTACAATACGCTGCTTAAGTGCTTCCGCGGTGTTAATGAATAGCTTTTGGTAGGAATCAATTAGGGCGACGGCGAGGGACCAAGAACATCGTCGCTTGAAAGACTGCAAGCAGGGGTTTTTTTAGTGTGCAAGAAAAAGGTGCAGACGCCCGCCTGAGGCGGAACATTTTTACATTTAGTGTTCCCCCTTTTTGATAGAAAAAAACAGTTGCCCGCGAAAACTTTTTTTGTTGTTTTACATAAGGGTCCCCTTATAATTTGGAAAACAGAGGCCCGCCGACAGTAGGTCTGACATGAATATTCAACCCCTGACTGCAAGCGAATAAAGACCTTTTTCATCCTAGAAACTTGTCTGGTACTTTCACGATACTCACTATATAAAAGCTTGTTTCCCACTTTCAGTTTTGAAGCTTGAAAGCGGGATCCCTCATCGGTCTACTTTCACTTCCCCCTTTCTTTTTTAGCTATCCCCATCCCTTTTAAAACTCGCTCGGCGCGTACGAAAATTCCGTAGACTTTGTTCTTTTTTTCCGTAGATCTAAAATTCCGTAGACTCATACAACGCCAGGTGGTTAGCCCTCCCTTTCCCTATTGAAAATAGGCTAAATCTCTAATAGTAGTTATTATTAGTGTGGCGCTGTGGGAAGGGGGCAAAATTTAAAAGTTATACACTTTAACCCATTTTGTATGGTAAATAACCAAAGTTAAATGTTGATTATTTTACTTTAGGCCACTCCAATTCTGCTTTCCACCTCAAGTTTCCCTTTACTTCGAAATGTTATACCGTAGCTCACCAAGCTTGTAAATTACTCCCGGTCGCCCGCCTCTTTGCCCAAAATTTTTTCATTACTGGTAGAGAAAATATACAGAAGTTCAAGTTCTTCTTTAGAAAAATTGAATGTTCATGAGGAATTTCATTCAACTCCGGCTCATAATTCAAAAAGGATCAACTCAGTTGCTTCAACTCAATTCGTAAAACCCATAAAGCCACCTTCCCCATCCCCTTCCTTGATATTCAAAGGCTGCACGGTCACCGGCTTGAAAAACCGATTTTGAGCACATCCTGGTGATCTATGTGTTTAACTATCGAGTGGGGGTTCTTGTATCACGGGGGAACTCTTCTCTTTTTCGCCATGATATTTTTCCAAAAAGAAACACTAACCGTTAAAAAGGCAAAAGCGATCGCGCTGAGAGGTTCAGTATGGCAGTTGATCATGCTGAATTAAAGGCTCATTTTATGATTATCACCGAGCCAACAGAATGCATGAGGCAAAAAAGTATCAAACTTCCTCAATAGAAAACACTTGAACATTCATAAATTAGCCTAACACATTTCGGAACGTCTGAGCCAAAACTCTTGAAATATTCAAGTTATTTCCGACATCTTCTCTGCCTAAACCGTAGGAGTGATAATTATGTTCATGTGTAATTTGCAGAAAATGAGTGAATAGTTATTATTCAGCTCTTATATACTCATGGACATACTAGACGGCAGACAGTGCAGAGTGACATTTTTTACAGTAGCCTAAGCCGTACGGCCTCAATTCAATTCACTTTGGTATGCTTGTTTTTTTTGCCAATTCAGCCAAAGCCAATTCAAACGCTAAAGGTAAGGTATAGCCTAAGCCGTACAATTCATAAAGCTGACAACAAAAACGAAAAGAAAAAAACAAAAAAAAGAAAAAAAAAAGAAAAAAAAGAAAAAGAAACAATTTAAAAAAGGGGGACACAACAGGCACTGACTAGGAATAGAAAGAAGAAGAGAATTGAAAGAAGAAAAAAATAGAAAGAAAAAGAGAATAGAAAGAAGAGAATAGAAAGAAGAAGAAATAAAAAAGAAGAGCGTAAGCGTAAGCGGCCTCGTTAGCGTAAACTTTTACTGAGCCAAAGCGTTTTTTAATGTAAAAAAAATTTTTAATACAAAAATAATTTTTTAATATAAAAATATTTTTTTAATGTAAAAATAATTTTTTGATGTAAAAATAATTTTTTGGAATTTTTTTTCAAGAAGTGGAGTCTCTGATGCTCAAAATAATCACCTATGAAAAAAAATTTCGAAATCGTAGCGTTTAAAGCAAACATTTCGTCTAGTATTAGAATTCCTGCAAGACAAGACGCAGGGTATGCCCATGAGGGAATAAGAGCCTATTATTCTTGTTATCAAAAAACTAACACTGTGTATTTAGCGATGTCCTCCTCCGTAATGATTCCATTGTCACCCTGCAGTGGCAACTGCTTTATCTTCTTGATCTCCTCCACGATATTCATCACAGTTCTAGCATTTTTCTGAAATACATCAAATAATCTTGTCAAGCTTCGTGCGAAGTACTTAGACTTACTTTTAGTGCTCTCGTCGACCTTTTCAGTCCTTCTCTTCTAAGAAACGGCTCCATGTCGGATGCAGAACTTCTCGAGGCAGGAGTCGTTTCCTTGCACCTTTTGCTTCTATCACTGGGTCTTCCTAAACAATGCGCGAGATAGTTCAAGCTACAAACTATTTTTCTCTTTTTTGCAATGTTTCTGGTAGATCAAAATTTTACTTGGCTAATTTGAAGTTTTCTAATCAAAATAGTATAACAATATTTTCTTTTTTTATCTACAAGTTTTTTTCGAAAAAAGTGGCAACAAAATTGTTTTCTTCCAAGACAAAACTTTTTTACACGCACGGTAAAACGTTTCTGCAAATGCAATACAAACGAAAAAAAGAATTACTTGTGCTTGGCATTCGAGGTCGGGTGGTTGTCGTAAGTAAATGGATGGAACTCCATCTTAAATGCATCTTCATTTACACAGAACTATAGTCTCAAGTAAAAACAGGAGAATTGGAATAAATGTTCAATTTAAAAAATTCCATTCTTGCGTCTTTCCACCCAGAATATCCAAGCTCTAGCTGAGTATTCCGAGCTCTATATCTTTTCGCATTGGTATACCTAGTTCTAGAACTTTCTGGGTTGTTATCACTAGGCTCCAAATTGCATTTATAATTAGTGCGGCATGCTCTTTCATATGAGGTTGGATTTGTCATGCACTGGAACAAAAAGATGTGAAACGGAACTTGCAACGTGCTTGGACAGTATATGAAAATGATTCATATGTTACTTATGTTTTATGAGTGATTAGGACTGCAGTATGATTCAAAGAGCATTCAATAAATGAAGCGGTAGTTATATTAAACTAATACGACTTTATTTCTGACAAAGAGTTTTCGAAAAGGAAAGGACTGCAGAATGTTTCGAAAAGTATTTACTATATTATATTTATCTATATAATGTTGTTTCGACTTGACTCCTCGAACTTGTGAAATTTTACTGTCCGCTCTAGCTCGGCTGGCTCGGCATTCTCGGCATACTACTATATCACTACTATTTTGTCCATTTCTACTACGAGGCACTTTAGTGTAGGTTGAGAATGCTCGACTGTGAGTAGTTCGGCGAGAGTTTGGATTCGCAGTGATGAGCAATTTTTGCAAATTTTTTTATTTTTACATCAGAAAATCATTTTTACATTAAAAATCAATCAATCTTTATTCCAAATTGCATACTAGTGTTACAAGGATAGGTGTGCAAAGTCGATCACTGTCACATAAGTGATATCAGTTTAGGTAATACATACAAGCAAGCACCGGGAGTTTGAGCTTCGAGAAAGGTAGTAATAATAGTAATAAAAAGAAGGTGGCAAGTTCACACTGAGAAGAGTAGTAGGTAAAAATGAACCGTGGCATAGTTATACAGGAGAATAAACAATGAAAAAAACTAAATCTAATTTCGGATTAAAGAACGAGGCACGATTTCATCTCTAGAAAGATATGAGATAAAGGTTTTAAAAGCTTGAGATGATTTCAATGTAACGATTTTGTTAGGCAAGTTGTTCCAGACATCAATTAAGCGTGACACGAATGTGTTTCTAGAATCCTTTAGCTTGATCGGTAATAGAATTCTTAAAGAGTGAGATATTCTACGACTGTACGGGGAAGGCTGCAACTTGTAAAGACAAGTTGTGTCCAATTCAGCATTTCCGTGCAAACATTTATGAATAAGGCATAGATCGGCCACGGCTCTCCGATGCTCTAGAGATGAAAGATTTCGCAGTAGCTGAGATCAATAATGCCATTTCTAAAGAGAATGCGACGCGTAAAAGATCGTTGTGTCCTCTCAATTTCATTCACGAGGCCAAAAGACATAGGAGCCCACACTTCACTTCCGTACTCAAGTAGAGGTAAGATGTACGTCTTCCAAGCACGCAGCAGAACGGGGATGCTTGGTCTTGAGCGCTCGTAGTATCAGGTTCATCCGTCTCGTCGCTTTCTTACACATGGCGTTGATGTGGATAGAGAACGACAATGAGGAGTCGAACGTGATTCCAAGATCTTTAACCAGTGTTTGTGGTGGTAGAAAGTTTCCGTCAATCGAGTATGAGAATTTACGATTGCTGCTACCACAATACATAACGAAACATTTTGGGTGGAAATGAGCGTATTCAGACACACAATCTAAGGCTGCTTGAAGAGATAGAGGGTTGACCGAAAACAATTTAATATCGTCTGCATATAAAAAACAATGAACGTTTTAAGGAAATATATTGATAATGTCATTGAGGAAAATGGTAAAGAATGGAGGCCCAAGGCAGCTGCCTTGAGGCACTCCGGAATGGTAGGGTAAACTTTCAGACAATACATCATCAACTTGAACTTATGCATTCCTGTAAGTGAGGAATGAGGTAATAAGGCTAAGAAGAGATGAGTGAACACCATGACATATCAACTTGTAAATGAGGAATCGATGGCTAACGGTGTCAAATGCTTTCGAAAGGTCTATATAGCAAATATCGAAACATTGTTTAGTATTCAGCATAGCAAGATAGATGGAGTAAGACTCCGCGAGTGAGGTCACAGTAGATCTTCTACATCGGAATCCTGCTTGACATATATGCAGGAGATTGTGAGTTTCTATGTGAGTATACAACATGTTATGAATATGTTCCTCAAACAATTTCGACAAAAACTCTTAGGCTTAGGAAAAAGTTTACGCTAACGAGGCCGTACAGCTTATGGAGCGTTAGAATTCAACTTTTCACTTTGCAAAGTAATCTCTGCAAAGTGATCCCGTTAAACGCTCTAGGCCGCATCCCGTTGAGCGTTTAACGCTCTAGGCCGTATCCCTCACTTTGCAGAACATTTACCCGCAAAGTGTCGTATTAACGTGTGTACGAAGTTTCGGGGTGCAAAGTGTCGTATTAATGTGTGTACGAAGTTTCAGGGTGCAAAGTGTCGTATTAACGTGGGTACAAATTTCTGGGGTACGAAGTGTCGTATTAACGTGGGTACTAGGTTTTGGGGTACGAAATGTCGCGGTACGAAGTGTCGTA
Source organism: Allodiplogaster pararmata (assembly GCA_964056735.1). NCBI lineage: Eukaryota > Metazoa > Nematoda > Chromadorea > Rhabditida > Diplogasteridae > Allodiplogaster > Allodiplogaster pararmata. The sequence continues at coordinate 26,772,876 of OZ057405.1, forward strand.
TTAACGTGGGTACAAAGTGTCGAGATACGAAGTGTCGTGGGTACGAATTGTCGAGGTACGAAGTGTCGCGGGTACGAAGTGTCGAGGGTCGAAGTGTCGTGTACGAAGTGTCGAAAATAAGTGTCGTGATACCGGAGAATTGTGGTCCCGCTCATTTTTGCTTTTTTTCAATCGAATAAAGTCTTAATTGGCTTCTTATGACCTACTGAGCAATAAAAACATGTGCGGAAAAAAAAATTTTTTTGGCCTAAAATTTGGGGGAAGGAAAGGGGGGAGGGGGAAGGGGTTTACCTAAGCAGGAAAGGGAGGGGGGCCCTAAAGGGGGGGAGGGGGGAGGAAGAGGGCCATACCTAAGAAAGGGGGTAGGGGCCCTAGGGGGGAGGGGGGGAGGGGAAGGGGGGCACTGAAGGGGGGGGGAAGGGGGGCCCTAAGGAGAAAGGGGGGAAGGGAGTTCTCATGAATAAAACCTCTTCCTCCAAAATCTCTCTTCAAAAATTTTTTTTTTTGTAAATTGAATGAAAAAAAATTTTTTGTCCCGTACATTGTTATATTTTGCTAGACAAACACAGTTTGTTAAAGTAAAATATTTATTATGTCTCTTTGCGAATATCAATCAATGGCTTTTGTCGACGTAGTTCGGCCGAGATCACAATTCAAATTTCGAGCCGGGAGAAGAAGAACCTCTCGCGCTCGAGACGACAAGACCCAAGGTCTTGGCTGTATTCCTCAGTTTTCGTAGTGTGTGAGGCAAAGTTAGAACCAGTGTTCTTTGAATGTTCTCTGAATACGTAACCATTCAAAGAAATAAGCTTTATTTGTTAATATCAACAGTTAATATTAACGAGGAAGGATCAATCTTTCATTTCTTCGAACGATTGTTGTCTATTCGACTCTTCCTCTTGTCGTTGAACGACTTCTTGTTTTTCTGCCGCTCACCGTCCCGTGACTTTAGAGTCGCCTGCGATCGAGCGGGCTGCCTGAAACGACATTTCTTGGTCAGAGGCTTTTGGGAGGGAGAGGTTGGCATATGATTGATATTCGCAAAGAGACATAATAAATATTTTACTTCAACAAACTGTGTTTGTCTAGCAAAATATAACATTATATCTCATTGCTCATATCAATCAATGGCTTTTTCAAAGATACCTTCGACCAAGAACCGCAACTTGGAAGGAATCCTGCGCTGTGCTGTCCCCTTTGAAGTAGAATTTTTCAAATGTAGAGCTTAGGGGAGCCCAATTTGCCGTTTCAATTATTTGTTTCGAGGACAACCCAGCATTCTTAGCCATTGTGGTCGACACCGCCCGTGTCGAGTGAGCGCCGAAAGATTCATACCCCGCTAACTTGAGTACTGTTTTGATCCACCTCGCGACCGTTTGTGAGGTTATACTTTTATGAGGACTTGTTATCGATAAGAATAGCTCGTCCGGTCTAGGATCACTCTTAGTTATTTCCAGGTAATGCTCAATGGTTGCGATGGGGCAGAGGATCGGTTCGATGAACCTGTAATATTTGGCCGAGTGGGAACGCTGCCCTATTCCTCTGTTTTTGGTCATATCTAGATAAAAAGTATATGAATCCGGTCCCTTCTGAAGATTCCCCAGAGACAACTGCGCAAGTTCTGATACTCTTTTAGGGGCTGCCAATGCTAGTAACATGGCTAGTTTCAGCGTCAACCATTTTCGCGATAAATCTTTCGTTTATCCCCATGTCTTAAGCATGTTTATGACTTGACCTACTTCCCAAACGTCGGAGTATCTAGGTCTAGGGGGATCTGTTCGAAAAATGCCTTTCATTAGCTTACTGATAAGTGGCATATCTTCTCTATTTCCCTGCTGTGTTGAATAGAATGACAAGATAGCGGCTTTATGAACGCCGATGGTATTGAATTTTCTACCCTGTTGTTTCAAGTCTGCTAAGTAGCGATGGTGATCTGGGTGGGTGCGCTTGCGTATCCCTTCTTGGTACAAAATAGAATCCAACTTTTCAAAGCAGAATCATACTGTTTTTGAGTGGCGGGAGCCCAACTGTTTAGTATGTAGGCGGAAGCTGCTTTTGATAACCCACTTTCTTCGAACTGACCGGTAAGATTAGCCATGCTCGGAGTCTGAAGTGGGGGCCACAGCAAGGGTGTTTCTCTCCCAATGGGTTGGTGAGAATGTTCTGGGCTTTTGCTTGAATTATTACGGAGGTCGCCCAAGCATGCGTAGGAATGATCGACATGTAAGCTTGAGACTTCCAGTCTGGAGCAACTAAAATCATGGATTGAATTTTGTCTTCCAGGGCCTTTCTTATTGTTCTCGTTACCAGATTAAATGGTGGGAAGGCGTAAGCGCAAAGACCCTTCCAGTTTCTGGTGAACGCATCAACTGCAAGAGCTCCCTGGTCTGGCCGCCATGAGAAATAAGCAGCGCATTTATTGTTCAATCTGCTGGCAAAAAGGTCTATGTTTGGGACGCCAAATCTAGTGAAAATATCATTACAATATTCCTCACCTAGAGACCATTCTTCGTACATGAATCTGCGTGATTCTTGGTCAGCCACAGTGTTGAACTTACCGGGGATATGGGTTGCCAGAATACTTGTATTGGTGCGATTCGCCCAATTCCAAATAAGTTTTGCGGTTTTAAGCATACCTATGCTTCGCGTACCACCTCTATTGTTCACATACGCAATTGCTGAAGTGTTATCCATTTGCAAGCGTATTGTTTTTCCCTCCAAGGTGGCACTAAACGATTGAATACCTAGCCAACAGGCTAGCATTTCTTGCTCGTTGATGTGTAGTAGAGATTCTTCCTCATCCCATCTACCTCCCGTTTTCTTACTCTGACAAACGGCTCCCCAACCCTCACCAGAAGCATGTGTGCTCATAGTATATATAGTGATGCTAGCATTCGGAAATTGCATGGTTTCTTGTGCGAAGCTTGTGAGGTTATCTATGAACCATTTTAGATCCTTTCTGCATTGTTCATCAAGATTTACCCGGGTGTCGTAAACCCCATTTCTAGAGATGGGTCCCAGTTTTCTTTGCAGGAATCGAGAGTAAAGAATTGAAGTCTTTGAAGCAATTGAGATTGAATTAACTCTTCCTAGAAAGGCTGCAAGTTCCGTTCCCGAAACATTTTCTTGCAACAATAGAGTCCTTGCTTCCGATTGAATTTGAAAAATTTTTCTGCGAGGAACGAAAAATCTCATATTTACGGAATCGACTCCGATTCCTAGAAATTCAATCTGCTGGACTGGTATCAGGAAGGATTTTTCCCAGTTTATCTTCAGTCTCAATTTGTGTAATAGCTTCAGTGTCATTTCAATGTGATGAGAAACTTGTTGGAAGGAATTTCCTACTAAGAGAATGTCATCCAAGTAGATTAGACATTTTACTCCCTGAGATCTCAAATGCTGTATTATTGGTCTCATTACCTTGGTGAAGATGTATGGGGCAGATGCTAACCCGAAAGGTAATACCTTGTATTGATAAACCTTCCCGTCTACTTGAAAACCGAGATACTTCTGGTCTGGTGGGTGTATTGGGATATTGAAGTAAGCGTCCTTCAAATCAACCTTTGCGCAAAAATCTCCTCGTTCCATTAAGTCAGAGAGCATATCTACCCTTTCCATTTTGAAGTGTTGATACTTGAGAAATGTGTTTAGGGATTTCAGATTTATAATCATGCGCTTATTACCGTCTTTCTTGGGTATCACGAAAACAGGGGAGAGCCAAACATCATCTGTGATTGTTTTCTCTACTATTGCTCCCTTTGATAGAAGTTTGGCAACTTCTAGTTTTATCGATTCGTTTTCGTGAAATGAGTACCTACGAGGGAAAACTCGGACTTTTCTAGTGGATGGTCTCATCCCTGAAAAAGGGAGGCGATAGCCTTTGATTGCTTCTAGTGCCACTAGATCCTTGCAAATTTTCTCCCATTCTAGGAAGTACCTCTTCCCATTTTGACCAGATGAAAGTTCAAGCGATTCATACCCTGTCCTCGTTTGGTTTGGGTGCTGCCGTCTTTGTAGGGCTGCGATCGTTTTCCTGATGTCGCTGGTCGGTGAGGATCTGTCTAACTCGCTCAGCAAGTTGGGTCCAAAGAGAGGAGCACGAGATTCCTCGTGAGCGAATTTGGGCGCAATGCTCATTCTCTCCACTGGAGCAGATCTGTAGGCGGGTAGACACTTCGTGTCGATCTTCATCCCTCTTAGAGCTCTTTCTCTCCTTAAGGCGGTCAAGTCTTGATGAAGAACTGAGCAGAACTTGCTTGCAAGTTTTATGTAGCCCATTGTCGCCTGTTTGTCTTCTTTCTCTAAGGAAAGTAGAGCGAATGCATTTGCATTGAGCGAGGTGGTCACCAACTCGTCCATCGCAGTGAGAAATCCATCGCCCACCAGTACCTTTGTCGTTGGGTTTGACACTGGAAAGGAAAGTTTTGATTGAAATTTTTCTTTCTCACAACCCAAAGGTAGAGTTATTTATTTTCAAAATAACAAAATTTTAACCTGATTTTAGTTGCTCGTCAAGAACAGGAGGTAAGGCGAGTGGCGAACAAGCCAGCGAAATTGCCGCCAGTCGAGCTTCTCTTTCCGAGACCGGCAAATATGAGCCCGCTGCCTCCTTCTCGAAGCTTTCCAGGTCAGTTTGCGGCAACTTCACTCGATTCCGCTTGTGCTTCTCCTCGAATGATGGTGGAGGAGTGTGGCTGAAACTTGTGTTTCTGTTTCTTTTTTGAAAAGAAAGAGTTGTTTCGCCTAGTGGTTATGTACCCTTTCTCTGGTAAGGTTAGGTTAAAAACCAACCAGCATTTGGGTATTCGCTGAGGCGAGGTATCTTAGGCGCTTTTAGGATCGACGCAGTTTCGTCCAAAGGCCGTTTGAGAGACGGAGGAGGCTCCTCTTCTCTCTCGTCCGAGGAGTACTCCTCTTCACGCAGTCTCTGCATCTCTGTTGGGAAGCAGATGAGGTTGTCTTCATCTATGTCCCCGTCTGAGTCGAATTCTTCATCCATGGTCAGCAGTAATCTGAGCAAGGAGAATTTGAGGGATAGAAAGTGATAAGCAATAACCATATCGTTCGATAACTGTTATGCAAACACGTTCGAGAGGTTAGAATTTTACGCTCTCTTTCTTTTCTATCATTGATCTATTCTGTATCGTATTGAATTAGAATAGAAAGATAGTAAACTTTTCAAAACATTTTCTCTTGAACATAGAGAAAATTCATTGAAAAGTTTGCAAGGAATGAGAACATCCTTCTTCTGCCATAGAACAGGCAGGGCCTTCTTGCTCAAGCATTGAAGGTAAACTGAGCAGAGCTCAGGAGTTTCGGTGTTACTCGGCCGAGCACACGAAGAAAATGTTATATTTTGCTAGACAAAGACAGTTTGTTGAAGTAAAATATTTATTATGTCTCTTTGCGAATATCAATCAATGGCTTTTGTCGTTGTAGTTCGGCCGAGATCACAATTCAAATTTCGAGCCGGGAGAAGAAGAACCTCTCGCGCTCGAGACGACAAGACCCAAGGTCTTGGCTGTATTCCTCAGTTTTCGTAGTGTGTGAGGCAAAGTGAGAACCAGTGTTCTTTGAATGTTCTCTGAATACGTAACCATTCAAAGAAATAAGCTTTATTTGTTAATATCAACAGTTAATATTAACGAGGAAGGATCAATCTTTCATTTCTTCGAACGATTGTTGTCTATTCGACTCTTCCTCTTGTCGTTGAACGACTTCTTGTTTTTCTGCCGCTCACCGTCCCGTGACTTTAGAGTCGCCTGCGATCGAGCGGGCTGCCTGAAACGACATTTCTTGGTCAGAGGCTTTTGGGAGGGAGAGGTGGGCATATGATTGATATTCGCAAAGAGACATAATAAATATTTTACTTCAACAAACTGTGTTTGTCTAGCAAAATATAACATTATACTTACACTGCTTCGGCTATCACAAAGGCTATGCGATCCGCATTGCGCCCCAGTTCTCAATCTTTAAAAGTTGGTAGGGAGAGAGATCCCCATACCGAGAGAGCGAGGAAAGAATCGAGAGTGAGAGAACGAGAACGAGAGAAAGAAGGAGGCAATTTTTTATCTTCCTCTCGCGCGCTCTTTCATGTAAGGGGTTTCCTTCGTCTCCAACTCAGTTGCATTTCGTTGAGCTCCCCCTGGGTCGGCTGTTCTCTACATTCATCTCTTCGGCTGACTGAGCGCTGTGGCTGCTGCCTTTTGGGCGCGCCACATGCTGCCATAGCGCTGTGGCCGCTGCCTTCTGGGCGCGCCACATGCTGCCATAGCGCAGTGTTGCAGCCTTTGTGCGCAACACTTGCTGCTCCCAATAAGCGCGAATCTCTTGCTGCCCGTGGGGCGCAGTTTTTTCCTTGCTGCTTAACTTGCATGAGTGCAGTACGCCAATAATGCATGAGTGCAGTACGGCACTATATTCAGTAACTTAAGCACGTATACTGTGCTAGAACTATTATAAATTATGCGGTGCTGTCTATATGACACTAAATAGGTGCATATCACCGCGATTCCGACATTTTCTTGTCCCCTTTTGTAAGGCTGAAATATGACTAATATTTAGTTATTTTAAGCATGCTGTCGGATGAGGAGGGAACGGCCCAGCTGGACGCCGGCGAAGCCGGTAGAAGAGCAGGCCCGTTCATGTCGTCCTCATCAGGCTCGTCATCAAGCGAGGAAGACGCGAGGACCCACAAAAAGCGTCGCAAGAACCGACGAGAGCGAGCACGCTTGTCGTCTTCAGACAGTTCCGAGTCACCTCGACGATCACCAGATGCTGCAAAAAGCATGGAAAGAACATCGGAACTGAAGCCTCGCTACAAAATACCGACGGTTTTCGAATTCGCGAGCGCAGCGGATATTATTCCCCCTGCACCAACCCTGCAGGAGAAGCCTCAGAGGAAGAGAGTGCGCATCTCCGAGCGGGCACTCAGTACCTTCGAGCTTCATGCAAAGGGAAAGTTTCTCGAGCGCGAAGAACGATCGGCATTCATTGAGAAGATGCCTCTTCCAGCGTCTAAACTGGCCATGTCTCCAGAGACGGACGACTCCGTAGGAGTCATAAAGGTAACCATGAGCTGGTGATTATATTGCCCTTGCTATATAAAACTTTGCCTTGCATGATAGTAGATAATAATTCTACTTGCAGTTCGCGAAGTGCCACATCAGCGAAAGCTCACTGGCGGCGACACAAGAGGTCACCACTACGGCGTTAGCGGGGCTAGCCTTCGCATTCGATGAATGCATCTCTGGCCGCGTCTCAGAGAATTCCGAAACGGCGACCGGGTACATATCCGCTGCTATGAATCTTCTAAGCGTATGCATCCAGGATCTAACCGCGTTCCGGAGAGAGGGCATACTAAGGTTAGCTTTTACTCGAAATTATGTTGATCAAAGATGAAAGCATAACGAATAAACGAAAATAAATTGTTGAGATCTGTGGGTGTCGAGCCGCGAAAGGCGATGCCAACATTCAGGACAGCTCCGATCTCCTCGACTACAACAGTGAGTCGTTGTCGAGAGCCAGTTCCGCCCATCTTTGGCGAGGGACTTCAGAAGGAAGTCATTACCGCAGCACAGCCAGACGACTTCTCCAAGTCGCTCAACACACTGCGTCAACACAAGTCAACACACCAGCGCAAACCTGAGAAGCCACACTTGAAAAGGTGCGTTGTTGACACACTTTCGGATGAGATAGAACTTTCCGGGGTAGGTGGGATCCGCCTTAGAGTAGAAAAGTGGGAAGCACTCTCTAGAGACACGTGGATAAAAGAAACCGTACAGGGTTATAAGATACCTTTTATACACACACACCCACCTCTATCTATTCCTATTCGTAAAAGGCAAGATAGTAGTCCCGAGATCGACAGAGAGGTAGATAGCTTACTCGAGAAAGGCGCAATTACTGCCATTCCGTGGGGCTCAAGGGTCTGGTTGTCTTCCATATTTCTGGTACCTAAGAAGGATGGAAGGCAGAGACCGGTCATAAATCTGAAAAATTTGAATTGTTTTGTCGAAAAAGTTCATTTCAAAATGGAACAGTTTCTCTTCACCCGAGACCTGATTAGTGGGGGAGAGTTCATGATAAAGATAGACATGAAAGACGCATACTTCGCCGTTCCCATCCATGAGGACTCGCAGAAGTTTCTCGTTTTTCAACACAGAGAGACACTCTATAAGTTTCGGGCTCTCCCGTTTGGTCTGTCAACGGTCTGTCAACTGCATACGTGTACACACGCCTGTTGCGGCCCGTTGCAGAGAAGCTACGAAAATACGGTATCCGCATGCTAGTCTACATAGACGACTTGATTTTCTTCGGTGATACCTCAGAAGATCTCGACAGCGTCAGGAAGTGTGCCATAGATCTGCTTGTTTCTCTAGGTCTAACAGTTAATTATATTTAGAATCTTTTTCGTGCCAGATATAACGATGCGGTGTAGGTTGTGATGGAATAGACACGGACGTTTCGCTTTATTAAAGCATCATCAGCGTGGAAGCAATACCCTCAAATATAACGAGATAGAATAAAGCACAAGAAGCAAGCAAAATTCACAGGAAAAACTCAATAGCAGATCAAATGAACTTAATGAGCAGAGAAACTATTTTGGAGAGATTGTGAGACGATATATAATAGCTCTCGCCTTCAAAAGACAAATCAAAGATTGGGTAGAGTGATGAGAGCAAGTTGATTCATTTCATCGGCAAGTTCATTGCGGTTGTTGAGGTCAGGGTCGTGTGAATTTATGAGTAGGGCTTCGGTTATTCGTCGGCGAACGATGTTGGGCTCAATTTGAAGTATAACACCCGATAACCTTAACTTGGAGCCAAAGTGCTTAATTATTGCATGTTGAGCAATGGCATTAGATGCATAGGATGGAGCAGTTGGGTTGTTTCCTGCTCTATAATGCTCGGAGGCCCTCATGTGAACTGGTCGATCAGTTTGTCCGATGTAAAAACTACCACAAGAACATGAAATCTTATAAATACAACCTGTAGTGTTACAGCAACCAACTTTCCCATTAGGGCAGAAAATGCAAGTTCTAGGTTTTGAACAAACATTATCGTGAGACCGATTGCGGCTAAGTAGTTTACCTAGAGATGGAGCAATCTTCTCAACAATATTAACATCTTCAATATCAACATCATGAATGGCTCTGCGTATGTCTTTTGTGAAAGCGTCAGAAATGTATGGAATGGTAAAAACTATTCTGCCCTCATTTCGCATCTTCGGTTGCTGTGTCTTTGATATTCGGGAGTTTTGAGACACAGCGTAACCGTTTTTCGAAAGAATAAAGAGAGCTTTGTCTCTTGATTCTGTGCGAAACTCAGTAGAACTTACTGAGGAAGCAGTGCGAATAGTATTTGTTACAATAGCGCGCTTAACATGAGCAGGATGAGATGAGGATGAATGAACAATGATGTTTTTGTTTGTTGGTTTTCTGTACCATTTAGTAAGAATCTTATCACAAGAAAGCGTCAAGGATATATTGAGGAAGGGTAGACAGCTATTTGAGGCCTGCTCTCTAGTCAATTTGATGGAAGGTGCCTGTGCATTGAGAAATATGAACAAGTCATCAATGGCCCTCTGATCAGTACTTATGACAATGTAGTCGTCTATATAACGTTTTAAAAGTACAATGTCACGAGTTGGAGCAGAATCTTCAATCGAGTGCATGTAAGATACAGCCAAGAGAGGCGCAAGACGATTACCCATTGCTAGGCCTCTTTTTTGAGAGTAAATCTTGCCAGCGAATGAAAAATAGTGGCATGAAAGGCACAATTCGAGAAGCTGTTTTATGTCCTCGATACGGAAACCTAGTAAATTGAATTGTTGCCGATTTCTCCGTATAATATCAATGACAGCATCAATAGCATCCGCATTAGAGACGTTTGTGTAGAGAGATTCTACGTCGAAGCTTTCATATATAAGGTTATCAACTGTCAATGTCCGAATATTAGATAATAGACTCATGGTGTTGGTGAGATGTGTAGGAATACATTGAAACACTGGAGTAAGGATAACGCTCAGTAACCAAGAAATCCTATCTGTTGGTCCTCCACAACCAGAAATAATTGGTCGGACCTTGAACTGATTTAAATCACCACCTACGCGAGTTACATCAAATTTGTGAGTCTTGACTAAGACATACATAACAGGTATGCGAGCATTATTGTTTATCAAACGTGAAATGAGGCTAGATGAGATGTCAGTATTATTTGCAAGTTTGGTGAATGTACCTGAGAGATTCTTGAAAGAGCTAGTAAAATCTGATTTTGTGGATGAACAGTATAAAGATTCATCAGATAAATGCATTTCAATAAGCTTTCTATCGAGATCGGAACTCAGGACTACAAACTCGCCTCCCTTGTCACTCCTGCTTATACGAATCTCATTACGACCGACTAGAGTTGAAAGTGCTTTCAAACAATGACGTTGATCTCTAGTTAGGTTGTTTGGGATTGCAATATTGCGATGATTTTTAACAATATCGCGAATCTTGGAGGCTAACAACAAAACTTTTCTATCGGTTGAAGAGTTAGGAGGTGGGAATGATGTGAACATTTTGGGGAAAGGACAAGTAGAGTCGACGATAGAAACACCAGATTGAACATTTGTACTAGTATTAGAATGTTCTGAGAAAACCTTCTTCCACCTTAAACGTTGAGAGAGTTGGTGGAGGGACACTTTCAATGACAAATCGATATTGGGAGGGAAAGCTGAGCTTGGGATGAATGATGGGCCCAGATTCAATACCGATAACGAGTGCTCAGGCAGGGATAAAGAATCGATAACAGTAACTCTATGAACTTGAGAATCAGTAACATTAACAGGTTTCAATGAGAACGCATGAGGAGCGAGGCTGCATAACTTTCTGTAGAGTCGTTTGCGCGCTTCTTTTCTAATGTTGTCACCCACAATTCGAGATTTATCAACAATTTGAGTGAAGGATATCGAAGGAACTGTGGAGCGAAGGATGGAATCAACGTCACGGCACTGAGAAGATAGTGAAAATACTAACTTGCGTTTTGTGTAAATATGCGATTTGAGAAGTTGTGAACCCAATGAATTGATACAACGGATAAGAGAGTTAGAATTATTGGGTAAGTGAGAAAGAGAGTTAGAGATAAAACGAGGTAAAACATTAAAACGTCTGCATTCCAATAGAAAGTAAAGAGATTGACGAGCACGGATCAGCTTTTGGTGCGTTCCATGGAACGCACCAAAAGCTGATCCGTGCTCGTCAATCTCTCACGGGGTCGTTAGCGCCGAACGGTTTTCGTGACCGGTCAACCAGTAAACAAACTGTTAATTTCTCCTGACCTTAATTGAATTTTTCTGAAGCGCGCAAACGATGCTTCACAAATTTACGTCTACTAGCGTCCCCTTTGGGGACGCTTGTCACTTTCTTGTTAGCCAAGTTAGAATGAGAGCCTAGTCAATTTTCGCTTCTCCTTATCACCCTGTCTCAGGCAGCTTCGCTGCCTTCATTTCCCAGCTTCTATTTTTCCCTCTCCCCCTTCGTTTTCCCACCTCTATTTTTCTCCCTTTCTCAGGCAGCTTCGTTACTTTCGTTATTCTTCTTCTCCTTTCCTCCCTGCATCAGATTCGTCTTTCTCCTTCTCTTCTCTTCACCGCAGGCAGCTTCGCTGCCTTCGTTTCCCTGTTCTTCCTTTTCTTCCTGCATCAGGCAGCTTCGCTGCCTTCGCTTTTCTGCTTCTCCTTTTTTTCCCTGCTTCAGGCAGCTTCGCTGCCTTTGTTCTCCTGCTCCTCCTTTTCTTCCTGCTCCAGAAAGCTTCGCTGCCATCGCTTTTCTGGTTCTATTTTTCTCCCTGACTCAGGCAGCTCCGCTGCTTTCGTTATTCTTCTTCTCCTTTCCTTCCTGCGTCAATTTCGTCTTTCTCCTTCTCTTCTCTCCACCACAGGCAGCTTCGCTGCCTTCGTTTTTCTGTTCTTCCTTTTCTTCCTGCATCAGGCAGCTTCGCTGCCTTAGTTTTCCTGTTCTTCCTTTTCTTCTTGCATCAGGCAGCTTCGCTGCCTTCGTTTTTCTGTTCTTCCTTTTATTCCTGCATCAGGCAGCTTCGCAGCCTTCGCTTTTCTGCTTCTTCTTTCTTTCCCCTGCTTCAGGCAGCTTCGCTGCCTTTGTTTTTCTGCTCCTCCTTTTCTTCCTGCTCCAGAAAGCTTCGCTGCCTGCGCTTTTCCGCTTCTCCTTTCCTCTCTGCCTCAGGCAGCTTCGCTGCCTTCGTTCTTCTTATTCTTCTCCTTGTAATTGTTTGAGGCCTGTGGTTTGAGTTCGAGCGAGTTTGTTTTTGATCCCCGGAAAGTTTATAAATTCAGAGGGCTACATTTTTTTTCTTGAAATAAATTTGTTTTACCATCCGGAAATCCATCACCTTCGGCGGGCCTCTGTATTATTTTTGACTAATTTATAACTCCCCTAATCTACTTTCGATTATTAATCTTGTTTTCCTTGTCAAGTTTTTGAATTTATTTCGAAGTAGAGATCCGTCGAAGGGTAAATCGGAGGTCCATTGGAATTTTCGGATCAAGCAACTATCATAAAGCCATTGTTAAAAATCCTAAATGTTTTTCTTTGGACAAATGAAACGTATTCAACTTTATCAAAAGGTAGGCACAAGTTTACTCAGGCGGGCCGCACTTTACTTGGAGGGGCGCGCTTTACTTGGGGGGGGGGGCGCTTTACTTCGGGCAGAGGGGGGAGCTTTTTTTAAAAACATTTTTTGACAAATTTAGTGAACGAATTGACATTTTCTTATGCGTTCTCGTTAGGCTAAGCCGTACGGCCTCGTTAGCGTAACCAGGGGTTAATTAGTGATGTCTGGTTGTCTGTCGGCGGGTGTCTGTTTTAGACCTCCAGCGGGCGTCTGTCTTTTAACTCATAAAAGGGAACCCGTATGTGAAAGTTTTTTATCTCAGAAGGGTGAAAAATTTTCAAAAAACTTTTTATCTCATAAAATTTTAACTTGAAAAAAATTACAGATGTAAGGCCAGGGTCTGTATAAAAAATTTTGGCGTCCTGCGAACGTCTGTAGGATTTTCGGACCAACTAAAAAACCGCTGAGCGTAACATTTGACTAAGCCTAAGCGAGAAAAAACAGTGGATAGTGGCTAAAAACGGCTAATTCAAGTTTCTCAAACTGGATAAAAATGAAAAAAAATGAAGAAAAAATATTTAAAAAATCCGATTGGAAAAAAAATATTGTGGCTAATTGTTCTATAGGGCCTCGTTAGCATACTCTTTAGGCGATGGTATCAAATTGTGGTTCCGCTCATTTTTAGTTTTTTTTTCAATCGAATAAAGTGTTAATTGGCTTCTTATGACCTACTGAGCAATAAAAACATGTGCGGTAAAAAAAATTTTAAAATTATTTTTACACAAAAAAATTTTTTGGCCCAAATTTTGGGGAAAGGAAAGGGGGAGGGGGGTTTTTTCCTAAGCAGGAAAGGGAGGGGGCCCTAAAAGGGGAAGGGGGGAGGAATAGGGCCTAAGCGAGGGGGTAGGGGCCCTAGGGGGGAGGGAGGAGGGGGAAGGGGGCCCTAAAGGGGGGAAGGGGGGCCCTGAGGAGAAAGGGGGAAGGGAGTTTTCATGAATAAAATCTCTTCCTGAAAAAAAAACTTTTGAAAAATTTTTTTTTGTAAAAATGATGAAAAATTTTTTTTGTTTTCCGCACATGTTTTTATTGCTTAGACCATAGCTCACCAAAGTTGTGAAATTTCTTTCGGTCGCCCGCCCGGTCCTCCAAAAATTTTTTGAAAGTGAAGAAATTATAACAGAAGTTGATTAAAAAAACAAATAAAAGCTTGTAAATAAAATAATTGTCCATTGGTTAAACTACGGCCCTGACTACATGAAATAAAAGATCAATTGTTTTGACAAATTAGACATAAGATTTTGTTGAATACCCCTCTCCCCACTCTCCGGTCGCTCGGTCAACCGCCCGAAAAAGTTATATTCAACACATCCTGGTGAGCTATGGCTTAGACGGTCATAAGAAGCCAATTAACATTTTTTTCGATTGAAAAAAAACGAAAATGAGCGGGACCACAATTTGATACCATCGCCTACTCTTTATTTAAGCCTAAGCGAAAAAATCAGGGAAAAGTCACCTGCCCCCCCAAAAAAAAAGTGCGGCCCCCAAGTAACAAAATGCCGCTTATTAATCATGTGAAAACGCTTCAATGTGAGCCTAGGACTAACTCGGACCATTGAATTGAAAGCGAAACTCTAAAATTTTTTTCAACAAAAATACATCTTTACTGCCTGGTCTAGTTCAAGTTTTCTTGTTTCAATCTAGTCTAAAATCGTTATAAAATTATAAATCCGAAAACATAAAAAGCACAGTGATACTTTATAAACAAAAAATACTTTATAAACAAAAATTAAGCGTCAGAAGTTGAATCTACTATCTCCATGAAGGAAACAAACGGCACAATGTTACATAGGGGGGCGCACTTTACGTGGAGGGGCTTTAAAACTTTTTGAGAAATTTAGTCAAGATTGACAAAAATTAACAACATGAGAAATTTTCTCATTCGGTTTCGTTAGCCTAAGCCGTACGGCCTCGTTTGCGTAACCTTTTACCTAAGCCTTAGCGAAAAACAGTGAATAGTAGCTGAAAATGGCACAAGTTTACTTGGGGAGGCTCCGCTTCATTTGTGGGGGGGGGCTCTTTTCGGTGCGTTCAAAAAATGTTTTGTTTAATACAACAAAATTTAAATTTTCTTATGCGGTCTCGTTCGTCTAAGCCGTACGGCCTCGTTAGCTTAAACTTTTTCCTAAGCCTAAGCGTTTTTTGATGTAAAAAAAATCTTGTTAAAATGTTGTTTTTAAAAAGCCCCCCCCCCTCCCAAGTGGAGTGGAGCCCCTCCCTCCAAGTGAAGCGCGGCCTCCCAAGTAAAAAAGAACCGCTCAAAACAGCTAAGCCGAATTACTCAATTTGACTGGATAAAAATAAAATAGTGTGGCTAATTTTTCTATACGGCCTCTTTTTTAAGCCGTACGGCCTCTTTAGCATACATTTTACCTAAGACTAAGCGAAAAAAATCAGCGAAAAGTAACCTGCCCCCCAAGTAAAGTGCGGCCCCTAAGTAACAAAGTGCCGGTACAAAGCTATATTGAGTGGGAATAAACTCAAATTTAAGGTCAAAAAGAAGTAAATCTACACAAGTAACCTTCATTTATCTCGATCCCCATTTTTTAACCTGCAACATTCAAATTTATTACAGAAGAACACGGTTAGAAACAACATGAAATGCGATTTCCACAAAAGAAAACTTATAAAAAAAATTTTTTGAAGAAGTAGTTTCTCTCTCTTTCTTTATTTCATGAGTTGAACACAAAAAAAACACTGTTTAAATTTTCAAAAGTCTTTTCAAAACCATTCACATTGTAATCTACATGTTTTGTTGTGCATGAAATTCTACCTCAGAAAAGTTTTGCTGTCAAAAGGTTGCTCTTTTGTTCGGTACTGTATCGAAGGAAGAGAGCGCATGAAGCATCGTCAATCACTGGTAGCATGAATGGAGAGAGCGAGAGAACGCAGGATGCGAGAGGAAAAAAAGAGAGAGCGTGCACGCAAGAAGTAAACGGGGGAGGGCGTGGGTTAGTGCTCCGCCATCGACCCCTCACACCTCCCCCTCAAAAACAAAATTAAGAAACCAAATTCAGAAATTCTGAAATCCTGTAGTTGATTTAGCCTCAGTAGAGAAATTCAGCCAAGCACGTAGCCAGGAGGCTCTTATCCTAGACCACAAAGTCATGTGAGCGCTCATAAAGTGATAGATAGGAGAATGTGAGATTTAAGGGACGCGAGAGCGTGCAAAAGATTGGGTATAAAGAGAGAGAAAAGGCGATGATACAAAGCGCCAAATAATTGTGAACAGAGGAAAAACCTCTTGCTCGTTGAATTCAAGAGGATTGGCAAAAAAAAGAGTTTTGATTTTTATTTGCTTTCCTGACTCGACAGACACGTTCCCGCCGCAACTGGTCGGGCTAAGATTGATGAGTTTGACCCGTTGTACGCTCAGCTGCTAAAAGACCAAGTTGCTCTGCCGGTGCTTCATTCATGTAAACTTTATAACACTTATTCTCCGAAGAAAATAGTTTTTCTTCTTTTTTAAAACATGTTTTCGCTTATTAAAAGTGGTTTGAAAAGGACACTATGAAAAACAAAAACTGCCTAAAAGTATTTGTCAAGGTTTGTTTCGCCCCAAGCTCTGTTCCTGACTGTCAGTGGATACCTACACACACCCATTTGGGGTGACTTATAATATTCCTGGCTAAGTCACTTGAGGAAAAAAACCGTTATGAAGGCCTGAAATATTATCTACAAGCTTTTAGTGCTTTGATTCTAAGTTCGGAGCCGTGTACATGTACAACCATTACTTCAAGAGAAGTTGAACGATTGGAGTAGGTGAGCTTATTAAATTGCTAACAGCGTCGACAGAAAAAATTTTTTATCGTCAAACAAAGCATTGTCAATGTTGACAGGATGCATTGATGAGATCTCTGCTCTGCAAATCTTGCACCAAAGGCATCGTTCCTGTGTATGCTGATGCAGAAAAGTTTACGTGCTTGGAATGCGGTGCCATCTCTGCATTGAAAATAGACCGAGTTCAGCCGATGGACTGTTATCATTCAATAAAAAGAGCAAAATGTTCTAATAGGCCGATTTTCTTTATAAATGCTTGACCACCATAGGATAACTGGTTCAAGGTTATCGCTTACATGGCCGACGAACATAGAATGAGAAGTTGAGGAAAACTTGGATAGAGCAATTTGATTTACTCTGTCAGAACAAATTGATTAAAGAAGCAAACAATTTGTGTGCTCTTTCGTCTCATCACTAGAAGCCGTGAGAATGCATTTGATAGAAAGTATTTTGCATTTTTTCTATAATAGAAAAAAGACCAGAGTTTTGCCAGATTTCTCATACCCGGTTGTTATAGGATGCTGCATCTTCTTAAAAATAAATTAACAAAGTAACGTATACCTTCTGCATCTTCATGGCTATTCGTGTTGACAAATTAGCGAGAAAAACTCTGCTTCTATCAATTTACATACACTAATAGGGTGAGCATTTTGCTCTTTTTTTGAATTATAACAGTCTATAAACCTTTTTTGTTCGAGAAAAAAAAAGAGAATTTCAGGATTACATTGTTGCGTTAAATTACGATTATGTGAAAATCTTACAGAGACGCGCCTCAAATCGGCATAACGATTGTCCCACAGATTATAATACAGTGCTTTAATGTGGACATATATCCGTGAAGAGGATACAAAAGGCAGAATAATAAATAAATAAAAATTCTTGAATACATTCCAAAGTGTTCAAAAAAGAATTAACTCTCGAAACTCTTCGACTTGGAAAAAAAGAAATATTCGAAAGTCCAAGGTATTGAGCCTTTTATTGAAGGTATTTGTGTTTTCTTGCAGCTCAGTGTTTTGAGATTATTCATATTAAACCATTTCCGGTTCTAACTCAGGTGATGGAAGCTGAGAACGACATTGATGACTTCTTTACGCGGGTCCAGGAAACTAGAGTGCCTATTCAAACAAATGGTCTCTTGATATAATACGTTCTTCTTCTTGTTGAATGTTGTCAAGAAAGTAGATGATTGTCTCACAGTTATCGTGAGCAAAGTCCCTTGATAACTTCAGTAAGAGTAATGGGGCTTTATATCATGATTTCAGGAGTAAAAATAGCCACTCCATTCTCTTATTTCGAATCAGCAAGAGCTCTCTACGATCGATACTCCACAGTGCTCTCTCCACTCAATATGCCGCTTGCTTCAATAGCGCACTGCGTCTACGCAATCGCTGAAAGAGAGGAGCGGCTAGACTTAGGATTGAAGTACGGGGACAAGTTCCTGCGAGCTTACAGGTGAATTATTCTTCTTGGGTCCACTTCTTCATTCTAGTAGGTACTTAGTACATCATCTTGCTGAAAAAATAGTGAGTCGTTGATTGAGGAAAATTATTGAGACTGTATTCTCGCGAATAATTATTCAGAGTTTTTTTTCGCATAAAGTGTGAGTTTAGCTTAGGAAGTCATTCCTCAAGAAATCATAAAAAATTATATCGACATTGAACCATCATCGACACGATTGGATCACATGAATTCAATTGAAAAATTCTTCTCATCGTTGTGTCGCCCCGGCCAAAGTCTGTTTTAGATTCGTTGTATGTCTTCGTAGGTCCGGGGCTTCTTCACGATCAAGGCGGGTAAAGAGCAAATCTTGGGTAAGCATGTGTCTTATTTTGGGCTTGCCTCGACGGCGTTCACCCGCAGCTTCTGTAGTCAGCGCGTGTCGTGCAACTTCAGTGGCTTCTCTTCGCATTACGTCGCCATACCAGCATATTCGACCTTTTGTGCATATGGTCCTGTAAAGGAGCGTCGCCTTATTTTACTTTCACAATGTCGTTGCGTACGCAGTCAAGTCGTGTTACCCCAAGAGTCCAGCGCAGTGTATTCATTTCGTTAGTTGTGAAAGAAGTTCTCAGTGGCTCGCGTGGTGTATATGGTCTCTGACGTGCAGAGAGGCATAGGACGGATCGCTGTCTTTGACATTTTAGTCATTTATCTATTAAGTCCTTTATCTTTCTTCCTATCACAAAGCCCTCTCAATTTAGTCATGACTAAATGACGAGCTGCTACTGTTGTTGTGGCATCACATCAAAGAAAATGCCTGAAGTTCGTTGTCTTGGGAATAGGTTCGTCATATATGTAAACGTTGATAGATTCCTCTCCTTTTCAGTCCCTCTAAAACGACTGCTATGGAAAGATTGTGAATAAACTTTTCATCACTCTACCCTTCTCCTCACTTCCCGAATGGCCGCCATGGAACGTTTCCCACTAGGCATCTTTGTTGTTGTTGTTTGCCCATAGGTCCTGTCGAGGGAAGTCCTTTGGGATAGGTTGGTGAGGATCCTTTTAAGTCTGGAGAAATTTTCTCCGTCTACACTCGCACCGCAGTCGGCGATCCTCTTCGCGAGACCCATTCGTTAACTGGAGAAGGGCAAAAGGCTATTTTACTGGCGCCTCGACTCGCCGTTACTAAGTATAGGGGAGTTTCGGCTGATGTTTCATCATGCCCAGGCCAGTCCGGCATCGCCCTCCTTTGACGAACTATACTATCCAATTTTGGTCCGCGACGGGCAAGCCCGCTATCTCCAATGCCCTTGTGCAAAGAAACATCCCTCTATCCGCCACCTGAGGACGCGCTCGATACCGGTGAGGATGAACCGGTCCCTTGCGATGATGTGAACTTGTGGGCTGTAGTACCATCGAAGGCGAGCTAGGCATCCTGGTAGAGGACACAACCGATCCCACAATGTCATCATTCAAAACGGAAAACAACTATCCTCCCTGGAAGCTGCAAACGCCTTTGCCAAAAACCTGGCCAAACAAGCCCCTAAAACACCGGACAAAACAAATCGTCAGACAACCCGATGGATAAAAGGGTTTTCCAGAGAAGACATTCCCGTCTTTTCGATTGATGACGTTGAAAAAGCTTGCAAAGCAACCAGAGGCTCGAAGGCAATCGACAGCGAAGGTATCTGCCCTCTCATGATCAAAAACGCAGGAAGCTCATTCAAAAGATGCTTGGCCTTTCTCTACAACAGCACTCTCCAATCCGGTATCATACCACATGCTTGGAAAACAGCCAGAGTTATTATGCTGCCAAAGATAGGAAAGGACCCGTCGACGATTAAAGGATATCGCCCAATCTCAATCCTATCTCCCATTGCCAAACTTTTCGAAAGAAGCCTACTCCCTCTCATCGCAGATGGGATCGAACTGGCCAAATGGCAACACGGATTTACAAAAGGCAAGTCCACAACATCAGCTCTCCTGGAAATAACTGGCCAGATCACTGAAGGTTTCAACCAAAAAGCTCCCCCTAAGAGAACGATAATGGTTGCTTTGGACATGACCTCGGAGTACGATCTAGTCCACATCCCTACACTTTGCAGAAAATTGGCAGAGACCAATATTCCCAGAGGCGTCGTGAGATGGTTGTCTAACTATCTTCAGGGAAGATCCGTGAGTGTGACCTTCCAAAACACGACTAGCAGCTATTTCACCAGTCGGGCTGGCGTTCCACAGGGCGGTGTGCTAAGCCCCATTCTCTTCAATGTCTACCTAAACAAGCTCCCAGTACCCACAGGAAGCACCAACATTGTTGCATATGCGGACGACATCTCAATAATGTCATCGAGTGCAAAGATCAACGAATGCGAGGACAAAATGAATGAGTACCTCCCCACATTAGTTAATGAACTGGACAACCTAAAGATGCAGATCTCCAAAGAAAAATCTTCGGTGACCCTCTTCACAACATGCACTGCGGAATGCAACAAAAAACCTGAAATCAAACTCAGTGGCGATCTTCTCCCAATCACCAAAACACCAAAGATCTTGGGTGTGGTTTTGGACCAATTAGGAACCTTCCGACACCACGCAGAGGCCATCAGAACTAAGGCCTCCAAACGCCTCAACATCATCAGAGCATTAGCAGGCAGAAGATGGGGTCAGAGTCCCACTACACTCATCGCGACATATAAAGCAACGACGAGATCTATCATTAACTACGCAGCACCCGTATACACTCCACCACTCGCAAACACCCACTGGACAAGACTACAGGCCTGCCAAAACAAAGCAATAAGGGCAGCCACGGGTAACCTTCAAATGGCCGGAACACAGCACCTCGCTCTCGAATCCAAACTCCTACCAGTAAAGGAGCACAATGAGCTGCTGACCAGCCAATACCTAGCCAAGGCCAGAATGCAAGACGATCACCCATCCCATAACCTCACCCTCCGACAACGACCACCAAGAGCCATCCGCAGACACGTGATGAACATGGACCTCAGTCTGGGGGATAGTGACTGTAAAACAACTCTTAGAAATCTGCACACAGAAGCCGTTAGGAAATTTCTTAGAAACTGTGAACCAAACACAGTCCTAGGATTCAAACCACCCATGGTCCATAAGTCTACTAGGTTACTTGACAGGGAACAACAGGTTACCCTATCGCAACTTAGAAGTGGTTACTCGAGCACGTTAAATAGTTACCTTCATAGGATTGGTGCCACTGATTCTCCTCTCTGTCCTTCATGTAGAGAGGTAGATCATACTAGTGTTCACTTGTTTAACTGCCGTTGTAACCCCACTAGTCTTAAACCTCTAGACCTATGGTATAGACCTGTCGATGTTGCAGATTTCCTAGCCCAATGAATGTTGTTTTCATTGCCAGTCTAAATTAGTTATTTGCTATTCTTGTTGTTGTCTGTGTAGGTTGGATTGTTGAATAATATGGATGGAAGGATGGAATCAGTTATTTAAAAAAAAAGAAAAAAAAAAGCCAGAGCCCGAAACCAAAAAAAAAAAGGCGAAAAGAAAAGAGGCAAAAAAAAAGTGAATGAGAGAGAGAAAGAGAGAGAAAGAGAGAAGTGAGTGAGTGTGACTGTGTGCTTGAGCTTTTACCGAGAGCTCGTGGACCCCCTTTCAACGTCAAAGGAACCGCACGGGCAACAATCATCATCATCAGCTAGGCATCCTTATTCCACCCCTCTTCTCTCTTCCCTATGAAGCTTCCCCACCACTTTTGTCGTCATACATCTCGCGTGAAACAAATGTATATCTCATATACCCTATCATGAACAAATGTCCGTGATAAAAACTTATACTTTAATATACAGGGACACTTTTTCGTTCTCCGACGGACATTAGGTGTTTTGTTGAACGAAGGCATACCGACGTCGATGAATTTCTCCGCGACATCGTCAGCCAGTTTCGAAGCGAGGATGGTGTTTCTAGTGTACATTCACCGTGATATACTAGCTTGTATCCGTATCCGATAAGTTTCGTCTTGCATACTTTACACGTTGTTACTTGAACAGTTCATATGTCTACTTCCTGCTTCGAATATCGCTGCTAGCTCTCGACTGCGACTCGTGAGTTTATCGGCGTTGAGAGTGAAAAACGGATTTGGGCTGTACGCCGCCCATGAGGTGCTGCCCTTCCTCCTCGCATGTTTCTCTATTTTATTTTATTATTGTCGTGGCAGGGGAAGATCAGGATAGGAATTGTGGTATAAGAGTTGGCGTTTGTATAGTCCATTTGCACACGAGATGAGAGGCTGCTATAGAAAACAGCCAATGTCGCGTGAAAGTTCATCTACTAGCTCCGTGGAGTAGATCCGTGTAGACTCTTCCGGAAAAAATACTCGCATATCTGAGTCGGTACATTATATGTTTTGGATCAAATTTTTGAAGTGGTTATATGAGCAATTGAAGAATGACTCGGGTAAAAAACTTCCATACTGCTTCCACTCGGAATGGTAGAAAATTCTTTAGTTTATTATTTTTGCAGACTGGTAAAAGTTAAAAGTAATTTGAATTTATGCCCTCTAGTAAAACGGCTGTTAGGTGCAAACTTCAGAAAGTTTTCCGATGTTTTTAAGCGACCGAAAACAGCTTTGTATACAGTAAGCAAATCAATTGAATTTCTTCGCGATAGTAAAGTACGCCCTTTGAGTATTTTTAGTGTCTGTTCATAGGATGGGATCTAATGCGAACGTTTGAATACTAAACGAGTGAACTGCCTCTGAATTTTTTCTATCTTCTTGATAGAAGTAACGTCGCTTGGGCTCCAAACCTCAGAAGAGAATTCGAGGATAGGTCTGACGTACGTATTGAATAGGCTCCATAGGATATGTTTATTTCGTGTTTGAAAAGAGCGTAAAATGAGAAAACTTACAGACCTAGCTTTGTTACAAATGTTATAGATGTGCTTTGTAAAGCACAATTTAGAATCGTAGGTGACACCTAAGTCACGGAAAACTGTTACTTCAGGCAGCTCAGAACCGTAGAGGGACAACTTGCATGTTGTTGTTGTAGATTGCCCGCCGTAGGTCTCCGGCTGGGTAGACGAGGTCTTCTTTGACATGGCTCAGAAAGCAATAACCTTACTTACATCATTTATCTAATTACATTAATTTCTCTTTCTCTCTCGGGGTTTATTTGGTTTTTTTCTTTTTTTCCCCTTTATTTATTTATTTATTTATTTCTTTTTTTTAATTTTTTTTTTTAAAGAGAGAGTAAGGAATCACTGGTATAAGAACTTAACAACAGACGTCGGGCTATTCCACAAATCTATACTTCTTAAAAGTGTGTGGTCACAGCGACACGAGAATAAATGGCTAGTTGTATGTGGCTCTTCTAAACATTTTGGGCAAAGAGGGGATTGGGCAGCTCCTATTCTGTGTAGGTAGCTGTTAAGGGAACTTGCATAGCCACTACGTAGTTGCGATAATGTTATTTGTTGTTCCCTGGGAAGTTGATTCGTTGATTTATGGATTCTGGGAGGTTTCTTACCTAGAACTGGGTTAGGGGAGCAAGATCTAATGAAATTTCTAACAGTCTCAGTATGTATGCTTTTAAGTGCGGCTTTCTGATCACTGTCTACTAACATCATTTCTAAGTCCTTGGCATGTTTACGAATAGTTCTAGGTGGTTTGGGTTCCGTGCATCGACGATGGGAGGGGTGGTTTGGGAGGAGTCTTGCTCTTGCAACGAATTGCTTGGTAAGCATCGTGTTGTGCTCCTTTATGGGTAACATTTCGCTTTCTATAGCTAAGTGCTCTGTGCCGGCCATTGCTAGGTTTCCTGTTGCTATCCGTATTGCTCTATTTTGGTTTGCCTGTAGTTTTTTCCAGTTCGTCTCGGCCAATTGAGGGGAGTAAATTGGTGCGGCGTAGTTGAGAACGGATCTGTTCTCAACAACTTGCATGTCGGATGAGACTGTCCGATTCGCATGAAAACCGTTTTAGTAGTTGAAATAGAGAGTCCCCACTTACTAGACCAGGAAGCAAGGGCATCCAATCCTTGCTGAAGAAGTTGGTGATTGCCTATAGAATAAAGTTTAGCGTCATCAGCGTATAAACAGCATTGAATACCAGGAGGAAGGCACTCGGGAAACTCATTGATGAAAAGGAGAAAAAAGAGGGGGCCCAAAACAGACCCCTGGGGCACTCCAGAAGTAACCACAGAAGACAGTGAATAGCTATGGTTGATAACTACGCTCTGAGTTCGGTTATTCAAAAAAGAAGAAATCCACCTATGGAGACACCCAGTAATGCCGTAATAAGATAATTTATTACAAAGGAGATTAATTGGGATGGAACTGACATTGACAAGATGGAACCGCTTCGCATCTTGGGAATGCCCTAGGATAGATGAGATTTGTAGAAATAGGAATCACTGTTCTGTTCTACAACAGAATTCTCAATACAATTGGTCTGTTGAGTGAATGGTCGATCCCACCTGCCTTCGCGAATTTTGCAACAAATGTTCGGACAATCCCAACCTCCGCTGGTGTAGGAAAGCGAGAGAATATTTGACTGGCGCCTCGACTTACCATAGAAAGGTATAGCGTAGTATCGGCTGATGTAATGTCCGGTTTGGCGCCCAGGCCGGTCCGGCATCGCTCTCCTTCGACGAGCTAAACTATCCGGTATTTTGATTCGCATCGAGATTTCTCTTTCGACCTCCGAAGCGCTCATGCAGGAAGGCATTCGTATATCCACCACCTGATGAAGCGCTCGATTCTGGCCTCTGTTCCATTTATGATCAGCGTTTTAGGGTGGAAGACTCTCGTTGAAAAGTCATAAATGACAAGAATTCAATTTAAGAGTGATTTTTTGTTGTTACAAAACTAATATAATCCTGGGTGTCGCACAATGCTTGTTTACCTCATTGATCAGTGGTCTCGAGTTTGACTCCCAACTAAGGTAGGTTCACTCAAACCGAGGGGTTCAATTTCGGTAATGCTTGCACGCTTTTTCCTCTTTTGCTGAGCACACTAGCAGTGACCAAGGGAGGAGCCATTGGTTCAACCAGGTTAGGCCTGTGTATGCTTTGAATTCTGCAGGAGTAGGGTAAAAAGCGTTAGGAAGAGGATGTAGAACTGTTATTGTAAATATCAACACAGCCGATCTACAGATATTGGTTCTATGCTCGAGAATCAGAAACATTTACGAGAATAGAGAGCATGTTGAAATCCTTAGTCCTATATATCAATACAGCTTCTACAGGCGCTGGATGCCTCCCGGATCCATAGAGCTGATGGATAGGGTCATGGCTTCCGCTCAGGCATTGATTTACTCAGATACTTCGAATCCCAGAACGCAAGAATTATTGTTGGAGGTGAGTCTTCAAAATTCGAAGATGTTAAAATTGAAGAAAAAATCAAGAAGTCCACTCAAACTTCTAGCAAGTACTATTGGATAGAAATGAATGAAAGGTTAACAGGTTAAGGTTAACGGTCACACGTTGAAAGATATTTAATTCTAATGGAACCAGCCGAGAGCTCGGCCATATAACCTTTTAAACATCTTGAATAAATTAGTGTAATTTTCAAGCTTGATATTCAATTCATTCAACACCTATGTTCAGGCCTATCAAGCGCTCGTTCAAGCATACGGAAGAGAGCACAAATTAACAAATTGTTTGGCTGAAACGTATTTGGCAGTTAGGATGGGATGGGTTTATATGTATAAATTCACATGATATGCAGCCTGTGACCATTGGTCAGTTAGGATGGGATGGGTTTATATGTATAAATTCACATGATATGCAGCCTGCGACCATTGGTCAGTTAGGATGGGATGGGTTTATATGTATAAATTTACATGATATGCAGCCTGCGACCATTGGTCTAAAATCGTGATAAAATTCATCCGATGCTCAATCGTTCATTTGCATGTCAATTTTTCATTCGTTGTTGACTGATCAGTCTTGTCTGCAGTAATTCGATGTCTTTCTCTTCTTCGGAAATCCCTTGATCTATTTGTCACTTTTGAAACTACAAATTATTGAACTGGCTAATCAATTATGTCTCACAAAACTTTTCAATTTATTGATGTTCCCTGTTTCCAGGAATCCTTTTATTTATCGATCATTTGTTTCTTTTTTTTGTGTTGATATTCCTGATCAGGAATCTTTCTATTTATCACTCGTCTCTGATTGATTTATTGTGACCCGCAATTTCCTTGAATTCATTGTTCATTCATCTTGCCAGAAATCTATTGAACGATCACTGGTATTTCCGGTAATCTTTTGATCGACCCTTCTTCAGAAAATTTAATGAAAATAACCACAGAGCGAAAAATCTACTATTTCGGTGGTTTTTGTTTGCAGCGATTAAGGTTGTTGAATAAATGAAAAGTTTATTGAGTCATATAAAAACCTTGTGAATGATTTAATTAACTATGCTAATGATAATGAAATTTTCGAAAAACAGTTTTTGAATACCTTTACCTTCCTTTTATATCGATACAAAATCCTTCCCCGTCGCTAAGGAAGGGTCCTACATTCCCCTACAGAGTCCCCATACCCTAACTGCTTAGGTAAACACATCCCGCTTTCTAACGTCGAAGGTCATAATTTGGACGTCAGCTGGTGATGGAAACGTTGAGCTCGAGCGCTCTAGTGTGAACACTCTAGTTCTTAGTTTAACTGATACTGAATGAGTCACACCGGTGTGAACTAATTCACCGGTAGTGCCAGCTCTGATTGTAATTGGGCGTGTAACAGATGAAGAGACGACTGGATAAAACTATCAAGATAACTTCTGGAAAAGCGGAAACCATTTATGAAGTTTGAGCGAAAAACTCATTCCAGGTAATGCTTAGGTGCTTCGAAGATTCAGCTACAAACTAGTCTATTTCTAAATTTTCCTATCCGCACTTCGGAAATAACAACTTTTGAAGGTTTTTCAACGATTTTCTTATTTGTTTTGTCTGCTAATTTTGAGTATATAATTATCTTTTTTAACTTTTTAAGAGCCGATGAGATGTAGAATTTTTTTCTTTGCAACTGGTAAAAAGTCTTTTTTATATAATTTTGAAGGACTACATAATTTACACGCAGAAAGAGCTTACAAACAGTAGAAGCACAGCGAAGTTAACAGGAAAGAGACTAGTACTATAGTGTATACTACATATTACACAGGCAATAATTGAGCTTCAACGTAGAAAACAAGGGACTTCTGCTTGTGTGTATCCGTCTCTCTTCTTAAATCATCTGTGAGATTTATGAGCGAAATTACTAAACTTTTTCGATGAAACGTCCACGCTGAGTGTGCTAAGATGTTCTCGTTTATCGGATGATGATATGTACTAAACATAAGAAATAAGTTCTCATGTAAGCAAAATATGTATTAGCGGAACGCACAAGAACCCGTGAATCTATGATAGAATATGGAAAAGCAAACGATTTCATGTTCATCGAAAAACATAAAAAGGATAGCTGAGAGGGAACGAAGCGTGAATAGGTAGGACTTGATAAAAACGGAATAGAATGACCTGCGGGAGTTTTCACCAGCTGTTTTTCTTCTTCATCGGCAAAGTGACACTCTCCATTCTAGAAAATGATCTCTCCTTTGAAGAAAAGGTCGATGTCTTCTTTGATTGAGGACATCAATACAATCTTCTCACGTTCTTTTTCCAGCTTTTTGCTGAGACTTCGAAGGACCTGAAAAATCTTTTCTTGAAAAATTAAAATTAAGCATGAAAAAGGTATTACCTCTTTTTATAAATCTTTTTCTTGTTTCTTGCTTTTTCCAGCTAAGGTGAAGAGAGGATATTTAGTTAAACAACACCCACATATGTAATAACTTACTTCAAGTAAAAAAACTTGAACTTTTGTTCGCAAGTGTGAGCTAAGGAATTTCATGAAAGAGAAAACTATCCAACCTCTATCAACATGTTCGACTTGATCGAATACTGTGCTGGATTGCCTGAATTTTTCTCGAAAACATGCCGCTTCTTTTTGTGCTCCCAAAGAGCGTGTCGGATGCAACTCCTCCACTCTATATTGGTGGCTCGGAACCAAGGAAACACGGTCCTGCAATCACAAGAAGTTTATCAGGGAATCGAAGAAGAATTTTTTTCAAAAAACATAACTAAAGAAATTCATGAAAGTAACTCACATAATTATTTTGTAGATGTCTTTGACGGCCGTTGTTTGACCTGGACTGTTTATGATGGCCAGAGCGATCAGTTCAGGGTATGTGAGGGGAGGACTTGCATTGACGACTTCCACAGTCTTTTTTTCTCTCTTACTCAAAGGGTCTTGTGCCCTTTCCTGCTGATGCTGCAATATTTTTAATATTCATCAACCGAATCAAATAACAGAGAAACAAATCACAGAAATTTGAGTTTTTTCCTCGCCAGGTTTCAATGTCAAAGCTTTTGGCTTGCTCGTATAGAATTGAGTCAAAAATTTTAAAATCTGCAGCTAACGTCTTTTAAACAAGTATAAAGAAGAAACTATCTAACATCAAGACAGTCAGGACGATCTCTCTTCGCCCTGTCACTGGACCTAGTCTGGACTTCCAGATTCAGGTGTGAGTCCGTGTTGTAGAGAAATCTTTCTTCACAAGTGTGTTTGTCCAACTCGCATTCCAAATTTTGGAACGTGGCCTCTTCCTCATTCCACTGCATCCCAATAAGCTGATCGAGAGGTTTATCTTCTCCGGACAGCTCTCGGAGGAACCCCAAAAGCTGCTCCTCTTGTTCTTCTTCGGCGAGAAGGTCAAAATTATGGCTTCTTCCGTCTTCCGGCGCTTCTCCAGTAGTTCCAGTTTTGTCGTGAACATTTTCCATTGCTTAAGTAAGTCTGAAAATTTAAGAATTTACCACAATTATCTCACCAAGCAGGTTTTAGAGCAAAAAGATCGACTACCACATCTTTGGTAGAATCTCATGCATTCATTGTTGATTCTTTTGCTCAAGGTTTCTCCGTTGATCTTGTTTTTCTAGATATAAGCAAAGCTTTCGACTCAGTTGACCACAGACTGCTTTTGCACACAGTTCATTGTTATGGTTTTCCGTCTAATATTGTTAGATGGCTTAGTAGTTACCTGAATCAACGTACCCAGTCAGTGAACATCGATAAAGTGTTTTCCAACCCTATTTCCGTTATATCAGGAGTCCCTCAAGGCTCCTCGCTAGGTCCACTTTTATTTTTAATGTACATTGACTCTGTTAAACATGTATTTTCTCCCAATATTCAGTTCTCCTTATATGCTGACGACATTAAAATAATGGGACATCCCTCTTTCTGTAAATGAGATACAGATCGCTCTCAACTGTGTTTCAGCATGGTGCTCAGAGTGGAACTTGTGTTTATCGCTATCTAAATGTAGTGTTTTACACCTAGGTTCATCTAATTCTCGTAATGTTTATCATATGAACAATATACCCATTCTAGCTAGTGAATCAGCCAAAGACCTTGGAGTAATAATATCCGATGGTTTTTCTTACCGTAAACATATAAATGAGAAATGTAAAAAGGCCTCTTCTGTTGTGAATATGTTATTAAAAGCATTCAAATCGCCATCCCTTCCTCTTCTGACTTCTGCCTTTAAAATCTATGTACGACCATTATTAGAATATGCTAGCGAGCTCTGGAACCCTACGTCCTCGGAATAGTGAAAATTATCGAGAAAGTACAACGCTCGTTTACGAGACGAATTCTAGCTAGAGCCGGTCATCCTATACTTCCGTACTCAGAGCGGCTATCATTGTTAGAACTTCAAACTCTTAAATACCGTCGAGCCCTTGCTGACCTTACTTTCATTCACAAATGTATCCATGAAAAATGCGACATAGATACTATTCATTTATACAAAATATCAGCTGTTGAACGTTTTTCTCGCCATTCTCATTCCTTGCGTCTTTTTCCGCTCAATAATATTAATCAATCTTTCATATCAACATGTGTTTCTCGTCAGTTATCAGTATGGAATTCATTAGATTTTGAAATCGTAAATGATCCTAATTGCAAGGTATTTAAGAACAATTTACTCAAGTTGCCTGTCAACCTAGTTTTACCAAATACATTGTTTTCTGATAACTAAAGGCTCGTTTCTTTGTTAATAGCATTTTCTACCCCCCCCCTCCCCTAGTTAAGCAACCTTTTGCTTACACACACCGCCACTAGAAAGACAGTCCATGCATTTCCGCTATTGTTATTGTTCATTGTGAACCGAAGTTGAATATAATCTGTGCAAGGAATAAAGAATGAATGAATGAATGAATTCATTTATTAGCGAGCTTGTGAGAAAAATTTTTTTTTTATTGATCTCAGTCTCTGTGCTTTGGTTATAAAAATTTGAATCTTGCAATATATTAAAAATAATTTCTATCTTCCACTAAAAAAGTAGTGCAAAGTAGAAAAGACAAAAAATTCAGTAAGAAAAATGTTCATTTCTGGGTGAGCATTTTCAATTTTCTATCAGAACTTGGAAACACAGAAATGATAATCATTGTTAACGCGGTACACTTTCCAGGTGTCCAAATCCTGTAAGAGATTCAGCTCAACCATTAGGAAACATACCGAGCAGAAACAACTGCTAGTTTCAACAGCCAGCGTGAAAATTAGTTCAGAGACTCGAGAGCTGGTCAAACTGAGAATTTAGAGGCATGCTGTTTGAGCTATCGCGGGCATTATGTTCCATATCCTCACCATAACCCTCCCCGACAACGGAGTCTGCTAACGCAGTCTGCATTCATTGACGATCAGACTACATTTAGAGCAATCAGAGTTTATGGAGTAAATGAACGGTATTTTTCGACTTTCAAAGGCCTGATAGATAGTCAGAGCTTCTTATGCGGTAAGAACGTAACGGTGGGTTTTCTAAATGCATGTCCTCAGTCGCGACATTCATTTATTTATTCAGATACATTTTGAAACAAAAATGCGACAACACTCGGAACATGGTGAACACATGATAAATTCTCTACAGGTTAGGTAACTGCAGATTGAGTAGTTCTAATACATCGAGAGAACTCAATCTTGCTATCAGAGCAAGTGTAGTGGGAGCAGAAACAATATCGTGGGCAAGCTCACAATAATATCTAACGGAACGAAAGGCGAAAGAATGGAATAATGGTAGTCTACGCGTATGGGAAATGTGAAATGAATACTCAGAATTACGACCATTACAAGGCTTAAGCCTATACATTTTACTAAGTGGAATATCAATTAATCCATTCAGTATTTCATAAGAGAAGATTATATCTGTCTTAGTTCTACGCCACAATAAAGTATCTAATGAGAAGGACATCAATCCTTCTCGGTGTTCTACCATGCAGTGATAGAAAAGCGAGAAGTGAGATATACTCTTTAGTCATCTTGTATAACGTTAAATCAGTTTCGAAAA
The DNA here is from genome assembly GCA_964056735.1 of Allodiplogaster pararmata. Classification (NCBI taxonomy): domain Eukaryota; kingdom Metazoa; phylum Nematoda; class Chromadorea; order Rhabditida; family Diplogasteridae; genus Allodiplogaster; species Allodiplogaster pararmata. The sequence goes on from OZ057405.1 coordinate 26,804,132, forward strand.
GTCTCATCGGATAGAAATATTTGTTATTTCTACACTCTCCGACGAGCTTAGAACTTTGCCTCAAATTCCTTGTCGCAACCTGTACTATAAAACATTTTGAACTTCTTTATTAAATCGGAAACGTTAAATTAAATGAAATATAACGACTTTTTTGAGTTTTTTTACTAAGAGCGAAGTAAAATCCAATTCTTTCTCTCTCCAAATCAGCAAAACTGATATACATCAGTCAAGAAAATAAAAAAAAGAAACAACAAACAATAAGACGAGAAAAGCTCAAGTCACTACTGTTCCACTGGCTCCGCCCACTTACACACCATTGGCTCACCCCTCCCCCGTCATATGAAAACATTGTACTCCGTTATGCCAACATGGAATGGCGTGTAAGTAAGGTGGATAGTACAGAATCGTTCACAAATGAGCATGTGTTCAGAGAAAATATTTTCCAAGTTCACAATAACTCAACAGTGAAAATTCAACAGTTTGCGCTCCTAAATGGTTTGAAATTAAACTTAGTCTAGAAACAATTAAACTTAGTCTAGAAACAATTAAACTTAGTCTAGAAACAATTAAACTTAGTCTAGAAACAATAGATCAGTTATAAATTAAACTTAGTCTAGAAACAATAGATCAGTTATAAATTAAACTTAGTCTAGAAACAATTAAACTTAGTCTAGAAACAATAGATCAGTTATAAATTAAACTTAGTCTAGAAACAATAGATCAGTTATAAATTAAACTTAGTCTAGAAACAATAGATCAGTTATAAATTAAACTTAGTCTAGAAACAATAGATCAGTTATAAATTAAACTTAGTCTAGAAACAATAGATCAGTTATAAATTAAACTTAGTCTAGAAACAATAGATCAGTTATAAATTAAACTTAGTCTAGAAACAATAGATCAGTTATAAATTAAACTTAGTCTAGAAACAATAGATCAGTTATAAATTAAACTTAGTCTAGAAAAAATAGATCAGTTATAAATTAAACTTAGTCTAGAAACAATAGATCAGTTATAAATTAAACTTAGTCTAGAAACAATAGATCAGTTATAAATTAAACTTAGTCTAGAAACAATAGATCAGTTATAAATTAAACTTAGTCTAGAAACAATAGATCAGTTATAAATTAAACTTAGTCTAGAAACAATAGATCAGTTATAAATTAAACTTAGTCTAGAAACAATAGATCAGTTATAAATTAAACTTAGTCTAGAAACAATAGATCAGTTATAAATTAAACTTAGTCTAGAAACAATAGATCAGTTATAAATTAAACTTAGTCTAGAAACAATAGATCAGTTATAAATTAAACTTAGTCTAGAAACAATAGATCAGTTATAAATTAAACTTAGTCTAGAAACAATAGATCAGTTATAAATTAAACTTAGTCTAGAAACAATAGATCAGTTATAAATTAAACTTAGTCTAGAAACAATAGATCAGTTATAAATTAAACTTAGTCTAGAAACAATAGATCAGTTATAAATTAAACATAGTCTAGAAACAATAGATCAGTTATAAATTAAACTTAGTCTAGAAACAATAGATCAGTTATAAATTTAATTTTTTTGTAAACTCGATTCTCTTGAAAATTTATCGAATAGTCATTTTAGTTAAAACGCGATGAGGTTTTCGATATGAAATTATGCAGAGCTTAAATCTTGATCGAGAGACAGAGATATAGAGATAGAGAGAGAGAGAGAGAGAGAAAGGCAGAGAGAAAAGGAAAGGTAGGACTTGGAAAAAAAAGAGAAAAACTTAACGGGAAAACATAGAGACGGTGAAAGAGTAAGGGGTTTCATCAGAACATTTAGTGGCGCATGAAAAAAAAATATTTCGGCGCTTTCTCAGTCTCTTATATGAAATTGTGTTGGATTAGTCGGTTGATGAAACACGTTCTATTTGAAATGAGATAGGCAGAGAGGTTCAGTAAATTATGAGGACTCGAAAAATTGGGGATGGCAAATTGAGGTACACTAGAAACAGACCCCCATTTCTACACTAGAAACAGACCACCATTTCTACACTAGAAACAGACCACCATTTCTATCCCTGCTTCTCATAGTTAAATCGAAACCGTTTTCAGCAATCCCTTCTTCTAGAGTCAGAAATTGTTCGCATTCCAGCAGGTTGAATGTGATCAAACGAAAAAAAATATTTTATCAGGGTTTTTTTCTAAAACGGAATACCACAGAAGTAGTCCGCAACCGCTCGTCAAAGCATTTGTGAAAACGTCCTCACTTTACAGAAAGCAGCCAAGCACAAGGTTGCAACATCAAGAACAGAATCAAGGAAGTAATGAACACGCTCTGAGCCGCTTCAATGTGATACTGAAACTGGGGGGGAATAATGAGAAAGAAACAGAGTAAATTAAATTGAAGAAAAAAAAAAGAGAGGAAGAGGAAAAAGAGCTGAAACTAAAGGTGAGGAAAGGGAGAGAGTACGAAAGATGAATATATATATATTTGTAGATGTCATGTATGTTTAGCGAAAAAAAGGCAAGACAGATTTGGATATAAAAGTTGGATTAAGATTATTGATGCGCAGAGAGGCCGATACAAAAAGAACAAGATCATAAAATGATAAGAGATACACATCTAATCTAGCATAATCATTCTTAGACTGTTGTATAATATTACGATCCCCTCATACTCTTTCTTCTCGTTACAGTGCGCCCATGCAAAGTCTGTTGATGAGAACACCTCTTTGAGCTTATAAAAGTCAGAGAGGGAGAGAGAGGATAAAAGGAGAGAGAGAGTTATAGATAGCAAGGGAGAGAGAAAGAGAAGGATAGTAATTCGGAGGAAGAGAGAAAGGGAAAATGAGAAAGAAAGAAAGACAAAACAAGATAAAGGCGGAAAGTGAGAGACAGAATAGATACAGATATGGAGAGAGAAAAGAGAGGGTCGTGGGAGATATAGAGAAAGAAAGAATCCCCGCGATTGACCAAACAAGCCACGTTGCCAGCGAGTATGATTCAGTTACCCTATTATTCATCTTACCACATAATCGGTGAAATGAACATTGATAGGCGACCAATGCAATTGTTTAACTCGAGCTCATGTTGTTTGGAAAATAAAAAGAACAGAGAATTTTTTGAAGAAAAACTACTCTTGTTTGGCTTTCATATTTCTTGCATTTATTACACATTTATCACCTAAATTTCTAAGGTATATTATTGCAGATTACAAAAAGAGCTCAAAAAATAAATTTTCAAAAACGCGACTTTTCCGTTTCTATTTATGCTTTCATCTCTCTACGTTTGAGTTCCTCCATTCTCATTTCGTGCTCTCAAAACTCTATCAATCGGTATTTTATAAATAATGTACAAATGCTTATAATATAAATGTTATAATCAGGCTTGCTCGAAAAAAAAGTCGAAAATTGTTTTCTTTTTTTTTCGGAAAATGTCGAAAAAACCGGGAAAAAAGAAAATCGAAAAATATGCAACCCTGGTTATGATTTTTTTAAAATAGGTATAAATACATAGTGTTCATATCTACTAAGAGCTCATAGAAGTCTCTTTCCATTCATTATTCCATAGTTTTTCTACACTACGATTAACAACTTCCTCATAAGATTCTTGGATTCCCTCGAATTAGATGAAGATGGGAGACTATAGCTTTTAGCGCAGATGCCTTGCTTGATCTCCAGCATTTATATGGGTCAGATAAGTGACCAATATGCTGACGAACAGAACAAGGGATAGTTTATGGGATTGAGATAAACTCTATCTCTTGCTCGCTCTCTCGTCTTCTCTCTTTCTCTCAAACTCTGAGATCCTTTTCTTTCAATATCGCTTTTTCTTTCTCTCTCTCTCTCTTCTCGCTCTCACTTCAAACCTCTATCTGCTTCGAAAGAAGGTACAAAGACAAGTTGAGTACCCGCCAGAGAGATGAAGGAACAGAGCTGTTAGCAGAGACTGTGGGAATCTAAGAATCGAACGTTGCCTAGTTGACATCTTGTAAGAAAAAAAGGCAAGAAAATACAGAAAGAAAAAAGATTGGAACAGCTGAAGAAAGAGATTGAGGACGAAAATAGAATGCGAGAGAGAAGAACGAATCGTAAAATATGAAGAAAGCCGCGTAGCCAGCGGGTACAGTATTTTTGCCATGCACTATCATTATTACCAATGCTAATCCGTGTGTGAAGAACACACATGGAATACCAAAGCAATTGTTAACAATCATGAGTCATTTCATTCAAAACAAATAATATAAGAACAAAGTGTATTACTTTACAAAAACCACTCAAGGTACCTTTTTCACTTGTTGAGTTAAATCAGCTCTCATTGAGAGAAGTTTCTGATTCACCTTTAAAAAAGCTCATTTCGATGTTTTTCGGAAGTGTCGCGGATGCGCGAAATGTTCATCTCTAAGCTAAATATATGAACTCACAGCCTTGAAGTAGATTGGTAAGCGAGGAAAAGAAGGATGAACACAACATTTCTTCTGCTGTTAGTGGTCTCTCTGTGTCCTTTGTAACCCAAGTTTTAGATTTTTTGTCGACAAACGAAAATTAAGTTCGGTAACTGCTGTGTGATGATCACTCGTTTTCCTAATCATAAAAAGTAGAAAAACAAATTGAGTCGAAGACTCTTCCCAGAAGAGCTTTGGAATTCAAGCTAGTCCAGTTAATGTATTTATGTAATATGAGTTCTCCGAATGACTGCTTCTTATAACAGATTTTGTATTCCAGACAGATTGCGGAGGCAAGCGTGAGGTTCAAATATGAAAGTCCTGCCCGTGGATTTTGATTTTTTTTTTAGAAGGAAAGTCGTTGATGAGGAGAGTACAGATAGAGAGTGATAGAGAGAGATAGAAAGAGAAATAGAAAGGAACAATTCACGCAGAGTTTACTTCTCATTTTCCCCCAGTTTTCCCATCTACATATACATTGCTTTCTCGTTTGTCTTTTTTCAACCAATTCACGAATAGCATTCTTAACTAAGAATAAACTTCATGGAACAGGCCTCCTTTAAGTTCAGCCATCTACAAGCTTTTAATGTACAATTGGCTCTTCTATCACTAAAATGTTGATTTTTCACTGTTCAATGCGCCAGATATTTATAATCGAAAAGCAGGTGCTACTCTTTTTGTATAATTGCGTATTTGAAAAATATGTTTACAATAAAAGTTTATGGTATCTGTTGGATATTTGGTAACGAGAATGTCTCGCCAATGGAATCGGTACTCCTATGAACTCTCTCCAAAAAGATTCCGGACACGGTTGTACCTGGAGATCTGGGTCATACCATTTCAACTGAAACAGAAGCCCAGATACTTTCTGACAAAAAAGTTCATTAGGGTATCTGGTGAAACTGAACTTATTCCAACCATATGATCTCTTTCCTGCCCATTGGAGATAAATTACGCCCTTTTTTCAGTATCAAACTTGAATAATTAGAGTTGAAGAGGGATCACAACTTTCCTCGGTTCTCATGTTGTTTTTTCCTGTGGATATAATTCCACCTTTCTCTCTATATGAAAACCATAAAACATTTCTTTGAAAGTCTTGGTTCAGAACGCATCAAAACATTAGATACCGACAGAAAAGCTAGTCATTTGAATTTTATAAGAAAACAGGTTGATTTTAATTGTGAACGAGTCAGTCACACGAACCTTTAAATGGAAAACTAGCCGGTCACACGAACTTCTAATTAGAAAACAGAAAACTCAATCCTTCGTTTAAAAATGTAAGAAACCCAAAAAGTTTATTCAAGGCATTCAACTATCATCCTATCATCTGCATATGTTTCTGGCTATGATGGAACTGAAAGAAGACATATGTTACAGTAGGAGTACAGTTGAATTTTTATATGTTCTTCCACTTTTTAGAGGACGGAGTTGCAATTGATCGGTGGGGATGAATAAACGAGAATCCAGTTAACACTTTGTGCAACTTGATTGAACATCAGGCGATTCCGGAAAGGAATTACCTGATTGCTTTCTGAAAATGGGTCACGTTTTCATGTGCCCCTTCAGAGCAAGCCATGCATTTTTCCATAAATTGTCTTTGTTGGTTCAGAAGTATGGAAACACGATCCGGTCGATAAGAACACTATTTTCGTTTTCTCGGCATTTCAAATTTGATGTAGGATTTTCCATTGCTGTAGAAAAGCCGAGAAATTAGCATTAACTTAATATCACTACATAGGCAAATTGTCTGTTTTTTGTTGTTGTTGTTGTTTGTTTGTTGTTTTTTTTTTTTTGGAAAAAGAGAACAAAACAGAAAAACAGAGAGAAAGAGAAAACGATGAAAAAAGATAAAGAGAATGATATAGAAAAAGAGAGAGAAAGAAAGAGATAAAGAGAAAGGGGAAACGATGAATACAGATAAAGAAAAAGATAGAGAAAAAGAGAGAGAAAGAAAGAGATGAAGAGTAACAGAAAACGATAAAAACAGATAAAGAGAAAGATAGAGAAAAAGAAAAAACAATGAAAAAGATAAAGAGAGAGATATAGAGAAAGATAGAGCACACAAACGGACCAGCTATCAGATGAAAATTCCAGATCGCAGTGCAAAATAATGCGATTTAATTAGCACCTTTTCCGCTCAGCTCAATTGAGGCCATTAATGGCTGAGCTGGACCGTAACAATGAGAAGTACAGCCCAACTGCCTCCCTCCTCCTTTGAAGGCTTGCGTAAATTGAAGCATGTCAATACAGCTATAACTCAAAGAGCATAACAGAAGCCAATACTCTATAACTCTACACAACAGCTTAACTAAGAAAATTTTACTGTAACTCACAAAAAGTTTCTATTTTTTTCTTGGCACTTTGCGATGTTTTGTAAGCCTTACATCGATGAAATTCTGTCTAAGAGCTTTATAGAAGCTCACTTATCTGAAAAAATATGTTTCATTTAAAAGTAAAATCATTACATTTATTGCAAATTTTTGAAACGAAAAGCTTTAGATCTTGATCTACAGGAGACAAAAATTTTTCAAACTAATCTGAAGAAACAAAGTAAAAACAATCTCCAGAGAATGAATAATTTTGACGAAAGTGTTCGAAAGGGCCTTTTATAATTAACATTTTACCGTAGTCTTCCGGATTACCACAAAAAACACGCATCACATAAACTCATTACACGTATTTATTGTTGGAAACATTTGAAAGCATTGAAAATGATTCTTCGTTTGTGATTCAAAGTTTCAGTCTAATTCATAAGAAGACTTTCAAAACTTATGAGTGCGAAAAAAGGAATCTTTTACGTGAGTCCCCCACTATCCTTCAGCACCTTCGTCATACAAGAGCCCCCCATTCCATACTAAAACATACCAAAACAGAGGCTGAGGAGCAGAAGTTGAGGGGCCTAAAGTAAAATTTTCAACCTTCATCATTAGTTTCTCATCATACAAAAAGGAGAGTAAAAGTACATAACCGAACATTTTCACTTTTGAACCCCTCGCAGAGCCACTTCTCGAGCTAAAAAAGTTCTGAAATCAAAGCGCCCCTGGCATAAGCCAAAGCAATCACCCCATTAACAATGTTAATTTCAAACACAAAAAATGAAAGCAGCTCATTATAATCTGAAAACAACTCATTATAACCTGATGCAGCATCCTACAACACCCGAGTTCAAAAGAAGGGGGGGCTAAAGTATAATAGAACTTTTGCAGTGCATTTTGTCCCATGGCTTAATAAAATTTACCCAAAAAATTGTGCTAACTGGGTTTTCTCTATAAAACCGGTAAATGTTTCATAAAATGTCTACCTGTGACGATGTTCTTAATAAAATCTTAAATCTTAAAAGTATGGAAAAAAATTTATAGTAAAAGTCCTCGAATTTTCAAAGTTCGGATATGCACAAAAATCCCAAGGTGTTCGTATCCTTTTAGGAAAATGTTAATTAAAAAACCCTCAAAACTCTACAAAGCATTTTCCGCGCTTTTTTCTTACCATGCCCATACTAAGCGCCCCCCATAAACTACTAATCTGTTTTAAGTTTCCTTTCATAGTGGAAAAGCTTAAACACAACAAAACAAAGAAGTTATGTGAGAAAAAAATAACGCTTTTGCAACGAAACTTTGAATGATTCCCTTCGAGAAAAAAATAATTTGTTTAATTCCAAAATTACGCTGCTCTCGTTATGTCAAATAACTTGAGGTTGAATAAGGCTTAAATAATGCTTATAAGTTTTTTTTCTTCAATGCATCAATCCTACTCTAGATATTTTCCGACGTCTTAAGTTAGTCAATTCAAATTCACTCATTTTACGTCGATTATGCCTCGAATTAATCGTTGTTTTCCGGTTACTATACGCCAACATACATATTATATATGTAATTTCTAACTAGCAAAAAATCTTCGATGCTTAGTACGAAGCCAAATCTTATTACTCATAATTGCATTTCCCGACTGATTCTATTGCAAAAAATAATTATAATTAGAAAGAATTTTATTACAATTTACGATTGCTTTGTGGAACAGAATCGCAGATAATCGTATTCCCTAGAGTTGCGAAGTTCTGAACCATTCAGAAGTTATCACAATCATTTCCTGCCAAACTATGTTTAAACTATTTGAAAATCGGATCGTCAGAAGCTGACATTACTATCTCAGCTTATTCCAACGCATTAATAAGTCGTGACACGACTAGTTACCCTTTGGTTAGGCTGAAAAAGTTCGAACTGATTAGCTCGAAAGGGAATGTATTGAGCTCTATTCAATGAGGAGAGCTGTGCGAGCGATGTTGGACGACGAACCAATATGTTTTTTTCAGACTTAGCTCTGATTCAGAGCCATCCGAAGTCATGAATATTCAAACTCGAACGCGAGAATTACCCCAACTCCGAATAGAAGGATCGCGTTTCAGAAAGCGACATAGGAAGAAGTGGAAAAGAGAATAGGTGAAAGAGGAAATAGAAAAGCAGGTCATAGACAAGGTAGAGCATAGACAAATTCACCACGAGTGAATTTGGATAGCTGGCAGCAACTACTAGATGAGACGAGAATGAAAGGAGTGGAATGAAAGGAGAGTACGGTATCGTTTTCCTCTGGCTCCGCCCACTCAACCCTTCCCCCCTTTCGTTTTGAAAAACAATACTCAATGATACATTCTTTCAAGCATTGAATATCATAATATCAAGACACTTTTTTTCTCACTATCTTCTCCTCTTTTAGTTTCACGTACGTTTTCTCAGTTCGTTTTTCGAATGTTTCCGAACTTCTTTTACTTTAGTGTTTTTCTTTTTGAGTACTGAGTGACGCGCATCGTGGAGGTTAATTAGACAGTTAAAGTCTTTGTCGTGCCAGTGAAGAGATGCGGTGTGGTTTCGTGCAAAGAGTTCGGACGTTTCGCTTTATTTAATTTAATTACCCAAGTTTGAGGGTAATTACATATCGCTGATGATGCTTTAAATAAAGCGAAACGTCCGAACTCTTTGCAAGAAACCCCACCGCATCTCTTCACTGGCACGACAAAGACTTTAACTGTTTTTCTTTTCCTTCATACATACATAGATATTTATTAATTTCATTTTCCTGGTTCATCGTTCTCCCAAGACTGCACTTTCATTTCCTAGTTGAGTTAATCAAAAATATACAGAGTTTAAGCATTTTTATACAAAGGTTCAGTAAGCAAAATCACACAACACGTTTGTCCTAACTACAACAGGAAATATTTTCGACAACTCGTGTGAGAAGATATACGAAGCTAAACTTTTTCTTTAAAATGTATAGTTTTCGTCGCTAGAATTGACAAACATAGAAATAGATAAATACTTAGATAAGTACAAATATGCTTGATTATGCTTTTCTAAAACCGTTATTTCTACTTGAACCGTTTTATATTACACTCACTCGAAATGTACAATACAAAGAAAGCATATGTAACTAGAACACACGCTCATAAAGGTGACTTCAGAAGCCAAGAGTACCCCGAAAGAGTTCTTCGATGTTCTGAGGTTGATACATCGACAATCTTATCGCATCCCGATGCTTCGCGAGCACTCTTTGCAATTGTTGGCGAATCTCAAATTAAATCTTTGTTTTCTCATAGTAGAAAGGCGTTTCCCAACACTAAATGATGCAATTTATAATATAATTTCTTCAGTGCAAATGAACTACAAAAATCTTAGAAGCTTCTTCTCGAGCTCAATAGAAAATTCTACAGTGAATCTTTCGCAACAAATACAAGGATTGCCAGGAATCCATGACAAAGTTGAGGAAACAAACCTTCTCCTCAAATCCTTCCCTCATGGCGTACATGAAGTGCTTCCTGTGTGCTACAACTGTCTTCTCTAAGAACGAAGCTGTAGTTTTACTGCTCTCGTTCAGTGTGTGACGTATATTCCGTTTCCATTTTTCTTGCTCTTTCCCTTCGAACATGGTGAAGCAGATTCTGTAAGTTTTGGTGAGTTATTTAATAAGGCAAAAAAGTCTTGATAACAACTGAACTTAATCTTTTTAACAACTTCAGATAATCATCTTCAACTAAAATTGAAATAATCAACTTTGTAGCAACCATATTTGGATAGTTTTGCATTAACTTTGTAGCAACCATATTTGGATAGTTTTGCATTAACTTTGTAGCAACCATATTTGGATAGTTTTGCATTAACTTTGTAGCAACCATATTTTGATAGTTTTGCATTAACTTTGTAGCAACCATATTTGGATAGTTTTGCATTAACTTTGTAGCAACCATATTTGGATAGTTTTGCATTAACTTTGTAGCAACCATATTTGGATAGTTTTGCATTAACTTTGTAGCAACCATATTTGGATAGTTTTGCATTAACTTTGTAGCAACCATATTTGGATAGTTTTGCATTAACTTTGTAGCAACCATATTTGGATAGTTTTGCATTAACTTTGTAGCAACCATATTTGGATAGTTTTGCATTAACTTTGTAGCAACCATATTTGGATAGTTTTGCATTAACTTTGTAGCAACCATATTTGGATAGTTTTGCATTAACTTTGTAGCAACCATATTTGGATAGTTTTGCATTAACTTTGTAGCAACCATATTTGGATAGTTTTGCATTAACTTTGTAGCAACCATATTTGGATAGTTTTGCATTAACTTTGTAGCAACCATATTTGGATAGTTTTGCATTAACTTTCGCTCTCCATTCATAAAAAACTTTGATTTGTTGAGCTTTTCATTGCACATTATTCAAAGTTCTCATCAAAAGAACAGAAGAGAACTAACAATATAGCGTCGTATATCTCCTTCACTTCGACCGGTGCTCCTCCCAGGTTTAGTAAAACCAGCTTTAGGAGTATTGGATACGTCCACCAGCGCTCAAAAACAGGGCCCTGATTCTTGAAAAATGAATTAGTTGAGTTTCAAACATCTTTAAGGATGTGTTTCTAAGCATTTTTTTCTTCTAAATACTAAGTATGGTTTCCTAACAAAACCAGTATTTCTGAAGTAGTTATAGGTTTTTTCTATGATAAAACTAAGCAAACTAACATTGGCATGGAGTGAGCCTTCTCTTGCTTCCTTTCTGACGGGTGCCTGAGTATCCCATTCTCTGCGCGTGTCCAATTGGCTAAGAAAAATCTCACCATCCAGTTCTTCCAATATACTGTCGAAAGCTGTTTGCTCTGGTTCGGACGACGCGTCTGTCAGATGCCCCAGTGGATCTTCTTCCACTTTCGGAACCTCACTTCCCGTAAAAGATTCAATCGCTTGCGTCGCACAGTTCCAGTTTTCCATGCAACCCTCTATCAGGAATTCCAAATTTCCATCATCTAGATTCCTCTCGAATTTGAAGGGAGCAAGCCCCTGGTCGAGGTGAAAATCATATTCTGTTGACTCGTCAGAAGTCGACTGCTCTGAGTCGAATTCTTCAAGGTCACAATGGTAAAGAGAAAATTCATGCCCGCTTAAATCGCAGACGCCCAAAAACGGATCAGTGTCGTTAAGAAGAATTGATCGGAAGGCTTTTTCATCTTGAAAGTAGTCATCTTGCTGGTTCATAGCTGTAGTCTCTGAAAAATAAGAGTTTTTTTCCTTATGTAAGACCTTCATTGATGATTGAAAGCTGAGTATCAGTAGTATACAACAAGTACTCATTTGCAACTTGAATAGGAAATGGAATATTTAAAATGGAAAGGAGCCGACTATGGCTAATTTGATAGAGCACTAGACTATCAGTTTGAGAGCTCTCAAGCCGCGGGTTCAGCTCCCGTTCTGAGCAGCAAAAAAGCGGTTGTTGACCTCTACTTTGCTTCCCCTCAATCATGAGCATGATTGAGATCGGTGTCTAGCGGAATCTGGACACCTTAAGATTGTATTGTCCAAACCATACACTACATTTTCAGTCTCTACGTTAAACGTTTTCGCTCGTACTTCATGAGGATCGTGATAAATATAACGCAGAACTATGTTGAATTGTGTGGTTTATAGTGCTTTATATTTTTGTTTGTAAAACCTTCTAAGTGTCTCCTTTTAAAACGAGGTTGAGTGGACTTCGTCTTTTGGATCTGCTTGGTATACAACTACCTAATCTTATAAACAAATATTTTTATTCGTTCATTTGATTATTCGTTTGTTTGTCCTTGTGTTTCTTGTCATGTCCATTTGTTCTCGAGTTTTCAATAATGAATATATATATATATAAATTATGTCTATAATATTGATTATGAAGCGAATAAATAAAAACAAACAAATTTGGTAAAAAGGAATTAAGGATAGTTTTCCCTTATTTTTTGATTTAAGAGAGTTTTAGCTCTCGAAGACTTAGAGAAATGAAACAAAAAGAGTAAATCGAAAACCGCGAAAAAATTTTGAAATCGCACAACGGAAATAGTAACGAAAGACAAACGTTAACGTTAGCATCTTTTCATAGAAAACTCAAAGACAAAGAGCTTTTCAAAATGCCACGACAACTGCAATCTAACTGTGATTCAGCTGTTGAAGATTCAAAGATTCGCTTTGTCATAAAACATTGGATTTCATTCGAAATTTCTGAGTCGAAAGCTACAGTAAGTATAGTATTTGTATGAGAGAAAGAATTTAAATGTTATTTCTTTCATGAAGACATAGATATGATTGATTTCATCTAAACAAGAAAATCAACAAAAATTAGTAAATTGAATTGCTTTTTGCTTAGAAATAAGGAAAAAAATAAAGAGAAAATAAAAAAAAGAGAGAATGAGACACAAACATTGAGACAGCGAAATAGGTGACATAGATAGAGTAAATGAGCTCATCAAATGTATGAGCTGCCAGAGCGTAAGATTAATTCCCTTGCTCTTTCTAACTGCTATGAATGTTGTTAGTGATTTTTTATTCAGAAAAAAAGAGCAATGCAGAAAAGCCCGTTGTTTAGAAAGGAATCGTAAATTTGGTGATGGATACAAGAATATATTTTATTTAAAAACGGTAAAAATGCAACTAACTTACATCAAATTATCCTTCCTTCACTCAAACTTGAACCCCCCCCCCCACTCAAACTTGAACCACGTAAGATCGAAACTTCAAACATGCAATATTTTAAATCTATGGCTCTTTCCGCATAAAACTTGGTGCATTTGATATTGAACACAATACCACAGGGACCTCATGATAGTCAGCAGACTTCTATTGAAATTTCTGCTCCTACAGGTTTTAGTTTAAGACTGGGTCCCTAGCGTAGAATCCCCTTTTCCTGCGTACTTTCATATAATCATATTGTATTCGCGTGAAACCTGCGGGTTCAATCATGTCTCGCTAATAGATATTTTTCATAACGGAAAAATTGAAAGTTCAACAAAAGCACACTATCAGTACATTGTATCTTTAATCCAGAAATCAAAAAAAGTACAATGATTGATTTCACCTGTTGGTATAAGCTCATTTTTATAACAATACAACAAAGAGTAGGTAAGAAAAAAAAGAGATATGTCAATTTACCAAGCATGTAATAAGTTTTTTGGCTACTCGAAACAAAAATTTGTGAGTGCACTTAGAAGAATCTTCAAAACATGTTCAGAAAGCACGCTCACGCCACGTATCTGGATATAAAGAGCGTTCCCGGTAGATTACAGCCCGCTTGTAGCCCGCCCACTTCTACAGGGATAATTGACTGGTAGCTAACATACAGAAGACGATCAGAGGGAAAGAGTTATGAACGGGGAGCGTTCCCGGTAGATTACAGCCCGCTTGTAGCCCGCCCACTTCTACAGGGATAATTTACTGGTAGTTAACATACAGCAGACGATCAGAGGGAAAGAAAGATGAACGGGTCACGAGACTTGGAGTAGAGAAAAGCGGGAGAGAAAGAGAAAAGAGAAGATAGACAAAAAACAGAAGAAAAAAGATATATGTATGTGATAAAAAGCAGTGATAAAAAGGAAGATACATGGAACGCGACACACTGAGAGAAACAATGAGCCACCAGCGAGAATAATTTATTGCTTTGCTTTCTTAGTCTGTTGTGATCGTTATCAGTATATGTTATAGTTAAAACCGCTTCATCCGAAATGAGCTTGGCATTAAGGTCTCATGTTCAGTATGGGCTTCTAGAATTGATAACGTTAACATAAGTGATCTTTCATTTTACCGTGAAAACGATTGTTTTACTTATATCGCTCTTCCTTGAGTTAGGAGAGAAAAAACAAGACAGGAAAGTAAATAATTTGAAAACGACATACGCTAACCCAGAAAGATAGAGAGTAGAAAAGGATGTAGCCATAAGATGATAAGACATATAGTAATTATGATAGAACATAGGAACAGAAAGAGAGAGAGAGAGAGAGAGAGAGAGAGAGAGAGAGAGAGAGAGAGAGAGAGAGAGAGAGAGAGAGAGAGAGAGAGAGAGAGAGAGAGAGAGAGAGGATAGTGGACGAGATTCAAAACAAAGGAGAAGAGATCAAAAGTAAAAAATCAAGGTAAAAAGATTTCATGAAAAGATCAGTCGCCAGCGGGAATGATTGCTCTTCGAGTCTCTTGAGATTGTTATTAGTAATAACCGCTATAGAAGACTCGGTAGACGCCCGATGTACGTAAAGTGAACTGGGAACGCTCAAATGAGCTCTTTAAAATTGACTAACCGTCATTTCTCACCGTTGCTTCCGAATCAGAAAAGGTTCATACATATCCCTACTGGTTTCATGCAATCTTAAAAACTATGCAGACAATTTTAAACAGGGTAGTTTTATAAAGACAAATTTAACTTTCTACTTCATATATGAGGTAAAATGGAAAATTTTGATATTTTTTCTAAGTATTGTTCCTATCGGTGGAAGTCGGAGTCGTGTTTCTGAAAGGGTTATTCTGAAACGATCTTGGAGAGAGACTCGAAGAGAGAGTGAGAGGAAGAGAAAGAGGGAAACTTTTTTAATTCGAAAAGGCAGGCATTTGCATACACAGAGAGGGATAAAAAAGGATGGGTCATAAAATGATAAGATACAAAAGCGAAACGGAGATGGCATCCTCTTAGGGTGGCATCCTCTTAGGGTAGCATCATCTTAGGGTGGCAAAATATTATTATCCGGCATAAGTCTCTAATTCATTTGTCTCCGTATGGGAATGCCCAGCCCAAGACAACTCCGTTGATGGAATTTTCTCCATCGATTCTTAAGAATAGACTTTGATTGTTCACCACACCGGAGAGTATCAAATAGCTTTCCGTATCAAAAAATTGTTTAAAATTCATATAAAAAACGTTTCAAAAAAAAAAAAAGAAAGAGAGAATTAGAAAAATATCGAGTGCACCAGCGCTCACAAAAAAAGGAAAAAATGAAAAGTCTCGGTCATGGAAAACAGGTTCAAAGAAATAACAACCCGTTTCTATCTGAGATTGAATAAATTTATTTAAACTCAAACGACACACACGAAACATAGTTCCAAAGATGCATTTTTTTTTTACCAGAAACTCGATTAGAAAGTAAGCTTTCAGCTAATAATGCGAACTTGTTCAACTTTAACAGTACTTATCAACTTATCTAAATTTTGAAACAAAACATCAGGAACTAAGTAAGTAATCAGTGTGCAGAAAGAGATGATGAGGATAAAGAACTGGGAAGAAATGCTTTACTGGGCGTGGAGCGGTAACAGTAAGACTGGTAATCGAGAAGAAATGCTTTACTGGGCGTGGAGCGGTAACAGTAAGACTGGTAATCGAGAAGAAATGCTTTACTGCGCGTGGAGCGGTAACAGTAAGACTGGTAATCGAGAAGAAATGCTTTACTGCGCGTGGAGCGGTAACAGTAAGACTGGTAATCGAGAAGAAATGCTTTACTGCGCGTGGAGCGGTAACAGTAAGACTGGTAATCGAGAAGAAATGCTTTACTGGGCGTGGAGCGGTAACAGTAAGACTGGTAATCGAGAAGAAATGCTTTACTGCGCGTGGAGCGGTAACAGTAAGACTGGTAATCGAGAAGAAATGCTTTACTGCGCGTGGAGCGGTAACAGTAAGACTGGTAATCGAGAAGAAATGCTTTACTGCGCGTGGAGCGGTAACAGTAAGACTGGTAATCGAGAAGAAATGCTTTACTGCGCGTGAGCGGTAACAGTAAGACTGGTAATCGAGAAGAAATGCTTTACTGCGCGTGGAGCGGTAACAGTAAGACTGGTAATCGAGAAGAAATGCTTTACTGCGCGTGGAGCGGTAACAGTAAGACTGGTAATCGAGAAGAAATGCTTTACTGCGCGTGGAGCGGTAACAGTAAGACTGGTAATCGAGAAGAAATGCTTTACTGCGCGTGGAGCGGTAACAGTAAGACTGGTAATCGAGAAGAAATGCTTTACTGCGCGTGGAGCGGTAACAGTAAGACTGGTAATCGAGAAGAAATGCTTTACTGGGCGTGGAGCGGTAACAGTAAGACTGGTAATCGAGAAGAAATGCTTTACTGCGCGTGGAGCGGTAACAGTAAGACTGGTAATCGAGAAGAAATGCTTTACTGGGCGTGGAGCGGTAACAGTAAGACTGGTAATCGAGAAGAAATGCTTTACTGCGCGTGGAGCGGTAACAGTAAGACTGGTAATCGAGAAGAAATGCTTTACTGGGCGTGGAGCGGTAACAGTAAGACTGGTAATCGAGAAGAAATGCTTTACTGCGCGTGGAGCGGTAACAGTAAGACTGGTAATCGAGAAGAAATGCTTTACTGCGCGTGGAGCGGTAACAGTAAGACTGGTAATCGAGAAGAAATGCTTTACTGCGCGTGGAGCGGTAACAGTAAGACTGGTAATCGAGAAGAAATGCTTTACTGCGCGTGGAGCGGTAACAGTAAGACTGGTAATCGAGAAGAAATGCTTTACTGCGCGTGGAGCGGTAACAGTAAGACTGGTAATCGAGAAGAAATGCTTTACTGCGCGTGGAGCGGTAACAGTAAGACTGGTAATCGAGAAGAAATGCTTTACTGGGCGTGGAGCGGTAACAGTAAGACTGGTAATCGAGAAGAAATGCTTTACTGCGCGTGGAGCGGTAACAGTAAGACTGGTAATCGAGAAGAAATGCTTTACTGGGCGTGGAGCGGTAACAGTAAGACTGGTAATCGTGAAGAAATGCTTTACTGCGCGTGGAGCGGTAACAGTAAGACTGGTAATCGAGAAGAAATGCTTTACTGCGCGTGGAGCGGTAACAGTAAGACTGGTAATCGAGAAGAAATGCTTTACTGCGCGTGGAGCGGTAACAGTAAGACTGGTAATCGAGAAGAAATGTTTTACTGCGCGTGGAGCGGTAACAGTAAGACTGGTAATCGAGAAGAAATGCTTTACTGCGCGTGGAGCGGTAACAGTAAGACTGGTAATCGAGAAGAAATGCTTTACTGCGCGTGGAGCGGTAACAGTAAGACTGGTAATCGAGAAGAAATGCTTTACTGCGCGTGGAGCGGTAACAGTAAGACTGGTAATCGAGAAGAAATGCTTTACTGGGCGTGGAGCGGTAACAGTAAGACTGGTAATCGAGAAGAAATGCTTTACTGCGCGTGGAGCGGTAACAGTAAGACTGGTAATCGAGAAGAAATGCTTTACTGGGCGTGGAGCGGTAACAGTAAGACTGGTAATCGAGAAGAAATGCTTTACTGCGCGTGGAGCGGTAACAGTAAGACTGGTAATCGAGAAGAAATGCTTTACTGGGCGTGGAGCGGTAACAGTAAGACTGGTAATAGAGAAGAAATGCTTTACTGCGCGTGGAGCGGTAACAGTAAGACTGGTAATCGAGAAGAAATGCTTTACTGCGCGTGGAGCGGTAACAGTAAGACTGGTAATCGAGAAGAAATGCTTTACTGCGCGTGGAGCGGTAACAGTAAGACTGGTAATCGAGAAGAAATACTTTACTGCGCGTGGAGCGGTAACAGTAAGACTGGTAATCGAGAAGAAATGCTTTACTGCGCGTGGAGCGGTAACAGTAAGACTGGTAATCGAGAAGAAATGCTTTACTGCGCGTGGAGCGGTAACAGTAAGACTGGTAATCGAGAAGAAATGCTTTACTGCGCGTGGAGCGGTAACAGTAAGACTGGTAATCGAGAAGAAATGCTTTACTGCGCGTGGAGCGGTAACAGTAAGACTGGTAATCGAGAAGAAATGCTTTACTGCGCGTGGAGCGGTAACAGTAAGACTGGTAATCGAGAAGAAATGCTTTACTGCGCGTGGAGCGGTAACAGTAAGACTGGTAATCGAGAAGAAATGCTTTACTGCGCGTGGAGCGGTAAAAGTAAGACTGGTAATCGAGAAGAAATGCTTTACTGCGCGTGGAGCGGTAACAGTAAGACTGGTAATCGAGAAGAAATGCTTTACTGCGCGTGGAGCGGTAACAGTAAGACTGGTAATCGAGAAGAAATGCTTTACTGCGCGTGGAGCGGTAACAGTAAGACTGGTAATCGAGAAGAAATGCTTTACTGCGCGTGGAGCGGTAACAGTAAGACTGGTAATCGAGAAGAAATGCTTTACTGCGCGTGGAGCGGTAACAGTAAGACTGGTAATCGAGAAGAAATGCTTTACTGGGCGTGGAGCGGTAACAGTAAGACTGGTAATCGAGAAGAAATGCTTTACTGCGCGTGGAGCGGTAACAGTAAGACTGGTAATCGAGATGCGGGAAATATGAGAGGGGTTGTAAAAGGCATGCGAGAGGGAGAGACCCAGAGAATGAGTGAAAAGAGAGAGAGAGAAAAAGGTATACCGAAAAATAGATTAAGAAGGAGAGAGGCGAAAGATATGAAAAGAGCAAGCAGATATTATGAGGAATGGAATAGAAGGAGGGAAGAGAGGCAGAAATAGAGACAGGGTAAAAAAGAAAAAAAGATGACATGAAATTAAAGTTTGTGAGAGAAAGAGAGTAAGAAATAAATATAGAGAAAAGGTGAGTGAGAATCAGCTACCAAACAACATCATCTTATTATAAACTTTTGCTATTCTACTTAATTTCTAACTTACATGTTAAGGTGTATTTGATAGACAGAAAAGAGCAAAAAAAGGTGGTAGTGTAGAAATGTAATTGTTTTCCTCTATCCCTTCTTTTTCTCGGAACTTCTCTTGAAAATGCTGTTACAAATTCCATTGAATTAGTGGAAACTTACCATCTACATAGTATATCTCTTAGTGCTTTTGTTTTATTGTTTCTCAAATTAACATGTTTTCTATCCTTCAAACTAATGATAGACATCTGAATCCTTTTGTCATGAATGATATGAGTTTTGTGTCGAGTTTAAAATTACCACCTTTTTCCCGACCAAAAAAAAACAAATTATAATGAGAGCCATCAGGACTTTTATTGTCCTACTTTGATCTCTTCTATTTCGGGGCTTATAAATACAATATTTATAAAACAATCATTTGAATTTCGCTACTCAACAACTGAGCTGTAATCCATGTAACGGAATTTGAAAAGTGTAGAAAAGAACCAATAAATGATAATTCACCCGAGAACAGTTACGAGTAGGTATATTTCCCGTTCGAAAACAATCTCATTAACATAAAATTGTGCATGATTATACTTCAGACAATTCTACTATTATTATATGTACCCTTTTAACTCACAATTATAGAAACTATGACTCGCTAATAGATGTACTATTTATTACAGAAACTCTTCTGTTAGACTCTTTACTTTAGTGCTAAACACTTAGTTGGAAGAATAAAATACTACACTCTCAAATAAAAATTTTACTTTGGACCCCCGCACGGGACAAAATGGACTGAAAAATTTCTGTTATACCTTAGGCCCCCCTTTTTGAAACCCGGGTGTTATATGATGCTGCATCACGACAGTATGGGCTGTTTTATGCTTCCATAGACTAACTTTTTCTGCGTGTTTGAACTATACTATTTTTCTATAAAATGGTTGCTTAGGCTGAGTACAAGAGGAGCAAAAATTTTAGGGCTATGATACTTTCTGTCCCTTTTTTTCGTAGGCAAAGTGTACCTCTCTCCGAACGAAGTTTGAATAGCTAGCGGCCACTGTTAGAAGAGAGAGGATGGAGAAAAAAGAAGTACGGTCTCTTCTTTTATCTGACTCCGTCCTCATTAAGGTAGGACAAAACAGATCGCTTGTGCAGGTTTGTTCAATGTCATGCTATTAGTTATATTTTGTAGGTTAAATGAACAATGTCACTCCAAGTTGTGAGAAATACTACATTCAATGTGCATCAACAGTACAATTTAGTAATCAAGGAACATCGTACCGAAAACATACCGAAGAATGTGTCTCGTATTGACTTCAAGAATGTGTCTCGTATTGACTTCAAGAATGTGTCTCGTATTGACTTCAAGAATGTGTCTCGTATTGACTTCAAGCTAAAATGTGGAAAAGGTGGATGGTATCATTTCTTCTAATCATCAGTTTGTAAAAGTTCTAGAAAGTATTTGAAGATGTCTAAGCATGAGTTTTTATTTTATGAATACAGGTTTAGAGATACTCTTAGAAGCTCCTGTAAGTTTTAAAATAAACAATATACAGGGTGTAATTTTTAAATGTAATTCTTTATTACCATAGGATAGCTTGTAAGGCCATCGCTTATATGGAATCATGAATTAGGAAGGGGAATAATGAGGAATAAGACAATCAATTTTCGTTGGTGTCCACTCTTGCTGTTGACAACAGCAAGTTCGGTAGGGCTATGAGATTCGAGAGGTCGATCTCTTCTAGAGCCTTGCCGAATGCTTCGATATCTTGAATCTCTTTGAAATTATCTGTAACTTTATTCCATAAAGCAATTGTTCTAGAAAAGAAAGAATGTGGATCATTGTATCGTTTAAAGTTCATCAGATTTAATTTAGAAGTTCGGTCTGAAGTGCGAAGATTGATTTCAGTTCTCAACTTCAGCTCTTTTGCACGTCTGAAAATCCGCTCTATCAGAAAGTAGACGAAAAACTAAAAATAAATCAAAACGGATTCGTCGAATGATTAGTGAATCCAAATTGAATTCAGCAAGACGTTGGGGATAGCTCAACCTAATACTTCCACAACGAGAATAAGCTCTTTTTGTGAAAAGTTATTGAGGGTATTCCAACCTTTTCGAATTATTACTGCGGACTTTCGGGGAGAAAATAATTGTACCATATTCAAGTAGTGGTCTGATGTAAGTGGTGTAAACGGTTTTGTAATCGTTCAAGTCCAAACATCTAAACACTTGAAAACTTGTGAAATTCTACACAGAGTCCTAGCACGTATGATTTCTACGTGTTGCTTAAAGTTGAGCTTAGAGTTCACAAAAATACCTAAGTTCTGACTAATTTAACGACCTTTATCAGCGAGCTATCAATGAAGTAATCGTTTTGAAATTTTTTCTAGACGGAGACAGCTGATTTTCTCGACCGCTAAGGAAAGTTTGAATTCACGTGACCAATTTGAGATATTGTTTATACAGGGTGTTTCAAAAGTACTGGCACAAAGATTTTACCTTCCATTTTCATTCAGTATCAGCGAATCAGGTTAATATAATTAAAAATGTTTATCAACAACTTCAACAATTATGTTTTACAACAGTCACTCAATATGATTTCCTTTGGCCTTACAGCTTTGAGACAAGGAGGGTATGCCTCGATGGTTGCCCGCAGTGTCTCTTGTTGAATAGCGTCCCATGCTCGGGTAAGGGAGACTTTAGGCGCTTCGAAATTTTCGTGAGATTTTGCACAAGCCTTTGCCTCCAAAATAGCCCAGATGGAGAAGTCGAGTGGATTGAGGTCGGGGCTATTAGCCGGCCATTCATTGGCCGGTATGAAATCGGGCAGATGATGTTTGTACCACTCTTGAGTCGTCTTGGCTCTGTGTGCTGGAGCACCGTCCTGTTGATAAGTCCAGTTGCTGGTTTTGAAGTGAGTCTGAGACCAAGGTAGAAGATGCTTCTCAAGAATTTCATCAATGTACGCGTTAGTATCGATTTTGGCGCCTTTCCGCACAAAAACGAGAGGAGTGCGACCACTGGAGGAGACTGCCGCCCAAATCATGACTTGTGCAGGATGAGAATGACGCGACCTGCATCGCTCGCTTGCTGTGAACTCTCCGCAAGTATTCTGGAGTTTTGGCGGTTGTAATGAGCCTCTACTATGAAAATAATCTCAACTGAGAAAACCGTCGTCAAGTGGTCTCCGTTTTCGGCCCGCGCCAGTAGCAAGCGAAATTTTCCCCGTCTTCCTTTTCTCTGAGCTTCAGTCAAGCCATGTCTTTTTTGGAACTTGTAGGGAAACTTCTTGAGCTTTTTTCTGACGACTCGCCACATCGATGCTGCTGAGACATGCAGCTCAGCGGCCATTTTCCTCATGCTTCTCTGCCCTTTGCGTTGTATCCGCTTCTTGGCAATTTTCGTGATACGAGAAGAAGTAGCGGTGACCGGTCTACCGGAGCGTGGACGATCCTCTTGAGTTCTACGTTTGATAGTGTGGTAGACGGTTCGACGAGGAACATTCAGCATGTTACTGATCTCCGAAGGTTTGCGTCCCGCACGACTTACATAAAGTCTTACATAAAGAATCGCGGACTTACATAAAGAATCGCGGAACGTTTTGAACTTGGACGCGCCATTCACCTACAAAACAAAGGGAAAAATTTATAATTTCGAATACATAATCAACAATGAGTAGAGAAAAATTTGTGATGTCTTGACAAGTCAATTGATCCATGGAGCGCGCGAGAGGCGCGCGCGAAAACTGTGCCAGTACTTTTGAAACACCCTGTTCATAGTTGAAGAGAATCAGAGTCCTCGCTATAAATTTTAAGGTCATCGGCAAGCAAGGAAAACTTTACAGTCGAGGGAATACAGCTCTCAATGTCATTGAAGAAGCAGAGGAACAAGAGGGGCCCGAGAACTGTCCCTTGGGGTACCCCGCTGAGTACTGGGAAAGAATCAGAGTAGACATTTTCTATGCGAACCTTAAATGAACGGTTTTGCAGAAATAAAGTTATCCAGTCTATTAGAGCAACATGAAGTCCCATGTAATGAAGCTTTTTGATCAACTCTGAGTGTGAGACCTTGTCGAAAGCTCTCGCGAAATCAAAATATACAACATCTAGATCTTGATGTTTCTGAAGAGATAATTCCATCTCACTGATAGATTTTAAAAGTTGAAACTCACAACTTCTTCTGGATATGAAGCCATATTTGGACTTCGAGAAAAAGTTTCTGTGGTTGAGTCTGACGTTATTAGATAAAATGCTCTCGAAGACTCGATAGACTGCGGAAGTCACAGTGATAGGGCGATAATTGCTGAAATTCACTCGATCACCTTTACGTTTGTATACTGGGATGACTTCCCCGGATTTTCATTGAATAGGAATTGAGCATCGCTTGAAAGAGTCTTCATTGAAATCTTCAAATACTAAGTTACACAGTTTAAAGGCAGTGACGTCCCCGTGGTGTAATGGTAACACGCGCTCCCGGTTTGAGTCGAGATGGTCTGGGTTCGATCCCGGCCCGCGGACTTGCTTTTTTCTGTGCGATAGTTCAATCATTAGTCTTCGAATAGTAGGGAAAGTGGGAAAGCAAGAGCCAGGGCACATTTCTTCAAAAGAAATTGATTTATGCCTTCTGAAAACTTGGTGAACTTATTAGGTAAGTTCTTGAGAACATGGTAAATAATATGCGGTGAGAAATCTATGCACGGATCGGTTGCGGTATCAGAGAAGCTCGAAAAAATTATTTCTGCACTGCCTTCGTGTGAGTAATTTCTGGAGAATTCTTTAGCAAAAAGAAGGGCATTCTTTTTGTTATCTGAAATGTAGTCTTCTCCGTATTTCATTAAAGGAAGGCCATTCGATGGCTTCAACGTGAGTTTTACCCAGCGATGGATGCCACCAGCAGACTCCAGAGCCTTCATCTCATTCTTCCGTAGCTGTTCAGATAATGTCGCTTTTACAAGCTTTTGAACAGATTTATATTCTGAACGAAATAATGAGTTTAAGCTGTTTGTTTGCCACAGTGTTTTCTTCTGAATGAATAACCTACGAAGGCTTTCTGGACAATTTTTCTTCTGGTTCCGGCGATTCTTG
The DNA here is from genome assembly GCA_964056735.1 of Allodiplogaster pararmata. Taxonomy (NCBI): domain Eukaryota; kingdom Metazoa; phylum Nematoda; class Chromadorea; order Rhabditida; family Diplogasteridae; genus Allodiplogaster; species Allodiplogaster pararmata. The sequence continues at coordinate 26,828,500 of OZ057405.1, forward strand.
ATTGGGCATAATTGGCGGATAGCTTCATGAATTGATTGTATGATGAAATCATACTTAGCCTGAGTATCTCCCAATGTTGAGAGAATCTGTTCCCAACGCAAGCTGTCCAAGTATAGATTCATACCCTCGAAGTTACCATTACGGAAGTCTACATATAAGACGATGCTGGGAATAATTTTCGCCAAATTGCTCAAAATGTTGTTCCTCGGGCAGATTTCGCTTGAAAAACCAAGCTTTTCCATGGCAAGAAACGGAAAAAAGCGCCATGATAAATGGCAGCAAATAACATGCGTTTTGACGGGCCTGCCAGGAAAAACCGTCAAAAAACAAGCTTTCTACTTTGTACTCGTTTTGTCACCGCTTTTGTCACTGTCAGAATCCGGTTTTTGTTTGTCCTTGTTTTGTCACTGCCAAAATCGGGTTTTTGTTTGTCCTTGTTTTGTCACTGCCAAAATCGGGTTTTTTTGTTGTCCTTGTTTTGTCACTGCCAGAACCGGGTTTTTTGTCCTTGTTTTGTCACTGCCAAAATCGGGCTTTTTTGTAGCCCCTGCAACTCCTTAGCCTCATTTCTGGGATGATGGAGGATCGCTCTCAGGAACTCTTTGGGGAGTGCCAATACTAGGCTTTGATCTCATCCAAAAGTCCGAGTTGCAATACCAGCAGCTACAACGCCCACAGACCAACCATTTCTAGCGACGCACCTCAACCGAGTTTAGTAAACTCGGTTGGGGTACGTCGCTAGAAGTGGTTAATATGTGGTCGTTGCGGACAAAAATTTCAACGGACAAGAAGTGTTCAAAAAAAGAGCCGAGTTTGGCAGTGCCGAAACATGTCACAAAGGAAAAACAAAATTGTCCGTGATTTGGCAGGAACGAAACTTGGCCACAGAGTCATTCATCATTTGGCACTGCGAAATAGTGGCCGATTCTTCGTCCCTATTTTGGCAGCTAAAAAAAGGCTAATATCGGAATTTCCTTCTCCCAAGTTCGCATACTCGAAATCTTGGCAAAATAAAGTTTTTGGCTGAGGAACAACATTTTGAGCATTTTGGCGAAAAATATTCCCAGCATCGTCTTATATACTTCGGAATCGTTCGTATTAGTGTTCCGACTCTTTTGAAGAATTCCTGAAGTGTTCAATACAAACATTATCGAGATGTGATCAGAATTCAAAAGAGGAGGCCACGGCTCTAATTTCTCTACGCTCTCTGCTTTATCTGTAAGTAATACATATATCAAGAAGAGAACTTGTCCCATTGATGTCTACTCTGGTTGGGAAAGTTATTGCTTGAGACAGTAAATGGGTAGCAACAAAGTCCACCAATAGAGCTTCTGTAGAACTGCGGGTTACAGCTAACTCATTCCAGTCAATATTCGGTAGATTTGTGTCTCCCAATATCACATTGTTTCGATGTATCATGTGACTTTCTATTGCAGTCAGCGTTGCTTTAAACGCCTCATTAGTCATGTTCGGAGGTCTATATATCAGAAAAATACGGTATTTAAAACCACTCTCAAGACTCGAGTCTACGCAAAGAAGCTCAATGTCATCGTTAGCTGAAAAGTCGATGGCCACGCGAGTAACCATCAGGGTTTTTCGATAAATCACTATCAGACCTCCACCTCGCTTATTGTTACGACGGTCTTGACGATGGAATGAATAGTCAGGATGGTCAAGAAACGAATCTGGAAACTTAACTTCTAGCCAGGTCTCCACAAAAATTCCGAGTTCTATTTTTTCTGAATTCAAATAATGATAAAGTTCAAAAATTTCCTAAGGCTGTTGATACTTCTAATATTACTAAACATACATTTGAGATTGTCCACTCTAGTTTTTTTCGCTTTTGATGGATCTTGTATTATTATCATTTTTATTCAATGTACCGGAGACAGAGTGGGCAACCTTATCCTAGCGTGAACCCAAAAAGGGAACAGGGCGAAGGCTGGTAAGAAAAAAGGAGTTTTTCCTGCTTCGATAGTACGCGGGTTTTTCCTCTGATAAATGAACTAGTTTCGGTAGGCGAACCTGTGACAGCCAAGAAAAGCATTCATTTCAATTACTTTCTGTCTCATCTGAGCCTCTAATTACAACTCATCTCTGGACAAGTCTCTTCTGATGAACGGTCGTGGCTTGAAACTATGAATTTCTGGAAAAGACGAATGGAAATTTCGAAGCAGATAACTTTTGGTATGTGGGTTTTTGACTTTAATCTTCACAATACGGGGTTTGTTTCTTTTCGGTTACCGTGTTTCCAAACCTTAGTAATCATGTCAGATCTAATTCCACTTTTCTCAAGCACTTTCTCAACTAGTTTTTGATCATCTTTTCCATTCTCATTTTCTGGTAGTCTTTCTATCACCACGTTTTCCCTTTGTTTCTTAAGTCTCGGGTATCATAATCAATCGCTCTGCACGTTTTTTATTAACTTGTATCTATATAGAAACTTGAAAAACAAATATTATTTACATCACATTTACACACGGTTGGCAACAACGTATTCACTGTTCCTGGCCACGCACATCGTGGCCACAATCATTACCGCATCGTAGAAAGACTTTTGATCTTCCATGCGAGGCGTCTCGCTGGTCATCATCTGCTGCAACACTACTTGCAGACAGGGTTTTTTAATTGGTCCGAAAATCCTACAAACGCACGCCGAAGGCAAAAATTTTTGTATACAGACACTTGCCTTACATCTGGAAATTTTTTTCAAGTTTCAATTTTATGAGATAAAAAGTTTTTTGAAAAATTTTTACCCAAAAAAATCTTTGGACGGCTAAAGTAGATTAGAGCCAACTTTTTCCTAAGCCTAAGCGTTTTTTAATGTAAAAATAATTTTTGCAGTTGCAACATCAGGTTATTTTTTCGATTTTAAAACCTTTTTTAGCTATTAGAGATGAATTGATAAATTTGTATACAGATATAAACCACACTAAAGAGAGAAAACAAGAAGTTTTTTCTGGAAATTTTGTTGTTTTTTCTGAAAAAATTTTTTTACAAACTTTTTTTTCAAGAACCAAAGTCCCTGATGCTCAAAATGATATCCTATGAAGAAATTTTTCGAAACCAAAGCGTTTAAAGCCCACGAGCGCTGCCACTTAAACTGCGGAAGTGCCTATTTTTTAATTATATCTGAAACAAAACATTCAACAGAATGACCTAAAGAAACATTCAACAACAAAAAACACTCATAAAAAACTTTACTCCCGCGAAAATTACCTCCACTACAAAAAAACCATCAAAAACAACTCACTGAGAGAGCAGAAAAAGTAACCTTTGGTGTCAGGTGAGAAAAAAATGCCGTGGTGAATTTCACGAAAAAAAAATTGGTGGACTTTAAATTTATTGGAAAAAATCATACAGGAAGGTGTCAGGTGAGAAAAAAATGCCGTGGTGAAGTTCACAAAAAAAAAATTTGGTGGACGTGTTAGTATTTTATTTGGTGGACGTTACTATTTTATTTGGTGGAAGTAAGCATTTTATTTGGTCGATGGTATCATTTTATTTGGTGGACGTTACTATTTTATTTGGTGGACGTTACTATTTTATTTGGTGAAACTTCTATTTAAATGGTGGACCAATAATTTTTCCCCATTTGCTATCACCTCACGCTCTCTTCACAATTTATGCTATATACGTTGATAAAATCATTAATGAAGCTATGTGAAAGTCAACCCAACAATCAATTCACATACTCAAAATCAAAAATCTTTTGGGTACTTTTCATCCTTTTTCTGCTTAGGCTTGGGCAAAGGTTACGCAAGTGAGGCCGGCTCAGGAACGAGACCGTAGGAAATATGGGCACTTCTTCACTTTAGTAGCCCCACCTCCCAGAGGTTCTATGGGTCATACTTCTGACTTCTCCCGCGGAGAACAGAGGTATGTTTCTATAGGAATCTCTGGAGAGTGCTCCGAGTAAAACCGCCCCTTTTGGCGGGACAACATACGACCACCAATAGTAGGACGACTCGTGACAAAAGAGGCGGAGTAATATGTGTTATCTTGTGTTTCTTTGGCACCCTGTATATCCAAGGAGTAGCGCATGAACCCATCTGACTAATCGCACCTATGGTGCACCTTTGCACTCATCTGACCCATAGAACCTCTGGGGGAGGCACTAAAGTGAAGAAGTGCCGAAATATGTTATGTGCGCGTTTTTAGTTTTTTCATCTTGCAAACACACCTAGGTTTCCAGTTGAGCCGATATTTGTGTTGATTCCGTTTGGTGAATAAGTTACGATGTGTCGATTTGGTTCGAGTTTTGGCACTTTTATAGATTGTTGTATGCTCCTCTCCCCTCCACTCCCCTGCATTTTGCTGCACGATGTTGCTCCTGTCTTTTTCTTTTTTCTATGTTTCTTATCCCTTTCTCGCTCAGGCTTTGTAATAGTTTAAGATAACGAGACCGTACGGCTTAGGTCGAACTTGGCGCCTTGTCTCTTTACCTCTGCCGCGAGAGAATGATCCAGGACTCCGCTCTCCAAAGGGGCAAAGGAGCGGAGTTTACAACAATCTAGAATAGTACCCCAGTTTTAAAAAATGGTCATTTTCGAATGCAGATAATATAAGTTGCGAAATTTCACCGTCCGATTGGTTTGCTGATTTGCTGAAAACAACTAATTCTGTTAGGTACAACAATTGGGATCACCGACACTTCGTATTATCGACACTTCGTACCCGACACTTCGTACCGCGACACTTTGTATCCCGACACTTTGTACCCACATTAATACGACACTTCGTACCGCGACACTTCGTATCCCGACCCTTTGTACCCACTTTAATACGATACTTCGTACCGCGACACTTCTTATCCCGACACTTTGTACCCACGTTGATACGACACTTCGCCCCGCGACACTTCGTACCCCGAAACTTTGTACCCATGTTAATACGACACTTCGTACTCCGAAACTTTGTACCCATATTAATACGACACTTCGCACCGCGACACTTCGTATCCGGAAACTTTGTACCCACGTTAATACGCGACATGAAAAGTTTCTCAGGAACCCCCCTTCTTCATCTCTCGAAAATTCACGCCTAATTCAGGCAGGACGCAAAAAAACGCAAACCCCCCAATTGAAGCGTTCCTTCAATGAACATTGTCCCCCCGACTCCAAACTTTTTTTTGAGGTGCTTTTGTGAACATCTCTTTGAACTAAGTAGATGTTTCTATAAGGTGGAAGTTTCACGAAATTAGGTACGAGTTTTTTTTCGAATTAGGTAAGCATGTTTCTAAAATTGTTTCCTCTTTAAATCATTTTATCATCATTTCACATAAATCATCTTTTTTTATCATCTTGACATTAATCATCATTTCAAATCCTTTGATCAAGTTTATAGAACTTTCGATACACTTTTCTTTGAGAAAACAAATAACAACTTCATTCAAATTGGTCTTCTCAAACAGCAAAGTTATTCAACTCTAGAATCACATTTTTTTCAAAATTTGTTCACTTAAAACAGCGTAATCGAAAAACAAGAAGAAAAAATGTTGGGTACAAAGTTTCGGGGTACGAAATGTCGCGGTACGAAGTGTCGTATTAACGTGGGTACAAAGTGTCGAGATACGAAGTGTCGCGGTACGAAGTGTCGCGGGTACGAAATGTCGTGGTACGAAGTGTCGAAAATACGAAGTGTCGTGATACCAACAATTGGAATATATATATATATTTTATCTACATTTCGAAAAATGCAATTGTAGGGTAGTTTGGGAGCTAGGGAGCCTTGGGTGCCCAACGGTTTCCAGAGTTCAAAATCGATGAGAGAACATGCGGGTGACGAATCCGCGTGTTTGAGTTTTTTGATAGCGGTGGACCAGGCCGTGATTGGATCGGGAGGAGTACAGAAGGATAGCTTTGGCGAGTGATTTGAGAGCGGCTACCTTGAGTGGTACTTGGTTTGACTGAGTAGGCATCAGCAGTGGATCAGCAGCTGCTCCTCACCGACCAAGTCCCCCGGTTCCCATCGGCTGCCCTTGGCAAAGAATTAATAATTGATGGTTTGGACTTTTTGGGTAGGATGTACAAGGGTATCTTCGATGATGATTGGAAATATATGTCTCCGTGAAGAACTTCGAGATCTCGACTTTGGATAAACGTATGATGAACAGAAGCGAGATTTCGTTTCAAGAGTGAAAACTATTGCTGTTGCGTCGTCTGTTGTTCAAAAAAACGCAAAAGGCTGTAATCAGTCAACTTTGTTCGTGATGGCAAGGTTTTTCATCACATTATTATTTTTAAGCAGTTCTACGAACATTTTGAAAGAAGTTATGTCAAGCATTTCTGGTACACGAGAAAACCAACGGGCTACTCTCAGACTAAATGAATTGTACCTAGCACTGTTCTTCGTTACTTCTATTGAAACTCCGTGAGAATTAGTTCGCGTTTCTTTGGTTCTTTGGAAAAAATGTTGTTTCTTAATGATGGTTTTGTCATTGATTATTTTCCATGCCATTGTCAAATCCATATATACTCGTCTCTCTTCTAAAGGCATGAGACCTAGCTTAGAGAGTCTACTTTTATAAGATGTATTTCCGTGAGGATAGCTACAGTTAGGAAAGCAGCGAGCGAATACGATTCTCGTGAAAGACCTGAGAACTTTCTCTATTTCTTCGACGTTTTTTTTTTTGAAGTGCGGATTCCAGAAACTTGAAGCAAATTCTAAATGAGGCATGACATAAATTTTGAAGCATTTCACCAAGATAGAGGCATCATTGATGTTCACGGCTCTTAACATTGAATATAGAGCAGAATTAGCTCTAGATACTCGGTCAGATATAGTGATATTACGCCGAAGAGAAGAGATTAATTGTACACCTAGATCACGAACTCGACTCACACACTCCAAAGCAGTATTGCCTATGTAATAGGTAGGAGTAAGTGCCCTAGACCCGATATGTAAATGAACTGTTTTAGAGGTAGAGAGAGATAATTGGTTGGAAGTACACCAGAATGATACTGCATCTAGAGAAGCTTGAAGTTCAAGACAACGTTCTGTCATGTTATTCTTGTTGTAAGACAGATACAACTTTATGTCATCAGCATATGCTTGATATCAAACGTTAGTGAATGAAGAAAGAACTTGATTCAAGTCGGATATGTACATATAAGACAAAGAGCAAGGGTCCCAATACAGACCCTTGTGGGACACCGGATGTAACAGGATGTGGAGTTGATAAGGTGTTGCCCATACGAACGGAAAATTCTCTATTTGTTAGGAACGACTTCAACCAAGTTATAACTAGACTCGGTATACCGAAATGAGTACATTTTCTTAACAATTTCTTTAAACATACTGTGTCAAATGCACGAGAGAAATCTATATAAATCACATCGGTGGAGATTCCTGCACTTAGAGCCTTCGTCCAATCATTTTCACATGATAGTAAATTTGTAATTATGGAAGCACCCGCCCGGAAACCGTGTTGACTTGAGGGGAGTATCTCAAAATGAGAAACGTGCTCTATTATAATAGACCAGATAACCCGTTCCATAACCTTTGAAGCTGGAGAAAGAATAGAAATGGGTCTGTAAAAAGATGAAAGAGAAGGGTCTTTACCAGATTTAGGAATGGCAGTGATCAAAGAATGCTTCCAAATTTCAGGTACAACACCGAGAAATAAAGAGAAGTTATACATATGTGCTAATGGAAGAGCGAGATATTTTGAGCATTTTTTGAAAACTATTTGCGGAATCCCATCAGCACCAGTGGAATATCTTTCATTTTGTTCATCAGCATACAGGCACCGTAGTGTAGGGGTGAAGATGCTCGACTGTGAGTAGTTCGGCGAAAGTTCGGATTCGCTGATGTTGATTTTTTGTGTGCAACATTTCGTATGTTGTTGACTTCATGTTTTTCAACTTTTTAAAAAATTGTTCATAACGCTCACGCACTTCCCCTTTTTATTTTTACATTAAAAATTTATTTTTACATTGAAAGATATTATTTTCCAGAAAGAGATTATATTCATGAAATTTTAAAATGAGTCATTATATGAAATTCCCAATGCTTTCAAGTTTTCGAATATAGAACTTCATTTTTGCAGGCTTTCTTCATACATCGAAAACCTTCTGAGTATGGCCGAAAATCCCGAAATCCTTACGATCAGCGATTTCTCGTCAGAGGGGTCAGTGGATTTTTTCTCGGTTTTTTACTTGTTTTACTAACCTTTAGAAGCTAAGTTTTTATTTGAATGATAAAAAAAGTAAATGTAAATTGAATGACTCATTCCGCGCAGACTTAACGTTCTTTCCGATCAGCTGAAAGCTCGTAGTTTTATTTTTCAAGCTGTTAAATTATTAGAAAGAATAATTCATAAGGATATTGAACTTACTTGGTTCTTTCGCAGGTCACTGCCAGATTGGCTACTCCCGGATTCGTTTAAAAAAAGAGTATTCGCTCAATGAATGACCTACTCCGAACAGAACTGTAATGAATTAACTTAAAGCTCAGGGCTCTTTTTCAGATCTCATCAATCATTAATGAACGGTTTTTGAAGTCAGAAAATTATCTTTTTCCTGTTTTTTGCAGATCGTTGCCGTCGTGGCTTAAATCCCAACCCTCCCAAGAACCAAGACAGGGAGGAGAAGGGGTCAGTCTTACTTTTGTTGTTGTTGTTTCGAACTGGACAATCAGGTAAAAAACATCGTACATGATGGAAATATAAGAAAAAATGTAAGAAAAAACGCTATATAATTGTTTATAATCGATTTAAGAATTAATTACTTTTCAAATTAGTCAGTTCGATCAAACTTACTTGAAAACTTCGAAAACGTGAACTAGGAGTTGGAACTATGGGTACTAGGAGTTTGAAGAGAGGCTCACTATCCCTAGAGGTATCACATCTTGTAAGAGGTAAGATAACGTTTCCTGTAAACTCACTTAACAAATAAGACTTCGGAAACAATCATTGAATGTTTCTGCCTTTGAGAAATTTGGTTACTTGTCATTTAAAAACTGCCTCAATTTGGTGAAGCTGCCCAATTTTACCACAGGAGTTCGTTGTTTCAGATGAGTCTAAAAAGTTCGATACAATCTCAGGTCACGTAAAGGTAACAGAGGCTCTTCACTTGAGGCGAACCGCGCTTGACGTGATAAAGACCGCGCTTAAATAAGACAGTCTAAGCAATTATATTGTAAAAAAGTTACCGTTAAAGTGAAATAATGTCTAATTAGTAAACATAATTTCACAAACATTTTCGAATCCTCTCTGAAAACCTTTTTTATCTTGAAAACATTTTCCATAAACTTTAAAGCGGAAAATTTCAAAACAATTGAGGTTTCGGTCAAAAAATCTTGGTTTCTACAGCGAACAACAAGAAGATGTGGTTATGCTCGTCATACTTCCCGAGCAAGACGCTGCGCCCATCTCGAAAGGGGATACTCTTCGAGGGAGATAAGCGAGTCTGCTGCCATACTGGGGCCGTATTCAGAGATCTAAGCTGAACTCAGGGGTATCGGAGCATTCGTGTCGCAAGCTTTCCAGCAAAAGAGAGGATATAGCTTATCGGAGCATTCGTGTCGCAAGCTTTCCAGCAAAAGAGAGGATGCAGCTTATCGGAGCATTCGTGTCGCAAGCTTTCCAGCAAAAGAGAGGATGCAGCTTATCGGAGCATTCGTGTCGCAAGCTTTCCAGCAAAAGAGAGGATATAGCTTATCGGAGCATTCGTGTCGCAAGCTTTCCAGCAAAAGAGAGGATGCAGCTTATCGGAGCATTCGTGTCGCAAGCTTTCCAGCAAAAGAGAGGATATAGCTTATCGGAGCATTCGTGTCGCAAGCTTTCCAGCAAAAGAGAGGATGCAGCTTATCGGAGCATTCGTGTCGCAAGCTTTCCAGCAAAAGAGAGGATGCAGCTTATCGGAGCATTCGTGTCGCAAGCTTTCCAGCAAAAGAGAGGATATAGCTTATCGGAGCATTCGTGTCGCAAGCTTTCCAGCAAAAGAGAGGATGCAGCTTATCGGAGCATTCGTGTCGCAAGCTTTCCAGCAAAAGAGAGGATATAGCTTATCGGAGCATTCGTGTCGCAAGCTTTCCAGCAAAAGAGAGGATGCAGCTTATCGGAGCATTCGTGTCGCAAGCTTTCCAGCAAAAGAGAGGATATAGCTTATCGGAGCATTCGTGTCGCAAGCTTTCCAGCAAAAGAGAGGATGCAGCTTATCGGAGCATTCGTGTCGCAAGCTTTCCAGCAAAAGAGAGGATGCAGCTTATCGGAGCATTCGTGTCGCAAGCTTTCCAGCAAAAGAGAGGATATAGCTTATCGGAGCATTCGTGTCGCAAGCTTTCCAGCAAAAGAGAGGATGCAGCTTATCGGAGCATTCGTGTCGCAAGCTTTCCAGCAAAAGATAGGATATAGCTTATCGAAGCATTCGTGTCGCAAGCTTTCCAGCAAAAGAGAGGATGCAGCTTATCGGAGCATTCGTGTCGCAAGCTTTCCAGCAAAAGAGAGGATATAGCTTATCGGAGCATTCGTGTCGCAAGCTTTCCAGCAAAAGAGAGGATGCAGCTTATCGGAGCATTCGTGTCGCAAGCTTTCCAGCAAAAGAGAGGATATAGCTTATCGGAGCATTCGTGTCGCAAGCTTTCCAGCAAAAGAGAGGATATAGCTTATCGGAGCATTCGTGTCGCAAGCTTTCCAGCAAAAGAGAGGATGCAGCTTATCGGAGCATTCGTGTCGCAAGCTTTCCAGCAAAAGAGAGGATATAGCTTATCGGAGCCTTCGTGTCGCAAGCTTTCCAGCAAAAGAGAGGATGCAGCTTATCGGAGCATTCGTGTCGCAAGCTTTCCAGCAAAAGAGAGGATATAGCTTATCGGAGCATTCGTGTCGCAAGCTTTCCAGCAAAAGAGAGGATGCAGCTTATCGGAGCATTCGTGTCGCAAGCTTTCCAGCAAAAGAGAGGATATAGCTTATCGGAGCATTCGTGTCGCAAGCTTTCCAGCAAAAGAGAGGATGCAGCTTATCGGAGCATTCGTGTCGCAAGCTTTCCAGCAAAAGAGAGGATATAGCTTATCGGAGCATTCGTGTCGCAAGCTTTCCAGCAAAAGAGAGGATGCAGCTTATCGGAGCATTCGTGTCGCAAGCTTTCCAGCAAAAGAGAGGATATAGCTTATCGGAGCATTCGTGTCGCAAGCTTTCCAGCAAAAGAGAGGATGCAGCTTATCGGAGCATTCGTGTCGCAAGCTTTCCAGCAAAAGAGAGGATATAGCTTATCGGAGCATTCGTGTCGCAAGCTTTCCAGCAAAAGAGAGGATGCAGCTTATCGGAGCATTCGTGTCGCAAGCTTTCCAGCAAAAGAGAGGATATAGCTTATCGGAGCATTCGTGTCGCAAGCTTTCCAGCAAAAGAGAGGATGCAGCTTATCGGAGCATTCGTGTCGCAAGCTTTCCAGCAAAAGAGAGGATATAGCTTATCGGAGCATTCGTGTCGCAAGCTTTCCAGCAAAAGAGAGGATGCAGCTTATCGGAGCATTCGTGTCGCAAGCTTTCCAGCAAAAGAGAGGATATAGCTTATCGGAGCATTCGTGTCGCAAGCTTTCCAGCAAAAGAGAGGATGCAGCTTATCGGAGCATTCGTGTCGCAAGCTTTCCAGCAAAAGAGAGGATATAGCTTATCGGAGCATTCGTGTCGCAAGCTTTCCAGCAAAAGAGAGGATATAGCTTATCGGAGCATTCGTGTCGCAAGCTTTCCAGCAAAAGAGAGGATGCAGCTTATCGGAGCATTCGTGTCGCAAGCTTTCCAGCAAAAGAGAGGATGCAGCTTATCGGAGCATTCGTGTCGCAAGCTTTCCAGCAAAAGAGAGGATATAGCTTATCGGAGCATTCGTGTCGCAAGCTTTCCAGCAAAAGAGAGGATATAGCTTATCGGAGCATTCGTGTCGCAAGCTTTCCAGCAAAAGAGAGGATATAGCTTATCGGAGCATTCGTGTCGCAAGCTTTCCAGCAAAAGAGAGGATATAGCTTATCGGAGCATTCGTGTCGCAAGCTTTCCAGCAAAAGAGAGGATATAGCTTATCGGAGCATTCGTGTCGCAAGCTTTCCAGCAAAAGAGAGGATATAGCTTATCGGAGCATTCGTGTCGCAAGCTTTCCAGCAAAAGAGAGGATATAGCTTATCGGAGCATTCGTGTCGCAAGCTTTCCAGCAAAAGAGAGGATATAGCTTATCGGAGCATTCGTGTCGCAAGCTTTCCAGCAAAAGAGAGGATGCAGCTTATCGGAGCATTCGTGTCGCAAGCTTTCCAGCAAAAGAGAGGATATAGCTTATCGGAGCATTCGTGTCGCAAGCTTTCCAGCAAAAGAGAGGATATAGCTTATCGGAGCATTCGTGTCGCAAGCTTTCCAGCAAAAGAGAGGATATAGCTTATCGGAGCATTCGTGTCGCAAGCTTTCCAGCAAAAGAGAGGATATAGCTTATCGGAGCATTCGTGTCGCAAGCTTTCCAGCAAAAGAGAGGATATAGCTTATCGGAGCATTCGTGTCGCAAGCTTTCCAGCAAAAGAGAGGATATAGCTTATCGGAGCATTCGTGTCGCAAGCTTTCCAGCAAAAGAGAGGATGCAGCTTATCGGAGCATTCGTGTCGCAAGCTTTCCAGCAAAAGAGAGGATATAGCTTATCGGAGCATTCGTGTCGCAAGCTTTCCAGCAAAAGAGAGGATATAGCTTATCGGAGCATTCGTGTCGCAAGCTTTCCAGCAAAAGAGAGGATGCAGCTTATCGGAGCATTCGTGTCGCAAGCTTTCCAGCAAAAGAGAGGATATAGCTTATCGGAGCATTCGTGTCGCAAGCTTTCCAGCAAAAGAGAGGATATAGCTTATCGGAGCATTCGTGTCGCAAGCTTTCCAGCAAAAGAGAGGATGCAGCTTATCGGAGCATTCGTGTCGCAAGCTTTCCAGCAAAAGAGAGGATGCAGCTTATCGGAGCATTCGTGTCGCAAGCTTTCCAGCAAAAGAGAGGATATAGCTTATCGGAGCATTCGTGTCGCAAGCTTTCCAGCAAAAGAGAGGATGCAGCTTATCGGAGCATTCGTGTCGCAAGCTTTCCAGCAAAAGAGAGGATGCAGCTTATCGGAGCATTCGTGTCGCAAGCTTTCCAGCAAAAGAGAGGATATAGCTTATCGGAGCATTCGTGTCGCAAGCTTTCCAGCAAAAGAGAGGATATAGCTTATCGGAGCATTCGTGTCGCAAGCTTTCCAGCAAAAGAGAGGATGCAGCTTATCGGAGCATTCGTGTCGCAAGCTTTCCAGCAAAAGAGAGGATATAGCTTATCGGAGCATTCGTGTCGCAAGCTTTCCAGCAAAAGAGAGGATATAGCTTATCGGAGCATTCGTGTCGCAAGCTTTCCAGCAAAAGAGAGGATGCAGCTTATCGGAGCATTCGTGTCGCAAGCTTTCCAGCAAAAGAGAGGATGCAGCTTATCGGAGCATTCGTGTCGCAAGCTTTCCAGCAAAAGAGAGGATATAGCTTATCGGAGCATTCGTGTCGCAAGCTTTCCAGCAAAAGAGAGGATGCAGCTTATCGGAGCATTCGTGTCGCAAGCTTTCCAGCAAAAGAGAGGATGCAGCTTATCGGAGCATTCGTGTCGCAAGCTTTCCAGCAAAAGAGAGGATATAGCTTATCGGAGCATTCGTGTCGCAAGCTTTCCAGCAAAAGAGAGGATATAGCTTATCGGAGCATTCGTGTCGCAAGCTTTCCAGCAAAAGAGAGGATGCAGCTTATCGGAGCATTCGTGTCGCAAGCTTTCCAGCAAAACAGAGGATGCAGCTTATCGGAGCATTCGTGTCGCAAGCTTTCCAGCAAAAGAGAGGATATAGCTTATCGGAGCATTCGTGTCGCAAGCTTTCCAGCAAAAGAGAGGATGCAGCTTATCGGAGCATTCGTGTCGCAAGCTTTCCAGCAAAAGAGAGGATGCAGCTTATCGGAGCATTCGTGTCGCAAGCTTTCCAGCAAAAGAGAGGATATAGCTTATCGGAGCATTCGTGTCGCAAGCTTTCCAGCAAAAGAGAGGATATAGCTTATCGGAGCATTCGTGTCGCAAGCTTTCCAGCAAAAGAGAGGATGCAGCTTATCGGAGCATTCGTGTCGCAAGCTTTCCAGCAAAAGAGAGGATGCAGCTTATCGGAGCATTCGTGTCGCAAGCTTTCCAGCAAAAGAGAGGATATAGCTTATCGGAGCATTCGTGTCGCAAGCTTTCCCACTCTTGAGTCGTCTTGGCTCTGTGTGCTGGAGCACCGTCCTGTTGATAAGTCCAGTTGCTGGTTTTGAAGTGAGTCTGAGACCAAGGTAGAAGATGCTTCTCAAGAATTTCATCAATGTACGCGTTAGTATCGATTTTGGCGCCTTTCCGCACAAAAACGAGAGGAGTGCGACCACTGGAGGAGACTGCCGCCCAAATCATGACTTGTGCAGGATGAGAATGACGCGACCTGCATCGCTCGCTTGCTGTGAACTCTCCGCAAGTATTCTGGAGTTTTGGCGGTTGTAATGAGCCTCTACTATGAAAATAATCTCAACTGAGAAAACCGTCGTCAAGTGGTCTCCGTTTTCGGCCCGCGCCAGTAGCAAGCGAAATTTTCCCCGTCTTCCTTTTCTCTGAGCTTCAGTCAAGCCATGTCTTTTTTGGAACTTGTAGGGAAACTTCTTGAGCTTTTTTCTGACGACTCGCCACATCGATGCTGCTGAGACATGCAGCTCAGCGGCCATTTTCCTCATGCTTCTCTGCCCTTTGCGTTGTATCCGCTTCTTGGCAATTTTCGTGATACGAGAAGAAGTAGCGGTGACCGGTCTACCGGAGCGTGGACGATCCTCTTGAGTTCTACGTTTGATAGTGTGGTAGACGGTTCGACGAGGAACATTCAGCATGTTACTGATCTCCGAAGGTTTGCGTCCCGCACGACTTACATAAAGTCTTACATAAAGAATCGCGGACTTACATAAAGAATCGCGGAACGTTTTGAACTTGGACGCGCCATTCACCTACAAAACAAAGGGAAAAATTTATAATTTCGAATACATAATCAACAATGAGTAGAGAAAAATTTGTGATGTCTTGACAAGTCAATTGATCCATGGAGCGCGCGAGAGGCGCGCGCGAAAACTGTGCCAGTACTTTTGAAACACCCTGTTCATAGTTGAAGAGAATCAGAGTCCTCGCTATAAATTTTAAGGTCATCGGCAAGCAAGGAAAACTTTACAGTCGAGGGAATACAGCTCTCAATGTCATTGAAGAAGCAGAGGAACAAGAGGGGCCCGAGAACTGTCCCTTGGGGTACCCCGCTGAGTACTGGGAAAGAATCAGAGTAGACATTTTCTATGCGAACCTTAATTGAACGGTTTTGCAGAAATAAAGTTATCCAGTCTATTAGAGCAACATGAAGTCCCATGTAATGAAGCTTTTTGATCAACTCTGAGTGTGAGACCTTGTCGAAAGCTCTCGCGAAATCAAAATATACAACATCTAGATCTTGATGTTTCTGAAGAGATAATTCCATCTCACTGATAGATTTTAAAAGTTGAAACTCACAACTTCTTCTGGATATGAAGCCATATTTGGACTTCGAGAAAAGTTTCTGTGGTTGAGTCTGACGTTATTAGATAAAATGCTCTCGAAGACTCGATAGACTGCGGAAGTCACAGTGATAGGGCGATAATTGCTGAAATTCACTCGATCACCTTTACGTTTGTATACTGGGATGACTTCCCCGGATTTTCATTGAATAGGAATTGAGCATCGCTTGAAAGAGTCTTCATTGAAATCTTCAAATACTAAGTTACACAGTTTAAAGGCAGTGACGTCCCCGTGGTGTAATGGTAACACGCGCTCCCGGTTTGAGTCGAGATGGTCTGGGTTCGATCCCGGCCCGCGGACTTGCTTTTTTCTGTGCGATAGTTCAATCATTAGTCTTCGAATAGTAGGGAAAGTGGGAAAGCAAGAGCCAGGGCACATTTCTTCAAAAGAAATTGATTTATGCCTTCTGAAAACTTGGTGAACTTATTAGGTAAGTTCTTGAGAACATGGTAAATAATATGCGGTGAGAAATCTATGCACGGATCGGTTGCGGTATCAGAGAAGCTCGAAAAAAATTATTTCTGCACTGCCTTCGTGTGAGTAATTTCTGGAGAATTCTTTAGCAAAAAGAAGGGCATTCTTTTTGTTATCTGAAATGTAGTCTTCTCCGTATTTCATTAAAGGAAGGCCATTCGATGGCTTCAACGTGAGTTTTACCCAGCGATGGATGCCACCAGCAGACTCCAGAGCCTTCATCTCATTCTTCCGTAGCTGTTCAGATAATGTCGCTTTTACAAGCTTTTGAACAGATTTATATTCTGAACGAAATAATGAGTTTAAGCTGTTTGTTTGCCACAGTGTTTTCTTCTGAATGAATAACCTACGAAGGCTTTCTGGACAATTTTTCTTCTGGTTCCGGCGATTCTTGATTGGGCATAATTGGCGGATAGCTTCATGAATTGATTGTATGATGAAATCATACTTAGCCTGAGTATCTCCCAATGTTGAGAGAATCTGTTCCCAACGCAAGCTGTCCAAGTATAGATTCATACCCTCGAAGTTACCATTACGGAAGTCTACATATAAGACGATGCTGGGAATAATTTTCGCCAAATTGCTCAAAATGTTGTTCCTCGGGCAGATTTCGCTTGAAAAACCAAGCTTTTCCATGGCAAGAAACGGAAAAAAGCGCCATGATAAATGGCAGCAAATAACATGCGTTTTGACGGGCCTGCCAGGAAAAACCGTCAAAAAACAAGCTTTCTACTTTGTACTCGTTTTGTCACCGCTTTTGTCACTGTCAGAATCCGGTTTTTGTTTGTCCTTGTTTTGTCACTGCCAAAATCGGGTTTTTGTTTGTCCTTGTTTTGTCACTGCCAAAATCGGGTTTTTTTGTTGTCCTTGTTTTGTCACTGCCAGAACCGGGTTTTTTGTCCTTGTTTTGTCACTGCCAAAATCGGGCTTTTTTGTAGCCCCTGCAACTCCTTAGCCTCATTTCTGGGATGATGGAGGATCGCTCTCAGGAACTCTTTGGGGAGTGCCAATACTAGGCTTTGATCTCATCCAAAAGTCCGAGTTGCAATACCAGCAGCTACAACGCCCACAGACCAACCATTTCTAGCGACGCACCTCAACCGAGTTTAGTAAACTCGGTTGGGGTACGTCGCTAGAAGTGGTTAATATGTGGTCGTTGCGGACAAAAATTTCAACGGACAAAAAGTGTTCAAAAAAAGAGCCGAGTTTGGCAGTGCCGAAACATGTCACAAAGGAAAAACAAAATTGTCCGTGATTTGGCAGGAACGAAACTTGGCCACAGAGTCATTCATCATTTGGCACTGCGAAATAGTGGCCGATTCTTCGTCCCTATTTTGGCAGCTAAAAAAAGGCTAATATCGGAATTTCCTTCTCCCAAGTTCGCATACTCGAAATCTTGGCAAAATAAAGTTTTTGGCTGAGGAACAACATTTTGAGCATTTTGGCGAAAAATATTCCCAGCATCGTCTTATATACTTCGGAATCGTTCGTATTAGTGTTCCGACTCTTTTGAAGAATTCCTGAAGTGTTCAATACAAACATTATCGAGATGTGATCAGAATTCAAAAGAGGAGGCCACGGCTCTAATTTCTC
Organism: Allodiplogaster pararmata; assembly: GCA_964056735.1. Lineage (NCBI taxonomy): Eukaryota > Metazoa > Nematoda > Chromadorea > Rhabditida > Diplogasteridae > Allodiplogaster > Allodiplogaster pararmata. The sequence goes on from OZ057405.1 coordinate 26,846,128, forward strand.
TACGCTCTCTGCTTTATCTGTAAGTAATACATATATCAAGAAGAGAACTTGTCCCATTGATGTCTACTCTGGTTGGGAAAGTTATTGCTTGAGACAGTAAATGGGTAGCAACAAAGTCCACCAATAGAGCTTCTGTAGAACTGCGGGTTACAGCTAACTCATTCCAGTCAATATTCGGTAGATTTGTGTCTCCCAATATCACATTGTTTCGATGTATCATGTGACTTTCTATTGCAGTCAGCGTTGCTTTAAACGCCTCATTAGTCATGTTCGGAGGTCTATATATCAGAAAAATACGGTATTTAAAACCACTCTCAAGACTCGAGTCTACGCAAAGAAGCTCAATGTCATCGTTAGCTGAAAAGTCGATGGCCACGCGAGTAACCATCAGGGTTTTTCGATAAATCACTATCAGACCTCCACCTCGCTTATTGTTACGACGGTCTTGACGATGGAATGAATAGTCAGGATGGTCAAGAAACGAATCTGGAAACTTAACTTCTAGCCAGGTCTCCACAAAAATTCCGAGTTCTATTTTTTCTGAATTCAAATAATGATAAAGTTCAAAAATTTCCTAAGGCTGTTGATACTTCTAATATTACTAAACATACATTTGAGATTGTCCACTCTAGTTTTTTTCGCTTTTGATGGATCTTGTATTATTATCATTTTTATTCAATGTACCGGAGACAGAGTGGGCAACCTTATCCTAGCGTGAACCCAAAAAGGGGAACAGGGCGAAGGCTGGTAAGAAAAAAGGAGTTTTTCCTGCTTCGATAGTACGCGGGTTTTTCCTCTGATAAATGAACTAGTTTCGGTAGGCGAACCTGTGACAGCCAAGAAAAGCATTCATTTCAATTACTTTCTGTCTCATCTGAGCCTCTAATTACAACTCATCTCTGGACAAGTCTCTTCTGATGAACGGTCGTGGCTTGAAACTATGAATTTCTGGAAAAGACGAATGGAAATTTCGAAGCAGATAACTTTTGGTATGTGGGTTTTTGACTTTAATCTTCACAATACGGGGTTTGTTTCTTTTCGGTTACCGTGTTTCCAAACCTTAGTAATCATGTCAGATCTAATTCCACTTTTCTCAAGCACTTTCTCAACTAGTTTTTGATCATCTTTTCCATTCTCATTTTCTGGTAGTCTTTCTATCACCACGTTTTCCCTTTGTTTCTTAAGTCTCGGGTATCATAATCAATCGCTCTGCACGTTTTTTATTAACTTGTATCTATATAGAAACTTGAAAAACAAATATTATTTACATCACATTTACACACGGTTGGCAACAACGTATTCACTGTTCCTGGCCACGCACATCGTGGCCACAATCATTACCGCATCGTAGAAAGACTTTTGATCTTCCATGCGAGGCGTCTCGCTGGTCATCATCTGCTGCAACACTACTTGCAGACAGGGTTTTTTAATTGGTCCGAAAATCCTACAAACGCACGCCGAAGGCAAAAATTTTTGTATACAGACACTTGCCTTACATCTGGAAATTTTTTTCAAGTTTCAATTTTATGAGATAAAAAGTTTTTTGAAAAATTTTTACCCAAAAAAATCTTTGGACGGCTAAAGTAGATTAGAGCCAACTTTTTCCTAAGCCTAAGCGTTTTTTAATGTAAAAATAATTTTTGCAGTTGCAACATCAGGTTATTTTTTCGATTTTAAAACCTTTTTTAGCTATTAGAGATGAATTGATAAATTTGTATACAGATATAAACCACACTAAAGAGAGAAAACAAGAAGTTTTTTCCTGGAAATTTTGTTGTTTTTTCTGAAAAAATTTTTTTACAAAATTTTTTTTCAAGAACCAAAGTCCCTGATGCTCAAAATGATATCCTATGAAGAAATTTTTCGAAACCAAAGCGTTTAAAGCCCACGAGCGCTGCCACTTAAACTGCGGAAGTGCCTATTTTTTAATTATATCTGAAACAAAACATTCAACAGAATGACCTAAAGAAACATTCAACAACAAAAAACACTCATAAAAAACTTTACTCCCGCGAAAATTACCTCCACTACAAAAAAACCATCAAAAACAACTCACTGAGAGAGCAGAAAAAGTAACCTTTGGTGTCAGGTGAGAAAAAAATGCCGTGGTGAATTTCACGAAAAAAAAATTGGTGGACTTTAAATTTATTGGAAAAAATCATACAGGAAGGTGTCAGGTGAGAAAAAAATGCCGTGGTGAAGTTCACAAAAAAAAAAAATTTGGTGGACGTGTTAGTATTTTATTTGGTGGACGTTACTATTTTATTTGGTGGAAGTAAGCATTTTATTTGGTCGATGGTATCATTTTATTTGGTGGACGTTACTATTTTATTTGGTGAAACTTCTATTTAAATGGTGGACCAATAATTTTTCCCCATTTGCTATCACCTCACGCTCTCTTCACAATTTATGCTATATACGTTGATAAAATCATTAATGAAGCTATGTGAAAGTCAACCCAACAATCAATTCACATACTCAAAATCAAAAATCTTTTGGGTACTTTTCATCCTTTTTCTGCTTAGGCTTGGGCAAAGGTTACGCAAGTGAGGCCGGCTCAGGAACGAGACCGTAGGAAATATGGGCACTTCTTCACTTTAGTAGCCCCACCTCCCAGAGGTTCTATGGGTCATACTTCTGACTTCTCCCGCGGAGAACAGAGGTATGTTTCTATAGGAATCTCTGGAGAGTGCTCCGAGTAAAACCGCCCCTTTTGGCGGGACAACATACGACCACCAATAGTAGGACGACTCGTGACAAAAGAGGCGGAGTAATATGTGTTATCTTGTGTTTCTTTGGCACCCTGTATATCCAAGGAGTAGCGCATGAACCCATCTGACTAATCGCACCTATGGTGCACCTTTGCACTCATCTGACCCATAGAACCTCTGGGGGAGGCACTAAAGTGAAGAAGTGCCGAAATATGTTATGTGCGCGTTTTTAGTTTTTTCATCTTGCAAACACACCTAGGTTTCCAGTTGAGCCGATATTTGTGTTGATTCCGTTTGGTGAATAAGTTACGATGTGTCGATTTGGTTCGAGTTTTGGCACTTTTATAGATTGTTGTATGCTCCTCTCCCCTCCACTCCCCTGCATTTTGCTGCACGATGTTGCTCCTGTCTTTTTCTTTTTTCTATGTTTCTTATCCCTTTCTCGCTCAGGCTTTGTAATAGTTTAAGATAACGAGACCGTACGGCTTAGGTCGAACTTGGCGCCTTGTCTCTTTACCTCTGCCGCGAGAGAATGATCCAGGACTCCGCTCTCCAAAGGGGCAAAGGAGCGGAGTTTACAACAATCTAGAATAGTACCCCAGTTTTAAAAAATGGTCATTTTCGAATGCAGATAATATAAGTTGCGAAATTTCACCGTCCGATTGGTTTGCTGATTTGCTGAAAACAACTAATTCTGTTAGGTACAACAATTGGGGATCACCGACACTTCGTATTATCGACACTTCGTACCCGACACTTCGTACCGCGACACTTTGTATCCCGACACTTTGTACCCACATTAATACGACACTTCGTACCGCGACACTTCGTATCCCGACCCTTTGTACCCACTTTAATACGATACTTCGTACCGCGACACTTCTTATCCCGACACTTTGTACCCACGTTGATACGACACTTCGCCCCGCGACACTTCGTACCCCGAAACTTTGTACCCATGTTAATACGACACTTCGTACTCCGAAACTTTGTACCCATATTAATACGACACTTCGCACCGCGACACTTCGTATCCGGAAACTTTGTACCCACGTTAATACGCGACATGAAAAGTTTCTCAGGAACCCCCCTTCTTCATCTCTCGAAAATTCACGCCTAATTCAGGCAGGACGCAAAAAAACGCAAACCCCCCAATTGAAGCGTTCCTTCAATGAACATTGTCCCCCCGACTCCAAACTTTTTTTTGAGGTGCTTTTGTGAACATCTCTTTGAACTAAGTAGATGTTTCTATAAGGTGGAAGTTTCACGAAATTAGGTACGAGTTTTTTTTCGAATTAGGTAAGCATGTTTCTAAAATTGTTTCCTCTTTAAATCATTTTATCATCATTTCACATAAATCATCTTTTTTTATCATCTTGACATTAATCATCATTTCAAATCCTTTGATCAAGTTTATAGAACTTTCGATACACTTTTCTTTGAGAAAACAAATAACAACTTCATTCAAATTGGTCTTCTCAAACAGCAAAGTTATTCAACTCTAGAATCACATTTTTTTCAAAATTTGTTCACTTAAAACAGCGTAATCGAAAAACAAGAAGAAAAAATGTTGGGTACAAAGTTTCGGGGTACGAAATGTCGCGGTACGAAGTGTCGTATTAACGTGGGTACAAAGTGTCGAGATACGAAGTGTCGCGGTACGAAGTGTCGCGGGTACGAAATGTCGTGGTACGAAGTGTCGAAAATACGAAGTGTCGTGATACCAACAATTGGAATATATATATATATTTTATCTACATTTCGAAAAATGCAATTGTAGGGTAGTTTGGGAGCTAGGGAGCCTTGGGTGCCCAACGGTTTCCAGAGTTCAAAATCGATGAGAGAACATGCGGGTGACGAATCCGCGTGTTTGAGTTTTTTGATAGCGGTGGACCAGGCCGTGATTGGATCGGGAGGAGTACAGAAGGATAGCTTTGGCGAGTGATTTGAGAGCGGCTACCTTGAGTGGTACTTGGTTTGACTGAGTAGGCATCAGCAGTGGATCAGCAGCTGCTCCTCACCGACCAAGTCCCCCGGTTCCCATCGGCTGCCCTTGGCAAAGAATTAATAATTGATGGTTTGGACTTTTTGGGTAGGATGTACAAGGGTATCTTCGATGATGATTGGAAATATATGTCTCCGTGAAGAACTTCGAGATCTCGACTTTGGATAAACGTATGATGAACAGAAGCGAGATTTCGTTTCAAGAGTGAAAACTATTGCTGTTGCGTCGTCTGTTGTTCAAAAAAACGCAAAAGGCTGTAATCAGTCAACTTTGTTCGTGATGGCAAGGTTTTTCATCACATTATTATTTTTAAGCAGTTCTACGAACATTTTGAAAGAAGTTATGTCAAGCATTTCTGGTACACGAGAAAACCAACGGGCTACTCTCAGACTAAATGAATTGTACCTAGCACTGTTCTTCGTTACTTCTATTGAAACTCCGTGAGAATTAGTTCGCGTTTCTTTGGTTCTTTGGAAAAAATGTTGTTTCTTAATGATGGTTTTGTCATTGATTATTTTCCATGCCATTGTCAAATCCATATATACTCGTCTCTCTTCTAAAGGCATGAGACCTAGCTTAGAGAGTCTACTTTTATAAGATGTATTTCCGTGAGGATAGCTACAGTTAGGAAAGCAGCGAGCGAATACGATTCTCGTGAAAGACCTGAGAACTTTCTCTATTTCTTCGACGTTTTTTTTTTTGAAGTGCGGATTCCAGAAACTTGAAGCAAATTCTAAATGAGGCATGACATAAATTTTGAAGCATTTCACCAAGATAGAGGCATCATTGATGTTCACGGCTCTTAACATTGAATATAGAGCAGAATTAGCTCTAGATACTCGGTCAGATATAGTGATATTACGCCGAAGAGAAGAGATTAATTGTACACCTAGATCACGAACTCGACTCACACACTCCAAAGCAGTATTGCCTATGTAATAGGTAGGAGTAAGTGCCCTAGACCCGATATGTAAATGAACTGTTTTAGAGGTAGAGAGAGATAATTGGTTGGAAGTACACCAGAATGATACTGCATCTAGAGAAGCTTGAAGTTCAAGACAACGTTCTGTCATGTTATTCTTGTTGTAAGACAGATACAACTTTATGTCATCAGCATATGCTTGATATCAAACGTTAGTGAATGAAGAAAGAACTTGATTCAAGTCGGATATGTACATATAAGACAAAGAGCAAGGGTCCCAATACAGACCCTTGTGGGACACCGGGTGTAACAGGATGTGGAGTTGATAAGGTGTTGCCCATACGAACGGAAAATTCTCTATTTGTTAGGAACGACTTCAACCAAGTTATAACTAGACTCGGTATACCGAAATGAGTACATTTTCTTAACAATTTCTTTAAACATACTGTGTCAAATGCACGAGAGAAATCTATATAAATCACATCGGTGGAGATTCCTGCACTTAGAGCCTTCGTCCAATCATTTTCACATGATAGTAAATTTGTAATTATGGAAGCACCCGCCCGGAAACCGTGTTGACTTGAGGGGAGTATCTCAAAAAGAGAAACGTGCTCTATTATAATAGACCAGATAACCCGTTCCATAACCTTTGAAGCTGGAGAAAGAATAGAAATGGGTCTGTAAAAAGATGAAAGAGAAGGGTCTTTACCAGATTTAGGAATGGCAGTGATCAAAGAATGCTTCCAAATTTCAGGTACAACACCGAGAAATAAAGAGAAGTTATACATATGTGCTAATGGAAGAGCGAGATATTTTGAGCATTTTTTGAAAACTATTTGCGGAATCCCATCAGCACCAGTGGAATATCTTTCATTTTGTTCATCAGCATACAGGCACCGTAGTGTAGGGGTGAAGATGCTCGACTGTGAGTAGTTCGGCGAAAGTTCGGATTCGCTGATGTTGATTTTTTGTGTGCAACATTTCGTATGTTGTTGACTTCATGTTTTTCAACTTTTTAAAAAATTGTTCATAACGCTCACGCACTTCCCCTTTTTATTTTTACATTAAAAATTTATTTTTACATTGAAAGATATTATTTTGCAGAAAGAGATTATATTCATGAAATTTTAAAATGAGTCATTATATGAAATTCCCAATGCTTTCAAGTTTTCGAATATAGAACTTCATTTTTGCAGGCTTTCTTCATACATCGAAAACCTTCTGAGTATGGCCGAAAATCCCGAAATCCTTACGATCAGCGATTTCTCGTCAGAGGGGTCAGTGGATTTTTTCTCGGTTTTTTACTTGTTTTACTAACCTTTAGAAGCTAAGTTTTTATTTGAATGATAAAAAAAGTAAATGTAAATTGAATGACTCATTCCGCGCAGACTTAACGTTCTTTCCGATCAGCTGAAAGCTCGTAGTTTTATTTTTCAAGCTGTTAAATTATTAGAAAGAATAATTCATAAGGATATTGAACTTACTTGGTTCTTTCGCAGGTCACTGCCAGATTGGCTACTCCCGGATTCGTTTAAAAAAAGAGTATTCGCTCAATGAATGACCTACTCCGAACAGAACTGTAATGAATTAACTTAAAGCTCAGGGCTCTTTTTCAGATCTCATCAATCATTAATGAACGGTTTTTGAAGTCAGAAAATTATCTTTTTCCTGTTTTTTGCAGATCGTTGCCGTCGTGGCTTAAATCCCAACCCTCCCAAGAACCAAGACAGGGAGGAGAAGGGGTCAGTCTTACTTTTGTTGTTGTTGTTTCGAACTGGACAATCAGGTAAAAAACATCGTACATGATGGAAATATAAGAAAAAATGTAAGAAAAAACGCTATATAATTGTTTATAATCGATTTAAGAATTAATTACTTTTCAAATTAGTCAGTTCGATCAAACTTACTTGAAAACTTCGAAAACGTGAACTAGGAGTTGGAACTATGGGTACTAGGAGTTTGAAGAGAGGCTCACTATCCCTAGAGGTATCACATCTTGTAAGAGGTAAGATAACGTTTCCTGTAAACTCACTTAACAAATAAGACTTCGGAAACAATCATTGAATGTTTCTGCCTTTGAGAAATTTGGTTACTTGTCATTTAAAAACTGCCTCAATTTGGTGAAGCTGCCCAATTTTACCACAGGAGTTCGTTGTTTCAGATGAGTCTAAAAAGTTCGATACAATCTCAGGTCACGTAAAGGTAACAGAGGCTCTTCACTTGAGGCGAACCGCGCTTGACGTGATAAAGACCGCGCTTAAATAAGACAGTCTAAGCAATTATATTGTAAAAAAGTTACCGTTAAAGTGAAATAATGTCTAATTAGTAAACATAATTTCACAAACATTTTCGAATCCTCTCTGAAAACCTTTTTTATCTTGAAAACATTTTCCATAAACTTTAAAGCGGAAAATTTCAAAACAATTGAGGTTTCGGTCAAAAAATCTTGGTTTCTACAGCGAACAACAAGAAGATGTGGTTATGCTCGTCATACTTCCCGAGCAAGACGCTGCGCCCATCTCGAAAGGGGATACTCTTCGAGGGAGATAAGCGAGTCTGCTGCCATACTGGGGCCGTATTCAGAGATCTAAGCTGAACTCAGGGGTGAATTTTACCCTAGTATATTGTAGGCCTAAGTTCAACTCAGTTCTGCATTCAGAGACAAGACGGGTGAGAGCGTCTCAGCTTTCCAACTAAACTTTAGTATAAAGTTTACCCTGAAGTCTACTCTCTGAATTCCATGTTGGCGAAACTACAACTTAGTATAAAGTTTACCATAAATTTTAGTATATAAATTTTTGTCTCTGAAAACGGCCCCTGGTCTCTATCCAGCTTCTCGATGGACTTTCCGGAGTATTCAGTACGTTCAACCTTGATCATAGCACTTACTTTGGATTTCTTACATGAATAAAAGGTCAGCGATGTATCCTTGACAGTTTTGTTCTAACATGCTCGCACCTGGCTAGAGAGAGACCACTGTGTTCAATTGCGGTCCGTGGACTAAGTTTTGTACTTGGGTCTTTGCTTCCAAGTAGTGTAGCTTAGCAGCTTTTTTTCAAATGCTTACTGTTTTTGAAGTTTAACAACAAATTCTCTTGTTTGTGTCACGTTATGTTTTATGGCGGAAATTTTATGACAATTAACAAAAGCTAAGAAGTTATGTCCTCCATTCTCAACGATAACACAGATTTTGTATGTAGAACACTGGAATCGAGTTTTTTCTGTAAAAATTTGCACCCAAATTTTTCTAATAGAGTAGTGTCGCTTATTTCCTGTTGAACTCTCATTTGGTTGGCGAGTTCAACTCACCATAACCTGAGATTAACGTCTGCTTTCTTTAAAATCCTAATGAACAAGTTCTCTTTAAAATCAAACATTTTCTTTCAAAGAAAAGCTTTCAATTTCCTCGCATTCATCCAAATTCCGCTTTTGACCAGGTTTGACCTTTTGAAACCAGGTTTGACCTTTTGAACCAGGTTTGACCTTTTGACCCGCTTTTTTCAATGATTGCTCTGCTACAAATTTTGGTTGACGCTGGCCAATCACGTTTCCTTTTTTCTTCTTCTGGGTTTCTTCTCTATACTTTTTATTTTGGTTTTGCGTGAAATAACGAAGAACTGCAGCTTCTCAGATTTTCATTCATATGACTTATGATTCATTCGATAGTATTTAGAGGCTTATCCACGTAAAATTAGTAAACATTTTATCTTTAAAAAATTCCAGGGAAAATGTTTTGCTCATCTAATGCTTTTCAAAGGAAAACACTGAATAGTATGCACGAACCACAGAAAATGTTCACGTGTTGAAGCTCACACTATGGGCAAAAAAAAATTTTTCGACAGAATTTATTTGAATCTTTTTGTGACAATAGTACTTCATCAATTAATTTAGTTTTCTCATTGTTTTTCGTGATTTGTTTTCATTCTGTTGTGTCTCCCGTATTAAGTGTTGCGGCATAAGCTTATATAGATATACATATATACAATTTGTGTTGCATTTCGTTACAAGTTGACTTAGTGTAAAAGGTACATGCTATAAGCGTTTCTAACTCTCTTAATTTTCCATACTAATCACTGCTATTTCGCTAAGCTCAGAATAACCAGGCCTTGCAACTTAAGAACAAGGCCACATGAAAGTTTCATTGTGAGATCGTTTTTTTAACAGAGTGATTTTTTAATTGTTAAAAATATGAAAGCCTTCCTTTGAACGCCGTAGTAAAGTGAACCACTTTCTCAAGAAGAGCGCAGCTCGCCTGAAGTGAAGTGTGACCCCGTGTGATACAATTGGAGCCCCGTGTGAGCCTTCACAATTGAAAATAAATGAAGTTTTTAGAAAAATAGATTTATCAACAAAAAGCTAATAAACCTATTCATCATCACCAGCAACAAAAGGTGATGACTTTTCATAAAACCACTATCGGTCTTTTATTTACTAAGAAGTTACTCTTACAGAGTCATATTTGCCTGAAATTAGTGTATAAATACACTAAGTCAAATTTAAAGTCAACTTGATGAGTTTTACAGCTGAAAAGTGACACAAAAGCAGTGAATGTTTTCAAGTTGAATTCTGACGCTTCTTTTGCAATTTAGATACGTATTGGGGCCTGTGATTGGAGAAGGCTCCTTCGGAGAAGTCTTCTACACGACTACCGTACCTCCCGAGCGCGAGAGATTGGCCCTCAAGGTCATCAAAACCAGAGAAGCGGCTCTAGTCACGATCGACGTTCGTTTTATTGCCAAATAACTAGCAAATTGGGAGCTAATTTCTATTATATCTAACATCGAATTTTTCCTGATTCTTCTTGAGTCGTTCAATCGTTGAGCTAAGGTTGCTACAGGCAAACCGCGAAATTTGCATACTGCGGAGAATTCGCCGAGCAGACGCACAAGGGTTGGAGAATGTTGGTTCGTTGTTTTTACTGTTCGAGCTGATTGTTTTGTTTCTGAATTCCAAACATCAATTGTGGTTGCTTTTTTTGTTCTCTTATGAGTACTTTTGTTGTTTATTTGTAACATGTCTAAAATTGAATAAAAGATCTTCATGTAAGGATTTGAAATACTTTTGAACAGTTTTCGGCTTACTTTTCCCATTCAAGTGCGGCTACTCGATAGCTTCGAAGAAAGAGGCAGCTTTTGCCTGGTTTTTGAACTGCTGAGCCGGACGCTGAGACAAGTAGTCTACAGTCGAGAATGGCCGCTACCACTAGCGGTCACGAGAAAGTATTCGCAGCAGGTCTGTATACTCTTTCAATGATTAAGAAATATAGAAAAAATAGAGAAAAACAAGCGACAAAAAACAAGAATATGGAAGAGAAAGACAGAAAGACAAAAATATTTACACAAAGTAAACAAAATCAAAGAGACAGTTTTTCAGACTGAAGATTTTAGCAGTTTCTCATGAAGAGTAAGTCTCTTGACTTCGATGCTTAGAAATCGAACTAATAACTTTAGATAAGAAAATGAACCTGAACTCAGCCGTTTATAGTCAATATGAAGTATTTTCTCAAAGCTTCAATTTTACTATCTTAGCCTTTCCGATGCGACCATAAGACATATATTAAGAGATATAGTATTATATGTAAGGAGTCCTACGAGTAAGCAAAACTGAACAATCTCTGAAGTTTTAAAAAGTTATGAATATAAAGATAGTAGAGAGTTCAATCAAAAACAACTGAATAATTTAGTTTTTGAACACTTCTTAAGAATTTAACGATTATTTAAAAGAGAAGAGCCAATTTGAGACTGCATGAAAGACTTTAATACTTTACAGCTGATGTCAGCCATTCGCTTCCTCGCGAGTTTAAATATTGCTCATTGCGATATTAAATTGGACAATATCGCATTCACACATGGGCGAGATTACGCCTCGGCTGACCCTCAGCTAAAACTTTTGGATTTCGGACTGGCTAACTTCATGAGTTATCGCGCGCCAGAACTCTTATACGACCTGGAAATTGCCCCGAGCAACGACTTATTTTCTCTCGGTTAGTTCTCTAGAGTTGGATGCAAGCTAAATAGAGTCCGTGAGGGAAGGCTATGAGAATAGGAGCGAAATAGAGAATAGGAGCTTCTCGAAACACACTGGCAACAGTGTCCATTCGTGACTCTACAGCCTTAAGAGCCTGTCACGGATGGAGCCGGATCATCCAGTCCAGAATCAAGCGCGACCTCAGGTGGCGGATAGAGGGACGCCTCCCTACGAAGAATTCGTGCTGGGAGGTAGCGGGAGAAATCCCGCCGCGGACCAAAACTGGGTAGTATAGCTCGTCAAAGGAGGGCGATGCCGGACCGGCCTGGGCATGCCACCGGACAAAACATCAGCCGATACTCCGCTATACTTTTCAATGGCGAGTCGAGGCGCCAGTCAAATAGTCTGTTGCCTATCTACGGTCAAAGACAGGCGAGAAGTCTCTACTCCCACCAAAAACGATGCTAGGCCGGCTTGACCACCCACTCACAAGGCCTATGTATAGCATGAACAAGTTGCTACAACGATGTCCGCCTTCACAAGGTGCAGCATGACAGTCTCAGGACTGCAAAGGACATCAAAACCCTTCTCCGGACGCATCTTGTCCGAAGAACACGAGAACTTCTTTCATTAAAGAGAGCGTTCATAACCAAGTCTTCGATGCGGGATGCTTGCCGGCAACAACAACAACAAGAATAGGAGCTTAATTGAAGCTGATCAAACAGTCTTCAATCGTAAACTAAACTTTATAGTGGATTAGCTGGTTCTAACACTTGAACGTCTAACGCATTGTGCGAAAGCAAAGCAAGTAAATCAGTGAGCATCAATCAAGACTCACAAATCTATTGTTTAGTGAATTACATGAGCTGAAAACTCATGACTTCAATTTTCAAATCATCGTTGATTTTGAACATATTTTGTACATCGATTTGATATTATTTCACCGAAAAAGGTCAAGTGATATATCTTCAAATTCTAAGTTACACAGTTTAAAGACAGTGACGCCTGGTTAAGATGACAAATGATTGAACTATCGCACAGAAAAAAGCTAGTCTGCCGGGCGGGATCGAACCCAGACCATCTCGACTCAAACCGGGAGCGCGTGTTACCATTACACCACGGGGACACATTGCTGTTCCGTGCGATAGTGTTATATGAAAGGCTCATATGCTTTGTCCTCTCAGTCACGCATGCTTCTCAAGCAATTGTGTCATGAATGGAGCGTAACTCCAGAGTTCACGATTAAGACATAAAAGAGATGGATGATAAATCTTCAAATTCTAAGTTACACAGTTTAAAGGCAGTGACGCCTGGTCTTAACCAGGCGTTACGCTCCATTCATGACGCAATTGCTTGATAAGCATGCGTGACTGAGAGGACAAGGCATATGAGCCTTTCATATAACACTATCGCACGAAACAGCAATGTGTCCCCGTGGTGTAATGGTAACACGCGCTCCCGGTTTGAGTCGAGATGGTCTGGGTTCGATCCCCCCGGCGGACTAGCTTTTTTTCTGTGCGATAGTTCAATCATTTGTCAAGTGATATACTTATCTCGAAATTTTTTTCCAAGTTGTTAGCTGAATTGTTCAACAAGAAAAATTTAAGAAATCAGAAAGTTTGGAGTAAGTTTTTAAAAAAAGCATTCGTAGCTTTAAGTAAACCAATTAATATAGAAACCTTTTTATCCAAAAATTTAAGGAGATCAATCAGTATTGCCGATTTGATGGACTAATAACATTCGATGTAAAAATTGGGGATGCGGCCGATCTCGACGCTCTGAGAAGAATTTAAAAAAAATTCCGCTAAGTCTCATATACGCATGTACTAAATAGAAAAATTGAAAAAAATTTATGAATGAGGCATGTTTGAAAAGAAAAAAATAACAACAAAAAAAAGCTTAGAGCAGTCTTCATATGTACTTCCATTCTCACGAATACTCTCTCATAGGGTGCGTCATCGCAGAGATGGCTACCAAGAAACGGCTTTTCACCGGAAGAACTTCCAACGATCAGATGGGGAAGGTGATCGAGGTTCGTTGCAGTTAAGGTCAAAGCGACATAAAGTTAAACCAATTTTTTTTCGAAATTCGAAGATTATTCAACAGCGTAAACTCGAAGCTAAACAAAAAATTTGTACTACATTAAGTGAGTGCGTCTGAATTACAAGATTTTAGTAGATTTTTATTTTCTTATTAGTTCTTTCATATCAGTTTATTTTCTTTCGATTCTTATTAGTTCTTTCATATCAGTTGCTGGGAATGCCGTCCAATTCCGATCTCGAAGACACCGCTCACGTTCACTTCCACAGGCGTTCCGGTTCTTATTTTAATTACTTTTGCATCCTTATCGATAAGTTCAACTCTGTTTAGAACTTCTGTCTTCATGGAACATTCCATTCAAAAGTTTATAATTCACAAAAATTACAACAAAAAAATCAAAGAAATTTTTCAGAAATAAACTGATTCTAAAAAGATATGTGCGTTCATACATACTTCTTGTTGAGACGGAACCTTCGAATTTCGAAATTCGCGAATCTTCGAGTTGAGGGAGCGAACCTTGGACGAGGTTCTGGGCATCCGACCCGGCTCAGCGGTGACTTTCCGCTTGCGGGACCCCAAGGTAAATTTTCAAAGCTGTAATTTGAAAGCTATGCATTATTCGAGCTTATTTTGTATACAAATTTAAAACACCTGTGGTCAAGAATTTTTCTGTAAAGGGCCAAAATCAAAGCTTTTCTTTGTTTTCGAAGCTGTTACAATCCGAAATCTGCTTCTTTCAGTGTTTTTTTTCCAGAATTTTATTGGTTTCATCTGTCAGTCAAATGTGTAAGGATTCCAGGACCTTCTGCAGCCAGCGGATGCTCTGCTACGCAGCGAGGCAAATCTCCGCGGCAGAAGCGGCTGAGCATCCCTTCCTTGTTTGAGCTGCGCTGGTCCCTTTTCTCCCCGCCTCTTTCCCTGGCCCTTTTCCCTTTCTGTGAGGGTGGATTTACTTCCACTGAGTAAGAAAAAATCTTTACTCCTGTGAATAGTTTTCAAAGCCGTTGCATAGTAATTTAAAAAGTTGTTTATAATCATTTTCTGATCATCGAAAATACAGCAAAAAATGTTCGATAGTCAATCGCAGCGTCAGACAGTGCAGATTTCTCTGATCGTCTGCTGTCTCTTCGTGATATCCTAACTCTACCATCTCTACTTATTTGCTATCACCTCACGCTCTCTTCACAATTTATGCTATATACTATATACGTTGATAAAATCATTAACGAAGCTATGTGAAAGTCAACCCAACAATCAAGTCACATACTCAAAATCAAAAATCTTTTGGGTACTTTTCATCCTTTTTCTGCTTAGGCTTGGGCAAAGGTTACGCAAGTGAGGCCGGCTCAGGAACGAGACCGTAGGAAATATGGGCACTTCTTCCCTTTAGTAGCCCCACCTCCCAGAGGTTCTATGGGTCATACTTCTGACTTCTCCCGCGGAGAACAGAGGTATGTTTCTATAGGAATCTCTGGAGAGTGCTCCGAGTAAAATCGCCCCTTTTGGCGGGACAACATACGACCACCAATAGTAGGACGACTCGTGACAAAAGAGGCGGAGTAAGATGTGTTATCGTGTGGTTCTTTGACACCCTGTATATCCAAGGAGTAGCGCATGAACCCATCTGACTAATCGCACCCCTGGTGCACCTTTGCACTCATCTGACCCATAGAACCTCTGGGGGAGGCACTAAAGTGAAGAAGTGCCGAAATATGTTATATGCGCGTTTTTAGTTTTTCATATTGCCAATGTTTAGATACCCAGACCACATTTAGGCTTCCAGTTGAGCCGATATTTGTGTTGATTCCGTTTGGTGAATAAGTTACGATGTGTCGATTTGGTTCGAGTTTTGGCACTTTTATAGATTGTTGTATTCTTGTGTTATATTTGTGCTTATTGTACAATGGGCTTGCTATAGAAATTCATTATTTCTTTATTTTTTCAAATCGTGTGTGAATAGGTTTTCTTGTGTATTTGACCAATATGCTTCCCTATCGCATGTGAATCTTTTTAAATGTACGCTTAGCTTTCGATTTTTCTGTATTTCTCAATTTTTTAAATAAAATGTTCATTTAAAACTGCATTTGGTAGAATCAAACTGTCTGCGTTTTTGGAGTCAAATTCTCCGAGCTCTTTCACAAATATAAAGTATCAATGTGATCTTTTGAAACCCGGTTTCTCCTTGTAAATAGTGACATTTGACAACAATAACTGTATTTTGGAATCGCCTTTTTTCTTAGCAACGTTTTATCAAACTTTACTGGTGTATTTCGAAAATGTGTAACTATTTTGTGATATTTTGAAAGTTAGTTCAACAGTGGTGTAGAAATGTGAGGAGAAAAACAGTCACTGGCAGTCATGCGCGTTCATAGCATTCGCATTTCCTTCCTTCAAAGTTCATGTGTCGTGTAAAAAATTTTTCTGCTGTGCCTGTGAAATTCAAAATTTGCCATATTGCTGTTCTGTAGAATGAATTCGGTGAAAACCTGGTAACACATCAGAACAAGACAAGAAGGTCGAAAGGAAATGAGCAATTTACAACAGCATTTTGTATTTTCCTACAAGAAAAAAGCATGAGAAAATCCACGAGAATCCACGAGGTTATCAAAAAATGCGTTCCATTGGTCAAGTTGAATTCCAGGAAAAAACAAACCAGTTGCCCGCCCATTATAGCTCGTGTTCGTCGTCAAGCAAAAAGGCTATTCAACAGAAAACATATGATTGGAATTTCTCCATTCAATAAAATGAACCTGAAACTTCGCCGATGCCTGGACTCTCATCGACGTAACCTCGAGAAAGCATTTCTTGGAAGCAAAGGATTGAAGAGTCTCTACCGCTTCAGCAACTTGAATTTCAAAGACGATTCAACAATAGGCCCTATAAAAACTGCGAATGGCTCGGTGGTTTCTGAAGATTTCAAAAAATCTCAAATTTTTGCGGAGCATTTCAAATCACAATTTCTGCTTTCTGTGATGGGATGCGGAAGACTCTTAAAAAAGCAAACTGAAAATTCTTTCGATTTCATTCAGATCAACGCGCACACAGTGTTTTCCCGAATCAAGCGTCTGCCAGCGAAGAACAACTCCTGCCCAGACCTGATTCCATACGTCTTCATCAAAAACACGGCGTTAACCATCTCTCAACCATTGGCAATACTATTCGACAGCTTTCTACCACAAGGAAGATGCCCAAGTTCTTGGCGCTCAGCTATCGTCAAACCCATCTACAAGCGAAAAGGTTGTCGCACGGACCCCGTAAACTATAGGCCAATCTGCATGACACCTTCCACCTCTAAGATCATTGAACGTATTCTTTGCGAAAACATACTCGAATATCTGAAGGAGAATTCACTACTCAGTCCCTGTCAATTCGGTTTCAGACCCCGCCATTCTTGCGAGCTAGCACTATTGGAGACTCAAGTGAAGTGGCACAGGAAACTGGACAACAAAGAGTTCATTAGCTGCGTATTGATAGACTTCTCACGTGCTTTTGACGCTGTTCCAATACCCCTTCTAATGGAGAAAGTATCAGCTTTCGGAATCAGAGGCTGTCTCGCAAAATTCATCGAATACTTCTTGCAGAACCGAAAACAGTTTGTCCGCGTTGGTGAGTGCGACTCACAATCATACCTGACCCTAACAGGAGTGCCTCAAGGCAGTTGCATAGGCCCGTTGCTCTTCCTACTTTACATCAACGACCTTCCTGAATCGATCCCTGATGGCTGTTCAGTAACTATGTACGCGGACGATGTGAAGATCTCAACAGTGAACAATCCTCTTCTTCTACAACAAGCAATATCTGCTGTAGCTTCATGGTCTCGAGCTTGGGGACTAACCATATCGACAGAAAAAACAGTGGTCATCCGTCTTGGGAACAAGCATCCTTCCTACTCGTTTTTCCTCGATAACGTTGTTCTACCAGAGTCGGATACCGTGAGGGATCTGGGCGTCACGTACTCTAGTAAGCTCTTATTCGGTAGCCACATAGAGAACATTTGTCAGAAAGCGAACTCCAAATGTGCGTTCATACTACGTACTTTCAAGTCAAAGAACCTCAACTTGTACAGAACGCTTTACACTACCTACGTTCGACCTCAATTGGAGTACTGCTCGGTTATTTGGAATCCTTGCTTCAAGAAAGACATAGAACTTGTGGAAAAAGTTCAAAGGTCTTTCACAAAACGTGTGTGTGCTAGAGCAGGTTTGTATTTGCAATATAAGGATCGTTTAAAGCAGTTGCATTTAACTTCCTTAGAGGAGCGACGTAAACTAGCTGACCTTGTAATGACTTTCAAAATAATCAAGAATAGGACGCCTCTTAGTCCTAAATCTATTTTCAATCTGCGAGCTCACCATTACAGTACTAGGTCCCATAGTTGGGCACTAAATGTCCCGCGTCTGAATACTGTTTCTCATTCTAATATGTTACCGGTACGAGTCTGTGACGCGTGGAATAATCTAAGTATCGATGTGCTCAAAACTGAATCAGTCCACCTGTTAAGGAAGCTGATTTAACTGAATTACAATCTCTTTAATATATAGCTGTTTTATAAAAAAAACCAATCATCTTAACAGTTTTAAAATAAGTATTCAAAATTTGTCAACAAGCAGTACGCTCACTAAAGTCTTAAATGATATCTGACAAGTTTATTGCTCAAGTGTACTGTCCGGCGCAGACAAAAAGGCTCGTGATCATCATGGTCGCAATCAGCCTTCGACTGTGCTTCGTTTTATTTTTCTCACTTTAGTTATCAAAGTGACACGCTCGGGTCAACACCTTCAACCTGGATCCAATATCCCCTTACACCCAAACTTAACCCATTGCGATAAAGTATATATATAACTTAATTTTTTTTATATGATGAGTTATCAGCGAGAAGTTTCGAACAAAAAGCGACGTTGTAAACCTTTAAAAAGCAGTTACGCTTAGGAACCACACAAGACAAGTCCTCTTTTGTGTGCTACTTGCTGGTGATCTCGGTGGTGCTGGGGTGTCTGCTGGTAGAGATGTGGGTTGGGAGCGACTACCTTTGCCCGCCGCTTCTTATCCTCCACTCGGCGCAGTGTGCTTTCCTCGCCCTCCTGCTCTTGATCATCATCATATTCGCTTCTTTGATCATCAAACCTGTCGAAGGGAGTCCTCCTTCACTCAGAAGTTCTCTGAATTCGATAATTGGATGATAATTGATGAACGAACTCTGAAAACAATAATTGATGAACGAAATATTAACACGCATCTATTAGAGTTATTTCGAAATTTGGTTTGTACTATTGTTTGTATTTTCAAAGATTCGGTTCCCAAAAACTGAAAAAAGTTTTGAGCAAACGCACAAAGTACAAAACATTCTGTTTTCCAAATTCCGGTATTTCAACTTTAGCATTCGTTATTTTCCTATATTTTTTATTTTCCTCTTTTATTCTGGACCATTTTCTTCTCTTCTGAAACATGAAACACTAGACGCGCAGCTGAAAACATTCAAAACACATGCTAGTCTGGACACCCCGTGTTACCCGACTCAAACACTCTTGAAATCAAAAATAGACTCGGCTTGACCCCACACAATACAAGATGCAAATAGGCAGAATCCGACGGCGTGGCTACATGCTTCCGGAAGGTCTCACCAAAGCTGTCCATCGAGAAGCTGGATAGAGGCCAGTATGGCAGCAGACTCGCTTACCTCCCTCGAAGATCATGGATGCTGAAACTCCCGGATCGAAGCATTTTATGAACCTATTGGATAGTAATATATGTATACAATTGCTGTGCTTATCGTGTTGACTGAAAAAACAACGCTAACTCAAAAACCTAATGAAAAAATTCTAATTTCCATGACATTGTTTCGGTTTTTCTCTCTACTTCAAACAAAATAATATGAGTTGATTCAGGTTTCTCCTTTTCATGCAATTCGAAAAAGATTCTCTTATTTGATAATGAAAAAAGTTTTCAAACAAGTTATTTACAAAAACACGTTCAATTACCACACCAACACAATCGGAGGAATTAGGTTCGCTCCAAACCACGAAGAGCCGCAAGGAATATACTAGTTCATTCATTCTTTATTCCGTGCACACATGATACTAAAACAAGGATGATTGCAGATATGCATGGACTATCTTTCTAGTGGCGGTGTGTTTATGAGCGAACGGTCGCTTGAGTATAAGGGGAAGGAAAAGGGAGGGGGGGAGGAATGATTGATAAATATGAATTAGTTATCCAACAATCAAACACATGAAAAAGAGGAAAAATAACATGAACAGGCAAATTCAGTACATTCTTTTTGAATATCTTGCTATAAGGTTCTTTTACTGTTTCGTAATCCAAAGAATTCCATACTGATAATTGACGAGAAACACATGTAGATAAGAAAGACAGGTTGATATTATTAGGCGTAACAAGACGCAGAGGATGAGAATGTCGGGAAAAGCGATCAACGGCAGATATCTGATATAAATTTTTAGTATCTATTTCGCACTTCTGATGTATACATTTATGAATGAAAGTAAGGTCAGCATGAGCTCGGCGATGTTCGAGGGTTTGAAGGTTCAGAAGGGATAATCTCTCCGAATACGGAAGGGCCGGATGGCCGGCTCTCACTAGAACTCTTCTCGTAAAAGAACGTTGGACTTTCTCGAGGTGTTTTACTAGACCCGCAGATGTCGGGTTCCAGAGCTCGCTGGCGTATTCCAAAAGGGGCAATACATAAATTTTGAAAGCAGATGTCAGAAGAGAGAGATGGTGACTTGAAAGCTTTCAAAATCATATTAACAATAGACGACGCTTTACGGCACTTTTCACTTATGTGGTCCCGATATGAAAACACATCCGAAACTATTACTCCGAGGTCTGGCCGAGTTTCCTGCTACGATGAGTTGATCATTGATATAGTAAGCATTCCGAGAATTAGAAGAGCCAAGGTGGAGAACACTACATTTAGAAGTGGACAAGCTCAAGTTCCACTCGAGAGAACTTTCTCAGCATGGCAACACTGGCTACCGTGAGGCATTTAGAATTACAAGAACTTCTCTCCTCTAAGTATCCGAGTTGGGCTTGATTAGCTCGCTGATAATCATGAGGCTGGTCGTTGTATGCGGCCTCGTTAGCGTAATATTTACCTGAGCCTATGCAAAAATTCCAATCTAAAAGTACATGGAAATATTTCGATTTTGAAATTTAGGGTGTGAGTTGTCATGGTGCGAAATGTAGTGGTGCGAAATTTCGTGATACCCTCTCACTCTATCGTCCTGCCTTATCCTTTCTTACCCGGTGTCAGGGATCGGTTCGCTTGAAGTAGCAGACTGAGATCCGGTATCAGGATGGCAGGTATACAGCATCTGTGAATCAACGACCGATCTTTTGTGTTCTCGTTTCCTGGAATGATCTGGATTATACGCGGAAGTTCAAGACCATTCTTGCGGTCCTGCCCTTGGAAGAAACTTCTACTTACTTCTCTTAAACACAGCCTTGTCATCTTCCCCTTCCATTCCACTTTCATCTTTCTTTTTTTGCACATCTCTTTATTGCATAGAAATCAATGGAAGTGTCTATAACTTTGCTAGATCAGTAATATTATATGTTCTAAAAACGCACTAGCACTCTAGTGAATACTAAAATGTTTCTAGCTTGCTCCAAGCCTCCTCTATTAACACGTTCGCGAGACAAACCACGCAGCCAGTGCTCTGCGATAAGACGCATCGTTCGACCTCGGTGATAGGACCTCGTACGGGCCAGTTGGATAAGCTCCTCCCATTTGGAGAGAGGGAAGGAGGGAATGAGGGAGATGAGATCGCCCTCTGAGATGTATGCAAAGAGCCGGCTACTCGCCGACACTGACTCTGAACACAGACTCGGCATAAAATAAAAGCCGATGTAGCTTACCCGGTGGGAGGACTATCAACTTGGGACAAACCAATAACTTTGGGACTCTTGAAGTTTTACCCCTTTTTGAGAAAAAAATTGCTCGCTGCAACCATGTATGTAGGTGATAAGGCAGTGAGAGGGAGCTTGAATTAAATGTGATAGAGCCTATCATTAGGCTATTCTAACTCAATCGGAGGCATTCTATTATTATCGATCCTACTGACAAGTCGAGTTTTTCATTGCCTTTGGCAGACCTTCTGTTCTTTGCACAACAAAGCTGTCCGTCTTTGTCTATTTTCATTCTCTGCACGCTTTAGAGTTCAACACTAAACCATGTTGTTCGAAATTGAAACGCCGATTAACATGATTTTAGCTCTTGAGTGATTCGATTTCAACTTTCTTCAAGCATTCATCAAGAAACCAACCTTTCAAATAGTCGGAAATAACTTCTGTCCGCAGTTTTTGTTGGTTTCCAGCCAATAGGAGCGCCGAAAAGTAATCTCTCTGAAACGATGAAAGGTTCGAGTGGATTCTTTCGCTCTTCGAAAAATGACATTTCTACGGAAACGAATCTGGATTTGCTGTCGGCTTTTCATCTGGAACTTGAGCTAATAATGATAAAACTAATAAGGAATAAGGTTTACTGAAGAGAAAAGAAAAAAAAGAGAAAAGAGAACATAAGGATTTTTCCCGTGGATTTTTCGCAAATCGGTTGGTTTCATAACTTTTAAAACATTAAAGAGCTATTTTATGATTTTTATAGAAACATGTGGCAGATGAAAATAATCTTGCTACGCATGCATTGTTTTCGTTTTTTTCCACAAAAAGAAGTTGAGAATATTATTTTTTTGAGAACTTTTTCAATCAATGTTTTATAAAATATTTATATTACAATACGTAATTGGCAGATGAAATATCATGGGATAAGATTGCTAGTATAGCCGAGGGAGATACCGAGCCAGCTGTACGGCATCTTTTGAAGCAGGTGAATATTAATCATTTTTCGAATGAAAAGGTAGGACAAGGGTGTTGCTAGGAAAGGTCTTCTAGAAAAGCTTGATTTTTTTATCATGATAGTTATCAACAAACCCTTAAAATTTATGAAGTACCTGCATACAACAAAATTAGCAGCACACATTTTTTTCTTTATCTATATGTAAATCGGGCACTTTTTCACTTTAGTCACCCCCTCTACTAGAGGTTCAATTCGGGCATACTTCTGACTTATCTACATTTACATTTAAAAAATTATTTTTACATTAAAAAACGCTTAGGCTTAGGAAAAAGGTTACGCTAACGAGGCCGTATCAAAAAAAGCCGGCTCTAATCTACTTTAGCCGTCTAATGAAAGTTTAGCCGTCCAATGAAAAATTAGCCCTCCAATTAAAGTTTAGCCGTCCAATGAAAGTTTAGCTGACAAAAATTGAATTGATAAAAATTAATAATATGAGAAATTTTCTTATGCCGTACGGCCTCGTTAGCTAAGCCGTACGGCCTCGTTAGCTAAGCATAAAAATTTGAAGCATGATAAACACGGATCTGCTACCGCTTTAAGCATGTAACTTTGACTTAGTTACTCCCCAGGGAGGAGGACTCCTAGTGATTAAAAAAGTGCCTTACCCGGAGACGCTTGAGAGAGTCCCATCAGTGAGTGTTAGAAGTCCATTCCGATTGCAGGTCGTCATCGCTGAGGAAGACCCAGAGAATGAGGAGAAACAGTTGCGTGCTCCTTATATACCCGAGTGTGGACTGTATGGCGAGAAAAGAGAGCGAGGAAGGCAGAGATGTGATGTAGAGACTCCGAGAGACTCACCTTGTTTCTTCCAAGATAAGAAAGAGAGACATGCAAATTCCGTGAAACTGTGTCTAAACTTGTTTTCTCATGTTTCAAACCTGTTCAAAAGACCTGTTTCAAAAGACGGACAATCATTCACATCATTCTTGGTCTCGCTCAGTCCACACTTCCATGATGAAACAAGTCGACAGTCAACGGGGCCACGAGGGTAGACGGGGTTGAAGTAAAGCCCGTAGGGCTCATTATCACCCTTGTTTCAGTTTCTGGCCGGTCTACTCGCTATGGACTCCGGAATGTCTTCTTCGCTATACAATTCCGGAATCATTTCGCTCTTATTCTTCGCCTTTCTCGGTAAATTCCTGCTCGCCGACTGTAAAATAAGGTTAACCACACCTAATTTGGGATCTAGAAAACCTCCACTGTGTAAAAAAAGTACAAAAAACTGTTTGTAAAAAAACAGTTCAACAACACTGTTTGTAACATTGGAAAACGAAAACATTGGAAAACCAGTATAACCAAAAAAGAACCAAACTTTGAGGGGAAAAAAAGCTGTCGACCGCTCCGCCGGTGTCGACCGCTCCGCCGCCCACGCCTACAGTACCCCTCCCCTCCTCAACCGCGGTAAGAAGTTTATGTATTATGTATCCTTACTCCTTTAGAGTTACAGACTTTTTCACCTTCTTTGCATGGATAATTACATATAAAGTTTGATCTACCAGCCGCAAAGGTTCTTGTGTTATTTATCATGCTCAATAGTACGACTATCATCAGTATTGTACCTCAAAACTTGCTTTTTTCTTTTTTCAAAACTAGATTCTCATCACTCTAACCTACATTGCTCATGCCAATCCTCTTGCCATTTTGTACAAATACGCTCGCTGATATCTAAATTAAAACTCATTTTATTATTTCCACGACTTGATCTCCAATATATTGCTTCCCTGTCTGACATAAGGCAACAAGTTGATTACTGCAGCCCTAGAGCTATTAGAGATAGAGTCTAAACTTAAAGCATATTCAGCAAAACCAGTATTCACTATTGGATAATTAGTTGTGATGCTTCCTTCCTTCCCTCTAGGGCTGCAGTAATCACTGCAAGGGCCAACAAATATCACCTCACCATTTAGTTTAAACATCACAAACGTACCATAACTAACATCGCTTAACTGTACTTTGGTCAGCATTGCGGCACTTTTTTACTTGGTCTGGTACCTCGCGTCGCGGTCGCGGTCGCGGCCCCCTTCGCGTCGCTTAAACCGGATTGAACCGTGGAATTAAAATTATTTTTATATAAAAAACGCTTAGGCTTAGGAAAAGTTTACGCTAACGAGGCCGAACGGCTTAGCTAACGAGGCCGAACGGCTTAGCTAACGAGGCCGAACGGCTTAGCTAACGAGGCCGAACGGCTTAGCTAACGAGGCCGAACGGCTTAGCTAACGAGGCCGTACGGCTTAGCTAACGAGGCCGAGGGCCGCGACGCGAGGTACCAGACCAAGTAAAAAAAGTACCAGCATTGCTACATCAGCAGAGATATTAAAATTAATATGCCAAGTGGCCAGCAATCTCTTGCAGCTGCCCTTGACCTGCAAATATCTCTAGGGCTTTTCTAATTCCTATAGAGCCTGCAACTTTATCAAAAGTAACTTGCGGATTTTCTGCAAATATATCTTGGGTTTTGGATAGTACAAAGCTGGGGACGCTGGTAATACCAAATTGCTCAAAGGCTAATATAGCGCCATCTATTTGTATGGCTACCAATTCCGGCTGCTCACCTGATATTTCAGTAACCAACTCAGATAATTTATGCCATGAGCTTTCAGGTAAACCGTTAAAGACTAATATAGCGCCATAACGCTTTGCTGCCTAATTCTTAAGCAAATTCTTGCCCATAGACCTTCTTGCCCATGGACCCATAGACCCAAATATCCAAAAAGATACGCCCCACTCTAAATTACTATCACCGCTTGCTAAAGACTCGGTGAATGAAGAAGACTTTAAGAAAAATCTGTTTTCACTTTATTGCCTAACATATTTTGTAGCTCACTCCATTTGGCTTGGATCTCAAAGATTGTCATTTGCCTAGCTTGCTTGGTTAAATCTTTCGCATATTCTAGATCCTCTTTCGTAAAGCTAAACGCTTCCTCTCGTATTGCTATAGAGCTATACAAGAGCAGTAATATTAAAGAAAACAGCAATTTTTCTTTCGCCATAAAGTGACCAACTACTCGTTCGGTACTCTTTACTCGCCTGCCACGACTTGGTATTTGAAACTCTTTGCTTCCGATGAATAAATAAATTTATTCAGGAAATTCTTTGATGGCCAACAGTAAACTCAGCAACGACAACTAGTAACTAGAAAGTCAAGGCAAACTTGACAGAATTTGCTATAGAAAAATAACTTGAGTGCACGTGAAGTTTAGAAACTAGTTGTGTATTGGCCTTGAGAAAGATAAAAAAAATTACGAGATTGAGCAAATTAAATTTGTGGCCTTGTTTACTTTAAATAAATAGATTAATAGAGAGTTAAATTAAGTTTAACTCTGTGTGAAACACAAATTTCAAACTTCAAATTACTCTATTTACTCAACAAAACTGCCTGACATTCTGGAAATCCGGGGACTTTTGGGAGGGAACTGCTCGCTCAGCTAACGACTACGCGTTCTAGGCTCACACAGCAACGCCTCAAACTTGGGTAATTAAACCAAGTTTGTTTAATCATCAAAACAAACAAACAAAAACATAAAATGCTAGTAATCATTTCTAGCAAGAGAGTAGAGACGCAGAGATAACTTAGCTGCGTAGCTAGACTGTGTAAGCGCGCGTGCTAGGCAGTCAAAGAACAATGGAGCGAGAATTCAAAGCAACATTGAGTAAAAGGGTAGTCTCCGAATACACGCCATATCAAGTATATTCTTTTTTTTCTTCTTTAAAATCTGTCCGTCATATGGATATTCTTTAAAACTACTATAGAGCATATCCGACAGACCAAGTGGCCAGCAGCCAATAGCGCCTTTAGTAGATTTTGGATTAACCATCTGTAATTTATATTGCTGTTTTTTTGATTTTTAACGCTGTGCTCTTGTGGCATATCTCGCCATTTACACTCGAATCATCAGTAGCGGTGCTTTGCGCCAAGTCAAGTCTTGGCAATAATTCTGTAGGTCAATAAACTGCTATTTTGTACGCCGCCAATATGATCTGCGCACCAAAACATTGGCTCAAGAGTACGGTATATATATATATATATATATATATATATATATATATATATATATATATATATATATATATATATATATATATATCTTTAACGCTGTATATATATATTAATGGTGCTTGCAGCACAGTCTAAGCCGCAAACAAGAATAGCTTCCGGATTTAATAATGATTGTAGTTTAGGATCATTCCAAGCTCGCTCTTATATGCGATATCAATCATTTCAAACTCGCTCATATATGTAGAGACCGCAATGGCTAAAATCAGAATAGACAGTAAAATGTTATTTGTATGTGTTCTTAATCACTTACTTATTTCAAGAAAACATGAAAAAATCAAAAACAATTACTTTAAAGCAGAAAAAAGAGATCAGATAAGCTTCGAAAATTCTGTCTATAACAAATCTTGGTACGCTAGAGCGCGGAAGGTCAAGTGGGTCATGTTTGTACTAAAACGCGGCCTTAACTTCGCACTGGTAATCTTCATCAATTTTTTATTGAAAAAGTTTTTGATTTTCTCATTACAAAAATTTTTTATGGATTGAAATTCACCAATTTTTGAATCGACTTTTCGGTGTAATTTGAATGTAATCGAAATGTAGTCCTTTTCAAAATTTTATCGCTTTTCTTCCAACGCTGTTTCGTACAATACAGAAAAATTTGAAATTTTATTCAAAAGAATCTAAATTGTATAGGATACAGAACCAAACTGAGTAAGAATGAAAAGTAACAAATTCAACTTTCAGAAAAAGCAGTGACTCCTACTATACTCTAGCGCGTGGCTTAACTTCGAAAGGCCATATTTTCTTACGGGAAAGATTAAATTTTAAATTTTCTCTACTATTATGTCAACTTGAGTTTTGTCATTAATAAAATAAAATATTATCTTTGCTTTTCGTCATCGAAAGTTCGCCTTTATATAAAGCAGTGACTACTACTATACTCTAGCGCGTGGCTTAACTTCGAAAGGCCATATTTTCTTACGGGAAAGATAAAAATTTAAATTTTCTCTACTATTATGTCAACTTGAGTTTTGTCATTAATAAAATGAAATAATATCTTTGCTTTTAGTAATCGAAAGTTCGCCTTTATATAAAGCAGTGACTACTATACTCTAGCGCGTAGCTTAACTTCGAAAGGCCATATTTTCTTACGGGAAAGATAAAAATTTAAATTTTCTCTTTTATTATGTCAACTTGAGTTTTGTCCTTAATAAAATGAAATAATATCTTTGCTTTTAGCAATCGAAAGTTCGTTTTTATATCAAAAATAAGGAAAATATCATTTGGTAACCTGAGCTCCGAGACACCATAAAAACTCCTAAATCCCGTCTCAGAAAACCGATGAAGAGGCTCGAACTGAAATGAGACATTTTCGCGAGTTTTAAAACGAATTGAGGCATAATACAACGACTGAATCCCTCAGAAAAACATATAGAAAGAAAAAAATTCGTTGAAAGTTCCAAGTTATTCGATTTATCAAACAGTTTGGAATTACGGAATATTAGTGTGGCAGAAAAAATGGCGTACCAAAATATTGTCATTGCGGTCTCTACATATATGCGTACTTTCTTCTAAACAGAAAAAAATTTGTAAGTAATTCTAGCCCGTAAATCAATGGATAAACGTAAATCAGGTGATAGAAGCTAGTATTCGTCCTACGGCGATCGTGTTCTCTTTCACTACTACCGATTTTACGTTTATTATCATCAAATTCTATACCGCCTAAATTAACCATACAATATAACACCACTATTGCTCTTGCAATAATCGCAATCGCAAATTAGCAATAATCACAATCGCAAACTATTGCTCTTGCACCACTATTGCTCAATACCAAACTTGCTTGTAAGTTCGCCTGCTTGGTCAAAATACACTTTATCTTGCTGATCACCAAGCTACTCTCTGATCACCAAGCTGCTCACGCTATCACGAACTAAAATAACTCTATCTTCTATTGCTTCCTGACCTTCTTGTTTTGCCGCAGGAGTATTGAGCTGATCCTTTAACCAAGCTATTTGCTGCGCTGCTGCCTACCATCTATGAACAATAATCGTCTATTTAAATCCATATGTTCTAAGGGATTCACTGATACTCCAGCTTTATGTAATATTTTATCGCAAGGTAGCACAGCATCTTTAACTAAAATATAGGTTGGATCAAAGTAAAATATCCTATCTTTGGTTGCTGGGTTTATGCCATTAACAGGAATTGGGTTATTCACGCGATCTTTTGCTCTTGTCTGTATTTGATGCTGTACTTTTACCATATCAATCCCTTCTCACCGTTTATTTAGCATTGCAATAAATGATTCCTCTGCAATCTTAAAGGTTTGACCTACTACGCCAAAATCAGTGCCGTAACTAATATTAGAGATCATCAATAATCCTATCATTAACATCAACTTTAATTTAATCTTATGAGTTTTAATTTAGAGTTACTTTACTCACTTACTTCCTCTATCTCTGTAACTATATCTGTAATATGAGGTAATACTTCATATTTTTAGCTAGCTAATATGGCCTCATGTTTTGATACTCCTGCTTTTTCTTTCTTTAGCAAAAAGGCATAATCCTTATCTTCTGTAGAGAACAAGGCTGTTGAGTATGGATCTGCGACGAACCTACCTAGCACATTCACACCATTAGTACTGATTAATACTTCTGAGAATTTATTAGTTGAGCATTTGCGTATCGAGCTGATTAAACCAATATATTTTCATAAGCTTTCGATTTGGCAAATGTTTCAATCTCTTCTTCTTTTTTAGCAAAAATCATTTTCCAACTTGAAGATTCAAGCACTGCAGCTTGTGATTAGTGAAGTAGCTAAAATGTTTCGCGGCAAATATACCTCACATTTGAAAAAAAACATAAACACAATTTCAGGCAGAAAAGAAACGGTCTCGGCCGAGACGCCGAGACCGGGACCGAATCGACCGAATCAACGCATACTTGGAGAAAGTATGCGCCGAGATGGACCGAGATAGGATTATGGATGTTTTGGGCACCACCCAAAGCACCTCGGGGCACGTGGACCCCACCCAGCCACGACACCACGTGGACCCCACCCAGAGTATAAATTCCTTTTGACTTTGGAATATTACTTATTCATAGTGAATACAACAGAATTGTGGCAATTTTGATGAGCAAAGACAAAATGAAGAAAAACTCGTTTACTCACAACCAGAAGAGAATTTTGTGAAAAAAAACACAACTAAATTATTTTGGTATTGTACTAAGTTGTACCATCAAGTACCATACCAGTTGAACCATCATGTACCATAACATCAAGTATGAAAAAAATAGGATTCATAAAGGCTATAAAGGCCGGATTCAATGTGTCTAATATTTTTATTGAACGGAACGTTTCTTTCATTGAACGGGGGGGGGGGGGTTAAAAAGATTTTTTTTGAAAAGAAAAGAAAAGAATTTTTCGAAAAGATTTGAACACCATGTAGATTTGAATTTTTAGGGGGGTTTGGGGGTGGGGTAGGGTTTGGGTAGGGTTTTTTTGGTGTTACGGTTGAGACTTTATTTCATTCATCGTTACCTCAAGGTGTATTTCGACTCATCAGAGTGGGGAACCTAAGAGAGTTTTCTCTTTTCATATGTACATATGTTATTTTAAATCTTCAAGTTCTAAGTTACACAGTTTAAAGGCAGTGACGATGATTGAGATGACAAATGATTGAACTATCGCACAGAAAAAGTTAGTCCACCGGGCGGGATCGAACCCAGACCATCTCGACTCAAACCGGGAGCGCGTGTTACCATTACACCACGGGGACACATTGCTATTCCGTGCGATAGTGTTATATGAAAGGCTCATATGCCTTGTTCTCTTAGTCACGCATGCTTATTGAGGAATTGGGTCATGAATGGAGTGTAACTCCAGAGTTCACGATTAAGACAGAAGAGAGATGGAAGATGGATGATAAATCTTCAAGTTTCAAGTTACACAGTTTAAAGGCAGTGACGCCTGGTTAAGATGACAAATGATTGAACTATCGCATAGAAATATTTCTGGAAACTCGACTACAGACGGGAAAGCTGATAGTAGCTGGATGTTTTCGCAAGAAAGTGGACTTCATCCTTGACACGGGAGCTTCAATGAGCCTAGTATCAGAGGAGGTAGCAAAAAACATGAAGCTGAAAAGGGTCAGAAGAACTTTCAGTAACCTGTGTGGTCTAGGAGGGGTTTCGGTAGGCCGCAAGGAGTACACCACCTACGAAGTTCCATTGGAAAGCACCGACGGATCCATCATTAATGTGGAAGCGATGGGTCACTCGGAACCAATAACTACCACATTGAAGTACAACGCTCTTCCTCAACAAGACATATCGTTCATCAAAGGAAAGAATTACCGATTGGCGGACGAGTACTTCAGCTCATCTACTACAAACCCAGTTATCTTACTGGGGATAAAGGAATGCTTCAAAGTGCTACACTTAGCAAAGAAGCCAATCAAGCTCCCAAGTGGATACATTTTGATGTCATCAATCTTCGGATGGATCGCAGCCGGTGAACCGGAGTTCAGCACCTTGAAGTCGAACAAACGGCACGCGATTTATCACTTGTCGGAAAGAAAACAGTTCGAGAGGGAGGTGACCAAGGCTGTCGAAAAATTCTTGGCAGTCGACGAAGTAGTCAAAGGCGAATCTGGAGAAGAGAAGGCTTCAGCGCAAGAAGGCTCCTTTGTAGACGAATACTTCCGGAATAATGTCTCTTTGAAGGAAAACAGAATATTCACGCGATACTGTATGAAAGAAGATCTACTACCCAAGCTCTCGGAGAACCGTAAATCGTCGGTCGCAAGACTAAGAAATGTTGTCACTAACCTGCAGACCAAAGGAATGCTCGACCACTACCATGGAATAATTATGGATCACCTCAAGAAGAATAAAATCGAGGAAGTGTCGGATTCATCTACTGCCTCATCAGTGGCTTACTTGCCACATCACCCAGTATTACGAGAGGACAAGGAAACGAAACCGATTCGGATTGTGTTCGACGCATCAGCTAAGGAAAGAGGAAAACTCTCTCTCAATGAATGTATGTACACGGGAGAAGTGAATCTGGAACGCATACCCGCTCTTCTCATCAGAACTCGTCTGTCTCAAAGCATTCTTCTATGTGACGTCGAAGCAGCCTTTCTACAGATCGGAATCGAAAGAGACCAAAGAGATTGGATGAGATTCATGTGGCTCAAAGATCCGGGGAAACCTGTGCGAGACTCGAATCTTGTGCACTACAGATTCACCGTCGCTCCGTTCGGGGTAGCACAAAGCCCGTTTCTCCTAGAGTCGTCGATTCGATACTACGTCGAAAAGGAAGAGTCAAAGCTACAGAAAACGGATACTCAAGAAGCCTTCGTCTTGGAACAGCTGAGACACAATCTTTATGTTGATAATGTAATCTTCCAATGCGACGAAACTCTGGACAAGGCAGCATTATACCTCACAGCTAAAAAATTCTTCGCCGGCATAAGCATGAATTTGCGTGAATTCGCGTCTGATTCAACGGAGTTCATCAACTCTATCCCGCAGCAAGACCAAGGGAAGATTGGATCACAGAAGATACTTGGATTACCATGGTCGTCTACGACAGACAAGTTCTTGCTCAAGGCGACAGTTCCACAAGTGAAAGGACCGCTGACGAAAAGAAAAGTTTTGAAAAAACTTGCTTCTTCTTTCGATCCTCTCGGCCTACTTACGGTCGTGCTTCTCCCAGCAAAATTATTTGTGCAAAAGCTATGGACGAAGGATTATGGATGGGACTCAAATTTATCTGAAGAAGACACAGAAGCGTGGCAGCGAGTTGAAGAAGAAATCGTCAAGTTCGCTTTCGAGATTCCGCGGAAATTGGAAATAATGCAAAACTCGTGCACTCTAGTAGCATTCGCTGACGCTTCAGCCAAGGCCATGGGAGCAGCGGTTTACCTAGTTGGCCAGGAAGAAGGGTCGTTATTGATTGCTAGGTCTCAACTAGCACCAGTAAGAAATGCACAGACCATCCCACGTCTCGAATTAAAGGCTCTTCTACTCGCGTCACGGCTTCTTCTGTTCGTTGTAAAAAGTATTCTTCGCACTCAACCTCATTTGAAGGTGACATGTGCGCTGTTCACGGATAGCATCATCGCATTATATTGGGCGACAGATCGTATCAAGGACAGCAGCAGTAGTCGAGCAGTACAGAACATGAGTAGAGAAGTTACTGCCACTCGTCGACTCATCTGTGAAACAGTAGACTCCTCATGCGCGGAGCCTATTGCTTGTGTCAAGCTGGGACACGTGAGAACGGAAGAGAACCCCGCTGATTTTGCAACAAGAGGCTGCTCAAGTACTAAGCTGCAAAACATCAGTCACATCTGGTGGAAGGGACCATCCTGGCTGAAAGCTGACGGAGTGAGTAATCTACAAGCCTGGGATCCTGACCAAGCTTCCGAAGAAGTGAAGACTCAAGCTAAAACGCTTAGCTCACCCCGACCGATCCTCGTCATCGGTGATCAAGTGACGCCTACAATGCTGGTTCAGCCTTCAAGATTCTCGAAGTATTCCAGACTACGTAACACCGTAGCATATGTTCGGCGTTTTATCCGAAAATTCTTCTTGAAAGCGTCTCTCGATACATCACCAAAATTGAAGAAGATCATCGGAACAGCACCTACAGCAGGACCACTTACATTGCTCGAGATAGAAGAAGCAGAGTTGTGCATCATCAAGATGTATCAACAAGCTCATCTAACCTCTATCAACTCGCCGGGAAATCGTAAACTCGCCTTATTTGTGGACTCCGAAGGAATTTATAGATGTGGGGATCGTAGACTGAAGAACTCCCCTCTGTCCTCGAACGAAAAGTATCCCATCTTCATCCCTAGCAATAAGGATGAGCCTCTCATCTCTATGATCGTCAGACATGTCCATCTCTCAGCCAGACACGCGGGAGAAAACCATACTATGGATCTCATAAGATCAACATTCTGGATTGTTAGAGCAAGAAGAGCGGTTCAATTCACCCTCAGACGTTGCGTCACTTGTCGGAAAACGATAGCACAGCCGTTCAAATATCCCGCCGCCCCCGAGTTACCCCCGGAAAGAGTGCAGCCGAGTAGACCGTTCAAGGCTACGGGAGTCGACTTTGCTGGCCCCTTCACCATCAGAGCAAACGGAGAGAGAAACAAAGTCTACATACTCCTGTTCACATGCCTCGCTACAAGAGCAGCTCATCTGGAGGTAACCAAGTCGCTATCTTCAACGTCGTTCCTGTCCGCATTCAAAAGATTCATAGCTAGAAGAGGAGTACCGGAGAGGGTTCTTTCTGACAATGCGCCCTCATTCAAAAACGCGAACGCACTACTCAGCCAGGACCCAGATGAAAATCACCTGTTCCAATCCTATTGCGCTCCAAGAGGCATAGACTGGCACTTCACGGCACCTCACGCTCCGTGGCAGGGAGGAGTTTATGAGAGGCTGGTAGGAATCGTCAAAATGTGTATGGTCAGAAGTTTTGGACGACGAGTGTTGGATGAAGATGAATTCACCACTGCAACGACGGAAATCGAAGCTATCATTAATACTCGACCGTTGACCAGACTTTCTGACGATCCAATCGATCGGTGTAGGGTTCTCCGCCCTGCAGATTTTCTTACCCCAGGAGCCTCCCTCGGTATTTTACCGCTCATCAATGTCGTCGAGGGCGACTACGAATCACCCGACAGTACAAAGAACGCGTTAACGAAGCAGCACATAACTGCTCAAGCTCAATTACAAAAGTATTGGGAACTGTTTCTGTCATCGTACATCGGATCGCTCAGTGGCAGACATGATGCTAGCGTCAAACAAGGAAAAACCAGTCCACGCTCTCCAGAGACCGGAGACATAGTCCTCATCAAGGAGGAATGCACTCCTCGAGGTTCCTGGCCAATCGGTCGCATCCTAGAATTCACGGAGAGACAAGCAACTGTGAAAAGCTCATCAGGCCGCATAATAATCAGGCCCCTCAACTTGCTCATACCCCTAGAGCTCGGGATTCATGAAGAAATTCCGATACAGCTAGGAAAACCGGATGATGATCACCTCATAACAGCAGAGTCTCAACCGGAAAAAACCCCAAGAAGACCGTTAAGAGGATGCAAGTCTCTAGCCCGAAACCCAGCATATTGGGCGGCGCTCCAATGACTTCGGCGGGGGCCCAGTCTCACCTTAAGGCGACTAATCCTCTACATCAACGGGCCTTTCCCTATCTCATCTTATTAATTTACGTCACATTATTCCATATTGTGTCGCATGTATTACGCTCCTTCTTATTCTCTCATATCATCACCTCATCATATTCCTCAACTTATTAGAAGTTCTGATCTATAACGTAGGCAGAATCTTCTTCTGTTTTTTTCAACTTTCAATTCAGTTCTTTCTGCAGATGGAAGACAACTTCGACTTCGAAAACTCTCCGGAAGGGGATCTACAGAACCGCGAAGTCAACAACAACCCTCAAATCGACACTACAAGCAAGCTTCTCATAGAGAAGTTCGAGAAATTTACGTTGACGAGCAAGATCGACGGCGAAAGAAGGATGGAACTGCTTGGGACCCGACTCGACACTATCATACAATCGCTCGACCGCAACTTCGAAGTTCTTTCGGGAAGGTTATCTTCTATCGAGGTACTATTGGATTCCACGGCGGGTCGTATTAGAGTGATGGAGAGAGACATACTGAAACTTTCGTCGAAAGACCAGCCCGTTCCAATCGGAAGCAAACGGCGCCATCACGAAAGTCCGAGATCTACAATCCCAAGAAGTCCTCATCGAGAAGAAATGAAACCGTCCATAGCAGCTTCACACTCCAAGATTGAAGATTGCCTAATCTGCGGAATGTCGGGTCACAAGGCGGTCGCGTGCCGTGCAATCGCGAATTACGAGGACAGGAAGAGCATTTTGTTGCGAAAGAAGAAATGTATCCGCTGTCTACAATCGTATGAGAGGGGGCATCGCTGTCCTCCTATAGCGTGCCCGTTCTGCCCCGCTGCTGGAGAGAGAGCACACCACGGATCCATGTGCCAAGAGAACCCGTTCTTCAGCAAACCCTAGGCTCGTTGCCTCGCCCTCGCTGTCCTCGCAGGCCATCCTCTCTGGCGGGCCCCAGTGTAATCGCATAAGCGATTACCTCATTAATTTATTTTAGTGTAATGTTTTAGTGTAGAGCGCACCTTGCGCAATCTAGGATGTTCCGACTGTTCCTAATTTAGAAATTTCTGGAACTTTGATCTTATTGACTAGAGTAGGATGTCTAGCGAGAGTTTCTCATTAATTGTTGTTTCTAGGCGTTTTAATCTTGCTTAAGTGGGAATTTCGATTGTTCCTTCCTTTATAGTTTGTTTTCTTATAATAATTGTGTTCTACGGAACTTCAATTGTTCCGACCAATAATAATTAATTAATATTGCCTTTTCTCTAGTATTATATGAATTTCTAGATAGTCAATGCCGTACTAGATATTATTTATGTATTCTAGGACGTCATTTCTAGGATTTCATGTATTCCGGGCGCGGTCAATTGGAATTCTCAGGACACCCGGTTTAATTACCCAAGTTTGAGACAGGTGACAAGGGGCCACCTGTCCACTCAATCTCCTCCTCCACGCTCGCAATTGCAAGTCGAGAACAAGCAGTTCGCCGTTGTCGGATAACAGGCAGTACGCCGTTCAGAGACAAGGCAGGTCAGAATAATAGATTAGAGTAGACGGGTCATTCGGGTTAACGTTCCAATTGGCTACGTATTCTCTAGTTTCAATTTGAATTCCTTTCTCTCATAGTACCAAATTTCACTGTTTGTTGTTGTTGTTTGTTGGTTTGGTTTATTCGTTGTTTATTGATTCTGCTCAGATAAATTCTTTTCGTAATCCGCGTGGCAGGCAAGCGAGTCAAAGGCTAAGGGGAGCCTAACCATATCTGAATCGTCAATATATGGTGCATCGGCCGGGAATCGAACCCGGGCCGCCCGCGTGGCAGGCGAGCATTCTACCACTGAACCACCGATGTGTCATGAATGGAGTGTAACTCCAGAGTTCACGATTAAGACAGAAGAGAGATGGAAGATGGATGATAAATCTTCAAGTTTCAAGTTACACAGTTTAAAGGCAGTGACGCCTGGTTGAGATGACAAATGATTGAACTATCGCATAGAAAAAAGCTAGTCCACCGGACGGGATCGAACCCAGACCATCTCGACTCAAACCGGGAGCGCGTGTTACCATTACACCACGGGTCTTAATCGTTCCACCTCTTCTTCTTCTTCTTCTTCTTCCTAGCGTTTATCCCGCCGCCGGGCAGGGTCCGCTTTGTAGACTGCACCACGCCATTTCACCCGATCAAGACACCACGTGGAACTTACCCAGAGTAGCACTCCATAGACGTCCACAAGACACCAAGACGTCCGTGTGGCTGTGGTACCCTACCCTAGCCTACCCTACCCTACCCTACCCTACCCTACCCTACCCTTTTTCACAATTCCTAGCAGCAAATAAATTAACTGTGATCACAATAGTTCCTTTTTCAGTAAATTTAATAGCATTACAGGTAGGGTAGGGTTGAGGGCCCCCCCCCTCAACCCTACCCTACCCCTACCCTACCTACCCTACCCCTACCCTACCCTAGGGGGGGGTTGAGGGGCCCCTCAACCCCCCCTACCCCGATGGCGAGTCCGTTCCTCCACGTGATGCCATCGGAAACTGCTAACTCTTAAGAGTGAGCTAAGCTGAACGCGGACACCCTACCCTACCCCCCTACCCTACCCCTACCCTACCTACCATAAGTATGTAAAACTATGATTCTTCTCTGGAAACGGTAGCGACAGACATCAGCCTGGAAGACCTTTGAAAAAAGAAGCTAGTTTTCAGTTTAATGTATGCCAAATTCTAGCAGGCGTTTGTTTGGGCCACCGGACTGCATTTTCTGCTATAGAAAAAACACATTGTAATTGCACTGAGAAACCCGGCATATGCAAAGTATTTTATGATTAAAACTCATTATTATAATAGATTTTAGTGTTCTGCGTAACATTTCGGTTTTCCATATTAACTAGTAATCGCGAATACATAAGCAAAGTTTCTTCTAGTCCTTCAAAGAAAACACATGACGATTGAAATGAAGAAGTCAAAGTTGTTCTAAAATATTGCTTACAATTCAGATTAGAAATGAATGTTTCAATTGCAGCCTTGGCATCGGCAGAAACCACCAGGTTCCAGAAAGGAGAAAGAAGGTCTTGTTTTCAAGAAAAGATATTTTTGATCATAGCTCACCAGGATGTGCCGAAAAGAAATTTTTTGTGCGGGAGACCCGGATAGATGATATGAGGAGTCAACAAAACAATTTCCTCGTATCACGAATACGTGACCGTAGTATGGTCCCCAACAGCGATAGGCCTTGTGAAAGACATTGAAAAAGTTAAAAGGAGCTTCACCAGAAGAATCCTAGCTAGGAACGAACTTCCTCGGTTAGATTACTCTGAAAGACTAGAAATGCTTAATCTAGAGTCACTTGAATACCATCGCGTTGTTGCTGACCTACTATTTATTCATAAAAGAGTACATTCGTATTCTGAATTTCATTCTTCCAGACTATTCCTTGTTAAACCACTTCTTAAGAATATTAGAAATGCTCATAAGTTGAGAATCGCGTTGCCATTCGCTATAAACAGCTCTACATGTGCGTCAAGAATTATCTCTATATGGAACTCCATACATTATGAAATAGTATGTATTCATTCTGATGAGATGTTTCTGAGGAAACTGAAAGAACTTCCTGAACATACTATTTTACCTAACCCTATTGTTTCTGACTAAACGCTTAAATACACTGTCACTGTATTACCTCACCTTCGTTTTTCATTTCTTAATTTTCATTTTATCATATATAAAAATCCATGTTAGATTGTTTTTATATTTCGATTCCTCGTTAAACATATGTTTTGTTTTTGTTTTTTTTTTGTTTAACACATGTTATGTTATCGTTAAAATTTATCGTATATGTACTCTCTGGGCACTTACTGATGAGCCCCACCCAGAGAGCACAGAAGTCTGTTTGAGGGGGGGGGGGGGCGAAACAGACTTTTGTGATTAGCGTCATCACAGTGATCGATAGTGATAGTGCTTGTATATTCTATCCCTTCATTCTTGCTCTTTCATAATATGTACATGGAAAAAAAGAATGAATGAATAAACAGCTCAAAAACAAAGTAATTCAGCGTCAAAAATACAAAGGCCAAAAAGTGCAACAACGTTGGCCCCAAAATCAGATACACATTGGGTTTGCTCCTAACCACTTGACCCTGTGTTTTTGTACGGTGTTCAACATTTTATAAAACCGCTTCTGTGGAAGATTTGAATAGGTAAGCATCGAAAATGCTATTTTTTATAAGTTTATAAGTTTTTCTTATATAAATTTATAAGTTTCTATTTTTATAGGTTTCTATTTTTATAAGTTTCTATTTTTATAGGTTTCATCGAAAAGTTATCTACTCATTAAAACCTTTTTAGTAGAAAAAAAACCTGTTTTTTTATTGCTTGTTCGCGTTGCGTCGCAAAATGAGGCTGCACAAGCCTAACCTGTGTTGCTCTTCTTTTCGCTTTAAACGTTTCTTTAACTGCGATGTTTAAATTTATTTGCAAGGAATACTATGTACATACAAAAACATTAGTTTCCTATTTAAGCGAATTTTCTCGAGGCCTTTTCTCTAAGTGATTTCAGTGTTCATGTTTTCTATTGTTTTTGACCATTCATTTTTTTTTCTCTTTCGCTCTCTCTTTATCACTCTGTTGGTCTATCTTTCACTACTGATTTGGTTCGAGCTTCAGAAGAGGATTTGGGTCTAACAAAGTAGACGATTGAAAGGATTCGAGCTAAGAGAAATTCCTAGGACGTTTTTTGATGAGATCTTAGCCCACGCCTCTATCGCTTGTCAGACGTCGACATTTGTGACGAAAAATTTAATTTAAACAAGCCAAACTTCCGACATGATGCTATGTAACTTTATTTCTGAAGAAAGGTCATGCAATGACAAGTGGAAATTAGCGAGGATAGGGAAGCTTCGACGTGAAGTACAAAGAAATTAGAGACTTATGATTTCAAGAAGTGAGTAAACCGAAATGAATACCGGTTGAGGTTGGAGTACAATGAAAACCCTTGCCAAAGCGAGATCAACAATTTTTATGGCCTATTAGAGCTTTAACTCTGCTGCAGCAAGCGTTTGCTAAACACTCAAGCCCTAAATTTGTCAATTTTTAGTAAGGTTAGAAGTCGGAAGAGAAATACGGTCTTCATATCTTTTCTCTCCAGCTCTACCTAACCATCAAATACCCCTTTCTTCGCCCGGTGCTCCATTTGGTCATGACTCAAACGCCTTTTACATTGTTTAGCAAGTCAGAATTCCATGATTAGTCGTTTTCGTTTTTTAGATGAAAACATAATGAGCATTTGATTGCTTGATATATGTAGTTCGAATAACTTTATCAAGTTATCTTTAACAGATATTTCATTAATCAATGACACACAACTTCACTCGCATAACATGAGCACGAGAACATGAAAAGAAAATATCTCGAAAGTTTAAAAAATATTTTGTGGAATGCTACGAAAAATTGGCAATGAAATTAATCGCCAATGGGGATCGAATTCGCAATCCTTTGCACAATCACGCACAATAAAGTTACGCGAACACAAGACTTATCTTAATACTGTAACAACTTAATACTGTAACATATATTTAATACCGTAACATATATTTAACATATCCATGTTGAGTTAGAAAATTTTGTTTGTACTACATCAAAAAACACGAGGAAAGCAGTCGTGAAATTATTACGATTGAATTGCTTACAATTCAGGTAACAAATGTGAGCTAGAAACAACATTCGTCATTGGGGATAATCGTTTCCTTTCTCAACATGCTCTCATAATATTCATCATTACCACATCAAAGCGTTAAAGTTCTAAAAAGTACTTTTCTAATATAAGATGAAAAAAGGGTAATTTCGTACGTTCATTTGTTTCTCCACGAAACGCCGAGAAAATTTTTTTGAGTAATGATTTTCCAAAAAGAAACCAAGAAAAATAGCAATGAACAAAACAGAGTAAAAATTTGTTATTTTACGACGATTCGTGGTGAGAAAATTAAACTTAAGAAATTGCCACTTTCTCTGGTATCGCATTTCGCATCACGACATTTCGCACCATGACAACTCACACCCTAAAAATAATTTTTTTAAAGTCAAAATCGACACATTTTCATGTGTTTTTTCATTGTAATTTGAGTTTAGGTTTAGTTAAGTTTACGCTA
The DNA here is from genome assembly GCA_964056735.1 of Allodiplogaster pararmata. Lineage (NCBI taxonomy): Eukaryota > Metazoa > Nematoda > Chromadorea > Rhabditida > Diplogasteridae > Allodiplogaster > Allodiplogaster pararmata. Next base: position 26,886,969 of record OZ057405.1, read on the forward strand.
ACGAGGCCGTACGGCTTAGTACAAGACCGTATACAACGACCAGCAACATAATTAGAGCTTTGGAGAGAATAAATATTACGAAATTCGGGTGCGAGTTGTCGCGATGCGAAATGTCGTGGCACGAAAAGTCGTGGAAATACTTTATCTTACACTAGAACAGTAACTTTGAATTTCAACGCTGCATTACTCACGGTCTTCATAAATATAAGTACTTCTCTCTTTTGCTCTCATGTTTGTTATCTCTAGTCCTTGATTTCTTCATCACCGCTCTGCTCTTTTATACCCTCAATACCTAGACTTCATATGTACATGATATCCTAAAATATTCTTGCCCGCAATTTATTCCCAGATTGTGGGTAAAAATCCGGTGCAAAAGGCAGTTTCTCAATCTAAGTTCCGAATTAGTTGTCATCTCTCAATCGTTCTACTGTTTCCTGTTGTGCGTTCCCCTGCCAAGAAGCGCAGAAATTGCCGCAGAAGACACCGCTCCAACTCTTCTCATCGTTATTGAGTACCTGAAAAGAATTTTACTCCTCTAGGTATTTCCTTGTTTCGAAATCAAAAAGTGATCACGTTCTCGCCCACTTTCTACTGCTAACCTCTATGTAGCATAAAACCATTTGATGTCTAGCAGAACTTGATTCTCTTAAAGTCCGTGTACTTTACAATGTTCGTGTTCTAAACTCAGCTTTCTCCCTTCACACTATGATCGGAAACTCTCAATGAGATAATTTTAAATGACTTCATAGTGAATTCAGGTGAGAGGGTGAAAGAGAGAGAGAAGAGAGAGGAGGGAGAGAGACCGTGAAGCCAGAGTAAGTGGAAACCTTGTGTGCCTCTTGACAACCTCGCCGACCCTCTCAGGCGGACAGTTGAAGACTTCTTCTGAGAGAACGTCTTCCGCCCTCTCCGCGATTCCGTGCAGCAACGAGGAATACGCATAATCAGTGATTATCACCAACGAGCGCGGTTCCACTAGCAGAGAGCCCGCGAAACGAGACGAGAGACTACTCTCTCCTTCCTAAAAACTATCTTTTCTTTCCCCTCTCTTTCTTTTTCTTTCTCTCCTTTCTCTTGTTTTTCCTTCTGTTTTACTCTCTCGCTCTTTATTCCCTCTCGATCTCTCTTCCTCTCTCTCTCTCTCTATCTTTCCTTGTCCTTCACTATCTAACTTTCTCCTTCGTTTTCTTCTCCTTTTTCTATTTGATTCTATGTTTTTCTCTCTTGCTTTCTCCGTTCCTCTCTATATATCTTTTTCTATCTCTCTATATTTATCTTTGTTTTCTGTTTAGGGTGTTTTTTTATCCTCAGCTGCGAAAGAGATCTACAGGGTGATCATAAATTACCTGGACAAATGTAAATGTCTGTATTTCCTTTCAAAACGAAATTCATATCTTGGTATCATAACATACTTTATCATAATATATAACCAACAGTTATGCACAATCATGTTCGATACGGCCGCCTCTAGCGTGAACGCATGCCTGGAGACGACGCTCGTATCCACATGCCAGTGACCGCAGGTAGTCGTTGTCGAGTTAGTCCCATGCCTTTAGAGGCCGTATGCATGGAAAACAGATTATAACAATCTGGATTATTCAAATCCAAGGATTACAAAATCCAAAAAAGTTTTTAAAAAATTTCTCGGATTATCTCTAATCCAAAAGTATTATAGCTTCCATGCATACCGGATTAGTGAAATGTATTTGGATAACTGCTAATCCAAGCTCATAATCCTTTTGGATTGCTCCATGCATACGGCCTTAGAAGGGCGGCACGCAGAGAGTCGAGAGTGTGGTGGTGGATAGCTCCAACCTTTGCCTCCATGCATCCCAGGCGCTGAAGTCGAGCGGGTTCAGGTCGGAGGAATTCGATGGCCATTCGGAAGGCTTATGAAATTTGGGGTGGGTGTGCGCATCCACTCTTGTGCGATTTTGAACTTGTGGGCAGGTGCCGAGTCCTGTTGAAAGGTCCAATCAGCTCCATTATACTCCAGGGCTCTACCACGTCTTCGAGGATCTTCTTTACGTAGAAGTTGGCATCTATCTTCACACCAGGGTCGACGAAAAGCAACGGCGTTTCGCCCGTTGCGCAAACACCTCCCCAAACAATGAGGTACTTGGGGTGGCTGCTTCTTCCGCCTGTGATTACATGCTCAGCTGCTCCATTACGATCGTGAGCAAGTATTCTGTCGTTTTGAGAATTCACCGACATCTCAATGGTGAATATTTTTTCATGAGTCCATAGCGTACGAAATGCTCGGCCCGCGCACATCGTTGCAACAGATCTTTGCACCGTTGATGTCGAAGAAGCTTCTGTCGAGCATCCAATCCATGTAGTTTCTGCATCCTGTAGGGGTACATCCCGATACGGTGTTTGATTATCAGTCGCGTTGATTCACGGGAAATACTGACCGACAAAGCGAGCTTCCTCATGGATTGTCGAGGATTGCGTGCGATGCGTTTTCGGAGAATTCTCCTAATCTGGGGCGTGTCGGATGTCGGTGGACGACCACTTCCTGCACGGTCCTTGCCATCGGCTGTCTTCCGAAGACGATCGATGGTGGCGTAAACAGTTGATCGTGGAGCATTGAGTCGTCGCGCGATGTCCGCTCTCGTGTGACCGGAGTTGTGCAGTGTGATGATCACAGCACGAAGAGGACTTGATTTCACCATAACTGTACAAATAAAGCTAGAGTCATGAAACTTGAAACAAAAAACAACCAGTCTCAGAGCATTATCATGGAATAATGAAAACAAAGATAGGTAAACTGTGTCGCGCAATAGACCGCGTTAAAAATTTGTCCATGTAATTTATGGTCACCCTGTATGTGCTCAACAATAAATATGAAGGTGTTAACAATTCTCTGTTTCTATAGCATCCTCTAATTCACTTTTCTTCATGCACTCAGTGTTTCTCTTCTAAGCGTTCTGTTTTCTCGTCAAAACAGTCGTTCTGATCTACAGACTATTTCTGGGGCCATATGCACAGATCTAAGATGAACTCAGGAGTGAAATTTACCCTAGCATATTGTAGACCTAAGTTCAACTAAATTTCGAATGCAGATACAAGTTGTAGGCCTACAAAATTCTAGAGCAAAGTTAGAACATTGTAGGGTAAATTTTACTAGACGGAAAAGGGCAACACTGCAACTATTTACCCCGCAACGATTCGCCTCATTATGCAAGTTGGACTACTGTAAGAACCATTAGTTGTGTCGATTGTGAACTGTTGCGGATTTTTCATTGTTAGTTGTAACGATTTTAATCGTTTGCGTCGTAAATTTTTTATTCAACTACAAAAGTTTATACTAAAATTCACTTTTGCTTTTTCTTCATTGTTTAACAAATTTTTGGTCGAACCTCAGGATTGATAGGTTTATAGAAGTCGAGAAGAACGTTACTTCCGATTGAAGCAGTCATGATGAGTGGTAGGAAAGCAGGGCCGTCTGTGTGAGGCATTATTCCCTGCAAAAGTTGAAGAAAGTGTGAGAGAGCGAGAGAAAGCGAGACAGAGCGAGAGAGAGAGAGAAAGAGAGAGATAGAGAGAGGGGGGAGAGAGTACAGATATTAAAGGAGACTTTTCCTGATAGTATTATCTTTATTAGCTTAAACTCACTTGTCCGGACAAATACTCGTTGATAAGCGCATGATTGCGTTCTTCCGTAGTGTACTGGGAAGTCTTTTTCATCAATTCCTTCAGTTCCTAAAAAACCATTAACATGCAAATACACTGCTATCACGTTTTAGGGCATATATTGATCGTATTATAATTCAGTTGAATTATTTTCGCGTATTTTATCTAAAACCTAACCTATACCGAACGAAGCCTTCGGAAGAAGTTAGTGTTATAATCGATCGAGAACAATATTCAAGATTCATGAAATCTAATCTGTGAAACAGACCTCTTATCAACTTTTCAGAAGGCTAATTTACTCAATGTCTCGTTCTGGTAAGATTTCTTTGAACATGTTCCAATCCGGTCTTTAACTTGAGATCGTGTGATAGACTCGATAATAATACTAACTATAATGAATTCAAGAAATCTGAAACATACAAGTTTATCGCCGCTTGAGTTTAACGACTTCTCTATGTGATTTTACATTACATATGTAGATGATATGTACATATGTAGATGATCCGTGACTTTGTAAGTGCATGAAATTATGTACACCTACATATATATATAAAGTCAAGTTTGAAGGACTCATTCCGATACATTGAAAAAGTCGAAAGACTTTCGCTAGTATGGTTCTGCATTTGGAAGGTGGCAGGAGTTCAATCCCTCCAAAAGTCCAATGAGAAAATACCGACAGGAGGAAAATCATCTACTGCGATGAGTTTCTTCTTCCCCAGAACCCCTCCATAGTTGATGGTACGGCGACTGCTTAACTGCTCCCATTTGGGTTTCGGAGTAGAGAGGATTTCATTCTGGAAATTAAAGAGTGATCACAGAGTGGACGAAAGATAGAAAACATAAAAGAAAAATAGTAATTAAGACAGAGTGTAAGAAAGACAATGTTGGAGAAAAAGAGCAAGGAAATACAGTATTGAAGAAGGTTTGAATTAAAGAGATAAAAATTACGTTAATCGTGCTCTTCTCTTGTCGAAAAAAAGCACACCTGCAAGCGTAAATCGTCGCCCTCTTCCATCCAATTAGGAATGTAATAAATACGAGATGGCGCCTCAACACGTCTGACTTAAGAATTTATCAGAAATTAAACATGTAACTTTTAGTTTATCGACTAAGGTGTTTTTTCTCATCATTTTCAGAAGTACTACTTTTTTCTGTTTTGGATGTGTGCCCTTCCGTCTCGATTTCCTGGTAAACTCCAAAAATTTTTTTAACCTAATCAACTCTACTCTAAAGCCGTAAAGCTCTCGGTTATCTAAATTATATATCGAGTTTTGAAATGTCCTAATAGTGGTCGAAAAGATAATAATTCATGTTCGAAACTACATTATTACAAAAAAATATTTACCTTGCTCTTTGGTTTCTACAAGCTCTTCTAGCATTTTTAGAAATGAACTTATCAAGCTTGATTGTGAGACCATTGTCACCAACTCTAGAATACATTTTTAATTCAAGTGCTTTGTTTCTTCAAATGTTTTTTTTTTTGTTTCTCCTCTTTTTTTTCCATTATGTTTGTGTTCTCGGTTAGCTCTCGAATGATAAAGAGTGAGTTGAATTTTTGGAATTTCAAGTTATTATTGCGGATGAATAGTTCATAACTGAAGATACAAGCTTTGCTTTTTTGTGTGCTTTCCTATTTTCCTAAAATGAAATGTTCCTCATTGTTCTTGTCATATTTAGATCTCACTTTCCATAACCTTCACTGAATTCACTTTTTCTTGTGACAGTGTCATCTGTTTCGTCACTTAACATTATGTTTTGTTTCAAGCGGAATAAAGAATTTAATTATTGAGATGGGAGAACTTAGTAACCTTTGCCATGTAAATGTAAGCTAGTTCAAAAGAAATTACTTTCAAGTACTGTGATCATTCTAACAGGCTGAATGAAAGAGTTTAGTCACATTCGTCGCTTTTTAGTGGGAAAAGGAAAAAAAGCATATGTACAATGAGGAAGCCATGTCCATTTTATGTTATACATACATATAAGCTTCACAAGATTGTTTTTGTAGCTTAACCGATATAAATAAAAGTACAGTCTGACGTTGTTGTAATGTTTGAGTATTCCCTACTCCTCGTTGATCTCAAGCAACGGATTTTTATACCGAGCAGAGGAGCGGACTGTTCGCAGAAACTTGTGCAAAAATCGTGTGGTGCGACGGGAACCGAACCCGTGACCTTTCGCGTTCCGGGCGAATGCTCTCCCCACTGAGCTACACACGCACACATGATAATGCACATTTAAGGCCCATACAACATTGTTATTTTTTTCAAGTACAAAACCGAATATAATTTGGGTATAAATCATTCAACCCAATCAAGTATTGTTAAACGACGTAACATAATATACCTTTTCGACTACATAAGGAGCAAGTAGATCCTCTCGCAGCATTGTACCGATTAGGTCGTTCAAAAAAGATGTCACCTCAAGTCTAAAGCGAATTACTGCTGCAATATGCGTTATTCCTTCTCTTTTTTCTTCATTTTGCCTACTCGTTTACCTATTACAACCGATTTGGCTGTACAAAATTTTTATTTATCAAAGCAATATTTTAATGAAGTACTCTCTGTTTGAAAAATTACGCGAAAAATTTAAAATACAAGGAATATCCATCCAAGTTCATGCGGAATCACATGTATTTTTAGATTTTTTTGAGATTTTTACAATATTTGTTTAAGATTTCAACATTGAAAGTTGTCATTTGAGTGAAATTCAGAAAAAAATTTAGTGTGTTTTAACTACTGTATTTTTTGACAAAAAGTCAAGAAAGTGAGAAGTTTTTACATGCGGTCTTTTTCCTAAGCCGTACGGCCTCATAAGCATACATTTTTACTGAGCCTAAGCGAAAAAATCTGTGAAGGGCATGTAACAAACTGTCGTGTAACAAAGTGTCTTGTAACAAACTGTCGCGATACCGTTAAAACATCAAACAACACATGCAATTATTTTGAAAATTATCTTTTCAATTCTTTATTCCGCTTGAAACAAAACATAATGTTAAGTGACGAAACAGATGACACTGTCACAAGAAAAGTGAATTCAGTGAAGGTTATGAAAAGTGAGATCTAAATATGACAAGAACAATGAGGAACATTTCATTTTAGGAAAATAGGAAAGCACACAAAAAAAGCAAAGAAAGCAAAGCTTGTATCTTCAGTTATGAACTATTCATCAGCAATTAAGAACTATTCATCCGCAATAATAACTTGAAATTCCAAAAATTCAACTCACTCTTTATCATTCGAGAGCTAACTGAGAACACAAATAAAATTGGAAAAAAAAGAGGAGAAACAGAAACAAAACATTTGAAGAAACAAAGCACTTGAATTAAAAATGTATTCTAGAGTTGGTGACAATGGTCTCACAATCAAGCTTGATAAGTTCATTTCTAAAAATGCTAGAAGAGCTTGTAGAAACCAAAGAACAAGGTAACTTATTCCAGACATTAATCATTCTTGAGGCACAAGTGCTTGTTCTGCTTTGATATTTACACGGCAAGCATATTCTGTAGTTATTCGACTCTCTCAGCGAATAAGGCGATGGGCAAAGTTTAAACATATTTGAGTAATCTACTTGAATATTTCCGTGCAGACATTTATGGATGAACACAAGATCGGCCACATTTCTTCTATATTCAAGCGAGGAGATGGAAAGAAAATTCAGTCTAGCAACATAACTCATTTTGGGTAATCCGGCCCTTTGTAGTAACCTTCGTGTAAATGATCTTTGCACTTTTTCTATGCAGTTAACGAGACCGATAGTTACTGGGGACCATACCTCACTCCCATATTCAATAAGGGGTCTTATGTATGTGGTGTATATTCTGAGCAGAACTTTAATTGATTTGGTTTTAAAGGCTCTGAAGATCATGTTTATACATTTTTGGGACTTTAGGGAGGTTAGTTCAATATGTTTAGAGAATGTGATATCTTCCTGAAATGTAATGCCAAGATCTTTCACTAATGAAGTAGTTGGTATGATATTGTCTTCTAGGTTATATGTTACTTTTGGATTCCTAGGACCACAGTGCATGATAAAGCATTTTTGAGTTGATATCACAAGTCCCCAAGTCAGTGAGTAATCGGAAATGGAATCCAGACTTTTCTGAAGAGAGTCTCTGTTCTTGGAAAAAATTTTGAGGTCATCGGCATATAGAAAACCATGGACATCTGGCTCTATGTGCTCCATGATATCATTTATAAATATTGAAAAGAGGAGGGGTCCAAGGCAACTCCCCTGGGGAACACCACTGTTGTATACTTTAGGGCCTGATAATGTTTCTCCGATTGAGACTTTCGAGGACCTGCTCGTGAGAAAAGAACGGATAAGATAGAGGAGGTTGCCCGTTATTCCCACTTTTTCAAGTTTGTGAACAAGAAATCTTATGTTTACAGAGTCGAAAGCCCGTGAAAAGTCGACTAGACAGATGTCAAAGTCTATTTTTTTATTCTGAAGCGTGAGGTAAATGGAATGAGCCTCTACCAGGGATGTTACCGTGGACCGTCTCCGACGGAAACCATGTTGTTTGGGATGTAGTATGCCATTGGTTTCCAGATATTGATAAGTTATATTGAAGATCAGTTTCTCGAATACCTTTGACATAGAGCACACCATAGTGATAGGACGATAATTTTCGATCTGAGAGCGGGGCCCTTTTTTATGAACTGGTTTGATTATTCCTTTTTTCCAGGCCAGAGGGTAGTGCCCTAAGGTTAGTGAGTTGGTGAAAATGATTGAGAGAGGTATGGCCAGTGAGTCCAGACAATTTTTGAGTAGTCTACTTGGAATAAAGTCAGGGGAAGAGTTCAGTTTCGGAGCTATTCGTTTCAGAATGGAGTTCACCTCAAAAGGGGAGATGTCATTAATGTGGTCGAGGTGAAAATTCGGGCGAGAGATCTGAAGGGGTCCACTGATTGGTAAGGGTTGTAACTTATCAAAATACTCGGCGAAGTGAGTTGCTTGTTCGAAGGGGATAGTAGTAGGTTTATTGTTCACTATGAGAGCAGGAATAGATGTGTTGCTTTTAATGCGGTTGGATATAGTTCTGAAGAATACCTTATAGTTTCTCGGGAACTTAAGCTTGTCTTCCCTAAGAACCTCGAATTTGACTAGTTCTTTGTGAAGTTTCTTGGATGTGCGTAATGACGTAATGGAGAGAGGGTTTCGTTTGTTACTTCTCTGTAGGAAGCTGTATAATCTTCTTATCTTGGGGGGATATTTCAAATGTGTTTTGACATTCTTATTTTTTGGAATCCTATTATCCATTATGAATTGGATGATGTTGGTTAATTTATCGACACTTTCGTCAATAGTTAGGTTTGAGAGCATGTAAGTCCAGTCGATGCTAAAGAGGTCTGAGTTGATTATTTCCCAATCTGCCTTTTTCCAGTCTAACGATGAGCTGGTGCTTGTGATAATACGCTTGGCTCTATCTCTGATTTCAAAGTATATTGAGGCATGATCGCTGGTGGAGAAGGGAGGCCTGACAATACAGTCTTTTATGATATTTGAATTACAGAGCAGGCAATCGAGTGTATTTTGAAGTCTAGTGGGAGAAAGTACGAGTTGTTTAAGATTGTTGTCGCATGTCATGTTTAAGAATGCAAGAGACATACTACATGTATTGGGAGCGGTGAGATTTGCCCAGTCTATCTTGGGGAGGTTCATGTCTCCGCACAGAATGGTGGGAAATACTTCAGTAACATGAGAGGTGATAAACGAGCAGAGATCCTTTGTATTTTCTACTCCACAGCTAGGAGATCGATATATATTAATCAGTCTAATGGCCGAGAAAGCAAACGAGAAAGATGTGTTAGGATAAATGTCTATTACTAACCCCTCGCACTGAGCCTTGCTATATTGAACAACTAAAGATGAGGAGATGGCATTATCTACTAGAATGGCTACGCCTCCTCCTCTTTGTGCCAATCTGTCACCTCTGAATACCGTGAAGGGTAAACTATCGGTTAGAATGGAGTCGGGAAGCTCACTGTGCATCCATGTCTCAGATAGTAAGAGAATGTGATATTTACAGCAACGAAGAAGAAAATAAAGATCATATAGCTTATTCATCACTGATCTACAGTTGAAATACAAGCATTTGATTACTTCTTTTCTAGCTCTTTTATCCGACTTATCCTATGGTGAATAACGAGAGGTTTTCCTAACATTTCTTCTTCTGGAAACAAATTCGTCTGACTTTCTGGGGCATGAGGCAGATTCTTCGGCGTTTCTGGTAATGCGTCTGCTTCTGACTTGTAGCGGCTTCACTGAGCTTTCCGCCAGAGAAGGAAAGTCAGTTGAAGAAGCCTCGAATGTAGATGTCGACCGGGCCCCAGAGTTCACCAGCGAAGACGATGGCATTTGGGAGTGTTGAGTTGAACTGGCTAAGGGGGATAGTGACGAAGAGGCGGGAGGAGGGGAAATTGGTCGATAGGGTACTCGTTTGTAAGACTGGGCAAAACGAGGAAAGGCAGGGATTAGGTGAGCATCGACCACTTTGGCAGGGGGAAAAGATGGGTTAGTGGATATTCGGATGCAGTCTCTCTCGGCTTGAAGCTCTGCCGGCGAGAGGTCAGCTCGGGAGTAACATCCTTTAGGAAAAGGGTGTTTCGCCTTTCTGCAAAGTTCCAGAAAAAGGTTACGCTTTCCAAGCGAAGAAAACTCAATTTTCATGGGACGGCCATGAGGAGCAGAGAGACGTGGGCGATCAATTGGGTGACGATGATGATTGATATTACCCTTCTCTAGGTCGTCAATAAGGTCCGCTGAATTGAGTCTGATGATAAGACGTGAGATAAGATCTTTATCTTTGCAACACGTATCATCCTCTGACTTGCCTTCTGGAAGTCCGATAATAACAGCTCGTTTACCTTTTCCTATGAGCATATCCTTGTCTCGATAAGTGGATTCGACGATAGCTGAATACAAGTGGGGTCTAAGTGTGGCCGGAGAGACAGATGACTTTATGGATTGCATTTCTTCACTAATCCGTAGAAGTTGCTGTGACTGGTCCAGAATTACTTTGTTCATGTCAGAAATCTGTTGGGACTGAGCAAGTATCATCTGTTGAAGCGGCTGCATAACTTTTGTCAGCGTTTCTCGGACAAGACTATCGATGAACGGAAGAGAGACTGTGGGAATTTGGAGGTTGCAAAGATTAGGAGGAGATTTGCCATCAATTGGCAGAGCTCGGGAAGGGTCACCACTCATAGAGAACGGAGATCATTCAATGAGAACGGAGATCATTCAATGAGAACGGAGATCATTCAATGAGAACGGAGATCATTCAATGAGAACGGAGATCATTCAATGAGAACGGAGATCATTCAATGAACGGAGATCATTCAATGAACGGAGATCATTCAATGAGAACGGAGATCATTCAATGAGAACGGAGATCATTCAATGAGAACGGAGATCATTCAATGAGAACGGAGATCATTCAATGAACGGAGATCATTCAATGAGAACGGAGATCATTCAATGAGAACGGAGATCATTCAATGAGAACGGAGATCATTCAATGAGAACGGAGATCATTCAATGAGAACGGAGATCATTCAATGAGAACGGAGATCATTCAATGAGAACGGAGATCATTCAATCTTCTCTTTCATTCAGCCAGAAAAAAAAATTCAAAGTTGCTAAAACACTCGAAACATATTGGCCGTTACTAAAGCACGCCACGCACGCCAAATAATTACTGATGCACGCCAACGCGTGGGAAAATTCTTAACTCCGCTCCATGTGCTTTATTTAAAACGTCGCCCTTCGTTAATGGTTTATTAAACTTTCGCACGTATGCTGCTTGATATGGCATGATAATATTAGAGAAAAATCATGTTTTTTGGAGGAAATTAATTATAGTGTGAAACACAATAGTGCGTCAAACACTCTTTCTCTCTTTCCCTTGCGTTTGCGTGCATTAGTAATGATTTGACGTGCATGGCGTGCGCGGCGTGCTTTAGTAATGGCCAACATATTTAGAGACCGCAATGGCTAAAATCAAAATCAGAATAGGTAGTAAAATGTTATTTTTATGTATTCTTAATCACTTACTTATTTCGAGAAAACATGAAAAAATCAAAAACAATTACTTTAAACCAGAAAAAAGAGATCATATAAGCTTCGAAAGTTATGCCTATAACAAATCTTGGTACGCTAGAGCGCGGAAGGTCAAGTGGGTCATGTTTGTACTAAAACTACGATAAAAATCAAAAATTTCTCTACCATTATGTCAACGGGAGTTTTTTCATTAATAAAATGAAATAATATCTTTGATTTTAGCAATCGAAAAATCGCCTTTACATAAAGCAGTGAGAGCACTATAATTACTCTAGCGCGTGGCTCAACTTCGAAAGGCCATATTTTTTTGGCTACGATAAAAATCAAAAATTTCTCTACCATTATGTCAACGGGAGTTTTTTCATTAATAAAATGAAATAATATATTTGATTTTAGCAATCGAAAAATCGCCTTTACATAAAGCAGTGAGAGCACTATAATTACTCTAGCGCGTGGCTCAACTTCGAAAGGCCATATTTTTTTTGGCTACGATAAAAATCAAAAATTTCTCTACCATTATGTCAACGTGAGTTTTTTCATTAATAAAATGAAATAATATCTTTGATTTTAGCAATCGAAAAATCGCCTTTACATAAAGCAGTGAGAGCACTATAATTACTCTAGCGCGTGGCTCAACTTCGAGAGGCCATATTTTTTGGCTACGATAAAAATCAAAAATTTCTCTACCATTATGTCAACGGGAGTTTTTTCATTAATAAAATGAAATAATATCTTTGATTTTAGCAATCGAAAAATCGCCTTTACATAAAGCAGTGAGAGCACTATAATTACTCTAGCGCGTGGCTCAACTTCGAAAGGCCATATTTTTTTGGCTACGATAAAAATCAAAAATTTCTCTACCATTATGGCAACGGGAGTTTTTTTCATTAATAAAATGAAATAATATCTTTGATTTTAGCAATCGAAAAATCGCCTTTACATAAAGCAGTGAGAGCACTATAATTACTCTAGCGCGTGGCTCAACTTCGAAAGGCCATATTTTTTTTTGGCTACGATAAAAATCAAAAATTTCTCTACCATTATGTCAACGTGAGTTTTTTCATTAATAAAATGGAATAATATCTTTGATTTTAGCAATCGAAAGTTCGTTTTTATATGAAAAATAAGGAAAATATTATTTGGTAACCTGAGCTCGGAGACTCCATAAAAACTCCCAAATCCCGTCTCAGAAAACCGATGAAGAGGCTCGAACTGAAATGAGAATTTTTCGCAATTTTTGAAACGAAATGAGGCATAATACAATGACTGAATCTCTCAGAAAAACATAGAGAAAGAAAAAAAATCCGTTGAAAGTTCCAAGTTATTCAATTTTTTGGAATTGTTTGGAATTACGGAATATTAGTGTGGCAGAAAAAAATGCGTACCAAAATATTGTCATTGCGGTCTCTAAACATATTTATGGAAAAAGAATACCTAAGCACTCGAGTGCCGTCATTTCGCTAAATAATTTGAAATCAGTTATTCCACTAAAACTCGTGGGCGCTTTACGGTTCCTTTTTAAATCCTTTTTTTTCAAATATTCATCACATTTGAAACAGTTTTATTTTAAATTTTCAATTCACGGCTTATTTGTTCAACTCCTGCCGTTTGTTCGCAGTTCTCGGCTCCAATTTCCAGTGGCTATCTGAGTTCTTTATTGCAAAGACAGGCATTTATATGAAAAGGAATCTTCCTAAATAAATTAGTGCACATATATCAGGCATATTCCCGCTTTATAAGAGCCGCTGAACATTCTGTACACATTATGAACTTCTTGTTCCATTACATTTCTGGCATTGAAACGTTCATTTATTACAAATCTACAGTAAAGTAGAAAAAAATAGGGAAGAAACAGCGAATTTAGCTAAATATAAATATAGCTTTAGGTATACAAATAATTATTTTATTATAAAAAATATTCAGGTGAAGAAGAACTGACGCTTTGTTTTTCATGCGCGCTTTGTTTGATGTAGCTAAAAATTTCAGAAACGACGTGTGAAAAGAAGTAGAAAGAGGCTGATTTTAACAGGATCGCCTTCCGTTAACTTCTATGAGTGGAGGAATTCAAGACATTGGACAGGTTGGAAAAAATTTCTCAAGATTATTTTCAGTCTTGTTTTGTAGACACAATGTCAGATAAGGGGGGGGCACTTTCCTTGGGGGGGGGGGACTTCTTGACAAATGTAGTAATTTTATTGACAAAGAATTGATGATATGAGAAATTTTCTCATGCTGTCTCGTTAGCCTAATCCGTACGGCCTCGTTAGCGTAACCTTCACCTAAGCCTAAGGGGAAAAAATGAATGATAGCTGAAAACAGCTAAGCCAATTTAGTCAGTTAGACTGGATAAAACCAAAATTTTGTGGCTAAATGTTCTATTCGGCCTCGTTAGAATACATTTTACCTAAGCCTAAGCGAAAAAATTAATGAAAAGTGTTATGTACCTTGCCTTGTAGTCCAAAGATTCCAGAGATGATAAATATATAGTCCGAGTAGTGTAGAGTCCAAATATAAATATAGTTCAATGCAGCCAATCCAATTCTTAGTCTCGCTCTCTTACGCGATACGCAGCGCGCGCGAGAGGCAGATCATTCTTGCACACAACACCTCCCCCTTGAGATAAATATCATTATCTCAAAAGATAGGCATATCATAGCCCACCTTCACTTGGGAAGTAAAAAAAATCTTCAAATTTCTCTCGTAACCATGAAGAGAAAACAACAAGTCAAAGCATAAACCATATTGCTATCACCTTACAATATTAGAGCAATATAGTTTGCATTAGAAACTAAAACAAACAAACATGGCAACATTTTATCAATTCTATATACATATGTTGCCTAGACTCGATGCTCGAATCTAATAAAACTTCTTGTGAGGATTGACCTCCAGTCGCACCGGCGCCTTTATAGCCCTTTTTGGTCGACTGTGTGAACTGGCACCAGGTTGTGCTTCGTTCGTTTGGGTTGAGACAGGGTCTCTGACAATTCTCGGGAAAGAGGGTTCATCACTTCTGTGGTTTGGCTCCGCTCTTTCTGTTTCTGACTCATTATCTTTTTCTGTAACCAACCCAAAGGCTTCACTCAGTATGTGCAGAGGCAAGCATGATTTCTTGATTTCCTCTGTCACATTTCCCATACTTAGGGTGAGCTGATTACTATGAGCTTTGATTTTTCTGCCTTGATCTAGCAATACCCAATAAGCAACCTTGCCTTGTTTTGCAACTATTTCTCCAGTTTGCCAGTATACGTCGTTCTTAGGCACGCCGATTTTGTATTTCACTCGATCTCCAACGGAGAACTTTTTCGGCTTCACTCCGTGATGCTTATCGAACTGTGCTTTCATTTTCTGGTCAACTTCCTGAGAATTTTGACAAGGCTTCAGCAAATCAACTCTTCCTCTTATCTGTCTTCCGATGAACAGCTGCGCAGGGCTTTTCCCTTCCTCGCATTGGCCATTCGGGTTCTTTCTGTAGTGAAACAAGAAAGAGTGCAAGATTTCCGCTGTGGGCATTTCTCTTTTCATTTTGATCAAACTTCTTTTGAATGTATCTACGAACCTTTCTGCTTGTCCGTTCGACTGTGGATGATACGGTGGGCTTGTAATATGTCTGACACCATTTCTCACACAATAGTTTTTGAACAACGCCGATGTGAATTGCGTTCCATTGTCTGTCACGACTACTTCAGGAAGCCCATACCGAGCAACACAAGATTCCAACGCGCGTACCGTAGCGGTAGCCGTCATGCTGTTCGTTGATAGAATTTCTGGCCATTTGCTGAAAGCATCTACCATTATGAGATAACTTTCTCCATCGATTGGTCCTGCATAATCCAGATGGACTCTTTGCCAGGATCTGGTTGCCTTTGGCCAAGGTTCCAATGGAACTTTAACGGGATTCTTCGAGCTGTTCGCGCATCTTTCGCAACTTTTCACAACTCCCTCAATATCACTGTCGATACCATTCCAATAACAAATGCTTCTTGCCATTGCTTTCATTCTCACCATTCCTGGATGTCCTGCATGCAGCTCTTTCAAAACCAGTTTTTGAAGTGTGACTGGTATCACAACCCTTTCAGCCGACATCAGGCACTCTCCCACTATTGAAAAAGTGTCTCTTCTTCTGTAGAGAGGTAAAATGTCCTTGGGAACTTTCTTGGGCCATGCGTCTTTCTTGTGCCATGTCATGACCTTTGTCAGGGTAATATCCTTCTGAGTTTCTCGACGTACATCTTCAGCTGTCAATGGTAGGGCTCTTATGTCACGCTTGAACAAGCTCATGACGTCTTCATCGACCTGAATGCTCGCGATGACTACGTCTTCATCTGGGGACGGACAATTTGCGATCAATCTCGAAAGCGCATCCGCGTATCCAAAACTGTTCGTGCTCACATACTCAATCCGAAAGTCATACGCGACTAGCATCGTTGCCCATCTCTGAAGCCTATTCGCCGTATGGACGGGTACTCCTGTCTTGGAACCGAAAATTGCCAAGAGTGGCTTATGGTCGGTTTGTAGGGTAAATCGCCGTCCATATATGAACCGGTGGAACTTCTTTACGGCAAAGATCAATGCTAGACCTTCCTTGTCAATTTGCCCATAGTTCCGCTCCGCTGGTTTCAATGCTCTTGAAGCATGGAAAATAGCCTTCATTGCTCCATTAGACGCTCTGTGCATCAAAACTGCACCGATTCCGTGACCGCTGGCATCAGCAGCCACGAAAATCTCTTTACTTGGGTCGTAATGGACCAGACTCAAATCTGTTTCTAGCACTTCGAGGATCTTCTTGAACGCGTTCTGACATGTCTCAGACCACGTCCACTCCACGTCTTTCCTCAACAAATTGTCTAGTGGTGCTCTCAGTTCATGCAATCCGGCTATGAACTGTCCGTAATACGTCACCATTCCGAGGAACGACCTCAGGGTAGCTACATCTGTAGGTGCGGGCATCAATCGAATCGCATCGATTTTGTTCGGATCCGGTTTCCTGCCATCTTTATCCACAATGAACCCGAGATACTTGATGCTTGTACTGCCGAACTTGCACTTCTCCAGCTTCAGCTTGAATCCGAAATTAGAGATCCGACTTAATACTCCCCTCAAGTTATCATCGTGTTCTTTCTTTGTCTTCCCCATTATTATGAGGTCGTCCAAATAGGCCACGGCACCTTCACTTCCTGCCAACATTGTATCCATCACTTGTTGGAAGATTCCTGGGGCCGACTTCACTCCGAATGGTAACCTTTCGTACCGGTAAAGTCCTTTGTGCGTGTTGATACCGCACATTTCCTTTGCTTTTTCATCAAGCTCAACTTGCAGGTAAGCATCGGCAAAGTCAATCTGACTAAAAAGTTTGCCACCGTTCAGCCCAGCGAATATCGTCTCCGGCAGAGGTAGTGGATGAGCATGAAGCTCTATCGCCTCGTTCAACCCGGTGGAAAAATCGGCACAGAGCCTTGTGCTTCCATTCGCTTTCTCCACCACTATAATGGGGGCAGCCCATTTGGCTGTGTCGACCTTCCTGATGACATTCAATTTTTCTAGCCTGTCCAGTTCCTTTTCCACTTTAGTTATGCTTGCGAGGGGTACCGGTCTTTTATTCCTGAAGACTGGCTGAGCTCCTTCTTTGAGCTTTAACGTTGCCTTTACCTTTGTGCAAAGGCCCAGTCCTTCTTCAACTATTCCCGGATATTCCTTCTTTATCCACTCTTCATACTCTTTAGTAGACTGCGGCTCCTTATTCATGACTTTCCATACATTCGAAGTTGCGTCTCTAGTCCAATTCATCTTCAGAACTTCCAGTTGTGAAATGAAGTCCTTTCCGAGGAGTCTGAGTGGCGCTGTGGTAACGTGAACGTACCCTTGTGCGCATTTTCCATTGACTTCCAAGTTTGCCTTGAACTTTCCTACAATCATTAGTGGCGTTCCATTTGCGCAAATTGGTTTGCAATCCGAAAGTGAACACTCCGGTTCTCCAATGTCCTTCCAGATTTCCTTCGAGATGAATGTCAGATCTGCTCCCGTATCAACCTGTAGTCTAACGGCTTTCCCATTCATCTGCATTTCTATCTCAAAATCTTCTGACTTCACTTTCATCACTCTGATTGAATTCATTGACTTCTTGCTTCTTTTCTCTTTTGGCTTATTCTTGCACATCGTGCTCTTGTGGCCCTTTTTTCCACAAGCCAAACATTCCTTGTTTAGGAAGAAACATTCATTGCTGTGTGATACTCCACATCGATTGCATTTCTCTTTCCGTTGCTCATCGAACTGTTTCTTCCTTCCTTTCTCCGATGGATTCCGTTGTTGGTTCTTTTTCACATAATTGAGTTGAGATGTTCTACCTTGCGTTTGGACTGCCATTGACTCTTGATGTAATGAATGCAATCGATCACATTCATCCAGCAGTGTTTCCATACTTGTCTCTTCGTTCTTTCTCAAAACACTCAACAGGTGGAAACGCGTTTCTTCAAATTGAGGTAGATCAATAGAAGTAAGGAACATCATTGTCTTGAATTGTTCCACTTTAATGTCTTTCACTTGTGCACTTTCCACTGCTCTGTTTATTGTGCTTGCCATCACTCTCAGATCATCAGTATGTGATTTACTCATTCTCATGTTCAGCATCTTCAATCTTTTCTCAAAGATTGTGCTTTTGTCTCCGAACATTTTCTTGAGTTTCTCAACCGTCTCTTTCAGAGTATAGTTGCTTGCCTTGTGTGGAGCGATTGTATCCAGGTATCGATTTTCCACAGCGAAATTCACATGCCTCAGCAACATTCTTACTTTGGCATCTTCTTCCAAAGCTTCAGCATCCTTTTCAAACAGATCTTCATATCTGCTGTACCACTTCTCGAAGGTTGCACCTTCTTCTGGCTCATATGCGAAGTCTGTGATGCGTTTCTCAAGCGCATCAATCGATGGTCCTGCAGGTTTAGCCTGACTGCTACCTTCTCTCATTGCAAGTCTTTCTAGCAGGGCATTGACGAGGGCGCTCTGCTCCTGTTGTTGCTTCGCATGTTGCTCTTGTTGCATTTGCATTGCCAGCAAAATCTGTTGGACACCTTTGTCCTCCATTTCTTTACTTTATTGCTCTTTCTCTGGCCTCTTGAGTTCGACTTGTACGATTACAAGTAGAAGAACTTCGAACGAGGGACTGACCACAAAGCAACCTTTAGCTTTGCGCGTTTGCCTCTTTCAATGAGGAACTGACCACAGAGCAACCTTTAGCTCTGCGCGTTTGCCTCTCTTACAACGAGGGACTGACCACAAAGCAACTTTTAGCTTTGCGCGTTTGCCTCTCTCAATGAGGAACTGACCACAGAGCAACCTTTAGCTCTGCGCGTTTGCCTCTCTTTCAAATTTGAAGTCCTCCTCCAAATCCTCTTCGAAGTCCTCCTTCCAGAATCCTGATCGCCACTGTTATGTACCTTGCCTTGTAGTCCAAAGATTCCAGAGATGATAAATATATAGTCCGAGTAGTGTAGAGTCCAAATATAAATATAGTTCAATGCAGCCAATCCAATTCTTAGTCTCGCTCTCTTACGCGATACGCAGCGCGCGCGAGAGGCAGATCATTCTTGCACACAACAAAAAGTAACCTGCCCCCCCCCCCCTAAGTAAAGTGCGCCCCCCAGTAACAAAGAGCCGTTTCGCAAATATCCAAGGTCAGTGTTCTTTACTTTCGACCGCTCAAGTCGTGAGTCCACCAGTCTAATCTGAATTTTCCAGTGCTGTTCAGACATAAGCTAGCGTATTTCTTCAACTTGTTTTGGTAAACTCTATGCGCTATCCTGTGAGTAAATGAAACTTTTTGGATATATGTCAAACTCTATTTTATATCGCACGACTCTGTTTCTCTAAAGTCTGAGGTTCCTTCATGGATATGGTCTTTTTTATCTACACATCTCTTTGGTAAGTAGTGAGAAACAGCTTTATCGTAGCAATTGGCTTGATAATAAACAAAACTAGGAAATACTGGAATTTAACCTCTATAAAGGGGAATTTTTTTCAAACGTTTGAAAAGGTAGTGTATCTTAGAGACTGGCGGTTATAAGAAAGAAAGTTGATATCACAGGTAGTTCTGGCGAGTCTTTATTGATGTTTTGTTTTGTTTCTTCTTTTTTTTTATTAGGCCCGCATTCATTCTTCGTGATAATGCATGATGATAAGCATTGAGAACATATGCCACATGCACTTTTTTGAAATGTAAAAAAATCTTTTTGGAGGGGGAAATTTTAATTAGAAGAAGCGAGTTATTCGAAGTATCAATTTCCTACATTGCCTAATCTCTTTCCTTCCTGTTGTTACTTGCTCTTGCCCAGTCAAGGGAGTCCTTTGAGATAGGTTGGTGAGGATCCTTTTGAGTCCGGAGAAATATTCTCCGTCTACACTCGCACCGCAGTCGGCGATCCTCTTCGCGAGACCCATTCGTTAACCTGAGAAAGGCAAGAGGCTATTTTACTGGCTCCTCGACTCGCCATTATAGATTATAGGGGAGCATTGGCTGATGTTTTGGGCAGTGCGGTGGCATGCCCAGGCCATTCCGGAATCGCTCTCCTTTGACGAACTATACTATCCAATTTTGGTCCACGACGGGCAAGCCCGCTATCTCCAATGCAAATGTGCAAAGAGACATCCCTGTATCCGCCACCTGAGGACGCGCTCGATACCAGTTAGGTTAAACCGGTTCCTTGCGATGGTGTGAAGTCGTGGCCTGCGGCCCCATCGAAGACGATCTTCCCTTCCTTGGTCATCAATCTCTCGCTCGCTTCTCATTTTACTGCTTTTCTTTATTTTTACTTCTCATGCTGCTCAAGTAGCGGCTTTTCTTCATCTTTTAATGAACGCAGATAAAGTTAATACGCATGAGGAGTGTTGTTTCAGCTGCGTGAGTTCCTTACAGTCTACAATACCCTGACAGAAAGGTGCTTCTCTCACTGCATCGAGGACTTCAACAGTAGATCAATTCAAGAAACAGAGAAAGGATGTCTATCTTCTTGTGGGTTTTTGTCTCGAAGAGATGGTTAAAG
The DNA here is from genome assembly GCA_964056735.1 of Allodiplogaster pararmata. Lineage (NCBI taxonomy): Eukaryota > Metazoa > Nematoda > Chromadorea > Rhabditida > Diplogasteridae > Allodiplogaster > Allodiplogaster pararmata. Next base: position 26,907,698 of record OZ057405.1, read on the forward strand.
AGAAGAATTAGAAGCTGCCGGTGACCGCTATTCAAGAGGGGGAATCTAGGAAAATAAAAAAAGGAGCTAGAGTTGAAGGGCGAGGAAGGGGCAGCTTATAATTACTCTTTCGCTAAAAAAAAAAGATCGCTTTTTCAAATTCTCAACAGGGCTGGGGTCAGGGTGTTTTTCTGACCGCACTTCGGGTAAAAAACCTATGCGATCTATAAAAAAATCCGAAATTTTTTTAATCTATGCGCTTGGAAAAAATTTTTCACGGTTTTTTCGTTGGGAAATTTTAAATCATTGGAAGAGTTCAATGTTGAACTCTGAAATTTTAAAAATCTATGCGCTCGAAAAAAGTTGTGTGGGTGCTAAGAAACACCCTGGCTGGGGTTCTATGAAAGTTAGATTTACTAATTTCAGACTAAATGGTTTTCTGCTCAAGGTGAGGTAAAAAAAAATATTGTTCAAGTCACTTCCGGATACCCGAATTTTCTTTTTTTTGTTTGTTGGAAATCTTTTGTGAAGATATATAAAGAGAGAGTTATTGTTTTAGAGTTTTAGATTAAATTTGGTACTAGAGAAGGCGAATTCTTACGAGAAGACTCGCTTATATGCAGAGCTATTATGAACGTTAGGCAAAAACAAGGGTTAAATAGTGACCGGATCGGTCCCGTCGGCGGATACATGTACACACACTATTGACAAAAAACTCCCTCTTTTCTTACCCTTTGCCTCCATCCCCTCTTCCTTTTTCCTCCAAACTTTGAGCGGCGTGTACACGTAAACCCAAATTGGGCGGCTCCTTTTAACCCCTGGGCGAAAATGGTGTACCTGTATATTAAGCAATGACTCAAGACTTGAGTCGTCTTATTGGGTCAATTCCTCTCAAACCACTTGGAAACCAGAGAAGTACTCTTCTTTATTCAGTTTAAAATACAAGCTTGAAATGATTTGTATCGAACAAACTTTTTTAACACGGGTTGTCGGTTTTAAATGTTTTTTTTTGAAAAACTAATTCACGCTTTTATCCTCGTTTCGGAAAAGCTGTTTGCGACTCACGAGATTTTAAGGTAGATCAGAAAACTTATCATGAGATAAGGGCACGCTCTAGAGGGTTGCCGAGTAGGTGCCTTGGGAGGTAGAGAATATAATACACGCAGAAAGTATGTCTTACTAGCTTTTTAGAAAAAAACAATTTACATATGTATTTTGGCGTAGATTTCACCCGTATTAGATTTCATTCGAACCAGCGGTTAAATGGAGCCGCCCAATTTGGGTTTACATGTATCCGCCGCTCAAAGTTTGAAAGAAAAAAAGAAGAGGGGATGAAGGAAAAATGTAAGAAAAGAAGGAGTTTTTTGTCAATAGTGTGTTCACATATATCCGCCGACGGGACCAATCCGGTCACTATTTAACCTCTGATTCGAACGCGAGTAAGAGAAATTGGTTCCAGGTATTGATAAGTACATGCGAGTTAACCGGCGGTTGATGCTAGTATTCGCTGACATTGCACCGAAAGTTCTCTTCAAGCAAGGCTCTCCCACTCCGTCCGCCTCTGTTATCACTCCCCACATCGAAGGCTCTCCCACTCCGTCCGCCTCTGTTATCACTCCCCACACCGAAGCGACTTCTGAGGCTGTGAATCCTCACACCGAAACAACATCTAAGGTTTTTTCAACTTTTCTTTCTTATTCGATCAATTCAGCGAGAAACTTAGTTTAAAAAAATATATTTTCTTATTCTATTTAATCTATCTAATTCTATTTTATGTATTTTTTGTTTAATCTATCTCTAAAAAAATAGGTTATACCCTATACCTATACCCATCTATCTATTTCTCTTTGTTTAGCTTGTAAGCCTTTTTATAATGAAAACAACAACAGAGACAAGCAAAAAAGGAATATTTGATACCAGACACCCGCCAGAGGCAAGATAAATCAGTTGTCTTTAGGAGTTTTCTACATAGTAACGTTCATGATTTTCCAGCACTCGTCGATATAAAACTGTTTTACTCTGGTGAGCAATGGTACCGTATTTTTCTCAGAACGCCAAAAGACTCGTCAAAGCTCCAGACAGAAGCTAGCACATACAGTACCGCCCAAAATGTTATCATATACTGAATTATTGAACATAACTTTTTTCAAAAAAAACTAATAAAGCTCAAATTTTCAGATATTTTTTACAAGCCAAATTAACATGTTTCGAGTAATAGAACAACTTTGGAAAATGCTTTATTAGGTTTATTCGTTAAAAAATGGAAATAGTAAAAAGTGCTTATAGAGATGTTCAATTTTTCGAAGTATTAAAACAAATATTCTAGTATTTGGTGGCATATCCTTTGAAGTCAATGACTGCCTGACATCTACGAGGCATAGAATCAATCAAAGAGTCAATGGTTGCCTGCGAAATCGCCTTCCATTCCTCCTCCAGCTGCTTAAACTTTTCATCAGCATTTCTGCATGTTTTTCCCGTCAATTTTCGTTGCAAATGTTCCCATAAATTTTCGATGATGTTCAAATCGGGAGACTGGCTCGGCCAGTCCAAAAAATCCACATGCCGACGGCGAAACCAGTTCTGAACGTGCTGAGATCGATGTTTCGGATCGTTATCTTGTTGGAAGGTGAACCCACGACCGAATTTGGAGAGGGCCCAAGGGCGCATAGTGCTTTCCATTATGTTCTCATAGCCGTAACGATCGAGATTTCCGACAATTCGTCTCAGTGGACCCATGCCGCTGGCGGAAAAACAGCCCCAGACCATCACAGAACCACCGCCATGTTTGACTGTGAGCGACTGGTATTGCGGCAGGAAACGCTTGCCCGCTGGACGTCTTACCCACCTCAGACCGTCACTGCAGAACATATTAAACTTGGATTCATCGCTCCAAACAATCTGAGACCACTCACGGCGTGTCCAACTGAGGTGATCCTAAGCCCACTGAACTCGAACTTTACGATTTTTTTCGCTGATGAAAGGCTTCTTTGCAGGCCGCCTTCCATTCAGTCCAGCGGCTTGCAAATGGCGTTTGATGGTAGTTATTGAAGGAGCAGGAGTCTCGGGTGTTGATATGACAGCTTGAATGTCTGTAGCAGTGCGTTTCGGGTCTTCGCGAGATGCGCGCAGGATGCTTCGGTCCATCTACCTCGAAGTTACGCGGGGTCTCCCCGAACTTGTCTTCACGATGACTCGTCCCTGCAATTTTTTTGTGTCCCAAAGTTATTCAGTTGTAGAAAATTCGTTTACCTGGGTTCGAAAACGCCGGAGGATACGGGAGATAGCGCTCTGAGTTACCCCGAACTGCTGAGCGAGCTCGCTCTGTGACCGGCCCTGTTTCGCCCCAGCAACAACAGCTTCTTGCATTCTTTTACTTGTATTTCGATTTCCAACAGTTCGAATCATGACTTGAAACAAAATTTTTATGAATGAAGTTCGAAAAACAAAAAAAAATCAACAAAAAAATCATGGAGAAAAAACTGAAAAATGGAAGATATACCAATTTTGGTGTATTTCTTGGAGATATTTAATGAACCACTCTAAATGATATCCGGTACGGTACAGACACCCCAAAAAACTTCTGTGAAAAATTGAGCTTTGAATTTAATCTTTGAAAAAAGTTATTTTCAATAACCATATATATGATAACATTTTGGGCGGTACTGTATGAAGTTGGACTGTGGTCCGGTTAGGGGTTCGGATTACAGTCCTACTGTCTGTAAGTGGACCTCTGTCCATACGAGGTATTTGAAAAAGAGCTGTGACTGATAAAGAGGCCGCCTGAAACGGATCTTGGAATCTTAATCCGCTACTTGAGATTGTATACATGATGAATTCAGGAAGCATGAGCTTAGTGGATGAGCATGGCTTCCGATTGGACGGGAGGAAGGCGCATCAGATAAGGAATATCAACTCCACCCTGGGCATCTCCCAGAACTCGGATGGGTCCGCTTACTTCGAACAGGGCAACACCAAGGTTCCTATGCCGTCCTAGCGCTAATCTCTCTCACTCTCTCCCTCCCTCTCTCTCTCTCCCTCTCTCTCTCACCCTCTCCCTCCCTCTCTCTCACTCTCTCCCTCCCTCTCTCTCACTCTCTCCCTCCCTCTCTCCCTCCCTCTCTCCCTCCCTCTCTCTCTCACTCTCTCCCTCTCTATCTTTCTCTCTCTCTCTCGTTATTTTTCTCACCTCCACTCTTACTAAATGTCTTTATCTCTCTTTCTCTCTTCATTCTTTCCTCACTCTTCTCTTTCTTTCTCATAGATAAACTCGAACTGCGTTAATGTTCAAAAGATGTCAGAACATCATTGTTAAATTGTTCCGTTTTACTCTATCACTGACCTGTGGGAAAACTAAAACAAGATAATCATTGGAATTGCAGATAATGTGCACGGTATTCGGTCCGCACGAAGCCTCTTCTCGTGGACGGTGCCTCGAAGACCGCTGCACGCTGAACGTGCAGCTAAGCATGGCCTCTTTCGCCACTCTGGAGAGAAAGAAGAAGGGGAAGGGCGATCGGAAGACGACGGCGATGGCGCGAATGATGGAGAAGGCTTTCGAGTCCGTCATCATCACGACGCTCTTCCCGCGAGCTCAGATCGACATCTTCTGCGAGATCGTCCAGGTTTAGGAGAGAAAGAGGGAAGACAACAAAGAGGGAAACTATTCAACATGGAAGTGTGCTGAGAGAGCCACTAATGAAGAAGAAAAAAAGCGAATTAGATAAGGATAGAGAGGGATTACTGTGGCATAATGGTAGTGTGATAGACCATTGTGCGAAGAGTCCCGAGTTCGGCTCCCACCTCGGACAGATCCACCCAAACCGAGGGGGTTAAGAAATGTTGGTAGTGCTCATGCACGAATCTGACTCTCCCCACTGCTGCTAATCACGCTAGCAGTGATCTAGCAGGCAGCCATTGATTCTACCAGGATAGGTCTGTCCTGCATCTCAGGGGAGCGCGTACCCTGCCGCGAGGCGGGAACTAGCGCGAGGAAGAAGAAGAGAGGGATTACTGATGAAACATAATCAGCTATGATGCAAAAGAGAAACAACTCTGGAGCAAACGAGAGAAAGAGAGAAGGACGAAGCAAGAGTGAGAGAGATAGAGAGAAGGGGAGGAAGAGAGCAAAAAAGAGAGAGAAAGTAAGAGGGGAAGAGAGAGAGAGATAGTAGGTCAGCAAGCTGATAAATTGAGTGCTGATTGAGGAAGACGGTTCACGGCTGTCTGCTTGTTTGAATGCGGCCTCACTAGCACTGGCAGACGCAGGGATTCCGTGTATCGGAATTGTCACGTCGGTAACATCATCTGCTGTGGATGGCGTTCCAGTGGTGGATGTTTCTTCCAGGGAAGAAATGGATACTGTACCGAGAGTTACGGTGAGTAGATTAGAAGATGTATCATGTTTTAGAAAGGGTTTGCGGTAACTAAGTTTAGGTGGTGTGAGTTTGAATGTGATGGGGTTAGATACTGCTGTGAACTAGTTTTTGTCCGTCCAATAACTAAGTTATATATATTTCTCATTGAAAACTAAGTGACTTTGCAGCTCGCGACCATAAGCGGAAAAGATGAAGTAGTGCTAGTGGAGATGGAGAATCGCGTTCACGTGGATCATCTGAAGCCGCTGTTGACTGCGACGCACGCCGCTTGCGCGTCTATCCATTCTTGCATGCACGCAGCGCTCCAGACGCATCTCACTCAGACACAAGCACTTCTCTAGTCATAATGTAGTCCTGAAATGGATCTTTTTTAAAAAGAGGGTTTCATTTGGTATCAAGTGGTTATCAATGAGAGAATATTGGAAGTTGAAAAATCAAACAACTTATTCCAATCAATTATTTAATTAGGCCCAAGTAAATCAGGGTCGCACTCTTTCTAGAAGTGCGGTTTTTTTCAACTATCACTGATGTTGATTTTCTGGTTGTAATCCAAATCGAAAGATGGCAGCATCAATTGAGTCGAAAAATATCGAGAAAAGTTCCGTATTCGATTGGACGATAATTACGAAAATCTTGGCAATTCGCTTTGTATTCAAGTCTTTTTAACGTACCTTATGGTTCATGCAAAATGGAAAGAATCAATAGCTGTTTTTTTCTTTAAAAAAAGTTACACTAAGCGAAACTAAATGAACTGCATACATGTTTTTTTTCGATTGCAAAATTATGTTTTGTTGTATTGAAAACATTGTTGAATTTTTTTACATGTTTTGATTGAAAAAAAAGATCTGGTGTTAAGTTTTAATGCTCATCTGTTGAACTCTCGTTTTGGAAAGTTCTGGAAAGAAAGCAAGAACTGAACAAAAACGAGAAAATTTTGTCGGTGATAAAAAAAATTTTTTTCTCGATATCAGTTCAATGAAATACATCACATTTTGACATTAGAAAAGTTTATGGGGACTTTCTATGCAAAGAAATGTTTACATATTTTAACTCACGATGAATGTTGTCATTTCGTAAGTCCATTTATGCCATGAGGAAGGGCGGTTCAACCCGAGAATTACCTTAAAAAATTCTCATGCGATAATCTTCATGAAGGAACCGTACCATAGAATCAATGGGCGAGTCGTGCCATTGAAAGTTTAAATAATAAGTGCTACAAAATTTATGCCTCTACATAATCATTTAAAGTCATGAAAAATAGATGATATCTCGTGGAGGGTTCCGCCTATTGCGAAGGCAGTGCCGCAGTCAAGACGCAGTGATTAAAGCTGCTAGTCAACTATTTCCGGCTTTTCTGGAGAAGTATACCGAAGTGGAAAAGTACGATACGACTCAATTGAGTAAGGTCGGTCTCGTTTCGAGGTTGCATATTGATCGAAATTAGATGATGAGCTGATGGAAAAGCTCGAACGTTTAATAGTTGTATCGGAAGATTTCTAGATTTTTTGTCTTTCCAAGGCATGAACCCCTTTGACCTATAGGTTAGTTTATGCATTTTAACGCAAATATCGAGAAGAGGAATTGAAAAAAGCATGAGTATAAAGTTAATTATTCAACGAATATAGCACTAAGCATTGTGAAGGATCACGCGTACTTCATGAGAATCAGGATGTTTCTCTGACCCGCACTGTGGGTAGAAAAATCTATGCGCTTTCCAAAAACCCCGAACAATCATATAAATCTATGCGCTTGGAAAGTTTTTTCTCGTATTTTCTTAAGGAAAGTCCAAATCATTGGAAAAATTGAGTGTTAAACTCTGAAATTTCGAAAATATATGCGCTCGAAAAAATGTGTGTGTGTGCACCCTGATTAGAATAAAAGTAAATTAGAGTTGGGAAAAGGGTTTTTATCGTTTGTTGTTTAACTGAGGTTATTTCAGTGAGCTAAGTAATGATTGAACAAGGCATGTGAGCCTTTCATTTTACACTTTCGCACGGAGTAGCGGGCTGTCCCCGTGGTGTTATGGTAACACGCGCTCCCGGTTTGAGTCGAGATGGTTTGGGTTCGATCCCGCCCGGTGGACTAGCTTTTTTCTGTGCGATAGTTCAATCCTTTATCACCGTAATGATTGTTTTTTTCAGAGACTGGAAAATTCCCGCATTGCGCCCTCGGAAGCTTTGCACGTCTTACTTTCTGTTCCGCTTCATGAAAACCTGCATATTCTCAAGTTAATACTGAACACTATAGGTCACAAGCACTGTGGATTCTTTCGAGAAACGAACAATCCTAGAGCGGAGAGTCTAGAATAAAAGGAAGCTCAGCCCCTTTGGTACTTGCTCGCTTCTCATTATTGCAGACTTCCCCGCTCGTAGAGCGGTCGCTTTTTTCTCGAACATTGCAACTTGCAATTTGCAAGTGACTTATTGAGCCATGTGGAACACATTTGAATAATTTTGAAATTTGTCAGAGTTTTTCAAGACCTTCTCGAAAATGGAATTAGAGCCGATGACAAAGTTTCAGCTTTGTTGTATGTAAAGATATCAAAGGCGTGATCTTCAATTATTCGATCTCTGTCTCTCAAAATATTATCTTCTGTGATATAATTTTGAAAATTCCATGGAATTCCGAAATTCTCATTTTTATCGTTGGCTTTTGTATTGTGGTTTTTTTTGAGAATAAAATGTTCCGTCATTGATTTTGAAAATGAAGTCCAGAAAGCGAGAGGATAAAGAAAATTTTCAAGAAAAAAATAAAAATCGAGTCTCCTTTTTTAAGTAGTCTTAACACTGGTAAACTGGAAAAATTGCAGAGAAGATAATTTGGTGGGCAGCCTCACGCCCTCCAGTGATCTCAAAGCTGAGAAACTAATTTCAGCTGTACTCAAATTTGCCAAATGTGAACTAAAGGATACACAGGTTTAATTTTTGTTTTAAAAAACAAATTGAATAGTTTTCGAGTGAAGTGTGTTCTGCGGTTCAAAATGTTCTGTAAAGAATGAATAGCTTCAGCCTTTTTATGCGCAACCTATTTATTTTCAGAAAAAGTTAGTCGGTCTACGTGAAGAGCCGATATGTTTGTAGGTGAGAGAGTGGGATAGTTAACTAAGTATTGGATTAAGGATTCATCAGGATAGTGAAATTGATAAGAAGGGAAACGGTTGGGTTCCATCTCGCTCGGTATAATAGCTTTTGCTCGTGCGTTACTTCAATCGTGTTATCTCTTAAGCAAGATATGGTATAAACTCATGGAGAGATGAATTACAGAGTGAAGTGTCATTTATTCCTTGGCAGGTCTTCCGTCAATTGAGCTGCTTGTTGGGTAAAGTGGTTGTGGATGAATTATCCTCGGTTTCCCTGGTGGATATTCATGATGCTTACAAGGAATGTCAACCTCTAGCCCCGCCCAACTCCCTCCTCAAACTCGATCAATACATCGGAACGAGAATCAAGTGAGCATTATTGTATAAAACTTTCCAAGTGTCCATTTCATTGATCGAGTTGGGTGTCACGAGATTGAATTCTCTTAGTTCTAATAAAGAATCGAGGGAGACCAAGATTTTTAAAACTTCAGTCGAAAAAGTAGCCGAAAATGCGGGTTTCAGGGCAGAAAAAAGTTCAGGACAAAAAGGGCGAAAAATCGGGAAATGGAAAAGGGCGAGAAGTTGAGGGTGAGCAAGCAAGAAGTGGGTGTTTCGAGGAGAATGAAGCAGCTTAGCACTCTTTTACCTGGTTTCGAAAGTGTACAAATACCCGATAGTACTCATTCTTTGATTTCCTATTTGAATTGTCTTTTGGCGGAGTCGTTTGACTCGGCGAGGCATCCTTATTTGAAATAACACAGTTTCAGAGATTCAATTTTATCACGTAACCCGTCTGGGTAGGTACTTCTGAAAAAGATGTAATTCTCTTTAAGTATCATTAATTTTTTGATAGATGAACAGCAGGGTGTTTCTTACTACCCGATGAACAGCAGGGTGTTTCTTACTACCCGATGAACAGCAGGGTGTTTCTTACTACCCGATGAACAGCAGGGTGTTTCTTACTACCCGATGAACAGCAGGGTGTTTCTTACTACCCGCATAATTTTTCTCGAGAGCATAGAGAGATTGGAATTTTTTTCTTCACAGATTTGGAATTTTACTATAAAAATCGGTAAAAATCGTATGAGAGGTAAAAAATAAAATGGAAGGTAAAAATCGAAAATTTCTTCTTTCGAGTGCATAGATTTGAAAGTTTTTCGGACTTTTTGAAGAGCGCATAAATTTCTTTCACCCTCAGTGCGGATGAAAGAAACATCCTTATGAACAGTCCTTCTTTGAAATTTCGTTTCGATAGTTTCTTAGCAGAAAAAGTTGTTTTTAACAGAGATGGCAGCGTGGCAGAAGTGCTGCATATATTACAGTCGAGTGGTGCATGGCAAAAAGAGTGCGAAGGAGTCCTGAAGCAGGCCTTGCCTTATACCGGACTCGCTGAGAAAGCCTCTGCCCTCACGGCACTCCTCGCATTCAAGGAGAGGAACATACCGCTCATCAACTCCATTACATTCGCGATAGCATCGTTAGTCAGCTAGTGAACTATCGTAAGTGATCTGAACAAAGGTCATCTGAGTTTGTTGAAAAGATCTAAAAACGACCGCCTGGGATAATGGGAACCGAGGCAAAGTAGAAAAAAGTTGTCATTATTCTATACTCCCGCGCTCGAAGTTCGATCGTTTTTATAACATTCTCAAACCTATGAAAGGCAAAGCAGATTTTAAAAAATTTAATTGAAATTGCAAAGGTTGTCGAGGTGGGGGTAGCAATAACGCTATTTGATAAGTTCTCTTATGCTAGGTAGTTGTTCAATCATATTTTCCGTTTGTTTCTATCCTAGATCTCCGGCTTACCAATCCTTTTGTAATGGCTCTTAGCAAAGGATTAGTCTGAAGAGAAGTGATTAAAAAGAACTTGAAAACTTTGGGTGGTCTTTCCGGAGTCGAGAACAAAGTTGGAACCCATCGTTCAAGTCAGGCTCACTTCCGTAGCGGCCCAGTCGGACTGTATTTTTTAGAGTTTAACTAATACCTGGATTTATATCTTCTTGATAGGTTTCTTGATATTATCGCATCTATCCTGTAAGAACCAAGTAATTGTTAGCTAAACTTGATAGTTACAGAGATCCATCTCCAATGATCATCTCGCAGTGTTAAAGAGATCCATCTTCAATGATCATCTCGCAGTGTTACAGAGATCCATCTCCAATGATCATCTCGCAGTGTTGCAGAGATCCATCTCCAATGATCATCTCGCAGTGTTGCAAGGTGGCTTCAACTTGTCACAAATACAAGTTGAGGGACAGTAGAATTCAAGAGAAGCTCACGTCCGAAGTAGTTCGGCTCATAAATTCTCTCAAGAAATGGAGTGATCTTCGGAGTCTCATCTATGTCTTCTCGTGGTGAGAACATGATTCTCTCGTGTTATGACACCCTTATTATTCGTTTTCTCGTCGAGGTTCTCAAAATGCTTACTACCTGTTACATAGGCAGAGCGTGTTTGAGTGAACGAGCGTTTAAACTTATGAAGAGGCATGAACAACAGTTCACTCAAAAAACAGTGGAGACTGAAAACGGTTGTTCCGAATTTTATCTAGATTTCGTTCATTTTCTCAGCGTTTCTTGCTCTAATGTTTTATCTGCACCGTTTTTCTGTCTAATTTTAGCCCTCATTTGTTATTGTCATTTGAAGGTGGAGAGTGTCAGATGACACTTTGTGGAAGGTTCTCGGGCAGTGGATTACAGTCAATGTGAATAGCGCCTCTTTCATTGATCTCTCTGCCTCTGTTCGATTGATGTCAGTTGTCGGGAGACATGAGGGATTGGAAGCTTCTCGAGTTCTTGTTGGTTGGTCTCATTGATAAATGTTTGCTAAGTCGTACGAATAAGACTTCAAACTCAAAGTTTTTTTTTCATTGGTTGAAGTTGTTGCTGGTATGTAGCTTGCATCGAAGATAGATTCTTCTGAGCAAGCTGCTTCCGGAGAAGGTTGTTAAAGTCCTTTGCAATCCTGGGACTGTCATGCTGCACCTTCTGAAGGCGGCCATCGTTGTAGCAACGTGTTCATGCAATAGGCTTTTGTATGGGATGACGATCCAGCCCATGCGTCAAATGAGACCGGTCTAATGCATGTTTGTGCGCGCCGAGTGAGTTGGGAAAGTGATGGGGAGATACAGAAAGAGTGAAAAGAGAAGTGGAAACAAAAAGTAAAACAGAACGGAAGGCTAAGATAATGTAGATCATTTTCGGCGGGAACATGTATGCGCAAAAAGAGCTGGTCCGGTAACTGTTTAACTCCTGATTCAGCCTAGCATAGTTTTTTTTTTGGTATTCGAGGGCTCTTGCCTTTTCCGAACAAAGAAAGGCAAGAGTATAGTTCGCTGGCGCCTCGGCTCGCCACTGGGAAGTATAGCGGAAGAATGATGTTCAATCCGTTGGCTTGCCCGGGCCAATCCGGCAACGCCTCCCTTTGATGAGCTATACTACCCATCCTTGGTCCGCGACGGGCAAGACCGCTACCTCCGATGCTCACGTGCATAGAGACATACAGGCTGTTTCTTACCACCCGCATAAATCAGTAAGTAAACCAATATGACTTCTTATGAGAGAACGTCAAGGAGAGTGTGTGATTTAAAGAGAGGGTGCAGTCGAACAGACCATTTTTATCTCTAGCTTTTTTAGATAGCGCATATATTTGACAAGCCCTCCGGGTTAGAGAAACACACTGGAAACCAGGGGTTTTCTAGTTTGCAAGAAAAGGGTACAAACGCCCACCGAAGGCGGAAAAATATTTAAACATTGGTTTTCCCCCTAACGACTTTTCAAACAGAGACTTGCGGTTGGAGAAAAGAAAGTTCCGCAAAATCAACCTGACTTTTTAATGTTGTAGGTTCGTTTCTCGGGTCCCCGCTTATGTTTTTGAAAAAAACAGACACCCGCGAAAAAATTTTTCCTTTTACATAAGGGTCTTCTCTTGTGATTTGAAAAATTAGAACCGCCGACAGAAGGTCTTACATGACCATTTAACTCCTGCTGGAAACGTCCCTTTATGCGCCACCCGAGGACGCGCTCGATACCGTAAAGGGTGAAGCGGTATATTGCGATGGTGTGGAGTCGTGTTGTTGTCGTTGTTTTTTGCCCACGTTGTTGTTGTTGTAGATTGCCCGCCGTAGGTCTCCGGCTGGGTAGACGAGGTCTTCTTTGACATGGCTCAGAAAACAATAACCTTACTTACATCATTTATCTAATTACATTATTTCTCTTTCTCTCTCGGGGTTTTTTTTTTTTATTTTTTTATTTTTTTTTATTTTTTTTTTTTTTTTTGAGAGAGAGAAAGGAATCACTGGTATAAGAACTTAACAACAGACGTCGGGCTATTCCACAAATCTATACTTCTTAAAAGTGTGTGGTCACAGCGACACGAGAATAAATGACTAGTTGTATGTGGCTCTTCTAAACATTTTGGGCAAAGAGGTGATAGGGCAGCTCCTATTCTGTGTAGGTAGCTGTTAAGGGAACTTGCATAGCCACTACGTAGTTGCGATAATGTTATTTGTTGTTCCCTGGGAAGTTGATTCGTTGATTTATGGATTCTGGGAGGTTTCTTACCTAGAACTGGGTTAGGTGAGCAAGATCTAATGAAATTTCTAACAGTTTCAGTATGTATTCTTTTAAGTGCGGCTTTCTGATCACTGTCTACTAGCATAATTTCTAAGTCCTTGGCATGTTTACGAATAGTTCTAGGTGGTTTGGGTTCCATGCATCGACGATGGGAGGGGTGGTTTGGGAGGAGTCTTGCTCTTGCAACGAATTGCTTGGTAAGCATCGTGTTGTGCTCCTTTATGGGTAACATTTCGCTTTCTAGAGCTAAGTGCTCTGTGCCGGCCATTGCTAGGTTTCCTGTTGCGATCCGAATTGCTCTATTTTGGTTTGCCTGTAGTTTTTTCCAGTTCGTCTCGGCCAATTGAGGGGAGTAAATTGGTGCGGCGTAGTTGAGAACGGATCTGGTCATTGTTTTGTAGGTTGCAAGAAGGGTGTTTTTCTGTTGGCCCCATGTTCTTCCTCCGAGGGCACGTAGTATATTCAGTCTTTTGGCCGTTCTCTGTTTAAGGTATTCTGCATGTTGTCGGAAGGTGCCGAGTTGGTCTAAGACGACACCGAGTATTTTGGGTGTTTTAGTTGTCGGCAGAAGGGTTCCGTGGATTTCTACCTTGGGTTCTTTTTTACATTCGCCTGTATGGGTTGTGAAAAGGGTGACCGTAGTCTTTTCCTTGGATATGATCATTTTACGTTGTTCCAATTCTTCTACGAGTTTCGGTAGGAAGTGGTTGATCTGATCTTCACAGGTTTCAATACAGGGGCTTGAGGAGAGAATTGATATGTCGTCGGCGTAGGCTGTCATCTGCGTGTTTCCTGTGGGTTGCGGGAGGTTGTTTATGTAGAGATTGAATAAGAGGGGGCTGAGCACTGCTCCTTGTGGGACACCAGATCTGCATGTGAGACGTCGACTGCTTTTTTCTTGGAAATCTACCTTGATTGTACGGCCTCTTAGGTAGCTGGACATCCATCGGACGATGGCTCTTGGCATATTCGTTTCAGTGAGTTTCTTGCAGAGAAGGGATATGTTCACTAAGTCATATGCTGCAGTGAGGTCAAGGGCGACCATGAGAGTGCGGTCCGGGGGTGGTTTCCGATTGAAGCCGTTTGTTATTTTCCCGGTTATTTCCAGGAGTGCGGTAGTAGTCGAGTGCTCTTTGCGGAATCCATGTTGCCAGTCAGCGATTTGAAAGCCTTCCGCCAGGAATGGTAATAAGACCCGTTCGAATGTTTTGGCTATAGGGGATAGTATTGATATTGGTCTATAGCCGTTCAGGTTGCTGGAGTCCTTTCCTGGTTTAGGTAACATTATCACTCTTGCATCTTTCCATCTGGACGGGATAATACCTGTCTGCAGCGTGTTATTGAAGAGGATGCAGAGGCATTTTCTGAAGTTTTCACCGGCCATTTTGAGTAGTAGAGGGCAGATGCCTTCACTGTCTGGGCATTTGGAACCTTTGGTTTTCTTGATTGCTTCTTCGATCTGTGCCAGGGAAATTTGGGGAGCGTCTGTCCGTTTGAGGCCTTTAATTAGTCGTGTTGTGCTTCTTGCTGATTTGTCGACCTCTTTAGGGGCTTGTTTAGCTAATTTTCTGGCAAAAGCGTTTGAGGCAGATGTTGGGCAGAGACTTTTCCCGTCGTGGCTGATGGTCAAGTGCGTCGGTTTAATTGATTTGCCGTCGATAGCCTTTATCGTTTTCCAGAGTTTGTTGCCCGGTTCGTTGTGGCTAATTTCAGATATGTACTTTTCCCAAGCCTTCCTCTTTTCGAGGTTGATGCGGAAGGAGATTTCGGCCATTATTGAGGGGAGTGAGGGGTCCGTAGGATTGTCCCTCCTCATTTGGTCCCGTTCTGCAATCAGCTTCTTCACATCTTCACTCAAGTGAGGCGTGTATTTTGGCACCTTTCCACGGGGAATGTTGTTCTTAGCCGCTTTGGTCAAGGTGGTGGTCAGGAATTTGTGCATCTGAACTGAGTTGCCGGCGAATGGGAAATCCATGAGAATCTTGTTGATGTCCCTTTCGAAGCCTTCCCAATTCGCTTTGTTGTAATTTGTATAACAACGTGCGTTTGAGATGCTGGATGGCTGTGTTTCGACGTCAATCAGGCATGGGAGGTGGTCAGAGTTCATTCTGTTGATTGTTGACCAGTTGCAGTCGATGGCTATGTCGTTCGAGGCGAGAGTGATGTCTGGTGATGCTTTTTGTCTTGTGGGCATCTTTGAGTTGTTGAGACATACAAGATCGCTGTCGTCAATGAAGTCGCATAGTTCATCTCCTCTGCTATCCTCCGTACCTTCACTCCAAACTTTATTGTGTGCGTTGAAGTCTCCACCGACAATGAATGGTTTCTTTGCCCACGTCGGATTCCTTTGGAGGAGAAGGAGGCATTCACGAGGTTCTTGTGGCAGAACTCGTATTCACAGACTCTTTCTTCTTTCTCTCTTTCTTCTTTCTGTCTTCTCTCTTTTACGTGTCGTGGGCGGTAGCACCATCGGATGGGTTCCAGATTGTTTAAACATGGTTTAAAAAATTAACAGGATGATTCTTTTTATTCGAATAAGTTTTATTTAATATTTGCACTTTTAAAAATAAAACGGTGACGAGAATTATGTGTTTTCAAATCGCACACGTTCAAAGTGTTCCTTCCAGACTACAGACTACAGAATTCATGTGCAAAACGTTCAAAAGCATCAGTTCTTGTTGAAGAAACAGTTCTAAAAATTGAGATAACCCGTGAAGTTGAGGGCGGGTTCAAAGCGAGCGAGCCAAGACAGCGACTGTCTGGCTGAGTATAGTACACTCGCTGGCGTTCTACCGTACTCTGACTGTGGCTCTCGCTGATTCCGTGCTCACGAGTAGTTTCGCAGAGGAGTTGCTTCATGGAAAACAGTTAGCCCAAATCGATAATTATCAGTGTTATCATTAGCTGGTTGTCTTATTGTGTTAGAGGAATTTAGATTTCTTTCCTTAATATAGCACTCAGAGATACATATCAATTGTATATACTTGTGTTAAATGATCATTTTTCATGATGAAGATCGCACTCATATGGTATGGGAAACTAATAAGCCTTGCCGCTTGAGAAGTCTATCTGTCTTATTGTTTAAATATAATATGTGAGAAAGAGCCTCACTGCATCAGGGGAACAGATGCAGCCCATTGGCTAATGAAACTCCTCCAAGTTAACGCCTTCGCCAAAAGCGAACTCGGTCTGAAAAGCCAACTGAATTACGACAAGTTCCTGGGAACGATACAGGTCGCATTTACTTGCCGATCATTGTTTCATTTCTTGTTTGATAGTATTACATGTATTATTCATGTTTGTTTTTTTGTTGCTGAGGTGTTAAGGTCTTCCGAGAAGAAGTCTTTACCAGAAAGACGGTGAGATTGGGCCCATATTTTTTCTCAGTTATCTGACGTAGTGGAAGCCCGTTACGGAACGACATCGGAAAGCTTGAACTCGAGGTCGAGATTCCGAGAGCTTTTGCGGGTAGTCATCCCCGACGAAAGCGAGAGAAAAGAAATAGTGCATCCCTCAGGGGTTCTGCTCGAGTCATTCATCATTCATAAGGTTGGTCACAGTCCGTGTGGTTGGTGAAATCCAAGGAGCACTTTATAATAGGTTTGGTCAGGTCATACAGAAGCTCTGTTAAGGTATCGATAATTAAGAAATTAGTTAATTTTTTGGGTTGTGGTGAGAAATATATTCTGAAGTAAGTTATTATCTGAAGAACCTCCAAGTGAATGAAGCCGTTCTAAGGTTGGAGAAGGGATGTGGAAAGGCAAAAAGATTAAAAAGAGAACTAGAAGAAAGGTAAAATAGAACGGAAGCAGAAGATAATGTAGATCATTTTGGGCGCGAACATGTATGCGCCAACATAGCTGGTCCGGTAACTATTTAACCCCTTGCTTGTTTCTTAAATCTTATGGCTCTCTCATGAATGATGAGATAGAGGAAGTCCTGTATGCAGGGCCAGGGGTGTGCTCTGATGTTCTGCGACGAAAACCGCGTGTGCAGTGGAACTGGTGAAGGAAGGGTGCGGTTGATGGGCACGGATTCCCTGGCAGTGGGTCTTCTCGAAGCAGAGGGCCTCCGAGTGGAGGTCTTCACCGAGAGGGAGATTGGAATGCTCCCGAGTCCATTCACCTCGGTCGAGGCTTTCAACCACATTAGGAGAAGAATTTATAGAGACACGAGCTCAAAGTCAAGTGAATAGAGATAAGAAAAATTGAGAAGGCCCTTGGAACTTTCGCATAGCACAATCTCATGTGAAGCATTTTTTCCACTCACGGTAGAGTGAAAGTAACGCGTTCGATCCCGGTAACAGAGAGACGGTTCGGTTCTATTCTTCCACCCCCCCCCCCTTCCCCATTTCTGGATCAATTCGGTAACAGAGAGACGGTTCGGTTCTATTCTTCCACCCCCCCCCTTCCCCATTTCTGGATCAATTCGGTAACAGAGAGACGGTTCGGTTCTATTCTTCCACCCCCCCCCCTTCCCCATTTCTGGATCAATTCGGTAACAGAGAGACGGTTCGGTTCTATTCTTCCACCCCCCTCTTCTCCATTTCTGGATCAATTCGGTAACAGAGAGACGGTTCGGTTCTATTCTTCCACCCCCCTCTTCTCCATTTCTGGATCAATTCGGTAACAGAGAGACGGTTCGGTTCTATTCTTTCACCCCCCTCTTCTCCATTTCTGGATCAATTCGGTAACAGAGAAACGGTTCGGTTCTATTCTTCCACCCCCCTCTTCTCCATTTCTGGATCAATTCGGTAACAGAGAGACGGTTCGGTTCTATTCTTCCACCCCCCTCTTCTCCATTTCTGGATCAATTCGGTAACAGAGAGACGGTTCGGTTCTATTCTTCCACCCCCCTCTTCTCCATTTCTGGATCAATTCGGTAACAGAGAGACGGTTCGGTTCTATTCTTCCACCCCCCTCTTCTCCATTTCTGGATCAATTCGGTAACAGAGAGACGGTTCGGTTCTATTCTTCCACCCCCCTCTTCTCCATTTCTGGATCAATTCGGTAACAGAGAGACGGTTCGGTTCTGGTTCTATTCTTCCACCCCCCTCTTCTCCATTTCTGGATCAATTCGGTAACAGAGAGACGGTTCGGTTCTATTCTTCCACCCCCCCCTCTTCTCCATTTCTGGATCAATTCGGTAACAGAGAGACGGTTCGGTTCTATTCTTCCACCCCCCTCTTCTCCATTTCTGGATCAATTCGGTAACAGAGAGACGGTTCGGTTCTATTCTTCCACCCCCCTCTTCTCCATTTCTGGATCAATTCGGTAACAGAGAGACGGTTCGGTTCTATTCTTCCACCCCCCTCTTCTCCATTTCTGGATCAATTCGGTAACAGAGAGACGGTTCGGTTCTATTCTTCCACCCCCCTCTTCTCCATTTCTGGATCAATTCGGTAACAGAGAGACGGTTCGGTTCTATTCTTCCACCCCCCTCTTCTCCATTTCTGGATCAATTCGGTAACAGAGAGACGGTTCGGTTCTATTCTTCCACCCCCTCTTCTCCATTTCTGGATCAATTCGGTAACAGAGAGACGGTTCGGTTCTATTCTTCCACCCCCCTCTTCTCCATTTCTGGATCAATTCGGTAACAGAGAGACGTTTCGGTTCTATTCTTCCACCCCCCTCTTCTCCATTTCTGGATCAATTCGGTAACAGAGAGACGGTTCGGTTCTATTCTTCCACCCCCCTCTTCCCCATTTCCGGATTAATTCAGTAACAGAGAGACGGTTCGGTTCTATTCTTCCACCCCCCCCCTTCCCCATTTCTGGATCAATTCGGTAACAGAGAGACGGTTCGGTTCTATTCTTCCACCCCCCTCTTCTCCATTTCTGGATCAATTCGGTAACAGAGAGACGGTTCGGTTCTATTCTTCCACCCCCCCTTCCCCATTTATGGATCAATTCGGTAACAGAGAGACGGTTCGGTTCTATTCTTCCACCCCCCCCCTTCCCCATTTCTGGATCAATTCGGTAACAGAGAGACGGTTCGGTTCTATTCTTCCACCCCCCCCCTTCCCCATTTCTGGATCAATTCGGTAACAGAGAGACGGTTCGGTTCTATTCTTCCACCCCCCCCCCTTCCCCATTTCTGGATCAATTCGGTAACAGAGAGACGGTTCGGTTCTATTCTTCCACCCCCCCCTTCCCCATTTCTGGATCAATTCGGTAACAGAGAGACGGTTCGGTTCTATTCTTCCACCCCCCCCCCTTCCCCATTTCTGGATCAATTCGGTAACAGAGAGACGGTTCGGTTCTATTCTTCCACCCCCCCCCTTCCCCATTTCTGGATCAATTCGGTAACAGAGAGACGTTTCGGTTCTATTCTTCCACCCCCCCCTTCCCCATTTCTGGATCAATTCGGTAACAGAGAGACGGTTCGGTTCTATTCTCCCACCCCCCCCCTTCCCCATTTCTGGATCAATTCGGTAACAGAGAGACGGTTCGGTTCTATTCTTCCACCCCCCCCCTTCCCCATTTCTGGATCAATTCGGTAACAGAGAGACGGTTCGGTTCTATTCTTCCACCCCCCCCCTTCCCCATTTCTGGATCAATTCGGTAACAGAGAGACGGTTCGGTTCTATTCTTCCACCCCCCCCCTTCCCCATTTCTGGATCAATTCGGTAACAGAGAGACGGTTCGGTTCTATTCTTCCACCCCCCCCCTTCCCCATTTCTGGATCAATTCGGTAACAGAGAGACGGTTCGGTTCTATTCTTCCACCCCCCTCTTCCCCATTTCTGGATCAATTCGGTAACAGAGAGACGGTTCGGTTCTATTCTTCCACCTCCCCCCCTCTTCCCCATTTCCGGATCAATTCGGTAACAGAGAGACGGTTCGGTTCTATTCTTCCACCCCCCTCTTCCCCATTTCTGGATCAATTCGGTAACAGAGAGACGGTTCGGTTCTATTCTTCCAACCCCCTCTTCCCCATTTCTGGATCAATTCGGTAACAGGGTTGGGTTCTATTCTTCCACCCCCCTCTTCCCCATTTCTGGATCAATTCGGTAACAAAGACGGTTCGGTTCTATTCTTCCACCCCCCCCTCTTCCCCATTTCCGGATCAATTCGGTAACAGAGAGACGGTTCGGTTCTATTCTTCCAACCCCCTCTTCCCCATTTCTGGATCAATTCGGTAACAGAGACGGTTCGGTTCTATTCTTCCACCCCCCCCCCTCTTCCCCATTTCCGGATCAATTCGGTAACAGAGAGACGGTTCTATTCTTCCACCCCTCTCTTCCCCATTTCTAGATCAATTCGGTAACAGAGAGACGGTTCGGTTCTATTCTTCCAACCCCCTCTTCCCCATTTCTGGATCAATTCGGTAACAGGGTTGGGTTCTATTCTTCCACCCCCCTCTTCCCCATTTCCGGATCAATTCAGTAACAGAGAGACGGTTCGGTTCTATTCTTCCACCCCCCCCCTTCCCCATTTCTGGATCAATTCGGTAACAGAGAGACGGTTCGGTTCTATTCTTCCAACCCCCTCTTCCCCATTTCTGGATCAATTCGGTAACAGAGGGGCGGTTGGGTTCTATTCTTTTCCCCCCACTCTTCCCCCTTTCTGTATGAATTCTTTAATGCGATTATCTCTTCGCTAGAGAGGTTTCAAAAGGAATCAGGTTTTTATGATAAGAAAGCTGTTTTTAAATTATCGAATTTTCAAAGGGAATTTGATTTGCAAGATTCCAGCTCAGGTTCTGCGTTTCTCGATAGTAATGTAATATTAATACTTTGAGCTTTGAACGCTCAGTAAAATCTCCATGCACAGTGTTCGGTGTACCGCAAGGTTTCAAGTCTCGCTAGAGGCCAGATCCAGTACGATTAACTGGTTCTAGGTTAAATAGACAAGGCCGTTAAGAAGCGAGTTGTTAATAATAGATGCCTCACTCACTGTTTTTGAAAGTTCACCCGTTCATCGATTTCTTGCAATTTGTACAAGATAAACGTTGTAACTTGTCTACGAGTTTAATTACTAGCAGGGCTCTGGTTACACTGCCGCAAAGTTTTTTTTGTTAGAAATATCAATCTCAAAATAAACGGAAGTTTTTTTCAATGTTGATGAGCTTTTAAAGAGAATAATATTGCAGTTACTGCCGGTTTTCTGTCTATACCAATCCGATTACATAGGAACGATAGAAGTATACATTAAGTAATCGTATTCTTGAGCGATCACAATTCAAATTTATCGAGGTGTTTCGTATAAGTTTCTTTTGAATGAGTAGAACTGAACTATTCATCACCCCTGAAAAATGACATTGTGATGTTACATGTGCGGGTCGCACTTCACTTCGGGGTGCCAAGTAGTTTTCGCTGTTGTTTTTTTTGTTGCTTAGGCTTCTTTATACAGGCGCCAATGCCTTTAAACTGTGTAACTTAGCATTTGAAGACATAAGTAGAGCTTTAGAAAAAAGTTGCAAAGCCGGGTGCGAGTTGTCGCGGTGAGAAATGTCGTGATACGAAAAGTTATGGAAATCTCACCAGCACTTGTCAAAAAGTTTAAAGAAGAACGTTCATCCGAACGGGGGGCTTGAATTAATGACTAAATTTCTCCTGCCCTTCATCCCTCTCTTGCTTCTCATCTGTCCAGGCCCTCGCTCATAGCTCACCAAGCTTGTTTTGCTCTAGGTCGTCCGTTCGTTATTCTAGAAATTTTCTGTAATGAGGAAGATGATGTAACAGACGTTGATCTTTGAAAAAAACTGATTTTTCGAGCAGAAAAGTTAATAAGACTCCGAATTCTTGACCCGTCTACTGACTTCGGAAAACAGGACAGATATTCTGTTGACCCGCTCCCCCTTCTCGGCCCCTCCCCCTTTTCTGTTGGCCCCCTCTTCCTTCTCTGTTGGCCCCCTCCCCCTTCTCTGTTGACCCCCCTTCTCTTTTCCCCATCCATAGCTAACCAACACTTGTCATGAGAGTTTAAAATGGCCGTTTGTCCGAGCGGGGGGCTAAGAATAATGGCTCTCTCCTTTTACTGCCCTTGACCTCTCCCTTGCTTTTAGTTATTTTAGGCCCCGTGCTCGACCAAGCGGTCAGTTTTAAATTTTTTGGCAAGTGCTGGTAAGCTATGTTTCCATCTCCCACCCTCTTCCCCGGTCGCCAAGAGTCGTACGGTCAACCACCCAAGAAACGAAAGTTAGAGTGCATCTTGATGAGCTATGCCCTCGCTCAAATGAGCGGTCAATTCTTAATTCTTTGAAAAAGGGAGACGAGATTTGCTCTGCACGGCCTGGCGCAGTCACTTCACCACGGAAGCAATAATAAGCCGAATTCTCTCAATTAGATCATTCCAATTAATAATATTTGGATTTAATGGGCAAATCTTGAGATTAAAATCTTTTAGCCTTCACCTCCAATCGCTGCTCTGTTGAATTTTGCGCTGCGCCTCAAATTAGACCGCTGTGAGGAATTAAAGATTGATTTTTGCATTTGAAAAAGTTTACTGATTGTTTCTTCTGTAATTTTCTGATTTCTGATACCATTTCACTTGGAAAAACATGGTGTTTTGAGAAACAAGTTAATTAATTTTGTTGAACTGTAGAGACTGAGATAAACTGAAAATAGACGAGAAATTTTAGAATAAACAAAAAGAGTTCAACTAATCCAAACAAGTTAAATTATTGAGGATCTGAAAGTATTGGCAACAGGCTATTTCTTATCCAAGGAAACGTGGGGATAAGAAAGACTAATCATAAGGAACAACAGACTCAGGAGGGAGACCTATGTATAGCGTGTGTGAAGAACATACAACTATTATCACTAGCCTTTCTTGGACAGCGCATAGTTTCTACCCGCAGTGCGGGTTTGAGAAACGCCATGACTAGACAAGATTTTGGATTTGATATTAAAATTGAAATGTCAAAGAAATAATCCAGGGATCTGTATGTAAATAAAGAAATAAAATGTAAATAAGTCAGATGTATGACCCATGGAACTTCTGGTAGGGGGTGACTAAAGTGCAAACTTAACGAGATGCCGAAAAACTTTTTTTAATCGCACTCAGCATGTATCAAGCGGTGTTGTTCCCGAGCCTCATGACTTAGCTAGCATCACCTTTCCCTAAGCATAAGTCAAAAACGAAAATAGAAATTAACGCTGAACAAAATTTTTTTTATAATTTTGAATTGTTAGGCTGTAAAAATGTTTTTTTAATAAAGGTAGAAGCCTTAGCCGCGCAACTCAATCAGAGCGCCGCGTCACAGAATCACTAAGAAAATGAGAAATTGTGAACTAAGCATGAGTGAGAGCAGAAAAGCAGATCTCTGAGAGAAAGCAGACGATCAGAGTTACTCTGCACCATAGCTCACCAGCGGTATCACGACATTTCGCACCATAAATTTCACATTTGAAACTTTTCCGACTATTTTTCTTGTGCTTATGCTCAGGTAAAGTTTACGCTAACGAGGCCGTACAGCAATGTACGACACCATATACAACGACGAGTCACATGAGTAGAGCTGTAGAAAAAAGTTGCAATGTCATTAAATCCGTGTTTTATTGGCCCATTTTTAGTGTTATGCTAGTTAATGAGTTACGGTAAAGATTCGCCACGCGCGCGCTAAATCTTTCTCGATATTCTGTTAATCATCGCCTTCAATTTTACCTTTTCTTCAATAGTTCTATTTATTAATTTCAGAATTCATTGAATTCTGATTTATAGTAACATATTCTATATATTCTATACTTGCTTATGTTATTACGTAACATTGTCTCCTCCTAGCCTGATCTAGTTCACTAGTATGTTTTTGAGTTGCTCAAGGAGCATTTTCTCCAATTCTATAGAGCTAGAACATTTTATGATAGCCCATTTGAAGATCCTCATCATTAATGTTCTTGCCTTCGTGCATCTTCTCCAATCTCTTTCACATCTAGCTAGTGTTTGGCTAGGCGCGTTTTGTGCGTGTTTGTTTTGTTTCAATTAAACCAAGGGTTTAATTACCCAAGTTTGAGTGTGCGGGCACTCTCTACCCACGGGCACTCTCATCCACGATCACCCCCCTCTCCCCACGGGTGTCTCTTCTCGCGACTCGACTCCACACGGCGAAGCCAAACAAGACGACAAGCAAAGCGACGGCTGAAATTCGGGTTTGAGTAGAGTAAGGGTGGGGGAGTTGGGGGGACGGGACACTTAGTAAAGGAGTTTCCCAGTTGTGACTCCCAGTTCATTTTTCTAGCATTCTGGCATTCTGATTCAGTTAATTTAGTGATTAAGTAATATATTGTTATCCATTCATTTTCTTCATGTGTTTGTTGTTGCTGTTAAGTAAAGGTCATAAAAGTCCCGGGTGGCAATTTCACAAGTAGAGAGAAAAGGATTTATCCTTGAGTTTATCCGCTCAGAAATACAGAGGGTAGTACATGCAAAATCCGGGTGCGAGTTGTCGCGGTGAGAAATGTCGTGATACGAAAAGTTATGGAAATCTCACCAGCACTTGTCAAAAAGTTCAAAGAAGACCGTTCATCCGAACGGGGGGCTTGAATTAATGACTAAATTTCTCCTGCTCAAACTAAAAAGCTCAATAATAATCACTCGTCGTCATTGGTGAAAGATGAAGGAAAACTATCACTTTTCGAGTTTGGCAGTCTAGGATAATGAGAAGCAAGTTATATCCAGCTTGCTTCTCGATTATTCTGGATTCCCCGGCTCATATTTAGAATTTTTCGAGGTGAGATAAGGCGTCACCAGGGGTTAAATGCGACCGGACAAATTGATGTTTACATGTATCCGCCGAAAATTTTGAATTAAAAAATTACTTGTTGGAACTGCATACTGCTTTGTTTCTTTGACATTTGTATGACATGTGAATTTTTACATTTGTATTACATGTGGACAACTTGGAGATAACTTATTATAAATGAATATTGCGAATTATCGTTGTAATAAAGAAAAAACAATTTACAATCAATGAGGAACAGTGACACAGATCAAAATCATCAATTAAAAGGTTTTTGAAAAAGTGGTATTAGAAATGTTCTATACAAAACACGAATAAAGTATACGACTAGAAAATCAAAGAACGCATACAACTAGAACATGGAAGAATTTTTGCTACTAGAACATAAAAGAAGTACGATCCCACAGGAAAAAATAATTTCGTGATCTTCATGTTGTCCACATGTCATACAAAAGGTCAAGCTTTCGAAAATAATTTTGACCGGTTTCGGCGCGGACATGCATGTAAAGCGGAGAAACTTTTGAAAATAGTTTTTGACGTTTGTATGATTAGATTAATATTCACCGGACGAATAACACGTTTGAGCGCTTTTCTTAACTCTTCTGAAAGCTCTTTAAAACTAAAAGTCGCCCAAAAATTTTCCTTTTCTTTCTCGTGACCGGTCACCGGCGCGGACATGCATGAAGAGCGGAGAAATTTATTCAACTTTTTTCTAATGTTCGTATCGCTTGATCAACTTTTAAGAAAGGCATTTCACGTTTGAGCTGAATTTAGAACTTTGTTTAAAATTCAGGATTCCTCTTCTCCTGGGGTACTACTTTTAGTGGGCTACCGTGCCTTCAAACAGAGTACAGCGCGGAGTTGAAAGCCATCTACCTATTTTTCTAGAGTAGCTGCTGAAACTCAAGAAAAAATCTCACATTATAAAATTTTTGCTATAATGTTTTCTGAGGAAAAAATAACTTTTTGTTTGCAATTTTGTGATTTAGTTATGTATACATGTATCCGCCGCGAAGGCCGATCCGGTCACTATTTAACCCCTGGGCGTCACCCGCTGTCAAAAGTTAAAAAGAATAAAACTTGGTGTTGATTTGAGAAAGAGCTGACGGAACTGCCTCAGCTGCTGACACTGGGAGTGCAGAGGAAAGAAGTACTCGAGAACTGCACACTTTCTCAAGTCATGCAGCATGTCCAGCTCATCCAGAACGGTTGGTCTTGTTTCATTCTTTTCTTGATTGTTGTTTGATATTTCCTTCCCAGTTCATCCTTTTCTGAGTGGTGGTATTTGGTATTTTGTTCCAGTTTAATTCAAACATCAGAAACGAATTGCATGTCTTTGGCTCTCTTACATTCGTTCACCTGAAATAGTCCGGAAGTTCTATTTTAATATATTATTTACGAGCTAATTTCGATTTTTCCTAACAGATTTACCGTATGAGAACATAGCAGCGAAGAGAATTCTGCAGCTGGAATTTGTCCGCAACCACCAACGTCGTCGACTGGCCATGAAGTTGGACAGATTTCAAGCAATTATAGTCTATTAGTTGTTTCTGTTAAGACATGAAAAAAGTTAACATCCACAGTTAAATTTCAATGCTATAACCTCAGTCAATTCGTGAATGGGGTTTTCAAAAGTAAGAAAACGCATCACATCGTGCTTTCCATATCATCACCAGTGACACGAAGCAGAAGAATAAATGAAATTAGCAACCTTTGGAAGTCTAAACTCAAAAAAAAACAGATTCAAGCAGTATGCTCTTAAGAAGCATAGGTGACATTAAATTTTTAAAAAAAACTACCTTGCTCAAGGCGAAATTTTAGAATAATGAGAAGCTCTGCCTTCTATTTCTAGTTTTTATTATTTCATCGTAGTTGTTTGTGTGTTGGTTTTCAATCAATATAAGTGACTTTTTTGTGATATTATAGAATATAATTGATAACTGGATTGTTTCTTAGCAGAGATTTATGCTTAACTTAAAAAGTTTTCGAGTTCCTGTTTATTATTTTCCAACTTTCTTCTCTCTTATTATTTATTATTTACCAACTTTATTTATTATTTTCCAACTTTCTTCTCAAAAATCATTCTTCTCTCCTCCATCCTTCATGAGCGGAAACTTCTTTCAATAAATGCTCATCATTCTTCTGCTACTCGTTACCCCGGAACTTCTGCTTTGAAACAGCTCCCAATTATCATGCTTGCCTACTTCGTTATTTGTAGAAGACAACTCAACCCCGTCACAATTCCTCTCTTTCTCTATTAACGTCATCACAGTGATCGATAGTGAAAGTGCTTGTATATTCCATCCTTTCATTCTTAAACATTCATAATACCTTCCCATTCACCATATCATCCATCCAATGCGATGATAAAAAGAAACAAACTTTTTAGGTCTTTCAAGTGATCGAATACTGTTTTTTGTTCAAATTCAATTACACATTTTGACAGAAATGTTCTGTTGAGAATCAGTTGCGGAGGTAAGCCGAACCTCTACACTCACCTGGATATCGATCTGCGAACTCAGCTCAGCTACCATCTCGGCTTCACAACTAGCAGAGTTTGCTTTATCTGATGTTACCGATTTTGTACATTGCAAACTACACATCAAAGATACTAAATGATTCAAAGTGGTCGTGAAAGAAATTCGTTTGTTGCTTTCGTTTTTTGTTGTTGCTAGTGTTTTGATGTGAAGTTAGGTCTTTGAGTTAGTCCTGTGAAAATTTTTGAAAACCAGCTTCTAAAATACTTGCATTCGCGTTCTAATCTTGTAATTTAAAAATCTGTAGACCTTCTGCCTAACAAGAAAATTAGGTTTGATAAAGTTTGTTCCCTCGACAGATTCAACATTTTAAACTTTTCAGAAGTGAAAAAAAAATCTTAATAATTCACAAATCAGGAAGATTTGATATATATTTTGTTGGCAAACAAAATAGAAAACTTTTCAATCTCTAAAATATAAGAAAATTATGAAAATAAATGGCATTGCAGGATAACATAATAATTCTCTCTGAAAAAGACCTGATCTTCTGGAAAAAGAACGAAAAACTCGGTTAGCTTAAACTTCAATTTTTGAAAAACAAGCTTATTTTGACAATAACTCGGACAGTTTGTAGTAGAAAATGATAACGATTGCTTTACCTGCATTTTCCTATAACGGAAACCTTTTAATTACATGTGGAGCTCCTCCTATCTTGGCCATAATTCCATCTGTTACACGTAAGGTCTTTGTTTTTGGAGAATTGTTGTAATGCTTCACCAAGTTGTATCTTTTCTCTTCAATCTCTATGCCACAACTGTAACCGAGTCTGTTTTCATTCGTTCCTACTGTTTCGAAAATTTTTGCCGAAGAATTTTTTTTACTTTGGCTTTGGATTTTTTCTAGCTCCATTCTCTCATTCTACTTGTCATAATGACGAGCTGCTGCAGGTCTGAATCAGCTGGAAAAGGTGCGGCTCGAATGCTGTGTGTGTATGTCTTCCATCATCGACGTCGTTGCCGTGCCATGCAGTCACTTCCTATGCTTCGAAAAGCTCGAGAGTAGGACGAAAAAATGCGCTGTCTGCCAAGCGGTTAGTTCATTAGTGTTTGGGTAAACACTTTTGTAGATGCTCTTGAAGGCCTGCTGTCATGAGTTTCTCATCTTGTAAGCAAAATATTGTCGGTTCTAGTAAAGTTCAGTTACGCCAGTTAACTCACTTCTGATGGATTTAGACAGGGTTTCATTCTTAAATTGCTGAGAGAGAGAGAGAGAAAAAGATTCGATGTGTTGAATGATTTGTTCATCTGTAGCTTACTGGTATTGAGGCAGCTAAGATATTCAATAACTCATCAACTGTTGAAAAAAATGATAACAACGCATTTCTCAGGCTATAAGTCGAGATCAGTGCCTGATGGTATCTAGCGAACTTCAATCAATGAAAGGCGCCGTCATTCTCGGAGGTAGACCCCCGCCCGACATCAACGTGGAAGAATATGACCTTCCCCGCAGCACAAGATGTACACTCTCCCAGCTTCGATCCGGATTCAGCAGATTCACAAACTCGTATCTACACCGTATCGATGAGTCCATCCCAGACGTCTGCCCAACATGCTCATCCACACCTCATGACGTCGCACACCTGTTCGATTGCATTGGCGACCCCACGACACTCTCACTCACCGACTTATGGGAGAAACCACGAGAAGTGGCAAACTTCTTGAAGATGTCTGTTTTAAAAAAAATTGACGATTCATACACAGCAAAGACGAAGCGAAAAGAAACATATCACGTGGGCCTCGCTCTTCGATGACGGCTACAACCGGCAACAACAACAACAAAAGATCAGTGCCGGAGATGCACTTCAATCGATAAATGTTGCGGTTGGGATGCGTGCCTACACAAGGAGTTCGCCTACTCCTGTGACTGCGTCTCCTGTTTCGGCCGCCCAGACACACCGCAAGTCTGCCCGATGTGCAACCAAGTCGTGTTGACCAGAATACCCCTCAAAACGGGGTAAAATTCTTTCCAATCTTAAATAGAGAATTTTTCTATAGATGTTAGAATATTTTTTGAGATTTGATTACAAGTATATGTTTATGCTGTATAATTGAGGTAACAATGAATGCTTAATTATCTTGATAAAACAATTTTTATCGTATATTACCATTAAAAGAATTGGATCTTTTCCTTTTCTCGTTTCGTGAATTTTTTTCTTGATTCTGTGCTTTTGTAAGGAATTGCGAATCTCTATCATCATCTAGTCAATGTTAGACAACTGACACAGTACATGCCTGCTCTATATAACTGCATTCACTTAGTCATCAGCGTATCTTTCACCATAGGGGCGAGAGATTACTCTCGCTTCGGGCACTATAAATACGCCCATCCTCCAGTCACAGGAGAGATTAGAGCACATGAAGCTCGGAGGCCTCAGCCCACGAGCTCTTTAATTCTATTGTTTTCCCCTTCAGACTTTGTCCTAGATATCCTAAGCTTGATGTCCTTATGTTTAATTCAGATCCAGACCCAAATTAAAGATATACGCTTTGCCTATACCGTGCGTATCACGGTTTTTCCGTCATTTCTTCATCATATGTATCTCGTAAACTTATAGATCTATGTATGCTTTATAAACTCCTTTTTGTAATGTTTTTTTAACGGGACATTTCATGCGGGGAGCACAAAAACAAACGACCCTCGCTCTTTTCGCCACATTCTTTGCATTGAAAAATGTAGATAAATTATTTTTATTATAAAAAGCTGTTCTGATTAGTGTAGCAGAGTTATCGGACTGCCAATTGGTCCGCTTGTGCATATTATTTCGAAACATTTTTTCATAATAAAAAAATATTTTTATAGTTTTTGAATGTGTTTTGTGTACACTTTAACACTTCAAGCTCTTGCCCCTATCAGAAAAAAAAAAGAGTTTTCATGTTGTATTATATTCGTTTCCACAGTAAAGTTACATGTATTTGTGTACTTGAATATACATGAAAGGATGTGTGTTGGTTGAATTGAGAAAAAAAGTTTAAATGCTCAACGTGGCTTGTTTACAATCAATTGAACCGCTCGCTGCAATGTAAAAACACTGTTGAGAAAGTTGGTCAAGGGTTGACTCAATGGAACATGTTGCATTTCCACAAAAGAGGTGTTATTCTGATTTTGTAACTATGGAATAACCATCAGGTAAGTTGACCAAATAGTTGTGTTTTGTTGTAATCCCGCATCTTTCAAATAGCCCAAAAGTAGAAGGAGGATATAGTAGGTCGAGTTGGATTTTTTGGCCCTATTGATATTTAGAGTTAAAGCATATGATAAATGTCAACTGCTTTAATTTTTTCTAGGGCGACCGACTAAGCGATCTTAACTATTCCCGATTAGAAAAGCTTTCCTCGAGTAAAAAAATGAGAAAAGATTTTCGTTCTTCAAATTCAAAGCTCTAGCAATTGAGCCGGAACGGGTTTTCTGAGTTAACAAAATAACTTATTGAATTCAGAATTGCTTGAAAACGTACTCGGGCGATTGGCCTATTGAACAATCTAGACATTTTATCTTGGAGGAAAATTGCAAAGAAACTGAGTATCGTTACAGAGCTTGTATTGTAGTGTTTAATATCTATTCTCGTGAACTCTGCATGCAGATCGAAATTGGTGTTTGAATACGCGCCTTAGGGAGTGTACTGTAGGTGCGTTGCGTATGCGTAGCATACGGGGAGACGAGAAAGGGAAGTAACTCAGTCTACGTTTATCGTGCGTTAAAGTAAGATGCTTTAAGTGGTAGTATGAGTCCCGCCCACCCACCCAAATCAAGATGAAGGAGGAGAACGGTAGAGTATTGAGAGATGGCTGACACTGAGGTTCAATGAAGGACCTTAGGAAGTCGCGCCAGGAGCAATCGCTGAGAGCAGCAGACTCCGATGTCTTAGGTAGTTTATGGCTTACAGAAAATGTACGAAGAAGCGTTGGAATGTGGGATCGGAGTTACAATGGCTGCATGATATGAGTTACAATGGTATCCATTCGCGGCTGGAGTTAAGCAAGAATACAAGGCTTATAGTCGTATCTTAGGGACGGTCAAAGCGACTACGTCGCGAATTACAAGAGTGAAAGTAAAATACATCATAAACAAAAGAAGCGTTACCTAGACTGACCTCAAAGGAATAGGCTGACTGAGACGATTGAAGGACCGAAATGTGGGCGCGTGGCATTTCGAATAATATGCCGAGGTAGTAGCGTTACCAAGAGGAGGTGTCATCAGAGGGAGGCTCCATTAGAATTGGATTTAGACGAGCAAGAAATGGATAAAGTGGAAAAGGTAGTGCTAAAGTTATTGGACGAGTTAAATGTCTGAAGAAGAGCAGTTGGAGAATAAATATGTATAATACATTATCTCATTTATCGTCTACAATTTTTCGGTTCCAATGACTGCTTTTCGTGATGTTCGGACTGAACTAATCACTGAAATAGAAAGTTGAGATACCAACCGATGTACTAGGACTGTTCTTCGGACTGAACTAATCACTGAAATAGAAAGTTGAGATACCAACCGATGTACTAGGACTGTTCGCAACGACGACACAGTTGCACATTCCAGTCCTATATCCAAGTGTTTTCCAATTTAATAATCTGTCGGTCAGCCATGGAAGCAATAACTCTGAACCAGGTTTCCTATGGCATACATATGTACATACATAGAGCTTATCCCAGTTAGAAATACTCGCCCTCGTTTCCATTGTTTAAGTATATATAGGCAACCCAATATCGACGGATCATTTACGAAAAGAGTGCTAGCAAGCTTGTGAAGGAGCTGGCCGGAAGAGCTCACCATACTTCAGCTCAGAAGAAGAAGGCGTCTAGAGCATTTAAAGAAGCATCATTGGAGTCTTCTCAACAAGGAATCGCGCCGTATGTCAAGAATCTATTAAAGACACCATAAGGTGTGTTGTCAATATGAATAGATGCAATGTTTGTTTTAACAACTTTCTTAGATATGTAGCAATAAGACTATATGAATGAAGCAGACTGTTGAACTATCCGATGATAATGCGGAAAAGGGAACAATAAATGTGCCTTGTATGTTATGTGTGTTTCAATTATTCACCAAGGAGAGAATGTTATTGTGTTTCAACTGTACAGTACGAGTTGTTTTTAACCTCATGGTTTATTCACTGCTACATAATATGCACGAATAAAACGTTACACACCCTCATGGTTTATTCACTGCGGTCAAGTGTTCTACATCCCGAAGGCGGGTGTATTCAAAAAAAGGTTATATGAGACGACGGATGGAGTTTACGACAGTGGGAGTCAATATAAGAGTTTTTAGTCCATCACCGGACTCTTCTTTCAAAGCTGAACCTGCCTCCTTTCTTAGGCTTTGCTATGTTAACCTCTTCGAGTCTGTCGCAAAAGACATTCTATTGCAGCCGAGACCTGACCGTTGACTATACAGTTCAGTTGAAGACTACTGACAGTCTAACGAGTTCATGTGATTGGAAATTAAGTCTAGGGCTGCGGTACCATTTTCACAGAAGGCTCCCCAAACTATAACGGTTCCACTCCCAAAGTTGCGCTTTTTAAAGTAGAGCGGGTCCCTCCTCATATCGCGCCAGTAGTGCGAGTAGCCATCGGGTCCATCCAAGTTGAACTTCTTCTCATCGCTGAAGACCACCTGCTATCAAAAACAAAGAAAAACTCTTCAAAATCGACTCTTCAATCGAACTAGCTTTTTTCCAGTTTGTCGTCATTTTGTTCCTCGCGAACTGGAGACGGCTGGCGTTCTGTTGGTCCGTGATTCGAGGTGCCGACTTGCGAATGGTGCTCACGAGATGAGGGGACTCCTGAATCATCCTCCAGATCGTCGTCTTACTCGTAGAGACGTTCGCCTCAGCTCCAATTTGAGTGGCCGTCTTCATCTAATTGGACGCAATCCTCCAATAACACTGTGTAATGTCATTCAGTTATCATTAAGAAGCTTCTAACCTGCAGATACTCCTTCGTTCTCGTTCAGAGAGCTTCTCCGGACACCCTGGGTATCTAGCAGTCGCGTAGTCGTTCGGCAAATGCAGGTAGTTCTGGACCACTTTTGGCGAGCGCCGAGTTGAGAGGCGATGAACTTTTACGAGAAGCCATTGGCATTCAAAGCAGATATGACAAAGATATACAGATATGACAGAGACAAAGCAGATATACCTTCCTGGTCAAAAAAACTTGCATGTTTGAAGAAAAAAACAAGGGGTTCGCTATAATTATGAAAAGGCATGAAAATAGAAAATGTATCGCAACAAAATCAGTTTGCGATTATTTTGCCCAATATTCACTGTGTGTAGTTTTATTCGAGTGTACAGTCTGTCAACAAGTTAACAGCTCGTCTACGTCTGTAGTTTTTCGAAAAACCCTAAAAAATGAGTGCGCTATAATTATGAAACGCGCTGTATTAGTGAACAAAAAAAGAGAAGAGTCGTTTCAAGATATTTAGCAGCAATCTTCCATCGTAATTATTTTCTTGAAAAATCTTGGAAAAAAAGCCTTTCAGGCTCCGGTTATGCATGCATAAAATATAAAGTAAGATTGAAGAGGGTACACAAATCAATTGTGACAAATGTCATCAAAATCACAAACTCCTTTTAATTCCAATTTGATGAAAACAACGCTCATTTTGCTCTTAATGTCAATTTTTCCGTGATAAAAATTGAAAAAACGTTAAGAAAGTAATTCATATTCCCTCCCATTTCAACTTTGCGGGAAAATTTTTGTGTTCTTTTTATTTTTACGTAAAAGTCTACTATTTCTCTTCGAACTTGCTGTTTTAACTCGCTGGAATCGTTTTCGGCCAACTATTTCAATTTGTCGATAAAATAAATAATTGGCGCTATTTTTTGAATGTAAATTAAAAATATTTAAGTACTTGAATCACAATATTAAGGAGTGAGAGCATGTCGAATGAGGGAAACTCGGGCGATCTTTTTCGAGGTTGGTAAGAATATCCGAAGGAACCCTGAACCTTGGAATGATTTTATTCATTTCTGCTTGAAATACGTTGGTTAACTGTTGTAAAAAAAAATCACTTTTTGTTGTGATCAAAAAAGTGTTTAAATGTTTGTTGAGAGTCTGCTTGCCGGCAAGTGAACTCAAAGATTTTTCTATGAGTGAGAAATGAGTTTGAGGTGAAGAAGATGAAGGGAGTCTCCAAATCGACGCAGCGCAGGAGGAAGACATCGAAGATCTCTTCGGCAACGAAGAGGATCAAGTCGATGAAGAAGAGGGCGAAAATCTATTCGGGGACAACCTCGAAAGGTTCTCTATTTATGCAAGTTGAACAACCAGTATAGTAAGGGGACAGAGACGGGCCTAGTCTTTGACAAAAGCTCTAAAGTATTTCATTTCTTCTACTGTTTCACTCTGAGGAACATACATTCGTGTAGCATCTCTGTTTTCATTTCAAAGAGACCCTAACAAAACTAATTGGCACTTTTTCACTTTAGGCCCCCTCCCTCTCAGAGGTTCAATGGTGTAACTGACCGACCAAATTGGGTCATTTTCTTGATACGGCCTCGTTAGCGTAAACTTTTTCCTAAGTCTAAGCGTATTCAATGTAAAAATAATTTCTTTAATGTAAAAATAATTATTTTAATGTAAAAAATTTTTTTTTGTAAATGTAAATAATTCAGAAGTATGACCCAATTGAACCTCTGAGATGGGGACCCTAAAGTAAGAAAGTGCCAACTAATTGCTCCCTCTAAAAAACTTTTAGTAAATTTTTTGTTGCATTGTTTAGATATATTGTAAAGATGAATAAAAACGGATGAGGAAAGCATTAAAGAACTAAGCAATGAGTAACCCAT
Organism: Allodiplogaster pararmata; assembly: GCA_964056735.1. NCBI lineage: Eukaryota > Metazoa > Nematoda > Chromadorea > Rhabditida > Diplogasteridae > Allodiplogaster > Allodiplogaster pararmata. The sequence continues at coordinate 26,942,702 of OZ057405.1, forward strand.
ATGAAAGTTAAAAATATAGAAGTCAAGCGTCAGTGTTATAAGTAGATTATTGACTAACTTGTATTTTATAGGGGCCAGATTAACATGATACTGTTCATTGGATCAAACAATATCTCGGATCTATGTGTTCTTTTATCAGTCGCATAAGAAAAGCACTGCTTGCAGAGACTATGAAGACCAGCCAGAGCTGGACGTCTACTCGGAGAGTGGCCTGGACGATGCCTCTGACCTGACGGATCTCTCCCCTAATGCCCGCCGTGCAGCGGAGAGAGAGATGAACCTGCGAGACCGCAGGGGCGATGACGACCTCTTCTACGATGAAGACGACGAAGAAATGGTTGGCACTCGATAGCCTTCATCCAAACCATTCGCGGCCTATCAAAGCTCGCCAAAACTTGTCAAAAATTTAAAAAAGGATTCCTTCTGTCGATTGTGGGACCTAACATAATGATAAGCAAGTGAGAAGAGAGGTGCAGAAAAAGGAGAGCTGCATCATTTTAGGCCCCCACCGTTTAGATGAACTGATGTTTTTTTAAAAATAATCTTATTTAGTCATCTATGTATCGTACCCCTTGCTAACTATCGCGACGCCAAGTTCATTGGTTTCTGTTCTGAAGCAACAATTATATAGCTTTTCATTGCGCTCCTACTAAAACCGCAACTGTATGAAAGCGGCCTTGAAGACGTTAAAAACATATCTCTTTAGCTTCATCGCCGAATGCTCATTTGTTCACATTTCCCGCCAACATCATTGACAGAGACAGCTTTATGAGAAACTTCGGTAGAGGAATAATCAATTTATGAATAAAAACCGCATAGTCAGTACGGTAGAGGAATAATCAATTTATGAATAAAAACCGCATAGTAAGTACGGTAGAGGAATGATCAATTTATGAATAAAAACCGCATAGTAAGTACGGTAGAGAAAGAATCAATTTATGAATAAAAACCGCATAGTAAGTACGGTAGAGGAATAATCAATTTATGAATAAAAACCGCATAGTAAGTACGGTAGAGGAATAATCAATTTATGAATAAAAACCGCATAGTAAGTACGGTAGAGGAATAATCAATTTATGAATAAAAACCGCATAGTAAGTACGGTAGAGGAATAATCAATTTATGAATAAAAACCGCATAGTAAGTACGGTAGAGGAATAATCAATTTATGAATAAAAACCGCATAGTAAGTACGGTAGAGGAATAATCAATTTATGAATAAAAACCGCATAGTAAGTACGGTAGAGGAATAATCAATTTATGAATAAAAACCGCATAGTAAGTACGGTAGAGGAATAATCAATTTATGAATAAAAACCGCATAGTAAGTACGGTAGAGGAATAATCAATTTATGAATAAAAACCGCATAGTAAGTACGGTAGAGGAATAATCAATTTATGAATAAAAACCGCATAGTAAGTACGGTAGAGGAATAATCAATTTATGAATAAAAACCGCATAGTAAGTACGGTAGAGGAATAATCAATTTATGAATAAAAACCGCATAGTAAGTACGGTAGAGGAATAATCAATTTATGAATAAAAACCGCATAGTAAGTACGGTAGAGGAATAATCAATTTATGAATAAAAACCGCATAGTAAGTACGGTAGAGGAATAATCAATTTATGAATAAAAACCGCATAGTAAGTACGGTAGAGGAATAATCAATTTATGAATAAAAACCGCATAGTAAGTACGGTAGAGGAATAATCAATTTATGAATAAAAACCGCATAGTAAGTACGGTAGAGGAATAATCAATTTATGAATAAAAACCGCATAGTAAGTACGGTAGAGGAATAATCAATTTATGAATAAAAACCGCATAGTAAGTACGGTAGAGGAATAATCAATTTATGAATAAAAACCGCATAGTAAGTACGGTAGAGGAATAATCAATTTATGAATAAAAACCGCATAGTAAGTACGATCACAGCAACAGTCCAGGGCTAAATTGGAATTTTGTTCTGAATCAGTCCCATTATAAAGTCGTTGATTGCGAAACCGATTCATATTGATATGTTTCAGAAGTTGTTTTGTGGCCCTTTCTGAAAAAATTCTAGGTGAAGTAAATCAGGAAAATTTTTTCATCCATTAAAGTTTTAATTTTTGGCCTTTACCGTGATTGGCAGTATTTTTGGCCTGAAACATATTTCTTCTGCACTGTGAAAAAAGTCTTTCTGTGAGGAGGATGAGGGGCTTAGTAAGAATAGCTCACTCTCCATTTCTACAATAATGGAGAAAGAGCTATTCTTACCAGTTTTGGGCTCTTCTCCCTTCTCCGCCTTCTTCCGCATGCTAGTTTTGCCCCAGAAGCGTGGTTGATAGGATGACTTCGGTGAGAAATCATCTTCGATTCGTCCTTGTTTTGATAAAAATGATCGAACCCTCATCCCTATTATCGATTTAAAGGCTCCCCGCCGTCGTCGACGCCGCGATCTGCCGAGGGAGGATTCGGATGACTTTCCCATGGATGGTGAAATCCCGATCGATATCCTCGAAAACATGCGAGGCAGAACAACCAAGGAACACGTGAGCGACGAGGCTGTAGCCAGAGAAATCGAGAGAAGGTTAGGCCGGGGAAGGTGGAGGCCATCAGGGGTTGAATACGGGGAAGGTGGAGGCCATCAGGGGTTGAATACCGGGGAAGGTGGAGGCCATTAGGGGTTGAATACCGGGGAAGGTGGAGGCCATCAGGGGTTGAATACCCATGTCCACACTCTATTCTGGTGGTTTCTTTACCAATATTAGGACCAATGGGCGGCGTTTTGTTTAAGCTGAAGTCTCGTTTGTATGATACTGTATAGGCTTTTATGAGGTCCATTGAGATTTACCTTCCTGTTTTTTTTTCGCAAAAAAAGTAACTGCAAGCCTTACACGTTTCTTCACATCGATTGATGTGTCAAAAGTTATTTGGTCAGTATAAAATTTAACTTTATCGTCATATTCAAGTCTTGGTAATCATAAAATGGGACGATTTTGTCTTGCAGATTCAAGAACTTTTTGCGCGCCTTCAAAGATCCGGTCACGAGGAAAAACAAATACATGGACCGACTAAAGCACATGGCGGCGGAAAACAAAGAGAGCATCGAAGTCGATTACGACGACCTCGCACACGAGACTGGCGAGCAGAACATCTGCTACTTTCTTCCCGAGGCTCCCGAACAAGTCAGGCATTGTCCACAGGGCCTGCGGGGGAATTTTCCATGGCGTTTGGGGTGGGAGAGCGGTCTTATATCCGGTTTCCACCCGCTTACATTGATGAACTGGTTTCCAAAAAGGTCCGAAAAAAGTGTCATTTTCTGAGTGTTGAATGTTGATTTTTTTATGACCGTATATTGAACTGGTCATAAAAATTAACATTTGCTTTGATTCTAAAAAAGATGCCCTGTGTCAAATAAAATTCAAAGGGGGGTGAATGTAGTCTGGGTCAGCCTGGCTGAATACTTAAGGTTCTGAGTTGCCTGGAGAAAGCTCTGACGAACTTGGTGCTCTCCATGTACCCCTACTACACGAGAGTCTGCACGCAGATAAAGGTGAGCTGCTCTTTTTTCAGAGAAAAACTGTCTCCACAAAATTGAAATAGGTTTATTCACCAAAGTATGAATTTTTCAAGAACTATTATACAAGTAATACAAGCTAATATCATAACTGTGGAGAGTTTAACATATGAAAGCCAAAGAATAGTTCTCCTCTTCTATTTGTCAGTAGAGAATAAAATGGTTCACCTGGAATGAGTGGAGTTGGTGGCTACGGAAGAATAAAATGGTTCACCTGGCATGAGTGGAGTTGGTGGCTACGGAAGAATAAAATGGTTCACCTGGCATGAGTGGAGTTGGTGGCTACGGAAGAATAAAATGGTTCACCTGGCATGAGTGGAGTTGGTGGCTACGGAAGAATAAAATGGTTCACCTGGCATGAGTGGAGTTGGTGGCTACGGAAGAATAAAATGGTTCACCTGGAATGAGTGGAGTTGGTGGCTACGGAAGAATAAAATGGTTCACCTGGCATGAGTGGAGTTGGTGGCTACGGAAGAATAAAATGGTTCACCTGGAATGAGTGGAGTTGGTGGCTACGGAAGAATAAAATGGTTCACCTGGCATGAGTGGAGTTGGTGTCTCAAGGAAAGAAAGAGTTGACCTTGAGGAGATGAGAAAGGGAAGAAAGTTATGATTTATTCAACAGAACCGCATAAAATGTTCATATGAAGCCTAATTTAAAATCTTGATCCGTTAAGAGAAGCGTGAATGACTAGTAAAACAAGACTTGAAGTATTTATTTTTTCCTGTGGCGACAGCTTCCATGATATATAACCTTCAACAGCTAGAGATTCGAGAAGGTTCTAAAGCTGATTTCCCATGTTTCTTTGGTGAACCCAACTCGAGAAAAATGAGAAGAATAGAGAAAGGAAAAATGAGTAACGCTTTTAAAGATAAAAAAGAAAGGTTTTTCTGATGTTTTTTTTCGTTCTGATGTTTTGAGGAATAAAAAATGGTTTGCAGATAACAAACGGTGTTACTTTTATGGGCGTTTTCTCCGATTGTGCATCGCTCTGCTCTATATTAGTTCTCATCAGAATTCATAATCGCGTGCGTTTGAGGTGAGAATACGCGGCCTCCCAGTAGAAGAAGAAATTCGCCAGCTTCGTCATCTGCATCTGAACATGCTCATCCGTACGAGCGGAGTGGTGACTGTGGCCACAGGTTGGATCTTTCTGGCAACCTGTCATTGCTCAGTGGTCTCTGCGTTGTTCTGATGTTGATATTCTAGCACTTTATCAGTTTTCATTTCAAATATTGTGAATCATGTTCAAATATCTTTAATAATAGACAATCTACGAGAAACTAATTTGTTCTTTCAGAGTTGAATATCGCGAGATATATCAGTGTCATTCAGATTGACGTGATGTTAGTTATAGTTATGAGTTTGATTCGATGTTGATTGTTTTGTGGTCTGCATTCTTCAGATATGCACTATATTATAATATTGGCTGATGACAGGAATTCTGCCGCAGCTGGGGATAGTGAAATTCGACTGTGTATCGTGTGGATACCTTCTCGGCCCCTACCTGCAGCACGACAACTCGGAGATCAAACCGACCATCTGTCCATCCTGCCAGGGCAGAGGGCCCTTCGACATGAACATCGAGGAGGTTCCTCATTCGTCCTACTGCCGTTTTGGGGCAGAATCTCTCTCTCTCTCTCGTTCTTACCCTCGCTCTCTTGTTTTCTGCATGCTCCACCAACTTCTGTAGGTGAAGATGAAGACTGTTCATGAGCAAATGCATCAGTGTGTTGTGAAGAAGTATTTGAAAACAAGCAAAGCACAGTTTTGAAAAACGGTTGTTAATTGAGCGATCGAGTTAGAATAGTGACTAGCTCCCCTTTTTTTAAGCTCGCTTCTCATTTTTCCAGGCTACTCCGCTGAAGAGCGGTCGTTCTTTTCATCTTTTTAACAGTTACATTAGATATGTGGTGAGCTATACTCGAACCCGCAATGCGGGTTGACTTCGAGGGCTCTTCAAAACAGCCAGTGACATGTTTTCTCTGTTTGTATGACTCTCAGTTTTTCATCGGACGCTATCGGTAACTTTCTCTTAAGTCTGCAATACCGTAGTGATTGAATTTTATGATCTACACGCTACTTTTGTGGGTGGTAAGAAACATCTTAATGCGATTTTAATCAGCAAGAGCTTATAATAATAATCTTCCTTGCGCTTGTTCCCGCCTCGCGGCAGGGTACGCGCTCCCCTGAGATGTTCCCGCCTCGCGGCAGGGCACGCGCTCCCCTGAGATGTTCCCGCCTCGCGGCAGGGTACGCGCTCCTCTGGGATGCGGGACAAACTCACCCTGCTAGAACTAGTGGCTGCCCGCTAGATCGTTGCTAGTGTGAGTAGTAGCAATGGGGAGAGTCAGATTCGGGCCAGAGCACTTCGAACATTTCTTAACCCTCTTGGTTTGGGTGAATCTGTCCGCGGTGGGAGTTGAACTCGGGACTCTTCGCACAATACATAGTTGAAGATACTACTATTATGACACGCACGGACTCACGATGAAGAATTCGATAGACAGCTTACAACTCTCCGAAGATTATTTAAATTCGAAAGGGAAGGCCACATGTGTACTGTCCTGAGTGCAATTGAGATCAACATCCTGATATGAGATGAGGCAGAATAGGCAGATTATGATAGTATCATCACATGAGTAGTCATGAAATTATATAAGCTGAAAAGATGTGTCAGTGAAGATTAGCTAAGTACGAATGAATAAGGGTGACAATACAAGAAGTGTCCATGGGTTAATTATGAACGGTCAAAAAAATTTTGAACTTGCAGCACGAGTTGAAAAAAATTGGGATTGCAGGAAAGAAGGAAAAGGAAAATGAGGAGAAGAGAAAGATAACGGGAGAAGGAGAGAAGTTTAATGGGGGGGGGCTAAGATGAGGTATATCATTTTTTGGCGCGAAAATGGTTTTGTTACTCTCCAACTCTTGGAAGTGTCTAATTCAGACAGTGTACCACAACTACCAACGGATCACCATCCAAGAGAGCCCGAACAAGGTGGCTGCAGGGCGGCTCCCACGCTCAAAAGACGTCATCCTTCTTGGCGACTTGTGTGACTCATGCAAACCGGGCGATGAGATAGTCAGTCATTCCTATGACTTTTGAGGTGTTGACTTGGAAAGACCTAAAAAAGAGGGCGTGGCTTTTTCAAACAGGGTTTCGAATAGCGAAAGCCCATCTCAACGGCAATTAAAATTTGATTGATTATAAAATACATCTGAGAGCGCCGGAGGCTGGGAGTCACATGCTGATTTTTCTCTTTCGTGAAAGCCCCTGAATGAAATACATCCATAATGAATATATATGGTTCTAACATTTTTGTAACCAGGAAGTGACCGGAATCTACACGAACAACTACGATGGGTTTCTGAACAGCAAACAAGGCTTCCCGGTCTTCAACACTCTCATCCACGCCAATCACATTATGAATAGGGACAAACTCGCCTCCGAACATCTCACCGATGATGACATGGCCGTGAGCTTTTCTTGTTCTTTTCAGTATTCTAGTTGTTGTTAGTGTTGTTGCTACTGGTATGCTGCTTGTATCGAAGATCGATTCTTCTGAGCGAGATGCTTCTGTAAAAGGTTGTTGATGTATTTTGCTATCCTTATACTGTCATGCTGCACTTTTTGAAGGCAGACATCTTTTTAGCAACGTGTTCATACTATAGGCTTTCTGTATGGGTGGTCGATCCAGACTAGCAGAGTCTTCTAGCTCTTCGAATTCTTTTTTAGGTAGGGATAAGTACTCAGAGTCTATTCAAGAGTAAGCCCCCTTGTCACAGTCATGTTAGACTTGAATGAAATCAGATTGTTTGTAAGGGGGAAGGGCTACAGTAGAACTTCGGGAGAGAACCGAGAAGTTTGGAAGAGTTGACTGATTTTGAAGGTCGAAAAAATACCAATTTCGAGAGAATAATTTCTACTCAATACCGATCTCCTGTAATTTGATGATGATGATGATGATTGTTGCCCGTGCGGTTCCTTTGACGTTGAAAGGGAGGTCCACGAGCTGTAATTTGTAATTTTGATAGATAAATTTCACCTGTAATTTGATAGACAAGGATTAAGGAAAAACAGTAAAGTAACCGCTATTAAACAACCATCAGGAGTTCGCGAAAAGTTGTCGAATCAGTGATTGCATAATAACAGGCGATTCGTGAGCTGTCGAAGGATTCTCGAATTGCGTCTCGCATCTTCGCTTCGATCGCCCCTTCAATCTACGGTCATGAAGACATCAAGAGGGCGATCGCCCTTGCTCTCTTTCGAGGAGAATCCAAGAATCCCGGGGATAAGCACAGGCTCAGAGGTGACTTATATCGTCTTGGCCTCGATAAATCTCGACATATGCTCGTTTCGTCAGCATCATGGGTTCGGGGAAGGAAAGTATTTATTTGGAATAAAGGCAAGGGGGTTGGTCAAGAGATTATCTGGCTGATCGCCTTTTTTCCAGAGTTGCAGCTCGCAATGTTTTTGAAGATAACTTTGTATACTTTATACTGAAAAGCTTCCGTGTTGAGTAGTTATCATAATCACAAGACGGATGTTGATGAAGCAGTTCCGGAGACTTGTTAATCATCGAGTCCGACAACTTTGCTTGACTCACTTCTCTTGAAACTTCCGAGCAGGGATTACCAACATAATCTCAGATTTATTTTTTCACGCTTTCACAAGTAATGCTTTTGAACCCAAACATTTGACAGAAAGTGGTCGGTCTTTCACGTGCATTCCTTGGTCGCTCGAGATAAATGGGAATAAACGCGAAAGGCCAACTATCTTTCCTCGCATATTTGTTATTTCAGACACAGAAAGGGAATATGTATTTTCACAAGTTTGAACCATGTATCGTTCGATTTGCCGAAGATTGAATTAGAAAAATGAATTTTGAGGTGACATAAATGTGCTGCTTTGCGGTGACCCAGGAACGGCAAAGTCGCAGTTTCTTCGCTACGCAGCTCACACAGCGCCCAGAGCCGTGCTCACGACTGGTAATAAACGTGTCTGGCTGAGGGTAAAGAGCATGGCCAACCAACTATTTCAATCCTTCTGTACCCATTCCAACAAGAGCCAAACCCAGTTCACCTGGCTTCAGTCCGGCCTCGATAACTGATCAAGTGGGAAAACATAAATATATTAGTATAAGTGACGGGTATAAGTGAAATATAACTTCAGACGTAGGATTAATATTGAGTGGTAATCCATAATCCATAGGCATAATCCACATGGTTTTAAAATTATTTGAGAATTTTATGTCAAATAGAAGTAATTTTTCATAGATGAAACCTTTTAGAATCAATTTCTGCTTCCTATTGCATTGTGCACGCTCTATCGAGAGAAAAAATTTCAACTCGGTTCAGGGTTTATCTGTCCGATTTTAAGTCTCATCATTTAATGGACTCGTTTCCCAATTACTCAAACTCTCTCGCATGACGGCACCTGGACAACTGGTCAACTAAGATGTCAACAAACAAGATAAAGTCGTGCTCAGGCCAGGGCGCGTCTGCGGTTGGTTTGACGGCCTACATGCAGCGCCATCCGGTGACGAGGGAATGGACTCTCGAAGCAGGAGCTATGGTTCTCGCAGACAAAGGAGTCTGTCTTATCGACGAGTTCGACAAAATGAGTGAACAGGTTAGCAGAACGAATTTGATTGCTCATTAAGCAGTTTCTCATAATGGGGGAACATAATAAGTCAACCAAGCTAGTCCTGTGAAAGAGTTTCAGTAAATAAAGCGAATTACCTACATCTTATTGAGAGGGCCTTATGTTTCGTCAGTTCATGCTTTAAATCGTTCTGAATATTAGCTTGGTTTCATAATTGTTTTAGAGGTTAGAGGTAGAGACTAATTTCATTTCGAAGGCTGGTATAGTGTATACTCAGAAAGAGGAGAGCTATCATCATCAATGAACCAGGCTCTGAAATGGAATCTTATGATCAGAACAACGAGAATTAGCTCTCAGGATCGAACATCAATCCACGAAGCGATGGAGCAGCAGTCAATTTCCATTTCGAAGGCTGGTATAGTCACCTCCCTTCAGGCCAGATGCACCGTCATTGCGGCCGCTAACCCCATCGGAGGAAGGTAAAGATTAGCTTATTGATTAGTAGAAGTTGAAATAGTGATCAACTCGAGTATTCGAGAAGGTCGCTCCAATACTCGTCCATCTCAAGAAGTTCAGGCTGAGATAATATGGAAAGATGCTGAAACCCGCCGTGTGATCTACACGGCGAGTCCTGCTTGGTTTTGAGGCAAGAAAAATGAGCTGTATTATGAAGAAGTTTACAGAATAGGCTCATGAATCGATATCAGGCCGACTTGTAGATCATTAATATGAAGGGGGCCAGTTTTCACAGTAATCAGCGAAAATTGTATTTTTAAAGGAATTTAAGACCTTATTCAGCGTGGCTTCGATAGTGTTCACAAGGGAGATTCGAAGAATTGTGGAGTTAGAAGAAGAAATTGGTCAATAGGTTATATGACTTGATAAGGTCAATAGGTTATATGACTTGACAAGGTCTTCGGTATCAGGGTTCCGAAGAATAACGTTGCTACTGGTTGTTACATACAATCTTGTTTCTGAGGTAAACGACCTTTCACCAATAAATATACCCTAAGGCTTACAGAACTGTAAATGATTTTTCGCAAGCTAAAATATGTCCCCTTCAAGAAATTTTTTTTGTGTGTTCAGTCGTGTATTCTGAATATCTCAGATACAACTCCTCGCGAACATTCGCGGAGAACGTCGATCTGACGGAGCCCATTCTGTCGCGTTTCGATGTCCTATGTGTGGTGAGGGATACGGTGGATCCCGTTGAAGACGAGAGACTCGCCAACTTCGTTGTCAAGAGTCACATTCAGAAGCATCCAGACAACGCAGATGCCAACAAGGAGAACGAACTAGATGAGGTGATCGGTGGTAATGAGATTACTTTCACCAGAATGGACATGAGATCTTGAGGGACAGTGCAGGGGGGAACATCGTGAGAATAATCTCTCTCGCCTTGCGGCAAGTAACGTGTTTCCGTGGGAAAAGCTATAGAACTAAAATGATAGAATTCTCCGGGTCACTATTATGAGATGAGAGTGCGACAGGAATATTGTGATTATTATCGATAAGGGAGGTAGACAGCAGTGCGAACACTATGACATTGACAGATTCACGGCAGGGTGTTTCTTAGCACCCGCTTAAAAAAATTCAGAGTTTAATTGTTCAATGATTTGGACTTTCCCTACGAAAAAAACCGAGAAATTTTTCCGATCGCATAGATTTCAATGTTTTTAGGGGTTTTTGGAGAGCGCATAGATTTTTTAAACCCTCGGTGCGGGCCAGAGAAACACCCTTATTCACGGGAATTGAGAGCGAGGGAGGAGTCGGAGGGTTCGGTCATTCACTCTGAAATTGTATGTGTAGGTCTGGTTGAGGCTTTCCGCCGTCCTGATCTCATCCCACAAGATCTGCTCCGGAAGTACATTCTGTACGCGAGGGAGAAAGTTCACCCGAAGCTGAAAGATGACCAAAAAGGATTGATGTCCTCACTCTTTGCGCAGATGAGAAAAGAGTCACTCGTGAGTGAATTCATTCTGTTATTGAGGGCATTCATACTTTTTTTTATTCATCCAGGTGTTCATATAGCATGTTAGGCTTTGGTAAGCTCCGTGCTGAAAAAATAACGGTAACGATCCCTGCAGCGAAGATTGGTTAAAAAGGTAAAAGGTGAGATGAAAAAGGCTTGATTTTTAGAAGATTTAAATTTTTTAATAATGCAAGTTTATTTTCCGTTTTCTCTAAACGGTTGTGATGATATTCATCTCATGATTCATTTGTTTCTCCTTTTTTCGTCATGTCTCCAATGTTTCTTTTATTAATCTCTCACTTAATAGTTATTTTCGTACCTACTTTTGTTCAAAACCCGTATTTGTCATGATTTTCCCAGGACCTACCATCTTACGATGCGTAGAAAATGTTTTGAATTCTGGGCAATTCCATTCGTTTCAACGGTGTAAACATTAAGTTACCCTATTGGGTAGGCAGATATAAGCCTTGATTAAGTGTGCTGTGCTATGAAGTCTTGGTCCCACTTCAACATGATAGTAATGAGTAAACCTGCGCCTGACTTCATCATAGTTTCTTCAATTAGCGGGTTGCCAGGTTTCGTGGATGAGTTGTCGAGAAGTTTGACGTGTTGAAACACGTTGCTATGATCTCTCGAGTGTGTGACTGCTTGGTGTGTTGCCAAGGAGTCACACTCAGAAGCCTTTTTGCTATCAACTTGAGTGATTCTTCAACTGCTTTGTTTTCAAAGGGAAGATGGTCAAATCTTGGGCAAAACGGCGAGAAAATAGAAGCGTTATGAGTTGCCTGATTTTAGGCGACGGGAAGTGTACCCGTGACAGTGCGGCAGGTGGAGTCGATGATTCGACTGGCGGAAGCTCATGCCAAAATTTATCTAAGGTTGCTCAGAGCTGAATGAATAATTTTCAAATATTGGCTGAGTGGAGTGACTGAGAGAGAGAGAGAGAGAAAGAGATCAGTCAGAGAACTTGAAAATCGCTTATTTTGATGAGAATTTGGCTAGAGAATGAGGACTACAGCGGAGTTGGCGGCAGGTTGTTTCTTAGCACCCGCTCAACTTTTTTCGAGCGCATAGATTTTTAAAATTTTGGAGTTCAAAATTCCAATTTTTCAATGTTTTAGACTTCCGCTACGACAAATCCGAGAAAAAAATTTCCAAGTGCATAGATTTCAATGTTTTTCGGAGTTTTTTTTTTTTTTTTTGAAAAGCGCATAGATTTTTTTACCCGCGGTGAGAGAAACATGCCGGTTGGCGGGCTCTAGGTTGTCTTGAAGTACTCTGAGGGATGAGAGATGGTCTGATAGGACGTGTAGATATTCAAATAAAGATAGTCCTACCCGGAATAGCTCATCATTTCGATTTCAATCTGTCCGGGAATCTTAATTGTTTAATCTTTTTACTTTCTACCGTATTAAAAAAAAGTATTTCATCTCTTACATAAGTAACTGGGTACAATAGAAGATACGAAGAGACGGCCGGTTGTGACGTGGAAAGAGGCAGTGAACCAGGGTGTTTCTCTGACCCGCACTGCGGATAAAAAATCTATGCGCTTTTCGAAAACTCCGAAACATATCGAAATCTATGCGCTTGGAAAATTTTTTTTCTCGGATTTTTCGTGGGGAAAGTCCAAATCATTGGAAAAATTTAATGTTAACAATCTGAAAAACTTTGCGCTCGAAAAAAGTTGTGCGGGTGCAAAGAAACTTTCTGAAGTGAACCCCAAATTTGATGCTATTTGTACAGTGAATCCGTGATGTATGAGAAGAATTTTTCTTGCTGTGTGTTGTTACTTCTGACTGGTAAGAGGCAGGGAAAGAAGTGACTCTTCACGTAATCTCGGTTGCAGAGATGAAGTCGTCGAAGAAGACGTCCGAACTGCGATGAACGTCGTCCTCGAGAGCTTCATCTCCACACAAAAAGCCGCCGTAATGAGGCAGATGAGAAAGGTCCCACAGTCAATCTCTCAAGTGACGGAATAGTCTTCAACTATAGTTGGTAGTTATGAAGTGACTTTAGAGTCACTAAAAGTAATTGAATTGTTGCAGTCATTCCACCGATACCTCGGAGGAAGCAGACCCAATGTGGAGGTCCTACTGCATCTTCTCAAGCAACTCGCCAAGCAGGCAAGCTTCTCTTTGTTTGAGAAAAGCTTTCGTTGTGGGAGACTCCTTCTGGTCGTCCGCACCGAAAGGAGACACGTGATGTTCTGCTAAGATATCCTTTAGTGTTTTTCAGAACGAGAAGATGAAATAGACGGGACCTTTTCTCCCTCGAAATTAGGCGTCAATTCAGTGTGTGGGGGCTGCTTTGGCTAATTGCTTTCTCCAGGTAAAAAGGGACGGGGTCTGGTCTGAGACTCTGAATGGGAAAAGGATTGGATGGGAGAGGGACGTAAAAGGTAGACACAGCAATGTAAAAAACACATGAATTATAATTTTAAAAAAAGAAGAAAGACAAGTCCTCATTGTTGCCCATGTTTAGACAGAGAATGAGAATGCTCACCAAATCGTTTTGTGATCTTCTAAGTTGATAAGATATACATGAGATATATCGTGTCATAAGATATCCATTTTCAATCTCACGGAGATAAACAGGATTTAGTAGATGGCGTGATACAAGCATCACCTCAGTTAAGCAGATATTTATACATATTACACCGCATGATATACAATTGTTGACGAGGACATTTAGTTGAAGAGAATATCGGAACGAAAAATTGGCAACTTATTGCGCTAATTTGATCATATTTTGAGACTTGCGCGTTTCTTGCTGGTCGAAAAGATAGCGAAAACTTTCTTATCTCGGTGTGACAAGACAGGAGATGTCATGAGATGATTATAAGATCACGAGCAAAATAAGGTTGTGGACGAGGGGGGATTTAATTGAGACCTCTTTTTTTCTCTGAAAGAATGCTTCAAAACACTTCCTAATTCGAGAGATATGTTCATTGTGAAAGGCTCAATGGTTCTGATAATCGTGTTGTTCTAAACTACTCGAATCTAGATGTCCAGTGCTTTATGTAATCAAATTTATAGTTTAGCCGGAGATTACCATGAAAATGCAGCATGGACCTCGAGATGTTTAAATTCAGAAGAAAGCCGGTTTTCGAACGTGCCGTCCGGAGGATGGGAAAAGAGTGTGAACATCGGCTACTTTCTTTGTCGTGAGAAATAGGGGATGAAAAGAGGAAATTATGTTGCAGAGCCTGCGAAGTGAGATGAACAGAGTGCCGGAAGGAGATCCCACGGTCTCCTCCGTCACCATTCAAGAGACGGAATTTGTCGAGATGGCGCACCTTTTCAAGATTGACAACGTCAAAGCCTTCTACACCTCTGAGTTGTTTAGAGAAAACCGATTCTCCTATGATCCCTCTAAGAAATGTATTGTTCAAGCGATTTAATTTGCATCCCGAAACGCTGATACTTTTTAACTGTGTTGTAATTTGAAACTTTGTATTTTGCAATGTTGAAGCTGTAAGTTTGATCTGATTTTTTTTCTAAATAATACTTTCACTGCAATTGTATGTATGCGATTGGTTCAGTTCAGAATGGGAGTATGTATTGCGCGTTGAAGAAATGAAGTTGTTTTATCAGCCGTTGGCAGAATTGCTCTGACAGTACGGCATAGCTCATGTGATGATGTGGATGATATGGCGGGAGGAGGAGAGAGAGAAGTGGAGGGAGAGATGTTGCGAGGGCAGGATGCGGTTGACACACGTGATGAGTTCAGCTGCGTTTCACTCTCGGGAGAAAACCAACCGATTTCCCTTTTCACCTCCCCGTTCCTCTCTCTCTTTCGTACTGTTCTCTACCTTTCTTTCTCTGACATCATCTTTGGCTTCCTCGCAGTTATCACTTAAGTTTCCCTCTCTCAAACTGTAGCGATCTCTCTCATCATGATTCTTTCGCTCTCTCCGTCTGTTCCTCACCATATTTGCTTATGCTTTTTCTCCCGCACTCTCAGGTGCCTAGACTTGGAAGAAATGAGTAAACGTGAGAGCAAGAGAGAGCTCCTTGTTGCAACATTGTTTCACCCCCCCCCCTTCCCCTCCCTCGTCGAATCGTTCCTCTATCTGTTGTACTTTGCAGAGAATTATGTGAGAGAAATAGAGCAAACAAGGGACAAGCAAGCACATCTCTCTCACTACAAGAATCTTCTTTGCAACAAGACAATTGTCATTACATTCGAACTACAATATTCGCAAAATCCACAAAACACATTTTGCTCCTCCACAAAGAGGGGAAAAGTGAGGAAAGGAGGGGGGGAGGTGTATTTGATTTCGGCAGAACAAACAGAGAAACACAGAGGTGTTCCCCCCCTTCAGAGGTGTTCCCCCCCCCCTATCCTCCCGATCGCTCGCTCGCTGCTAGCTCTACTGGGATATATGTATGTAGACTACGATTTAGTTATGAGCAGAGCGGTGAGTGACAAGGATTTCACTGGCTCAATCCATGACGTGCGAGAGAATTACAAACTATGTGGTATAGAAATGTACATAGATGGGAAGCAGTAGAACAAGTAAAAGTATGACTGCATATTTGACTACTTCGCTTACAAAACTGGCGAAGATATTTCAAAGCCAATCACGAATCAACCGGACAAAGAGCGCTCTTTCTTTTTCTTCGTACTTGTCATTATACGAATAATTGAAGCTTGTATTTTCTAAACACAATTCACGGTCCCATCAATAGAACACGATTTGAAATACACGGAATTTTTTGGTGTTCATATACATATCTTCCTATTGAAGCATGTTTGTATCCTTTTAACACTTATTATTTGTCAGATATGTTATAGCTAAATTTGAATTTGTCCTAATACTTATTAGAGGTCGCTCAGGTAGGTGGAGGAGAGATTTTGACGAGGTCGCTAATGTAGGTGGAGGAGAGATTTGAATAGGTCGCTAAGGTAGGTGGAGGAGAGATTTGACGAGGTCGCTCAGGTAGGTGGAGGAGAGATTTGACGAGGGTGCCTTTGGATAATTCACTATAGCGTATCGTTCTCCGCCAAAAGTATCGTAGAGTTGAAACTAAGTTATGTCTGAATAAATCACTCCCATCAAGTTGACGTCTACAGGGTGTTTCAAAAGTACTGGCACAGTTTTCGCGCGCGCCTCTCGTGCGCTCCATGAATCAATCGACTTAGCAAGATATCACAAATTTTTCTCTAGTTTTTGTTGATTATGTGTTCGAAATTATAAATTGTTCCCTTTGTTTTGTAGGTGAATGGCGCGTCTAAGTTCGGAACGTTCCACGATTCTGACTTTAAGTCGTGTGGGACGCAAACCTTCTGAGATCAGCACCTTGCTGGATGTTGCTGGTCGAACCGTCTACCACACTACATATCAAACGTGGAACTCAAGAGGTTCGTCCACGCTCCGGTAGACCGGTCACCGCTACTTCTTCTCGTATCACGAAAATTTTCACGAAGCGGATACAACGCAAAAGGCAGAGAAGCATGAGGAAAATGGCCGCTGAGCTTCATCTCTCAGTAGCATCGATGTAACGAGTCGTCAGAAAAAAAGCTCAAGAAGTTTCCCTACAAGTTCCAAAAAAGACATGGCTTGACTGAAGCTCAGAGAAAAGGAAGACGGAAAAAATTTCGCTTGCTACTGGCGCGGGCCGAAAACGGAGACCACTTGACAACGGTTTTATCAGATGAGAAGCTTTTTACAGTACAGGCTCATTACAACCGCCAAAACTCCAGAATACTCGCGGAGAGTTCACAGCAAGCGAAAGATGCAGGTCGCGTCATCGAATGCAATTCTCATCCTGCACAAGTCATGGTTTGGGCGGCAGTCTCCTCCAGTGGTCGCACTCTTCTCGTGTCTGTGCCGAAAGGCACGAAAATCGATACTAACGCCTACATTGATGAAATTCTTGAGAAGCATCTTCTACCTTGGTCCCAGGCTCACTTCAAAACCAACAACTCGACTTATCAACAGGACGGTGCCCCAGCACACAGAGCCAAAAAGACTCAAGAGTGGTGCAAACATCATCTGCCCGACTTCATACCGGCCAATGAATGGCCGGCTAATAGCCCCGACCTCAATCCACTCGACTTCTCCATCTGGGCTATTTTGGAGGCAAAGGCTTGTGCAAAATCTCACGAAAATTTCGAAGCGCTTAAAGTCTCCCTTACCCGAGCATGGGACGCTATTCAACAAGAGACACTGCGGGCAACCATCGAGGCATACCCTCCTTGTCTCAAAGCTGTCATTAAGGCCAAAGGAAATCATATTGAGTGACTGTTGTAAAACATAATTGTTGAACTTGTTGATAAACATTTTTAATTATCTTAACCTTATTCTCTGATACTGAATGGAAATAGAAGGTAAAATCTTTGTGCCAGTACTTTTGAAACACCCTGTATAATAAATTTAAGCTGATCAACCTTATTGTGACGATGAAGCTCAAGTGTTTTTTTTATGTTAGAAGTCTATTAACTGTTTTCTTGACCTTACCTCTCCAAGGTCTAGAAGCCCAAATAAAACTGAATGAGAGAAGTCAATCATAAATTTGTTCTAAAACAAGCCTTTCAAAGAGAATTGGAGTCGATTTTTAAAGAGTCAAGTTTTGAAATTTTCTCCATAGAAAAGGCTTTAATGAGAAGAACTAGCAAAGCTGTACCAACAGGATCTAACTCAGCCAGACATTATTGGCTGCCTCACAGCGAGAAGACGCAGACCTTTAATCACGTGAAAGCTAGTAAAGCTTGCGGTTGTCATGGGAATGGCTTGGCGAGATGGTGTGAAAAGGTGTCTATATAGAGCGGGGACGAGGCAACTGCGATGAGTGGACAGAGGAGCTTCTTGCAGCAAGTAGATGATCTTCTCTACGGGGCGATACCGATGAATGGTATTTATTAACTCATTCATGACATCTAGATCTATATATTATTTACAAATATTCATCTTTAGAAATAAGAGAACACTCTACTCCTCGTTACTATCAAGCAACGGATTTTTATACCGAGCAGTTTGGACTGTTCGCAGAAACTTGCGCAAAAAATGTGTGATGTGGAACCAAACCGTGATGTGGAATCGCTCTCCGGGCGATGCTCTTACCAACTGAGCTGCACACGCACAAATAACATATAATGCACATTTTAAGGCCGTACAACATCTTTCCTTAGCTTGTTCGATATTATCCAAGATGAAAACTCCTAGAAGAGTAAGGCAGGGGAGAGCTGAGGAGACATATTTCATCACGGTTATATGTATGTTCACTACGTGAAGCGTCAGTTTTCAGTGCAAAATATTATAGAGAAACGCTTGTGCTTCGAAAGAAAATTCAGCCTTCTCCTGGTCCTTCTCCAAAATTAGCATTCTCCGGGTCCTTTTAAGGATTTCGAAAGGCTGAAGACCATGATAGCTTTTCCTCGTCTCCAATGACCTCTCAGTAAAACTCGAAACTCTTCCTTTGTAGATGAGCACGCTCAGCTCACATCTGAAGTGGAGAAGTGGTCGGAGCGCTTTCTACATCTGCGAGTTGTCGGTGAAGCTATCGAGCTGAAAACAGCAGCCTCAGAGCGACACTTTCATCGGCCATCTCTCTCCCGATCTCTCACACGCTCCAATCGTCCTAGTGAAAAGCGATCTACCGGCTCATGTCCAAATATCACACAGGTACCAGAAAAACCCATTTTTTACAGTTTGTAACTCTGTATAGATTTTTCGAGTTGGTTTGAGTCCGTCTTCTATAAAGGAAGGTGCGTTTTATTGCCGTGAAGTCCTATCCATTCCAACATATTCTTTCGCAGGGCTAGAAATACATGGCTATGCTTCTATGTTGCCGACTGCAGAAAATAGTAAACCGCATCTCATCGAAGCAAAGTTTTTTTACAGAATACCTTAGTATGAATACTCTCAATAATTTTATAATTGTGCCAATAATCCTCCATTTACATAGGTGACCAGTAGCAAAACTATTTGTTGAACCACACCTCCTCAGTTCCTGTGTGTTCAATTTCATTTATGTTCACATTAAAACGAGTACCAAACTGAATTTGACCACTAGCTCAATAAAAAGTAGTATTAATAACAATATATAGTCGGAAAAGTTGTATATAATATGTGAGGAACGTTCGTATTTATTTAAGTATACATCATAGAACGATTCCAACTACATATATGAGCAAACTCTGCTGAAATTAGGGGCTGGGCAGCTGGTTGAAAAATATATCTGCGGCGTCTTCAAACTCTTTGTGATGCCCGCCGTCCTCTTATCTTCTTGGTCTGACATGACCTTTTTTCATTTCACCTTGCTATAGATGGCTATCCGATCGAGATAAGAAGGTCGAATATGAATTTCTCGTTTTGGAATATCTGACACTTGTGACTGAGAAGTTCTGGCCTATCATGACACATATGAATGAAGTTATGTAACTAAAAATGTCACTGTAGAGATACGACCTGACTAGAGAGGTCATCTTTCAAGAAGTCAAGGAGCGACGCAATCAGCGTTGATTATCCCATGACCTCATGTGCCTCAACTTCTCATTTTGGTGATGTTTTGTTGCGAGTTCCTTGTTAAAGGTTCCGAGTAACTAATTGCTCTTTGAATGATCATTTCGAAAATGCATTGCAGGTACAACAGCAAAGTCGACAGCAGAGAAGAAAAGCTGAGAGCGGCCCTCAAAAGCTATGATTGAGTCTAGCTAAGAAATACGAGTAAGAAGATGTTTCTTTTTTTGGACAAATAAAAAACTTCCATTCACTTTAGTGAGCGTTTCAAGGGAGTGATGCTCGATATAAAACATTGATTCTTGCTTCCAATAGTCATTTTGCTATCTGGCATGACCAAATTTGATGATTTCTCCTACGATAACTATTCACTTTGCATTCCCTGTGCTATATTAGCATACTTGCATGTGATACACTGATAATGTCGCTTGGAATCTCTGTTGCAGTACTAGGGGATTAGAATGAATAGGAAGCGAGTGATAAGAGGGGCAATGGAGAGAGGCGATAGGGCTAAGGAAAGACAAGTAGAGGAGAACTTCCATTTTTGGTGAAAAGAGGCTCGGACAATTTTAAGATGGCTTGCTGGAAGACCTTGTAAGGCATAAAAGTGGAATTGATCGGGGCTTCTGTTAGCAAAGATAGCAAGGCGATTGCCCAATTGGCTGGAAGAAAGTGTCAACGAATACGAGAAGAATGATGTAAAACGGAAGATGAAAAGAGAGGGAAGAGGTGCTTTAGCAACGAGCCACGAAAAGTTGCTCTGTATCATTCTCATTCATTGAAACATTCAGCTTTTTCTTGATATTATCTTCTTCCCTAAATTTTGCTCAATTTTCATCCTCCCTCACCTCTCTCTAACTCTCTCCCTCTCCGTCTCTATCTCTTTGTTCTCGCTCTACATCTGTATGTCTCTCTTTCTTTGCCTGTCTTTAATAAACTTTACAAATTTATATGTTCACCTCTCTATTTTCTTCCTATATTTTTCGAGCTAAACGAGTGCATTATTTCTCTCAAATAATAATTTAATTGTTTTGTTTCTGTGATTCTTCTTTCTGTTCGAATGACATATACACCTTTCTCCATGCTTTCTCCAACTTTTTTTGCGCCATCAAATTTAATGTGTTTTCAGACCACCTTGTCTTTTGACTCTCTAGATAGAGTTCTGGAAGAATGACAAAAAGCACGACACGGGTGTTGTCACTTAATGAGGTCTCTCTAAGAGATGGACAGTAAGGATCTGTTAAGGGACCGGGAACATCCAATTTCTTGGGCTTGGCTATCAGGCGTATCTTTTTGACTTATTTTGATTTTTTGACTTTTAGCCCCCCTCCATCTCTCTCTCTCTCTCTCTCTCTCTCCATCTCTCTCTTTATCAACTCTCTCTCTCTCTCTCTCTCTCTCTCTCTCCATCTCTCTCTTTATCTCTCCTTTCTCACTCTCAGCTTCTATAAATTGCCATCGTTGATGCTTCTATCATTGTTTGTTTGTGTTACTCTTCTTCAGCTTTCCTCTGTTCCTATGACTTACAATGTTGTTGTTTTTTTTCTCCTTTTTTGATTTCCTCCTTCTCTCTATTTCTATCTCACGTTTGGATGAGCGAAGCCACACCCAGAAAGCAATTTTGTTCTCTGAGTACTCCCTCATGAGATGCATTCAGAATGGACGCCGTTCGTAGCAGTCTTTCTACAAGCAGACCACTCAAAGAATATTTGGGTATTTTCGCTAATGTATCCTTAACCATGACGTCAGTCCTGCTTAAGCCATGTCATGTATCGTTGTTGTTTTTTTCTAGGAATCATTCATAGTGCATATACATAACGCGCAGGTGTGTTCCAGAACGTTAAAGTTTTTGATCTCCAACAAAAAAGGTCTTTCTTCTCTTCGCCAAGAAGCTTCTGACTCTTGCTCGGGTTTTGCTATCACAGAAGCCATCATATTTACAATGAGTCCTGCTCTATCCTGAAATTCGTTTAAGACCCCTTTCTCGAGTATATCCTGATACGTCGTTCTAGGAATTTTAAGAAGAGATCCTCTTCAAAAGATAAAATTCTTTTTTATTGTGAAAGAAGTATTTATGTGCTGTCGTTGATTATCACCTACTTCGTATTCCTATCAGCTGTGGGTGTCTTACTTGTGCGACTTTTTATGTTGAGCAGACTTCGTCCTGAGCTCAGAGCAATGATTTTGAGGAACAGGCTGCATATTTATCTGATCGACGGGATGATCTCTTGAATTGACTGCTCAGCTCCAATTTGGAGAAGATTCCGAATCGAGATATGGTCAGATAAGAAATGTAGGTGATAAATAGTTCTTTATCCTCTTTCGCTTTCTGTAGCTCTTTACTATAACCGCTTTATGAATAACTCTCTGTTTATATTATCTCTATCTTTTATCTTTATCTACCTCTATCTCTCTTCCTGCTCCACGTTCTTTTCTGAACACCTTCCTCTTGCTTTCTTATTTTTCATCATATCCAGCTCTTTATTTTTCTCTTTCAATATATCTGTCTTATCTCTCTATATCTCTATATCTCTATATTTCTTAGGTTCTCACTTTCCCTTCTTTATATAAAATCTGGGTATTTTCCTTTCAGTCTTTAAATCTCTTAGACATTTCTTTATCTATCATTGGTTCCGTCTCGCTTTTTCGAATGTCTTTATATGTATCTCTTCAGATACGCTTCTATCGCGACCTTCAGCCTTGCCTTTTAACGTCTCACTGTCCAGCTATCAATCTTCCATGAAGAAGAATCACCTCATGAGCAGATGACATGAAGTAGTCTTCTTTAATCTGCTAAGACCTCCTTATGTGTCTAGGAGTGAGTGTATCGTGAATATTCTCGTGATGGCGCAACAGAGACACTTCAGAAATTTAGGATTAGCTAGTCTCACTCTCTCTCCCTCCTTTTTATCACTCTCATCTTATTTTGTTTTTTGGATCGCTTGAAAACTTGGTTTTAAAAGGCCTGACTGTCAAAGAAAAGTACGGTTGACAACAGTAGTTGTCACATTTTTCTGCCTAGATTAGGGTTAGCAAATTCTTCTGCCTAGATTAGGGTGCCTAGATTAGGGTTAGCAAATTCTTCTGCCTAGATTAGGGTGCCTAGATTAGGGTTAGCAAATTCTTCTGCCTAGATTAGGGTGCCTAGATTAGGGTTAGCAAATTCGTGTATCGGCACTATCAATTTAGTTTTAGTTCCTGTTTTTGTTGTTGATTCCATGGAAAGAATGTTGCGGTTTATGTCTCGCGCTCGGGGAATTACATGCGCGAGTGCAATGAGAAAGAGAAGGAAAATAACTTTGCCTCGTGACTTTAGTCCGTGTCATATTTGGTTGAGAAGGGGAGAAGGGTGAAACGAGAAGGGGAGAAGGGTGAAACGAGAAGGGGAGAAGGGTGAAACGAGAGAGAGAAACGAGAGAGAGTGAAAGTCTTTGAGATAGAGAAAGAAGGGTGAAACGAGAGAGAGAAACGAGAGAGAGAGTGAAAGTCTTTGAGATAGAGAAAGAAGGGTGAAACGAGAGAGAGAAACGAGAGAGAGTGAAAGTCTTTGAGATAGAGAAAGAAGGGTGAAACGAGAGAGAGAAACGAGAGAGAGTGAAAGTCTTTGAGATAGAGAAAGTAAAGGAGTGAGCGTAGGAGAGAAAGTATGGAAGAAATAATTAAATATGCGAAAGATAAACTCAAAGGAATTCGAGATAGAGAAGAAGGATGATAAACTTCAATAACAAAAAGAAATAAGGAAAGATCGAAAAAGAAAAAAAGCAAGAGAAAACAGGTGGAAGTCATGAATGAAAGCCTCCGGTTAAATAGTATTATCATAGACGGAAAAAGTGTCGCCAGCGAGCAAAATATTCGTGATGTTTTCATTTGGTTCTTCCGTCTGTGTTGTCCTTTGCATCATATCAGACAGCTCAGCAGATTTTGTCTTTTCTTCCTCCTCTCTGCATTTTTTCGATTTTCTCTCTCTTTCTCTCTCCCCCTCTCTCTCTCTTTCTCTCTCTCTCTCCATCTATCCAATTAAACTGCTTTCATAGCTAGAATCGTCACCTTTCTATTCCATATAGAGCCATTTTTTCCCAGGAAACCCTACATCACTTCCTCCATTTATTTAAAGGGGGAATCATTCGCTTTCCATGTTCTTTCTGTCAATACCTCTCTCTCTTCTTTTTCGGAATGTTGTTGTTTTCAGTAGTCGTACTATCCTTCTCCCTCCCCCTCTCTCTCTCTCTCTCTCTCTCTCTCCCTCTCCCTTCCTCTCTCCCTCCCTCTTCATCTCTACCTTCCTCCGGTCACATATGTTTGTGTTGTAGCCTCGGAACTTTCAGTCGCACGTGTGTCTTCTAGCATGTGAGAGCAAGCAGTTCATCCAACCGCCCTCTTTTTCTCGTTAGGCGACACATCTCTTCCATTCTCAGAAACTGCACACTCCTCTTCTCTCACGATGTTTCCCTATGCAGTCTCTCCACTTCACGAGCTCTCTCACGATGTCTCCCTATCCAGTCTCTCCACTTCACACGCTTTCTCATGGCTTCTCTTACATTTTCCTCTTTCACAAATGCAATTTCTCTAATTTCTCAATTTATCCTCTTCACTCACCATCTTTTCTCTTTTTCTATGTCTCTAGGTCTCTCTTTCCCAATCCTTCCCTCCTCTCTTCAATTCCCCGCCCAAATTTCTTCTCTCCTTAGCCTCTCATTCCTTCACACTCTCTTTGTGTTCCCGCTCACGCCAGTTCTCCTCTGCTCGTCTGTATTCTCTCGTGAGCAAGTGCTGACTCGTCATAGTCTCCCACTCTCCGCTGTTCTCTCTCATCTCACATGGTTGTCTCTCTATTCATTTGGCTCAGAGCCAAGAGTGCGGGGTGGTTGGAAAGAGCTGCAGTTCTCTACATATTTCCCTTTCTCTTTTTCGCTCTTTTAAAAAGTTATATGCAATAGGTAGCATTCATCACTCTATCACCATGCCAGAAGTTCATTATGATGTTCGCTTTCATGCCGAAAACATTTCATGTTTTGTGTGTTTGTCGAGTGACGTGTGTTTTGTTATGTCTCTTTGCTGTTTTCGTTATTATCTTGTTGATACTGATAGAGAAGCAGAACCTATGTGGCAGGAGGCGGAGATTCAGAAAATGCATCATTCGTATATTTCGAGTACATAAAAACACGTAGCAAACTAAAATAAGTATGAGGAGAATATAAAGAAAGTAAAAGAGAGAGAGAGAGAGAAAGAGAAGAAGTGAGAAAAATGAGAGAAAAGAGAGTGTAAAGCAGGATGAGAGAGTAATTTATTCCCTTTCCAATTGGTACCCTGGCTTTCTGAAGCAGCTATGCATAGTAAATGTATCTTCTTCTGCTTTTCAGCCTCTTTACTTTCTCTTCCTCCAATATTTCTTTCAGAAATCTCCTTTCTTTTCTGTTACTTCCTTTTTGTCTTGATGTATCTAGCTGTCGTTCTCTCTCTCTCTCTCTCTCTCTCTCTCTCTCTCTCTCTCTCTCTCTCTCTCTCTCTCTCTCTCTTCCGTTTCTTTCACTACGTTCTCAGTGCGAACAATTGACGCATGGAAATAGCTTGTCTTACTTTGGCTCGAAGCCAAAAGAGAGACAGAGTTTAAAAAAAGAGAGAGAATAAAGGAGAGAGATGGGAAACAAGAAAAGAGTGAGGATGCTAGAGTAGCGAAATGAAATGTTATTTTCCCTATTATCTCTTTTGTTTTTTCCTTTTTTTTAAGTTCTTTCTTTTTTGTGTTATTTTTTTCATATTTTGTTGCAGAGCTGCAAATTACTTTTTATTCTTTGTTTGTCTTACCCTCGTTTATTCTGCAGAAACAAGCTTTACTTAAGTTATTAGGGATGGAGAGAAAGATAGCGACACTGATAGAAAGAAAGAGAGAAAGAACTAGAGAAAAGAACAAAGAGGAAGAGAAGGTGGGTTGAAAAGAATTAGAAGGGGAGAAAAAAGAGACTTGAAGAGTGAGTGAGAGAGAGAGAGAGAGAGAGAGAGAGAGAGAGAACAGAAAGGAGCCGAAAATGAGTGAAGGAGTTAGAAGAGAAGGTGCAGGTGGGAAAGAAGGAGTCTCGTGATCTGCATGCAACGGATCACGGGTTAACACTTTTCGTCTCTCTCTCTCTCTCTCTCTCTCTCTCTCTCTCTCTATCTATCTATCTATTTATCTCTCTCTCTCTTCCTCTCTTCGCTCTTCCTTTATCCTTATTTTTAGATCAGTATTTGTCTCTCATCTTTTCATCTTTTTCTCACGGCAATTCGACTCTTTTCAAATTTTTTGTGCTTGTTCTTTATAACTGTTCTCTTTCAATCTTTTCTAAATTTCTCTTTTTTCTCTCCATCTCTTCCACTATTGCCTTATTCCCTGTATGGGAGTTCCTTTCCATTATCCATGGTTTTCCTTTCTTCTTCTCCAAAAAGGAGAAGTTTTTGTTCTCTTCATTTGCATCGGAAGATTTTCTCATTAAGTTCATTCTCGCAAGAGCCCGTTTCCAAGTCAAGCTCCTTTCTGCCTCTGTGCTTCATTCTCTCTACTCCAGTTTACTCCATTTGCTATTGGTGACGTGAGGCCGGCCGCGCCCTTCCTTCCGAGTGAATTTCATCGTCGCGAGCAGCTCCCCCTACATAACATGACCATGGGAGGATTCTCCTCTCTCGATGCCAACCACTCCTCCTTCCACTCTTCTGCTTCCATTGAACAAGAGCGTCAGTAGTCCAACATTTCCTAGTGTTTTCTCTACACTATTTCTCTAACTGACTGTTTTCTCTCTCTCCTCTCCTTCCCCCCCTCTCTCTCCTCTAACCATCATAAATGCGCATTCCTCAGCCAATTGAAGATTCTTTTGAGAGCCATCACTTACTTCCACCCCCACCTCTCGACAGCCTACCAACTCTAACTTCTTAGATATTTCCATCGGAGCCGCTAAAATGCACCCTTGAGCTCTTCTCGTGTAGATCACTTTGAACTTCATTATATCTTGTTTTTCTAAGATATTCTCAACTCTATTATGATTTATTTTAAGCCTCTTATGTGTGATATCATATGTGATCAAGCGTTAAATGAAACCGGTCAAATATGTACATGTTTTTACGCGCAGAGCGAGTCGGAAAAGGGATGTGGAAAAGCAAAAAGGATGAAAAGAGAAGTAGAGAAAAATTAAAATAGAACAGAACAAGAAGAGACTATGGATCGTACTCGGCGCGAACATGTATGCGCCAACATAGCCGGGCCGGTAACTATTTAACCCCTGTATGTGATATATATCTCCCCAAACCTAATATTCTTGATATCTGCGAGTTTTTACATAGGTAAAACCCCTTTTTCCGCCCTATACACAGGGGTCAAACGCATCAGCTCCTCGCACAAACTATATTTGTTTTGAGCTGTAAACGCCTCATCTGATAAGGTTAGAGATTTTGGAAGGGTTGACCCGCAGGCAAACTAGAAGACTGGGCAAGATAGAAATACGGTTTTTCTCTCAACATTTCTTCTCGGGTCTTCCAAAACTTTCTGAAAAAATTATAATCAAAAACCCATTCCCCTCTTTTAGGTATGAAAATGTTCAATGTTTTGCTAAAAAGCTCCTTGGTCAAAAAACTATGTACTGCTTTTTTCATTAAGTTTATCTTTGATTGGTGACTACGCAATGTTTCGATAACTAACTCATTTTTGCCCTAACCCTTCATGATTGAAGCGTATCTAGTTTATTCTCATGAGGTTACATATGCTCTAAACAGTTTATTCTCATGAGGTCATGTGCTTACATTGAGGAGTTGGGGAAAAATTGATCTTCTTTCATTAGACCTTATACCTATCAGATTCAGGTTATGGAGGGCTATAAGAGAAGGAAACACATTCCTGCTCTTTCTTTTTTGTATCCTACATACTCTCTCTTACCTGCGCGTTCAAGCACTGCTCACCAGAATAAAAGTGTTATTCTCTCTTTTAGCTTCTGCTGGCCTCCCATCTCCTACCAGCTATTGCTTCTGGGATACAAGGAAACCAACCCTTTGCTGTTTCACTGTATCAATTCCTCTCAGAACACCAACCTCATCCTAAACATGAGCTTTGATGAGAAAGAGGAAAGAAAGAGAGAGATTGAGATGAAGTTTGGGGAACACATTCCTGCTCAACTTCCCCGACCACATTCCATTCATAGTTTGCTCTCCTTCCCCCTTCATTTCAACGCAAGCCCATCTCCTTTCCTTTCTCTCACATCTCTCTCTCCCTGTTGTTCACTTTGAAAATGAGCTTCTTTCCAGCTTTCGCCTACTGCGAGTTCAAGAAGAACTACCGGCTGGGACCCGAGATCGGCCGCGGCGGCTTTGGCACTGTTTACACGGCCTTTCGAAGCGACGGTGCCATCGTGGCCGTCAAGTTCGTCGCTCGCGACAATGTCACAGAATGGGCTTGCCACGAGGGTCGGACGGTCCCCCTGGAGCTGGTACTTCTGCTCAAGTGCAGCCACATCGAGGGAGTCGTAAAGGTGCTCAGCTGGCACGAGAGACACGATGGATTCCTCATTGTCATGCAGCGGCCAGCCGACTCATGCGACCTATTCGATTTCATCTCCGAGGAAGGACCACTCTCCGAAAGCGTCGCAAGGAACTTTCTAAGACAGGTTATTTTTTCTACTCTTTCTATTTCTCGTGTCATACTTAACAAAGGCTGTTGTTATTGTGAATTAAACACACCAAGAACTAAACTCTAAACAGTTGCAAATAGCCGAGCTGATAAAAGGTCTAACTACGTTAGTGAGAGCGCGACTTTAGCGATTGGCTAAACTCGCTTATCAAGTTTTTTTGCAGGTTTTGACTGCTGCCATGAAGTTCAAGAAATTGGGCATCTACCACAGAGACATCAAGGACGAAAATATCATCGTAGACAGGGCAACATTGAAACTGAACCTGATCGACTTCGGGTCAGGTGCCTTCGCCAAGGATGGGCACTATACCGATTTTGAAGGTTGGAGAGATTTTTAGTCATATACTCTGGCGGGATGGAAGAGAGAAGAAGGGCTTTTGCTTGCTTTCTTCTGCCTATGGATATGGGAGAGAAACGCTCACTTCTTTCCTAGCATATCTTTTCGTTAGTGCTTCTATTTTGAACACAGCCAACAGCTAAATACTCTTTCGCTCAAGGATGCTAGCTAGCACAGCAGTTCTCTTCCTATTTCCCTTCCCCCTTTTCTCTCGCGATCTCTCTCACGCGCATCTTCACTTATCTCGCACTTTTCTTTATTACTTCCGCTCTCGACTATTCCATGTTTTTAATTCATCAAAGCCATTTCCCAATGGGGAAGTTCTCTCAAACACTGACTCATTCTCGCGTCATATCTATGATGGAGAAGAAAAAACTAACGGAAATACACGAGTAGCACGGGAAAAGAACGTGGTTGACCTTGGCAGTGGGCCAAGACGTTCTTGTCTCCGAATTTCTCGCAACTCTCTTCTTAACGCACACTCTCTCTCTCACCGGGGTGGTAGAGACTGGTACACTCTCTGCTGCGCGACTTCCACTCTTGGACAAATAGTTCCCTCGCGGAATGTGGTGAGAAGGGAAGTGAGAGGGATAGAGAGAGAGAGAGAGAGAGAGAGAGAGAGAGAGAGAGAGAAAGGTTGATAGGCGACACGTGACCTTAGTTCTCTGTTCAAGATCAGCATCTGCATTCAGCTCAATTGACCTCTTTCCTCATTAGAATGTAGGCTCATGATGTGGCTGACTGTGCCTGGACGACATTGTGGTCACGGGTTGAGAACTTCTGCTTTAAAAAGCGGAATAGCACTCCGATTCTTCTAAAGCCGGTCCTAAACACTTGGAGAAAACATTATTGTTTGCAGGAACCCGTGTGTACTCGCCGCCTGAATGGATCGAGCGAGGCTCCTACGACGGAGAAGAGGCTACTGTATGGAGCATAGGAATACTTTTATATGACATGGTGTGCGGCGACATTCCGTTCCGGAAAGATACCGAAATTCTCTCAGGACATCTACGATGGCGAGGCGTCATCTCTCCTCGTACGTTGATTACCAACTTGTTACTTTCTGACCGTTAGAAGTTGTTAGTTTCGAATTATAATATCACAATTTTTAATGATTAATAAAGATGACATTCAACAAGGACTGGCATATTTTTATCAATTGAGTCCGGGGCCTAAATGACAGAAGAAATGAGAGATAAACCACAACCCCTTTCTAACAAGTCCTCGGCCTGTATCAATATGTTTAAGAGGGAGAGATTGAGACTTCTTTAGAATGATTGCGTAGTCATCGTTCAGTACGACACAAAATGTACTGTAATGCCTTTCAGAGTGCAAGGACCTCATCAGAAGATGCCTATCCGTCAACTCGCAGATTCGTCCGAAGCTTGCTGATCTCTTCAAGCATCCCTGGCTGAGAGCCCAGAAGCCTTCACAGCTACCCCCCTCATCCTCTGTTTCACTCAGCAAGCGACCCAATAATTTTTCCGTCTTCTGCACCCAAGAGCCTTCGACGTCGTCAGCTCGCGATAGCGATGCTTCCTCACGGGATGCTACCATCTCGACATCCTTCTCACGGGATGCTACCATCTCAACATCCTCCACAAGGGAAGCCGTTGTCTTAACACCTTCTGCTCCTCGATTCATTGTCGCGACTGAACGAGTCAACCACCCGATACCATTCGGAAGCTGGCCGCGTCTCTCGCCGCCTACCGCCGCTCCCCCGAAGCCGCTTCACGGGCTGCCTCGGTACTGCAAAACCCTCTCACAGGGCGAACATCGCTCAGCTTGCTCCTCTGGCTACGGGACGTCGACGATGTCTTCGCCGCCCTCCGGTTCCGCGACCGAAGGCTGCGCACTCATGCTAGGCTCATATTGAGGGATGCTGAGAAGAAATTTCTTATTCATGTACATATATATGCATATTCTGAATAGAAACATCATTCCCACAAAGTAATAAGACTCAATTTGATTGGATTTGATCGGTGTACGGACGCGTACCCTTTAGTACTAAAATGATTGTTCCACCCTGTTCCTTTTCTTGGGCATTTGGTTGAACCCGTACCCTTTAGTACTAAAATGATTGTTCCACCCTGTACTACAGAGATTATTGGGCATTTGGTTGAACCAATTTCACCTTCACTCACATCCTTCTGTTAGGAATGTACATAATCTTTTTTCAAAATCAAAAATATACTCATGTACATAGACATACTTATATTGACACGTTATCCCCTACCATAGTGCGCGTTGTTGCCTCTTCCTATTTCCCGCCCTACAATAACACAGTGAAAGCCACAGATTGCAAACGAAAAGAGAGAAATATTGAGAGGGATTCTTCAGATAGCCCATTACTACAGAGATTATTTAACTTATTGTACATACGTCTAATTAGCTTTACTAATTTATCAGAGATATTGTAGTTATTCGCATATATCCACATTTATACCGTATATCTCGAATGTTGAACGAGTTTTCGCTCCAAGAGCACCTCGTGTCCCTCACCGATGAAGGCCCCTTTTCCCCGATGCCCTCTGAGCGGTCTTCTGAACTCGTTTCTTTCTCGGTTTTGCAGTGATGTTCATTGTTGCATAGGCCACGCCTTTACCAATTCCTTACATCCCCGTGACTCTCGCATTCTCTTTCTCTGTTTATTGAAACTAATTCAAAACACTATAAAACTTGAACTATGAATAAATACTCTTTAAACAACAAGCGCGTGATGAGCTCGTGCCCTTCTTAACACTTTGCATTGTCATTTTTGAAGGACACTCAGCAACACATATCAACAATTTACTCAACAACGAAACGATTGCTCAAGCTTTGAGATTTCTGGGTAGAGTAGGGGAAAAGGTGAGGGGTGAGATATGTGGTTGATTCATCAGCTCTTGGCTACATCTTCTTTCAGCATGACTGTTCGATTGAAGACGAGCTGTAAAGAACAGATAAAATTGTACACAAATACTATTTGCTGGGCAGAGCAGCAACTGCAGCTTCAACACACCGATAGCCAATCTGATATATCTCTTCTTTTCACCTTTCCTCGCTCTCAATTCATTTTCCTCTCTCTCTCTCTCTCTCTCTCTCTCACTCAATCTACCACGTTTCTCTGCCCTCACAAGAATCCGCTTAATCTCCGTCCCCATCAATCTTCGAGTGACGAGAGAGAGTTTTCCACATTCATGAGCACATTCTTCTTTGCCTTGAGCTATTGCTCTCTATCTCTTTCCGTCTTTCTTTCCATTTTCCAGTCGATTATCCTCTCACCCTTCCGGCAGCCGAGTCCCTTCCGGCAGCCGAGTCCGGATCCACGCAGAAATATCCGATACGCTCGAATTGGAATCGGTCGTAGACAGAGGCCCCTTCCAGGTACTTATCCATGTACACTCCATGCAGTACCATCAGAGAATTCTGAAGCGGAGACCTTCCTTATACACTGCGAACAACATCTTTCACAATAAATCTTAGAAGTGACAATTTTTCTGATTTTTAAGCAAAACGAAACCGAGATTCTTACTTTATATGAGGAAATAGTAGGATAGCTGGAAGGATAGCTGGAAGATATAATAGATATGAGGGAAGAGTAGGATAGCTGGAAGATATAATAGACCATCATCAATGCTCTGTAACTTTTGAAAAAAAACTTTAAGGTCCCAAATAAAACGTGTCACATCCGACTAAACGTGTTCAGTTTGGATATACATATGTCTTCAAGGCTCTTCCGGACAGCGGAGCCTTACTGACTCGACCCAAATAAATAGCGGGTTGACAGTACCTGATCGATGACTCGTAGGCAGACTGGTTTAGCCAACTAGACTTGATGAATGTGGTTGAGGGGCGGGAGCGGGGTGGGGGTGGAGGGGGAAGAAACATGACTACTAGCCTTGTCACAGTCAGACAGGAAGCCTCCTGGCACCGTCTGCTTGTCCTCGGGATTTTTGTGATGAAAACTGCAATTATTCACGTCTTTACCATTAATCACTTTAATAGATTTCATTGCTACGTCAATGGGGAAAAAGGTCGAAGAAGCTTATAAAATGCATGAGAAGTGTTGCAAACGCAGATAAATGGGCGGGAAAATTGCGAGCAAGCGAAAGGATTTTTCAAATCTTTGGCCAAAGATGAGAAATCGAGAAAAAAGGAGGATAAAAGACGTCTATCGAAGCGCTTATTCGAAAAATAATGATTAAAGACGTCTCTGACAGAAATCTAAGAGCGAAGTGGAAGAATATACGAACAGTCGTTCATAGAGTCGCACTTGGACACGGAATGGGTCTGAGACCCAATGAATGAAGGCCTTCGGCTTGTTCTCTTCCGTCAGGAGGGAAGCAGTGACTAAAAGCTCGGAGGGAGTTCCATCGGCACCCTGAAAACCTCACTCAGGCTCTTTTTCCCTTTCTAACTCGACCAGAAAATATTGATTTTAAGATTAAGATTGACTCATTCTGGTTAGCAAGAAAAGCTTTCGCTGTCTCTCCTTTCAAATAGAACTTGAAAGTTCTGTTGTCCGTCAAGTTTGCTATATCTTCCTTTACGCAGTGAAAAGGGGAAGGGTGGTGAGTTTATTGGACAAACCAGTCGCTCTTCCTTCAGACTTAACAGGAGTCCAATGTGCTTCAGACCGACTGGCTGCGTCCGACTCAGTCTTCGGAACTCTTTGCCATGGTTACCCTGCAACACTTTCTCTCCATCATCAATGATTTTTTGAATTTTCGCGCCTTTTCAGCTTCTGGCCCAAGCCCTGAACTATTATCTTCTTTCCTATTCCTCTTTGCCACTTGATTTATCTCTCACTTCCTGGCTCTTTCCTATCTCTTATTCTTGTCCCCACTGTCCATCCAATCCTAGCTAACCTCTTCTACCCTTCTCATTCTCTTCCCAGCATCTCTCTTTCTTTCTCTTCCCTCTCTCTCATATTAGCCTCAACCATTTCTTATTGTAATTTGAATTAAAAGCATGCATTACTAAGGCTTCATGTCTCTTCATTTTATCTAGCGGACGCATAGGATATGAATAGAAATAAAGAGGAAGTATCAAAAAAAGAAGAGAGAAGAGAAAAGTGTCATTTGGAAAGAAACGAAGGAGAATACAATAGCGGAAGAGAGAGAAAGGAAGAGGAGACAAGGATGCTGAGCTTTGAAGAGGAAAAAAGGGAAGGATCTAGAGATAGGCGGGAAGTGAAGGATTCAGAAACAAAGAAACAAGCGAAGGAAAACGTTCTTAAACAGGGCAGAGAGATACCGATGGAAGAAGAGCGGTATACTAAATAGCGGGAAATGAGGGGTTGGCGGGAAACACTTACCGTCTCCCCTTTCTCTTGGTTTATTACGTTTTTAAAAGTGTGTGTGTTTTGTATGCGTACTAACGACGTTATCCTTCATCATTCACAACAATTGCGACAGCTCAGTGATAAAAAGAGCTGGCGAGACAAGGGGAAGAAAGGGATATGGAGAGATTTGGATACGGAAAACCCACTCCCTTCTCTTCTCTTCAATCTTCTCTCCAACCAATGAACCTAATCCTTCCCAAATTCTCACCCTCCTCCTCCCTTTTTTTGAATGCAAGCTCTACCCAGAATTACAACACAGAAAATGCTTTTGAAAATGAGGAGAGATCTCTTGGAAAAGTTTCACTTCCGGAGGAACATGAGAAGAGAGTAAGGAATTGAAGGAAAAGAAAAGAGAAAGAGAGAGAGAAGAAATGAAAGAAGAGTAGCGAATTGTTAGTAGTAAAGCGATTCTAAAAGTAATAACAGACTGGTGAAGATTGAAAAAGTAATAAAAAAAAAACTCTAAAAAGCGATTGGGAGAGAAAAAAGCAAAGAAAAAAGAGAATGGGAGAATTTTCAAGATTTTTGTTCAATTCGTAGTTCATGAATTTAGTACCTCTTCAAAACTGAATTTGAAGCATTATGCAGAATTTTGTGTGTTACATGGTCTTCATTCTTCGAGAACATCAAGGGTTACAGATTAGTAGAATAATATAACTAGAGAGAATCGAGACATAGAGAAAGTTAAAGATAAAGAGAGAGAACTAGTGCGTTAAAAGAGAAACAGCGAGGAAGGAAGAGGCGGCAGAGGAAAAGAGCGCGAAGAGTCGCCCGCAGTCGCCCTATCCCGTGACTGGTAGTGCTACCCAGCCAGCCGCTACGCGCCCGCGTAGCGCGACGCGGTTCGCGCGAACAATTGCAAGAGAGCGAGAGTGCGTGTGCGAGTGAGAGAGCGCCGAGCTTTGCCGAGCGAGGGAGGTTTTGAAAGCGATCGCTGAGTAGGCTAACTGTGGAATATGTAGAAGAGGGAACGCCTAGTTGGATCTTGGCAGTCTAGACAGAGTATTTACACTCATACTGGAGAGAAATCTTTCACGATTCGGAAATGGCGGGATTCCCGACCACCACCCAAGTCGCTGACTTACCTACACGATAGCTTCGAACTAACAACGTGACATTCTCAATCCCACACGCTCTTTCCTATCCGAATCTCTCTTGAACCACGATGCAAGACGATAATGAGCCAACTCAGAAACCTACCCTAAAATTTTTAACACCAGAGATATAGAAACTGATAATCAAACAAATGACTAGAAAAATAATTTCCCCGATAAAGCAGTTTATATTCAAATATTTTCTTCACAATTAAATATTAAGTTTTCTTCTTGAAATTCCTACCTGTTTTACTCAACTAATT
The DNA here is from genome assembly GCA_964056735.1 of Allodiplogaster pararmata. NCBI lineage: Eukaryota > Metazoa > Nematoda > Chromadorea > Rhabditida > Diplogasteridae > Allodiplogaster > Allodiplogaster pararmata. The sequence goes on from OZ057405.1 coordinate 26,977,973, forward strand.
AGCCTCAATTCCCCTTTTACATGAGCAAAGGCGACTAAGCATCTCTAAGCATTGATCATACACCCGCCAATGGCCGAAGGGAACTGGGTTCATCTCTAAGCATTGATCATACACCCGCCAATGGCCGAAGGGAACTGGGTTCATCTCTAAGCATTGATCATACACCCGCCAATGGCCGAAGGGAACTGGGTTGGTCATCTTACAATGAAGGACTGAAAGATCCTACAATGAAGGACCCTACTACTATCTCGGACACCGCCCTGTGTCTTCGAACTCTCCCACACCCTCCTCTTACCCTAGCAAGTATCCACCCCTTACCCGCTACTTAGTCTCCTTCGCGTGCGCCATTCCACGCGGCCGCGAGTTCTGATCTCATAGATTGCGGATCCGATAACTTTTCTCAAAATTATTCTTAGAAAACAGAAAAATTCTCTCTTATAGCAGAAGAAACTTTTTATCATCTGAATCATCTTTCACAACGCCTGATTGCTGTCTAAAACATTCTTATCGATTTTAATAATAATAATAATAATAATAATAATAATAATAATAATAATAATAATAATAATAATAAAAAGAATGAAACATCCGCTCAAGTTTCTTGAAGATTCACTCTTTCTGAAACGAGATTTTTTAAAAATGCCAAAAAGACCTTTGCTCAAATGAATTTTTCTCGGAACATCTTCATATCATTTGAGTAGGCCCCTCATAACCTAATCTCTCCTTCCATCTCTTTCTATCTCTCTCTCTCTCTCTCTCTCTGAATCTTTTGATAATAATGTTCTCCGTTTTTTTCCTACTCGCGGCAGGGCACGCGATCCCCTCAAATGAGGTACATTTCATTGGTGAAACCAGTGATTGCTCGCTGATTCGCTTCTACTGTGTCTAAAACAGCGGAAAAGCGTGAAGTTCCTGCAGCGCCTAGCAGCATTTCAAACATTTTGGCTAAGACATGTCCAGGATGAAAGTCGAACATGTGAATCTTCGCAAGATAGTCAGTACAAACTACGATTATACCAGACATCTTTTCCTCTTTCTCTATCGCTCTTTATCTTGCATCTACTTTCAATATCCGCTACCTGTCTGTAATCATCTCTTTCGATGAATATAGTCGATCCGAATGCGACATTATGCACGGCGGAGAATCCTGAAGGGAAGTCTGCCACTTCTACAGTACTTGGAAGCTTCATATCTTTCCAGTTCTCAATGATCACCCTGAAAGCTTACGTCAAGGATGATACAAAGACAACTTTATCGATAGTCTTCTTTCTGATCGCGCGAGATTTATTATACACTCTCATTAAATAAGGCCGACACATGGCCTGCCGAAAGATCTTTCTTTATCGACACTTTCAAGACATCAGCTGAATCCATTCTCCAGGACTTGTTACACATAAAACAACTTTTTTCAAGACCAGATAGAAAACTTATTCCCACCCTCTCAAATTACCTTCTAAAATGACTTGTCCAGTGAAATCCGCTGGACAGTGAGCAAGCAACCAACTTGATCGGCTTGAGCACCGCCATAGTACGAGGAGCAGAGGTGTTCAGATGGTCCCTCACCACGGAGTCTAATACATGTGGGTCAACGACCATCTGAGAGCCGGTGAGGCCAAGGCGAGCCACGAAAGAGTTGAGGGCATCCGGAGGGATTCCTCGCCGACGCAACGCCGCCAGAGTGAACAGGCGCGGATCATCCCAGGATCTTGAAGGAATTAGAAAACATCAAGAAATGTTCAAAAATCCTTTGAGTATAGCAATATACCTCACCAGAATAGAACCAGTTGAGCGCTAGTCTAAAAATATGATTACATAAGCGTAGAATTCCAAGCATCAAGACATCGGAAAAAACGAACCGAACCACTCGGGATGTAATCAGTTGAAGAATCTTCCGCTTCGAGACTACAGTATAGCTGAGGTTGAGTCTACCGTACTCCCATTGCACTGGGCAGTAGATGCCCAGCGCGTTGCACAGCCAGTAGTAGCTGCTGCGGCTGAAATGGGCTGCAAGACATTTTCACGCTTGAAGCCTCAAGTTTTTGCCCCAGACAGATACTTTTTCTCTTGATCTGCTGGATTGATGGAAAGATATCCCGAGAGATAGGTCTGTCACTTGGAGAATAGAAAAGTGGCAATCAATAAGCTAATTAAAAAAGGCTTTCTCGGCATCGAACCCGTGACCTTTCACAAGAACGATAACCCCTTAACAACTCGTTCATGTTGTTTTGAGAAAAAAACACTCCTTAATTCAAACTTGGATTTGAGACTTTTTTTCTAACTTTTCATTTCTTGGGAACCACTCTCTAGCGAAATCTGAACATCTTGAAGGGGAAACGTCCAAAACATGATCGATTCTCAAGTTTGCACTCTATGATCTTTTCTTCTCAACTAAGTAACGTAATTTTAGATGTAATCATTCGAATGAATGGCACTTCATAACAAATGACATCGAAAAGTAAGCAGCGTTTTAATTGAATTGAACAACAAGATCCAACCGTGACTGGAACTCTTTTGTGCATAGTGAATGAGTAATGTCCTCCAGAGAGTCACAGAGGCAATGAGTGAAGTCATACGTAGGATATATGCACCATTCGTCGCCCGTTCGATGGTGCGGGACGAACTTGATACGGTAAGCTACCGGGTCAACCTTTCCCTCTTCTAGGGTGAGTTTTAGGCGCAGGGTGGCTTCCCCTTCGTCCAGTTTCCCCTTTTTCATGTCCTGAAACAAATTTCTTTAGAAATCGCATCCAGTTCTCGGTTTCTTAAGATCTTTTATTATTTTGGAAGGATTTGACGAATCATGCACTGCAATTATTCTCGACTTTTTGCTCATGTATCTAAATAATTTCTTCGTTCGTATTCTATTTTGAATGACTTAGTTTTTATGTTCACTCATTAAACTTGTTTTTTCTAGACTTGTTCAGGTCTTGTTTTGAGCTCTTTCAAAAATTCCATTCAAATATCACCACAAACACGCAAACAACAGTCTTATTCTCTTCTCTTATTTTCATTTTTTTTCCATTTCATTCTCTTCTCTTTCTTTCTCGTTTCCAGTTCTCTCCTCATAGTTCATATAAACTCTCGATCAGTCTTTCAAGCTACAAACTACATTTTCATTCTAGATTAGACAGTGATTGTTTCCTGGCTTTTTCAATGAATAAGACGCCTCTTTGCATCACATTGTGTTTGGCGGTGATGACATCACTCAGCGGTGGTCTGGAAGTGATTCAACAACAGGGAGAGACCCTGTCTCTTCCTCCTCTTATTTCTCTCTCTTTCTCTATCGCTATCACCTGAATTCTCCCGTTACCTTGTCTCTTTCATTTCCATCTCTTCATTTAGCCCTATTCTCTCTCTTTCTCGTTATCTGTCTAACTCTCTCTAATTTTCTCCCTCTTTTCTGATAATCTCTCTACCACTATTTGGCTACCTCGATATTTCGGAGCGTATTTTTTTCCATTTCCCTTTTCTTTTTCCTAAAAGGGCACCTAAGATCGGAGGAAATGTGCTTGGATTAGATTATCTTGTTGAGGGATTGTAATGAGAAAAGCGAGTCGTTCTTCTAGAAGCTTGCTGACAGTTTAATGCAGAGAAGCGGGTCGGGAGTCACTGGAAAGTTAAAGAGAATCAAAGTGAGAAGAAATCATTTTGCTGAGAAAAGGGGTTGAGAAAGGAAGGGAAAAGAGAAAGAGCGAGAAGTAAAGAGAGAGAGGAGAGGTATGGGGAGAAAGTTAGAGAAGAATGAAGATGGGATAGAGTAGGAGCAGCTGACTCGGATATGGGTCGCTGCTATGACAGAAAACACTCTGTTCTCTAAGAACCGACTTTTTCCTGAGTCTTAGCAGCAGCATAATTTCTCTTTTCTGAAAGGAAACCCTCTCGGAGATGTTTTAGTTTCTTAGTTCTATGATGTTGGCAACTCATGATCCTGAGAGAATCAAGTGGATAACGAGTGAGTCATTGGTTCAAGAATAGATGAGTCACAGGCAAACAACCTTCCAGCCCTCAAGACTTGTGATAAAACTGTTTGGAAGGGACGAGTACGCTGCACCAAAGAACAACAACAACAACAAAAATACGACCATCATGTGACATCACATTCCTCGCCGTAAATGGCGTGGTTTGTTACCGAGTTTCGACCAGGTTCTCTCTTCTGCTTCTCTACTATCTTTAATTTCCATTATGTTCTCTTTCTCTCTTTCTTTCTTTCTTTCTTACCCTCCAACCATATCTGTAATATTTATCGTAATAGTGACTCATGACTCACAACTAGGACGTTATTCGAATTCTTCCGCCGTTCTCCTCTGTTCGATGCATCATACATTTCCTCCTTCTCAATTCAAATAAACACCCACTCGACGCTCCTTTCTCCCTCCTTTTCTGTCTCTTTCTCTCCCCTTCCCTCTCTTTATCTCTCTCTCTTTTTATTTCTTCTTTTCTCCCACCTACTAACATGATAACACAAGCTTGGCCACCTTACTTACACGTCGGGTCGCTATCTCGTCACCTTCCCTGTGGTATTTTTGGCAAGCTGTCAAATTTGAACCTAGAAATGACTAAATGCATGACATGCCATGTCATGGGAAAAAGAATTGCCGAGTCGGCTTTTTACGTCCCTCATACCAGCGGAGCGTTCGGTACACAGAGATAACACAGGTTTCGTTAATAAATAGCTCGCAACACTATATGTTGCACACTCAAACCTATACTACCTACGAACAATTGACTTCTATTATTTTGGTCTCTATACTCAATCTCTTACTCTTTCTCTCTCTCTCTCTCTCTCTCTCTCTCTCTCTCTCTCTCTCTCTCTCTCTCTCTCTCTCTTTCTTTCTTTCAAGATAACATGAACTCGGCAACTTTCAGTGAGTTGCAAGCCTCCATCTTGTCGCCTTACCTGAGATTTTGTCAAACAAGCACTAGAACCTAGAAATACCAAAATTTCAAAACGAATAAAACATGTAATGACAAATCATGTTTGATTTGAGTGCCGACTAAGTAATTATTGTCATCTAATACCTATTGAAGGTTCAGTTAATAGATAACACCGGTTTCGTAGACTAATACCTCATATTACTACTATTTTTTGCTGACTCAAACCGATAATATGTATACAGAACGTAATTTTTATTCTTCGATCTCCCCTTCCTCTCTTTTTCTGCTTTACCTCTTCTGCTTCTCTACTAAATTACGTACTTTGATTCTTCTATCAAATAACATAATAAATCCCTCCTCTATTTCTCTTTCTCTTCCTTCCGTTTTCTCAACTTAGCAATATTGTCTTGTACTTTTTCTCTCTCCATTTCCCTTATTTGTGCCTCACGCATTCACATAATGAATTCCGAACGCAAATATGATTACTCGATACATCACAAGACATAGAAATATGGAGATTCGTCATGAGAACACTAGCCCATTCCGCTTACAGTATAGTATTACTTTCGTGAGGAGGGGGACCAACTTCGAAGAGAGCGAGTGACTCCTGGATGGGTCGATTTCTCCAGGGAGAAGTCTGCACTTGAAAGCCCCGCATTTCCTCCACCGACTGATGACAGACATACGCCAAGTCTTTCTTGATCAAATCCACGGCCCACTGCAAAATAATAGTCCCTCTTTCGGTAAAAAAAACTTGAAGCGGATGAAGCAGATGGGCTCGCATCATTTTTCCCATACTTATCTATTATTCATATCATTTATTGAAAGTTACAGGAGCGATCAGGAAAAAACATGGTAAAAGTTTCAGAAAGACAATAAAAAGAGAGAATGCAAGTTAGAGAAGAAAAAAGAAAGAGAGAAAAAGAGACCACTCGCCTTTGCTGGTGCTACAGCCCACGACTTCACACCATCGTAAGGGACAGGTTTATCCTCACCGAACTGAGCGCGTCCTCAGGTGGCGGATAGAGTGATGTCTCTTTGCAAAAGTGCATTGGAGATAGCGGGCTTGCTCGTCGCGGACCAAAATTGGATTGTATAGTTCGTCAAAGGAGGGCGATGCCGGATTGGCCTGGGCATGCCACCGGATAAAACATCAGCCGATACTCCCCTATACTTTGTAATGGCGAGTCGAGGCGCCAGTAAAATAGCCTCTTGCCCTTCTCCGGTTAACGAATGGGTCTCGCGAAGAGGATCACCAACTGCGGTGCGAGTGCAGACGGAGAAAATTTCTCCGTACTCAAAAGGATCCTCACCAAACTATTCCAAAAGACTCCCCTCGACAGGACCTACGGGCAAACAACAACAACAAAAAGAGACTGAGAAGGAATAATAGAAATAGATTAGAAGAAAGAGAGATAGAGAAAGGAGGTAGATAGACAGAAAGGGAGACTCGAAACACACTGGCAACAGTGGCCATTCGTGACTCTACAGCCTTAAGAGCCTGTCATGGATGGAGCCGGATCATCCAGTCCAGAATCGAGCGCGACCTCAGGTGGCGGATAGAGGGATGCCTCCCTACGAATAATTCGTGCTGGGAGGTAGCGGGAGAAATCCCGCCGCGGACCAAAACTGGGTAGTATAGCTCGTCAAAGGAGGGCGATGCCGGACCGGCCTGGGCATGCCACCGGACAAAACATCAGCCGATACTCCGCTATACTTCTCAATGGCGAGTCGAGGCGCCAGTCAAATAGTCTCTTGCCTATCTACGGTCAACGACAGGCGAGACGTCTCTACTCCCACCAAAAACGATGCTAGGCCGGCTTGACCACCCACTCACAAGGCCCTAGCATGAACAGGTTGCTACAACAATGTCCGCCTTCACAAGGTGCAGCATGACAGTCTCAGGACTGCAAAGGACATCAAAACCTTTCTCCGGACGCATCTTGTCCGAAGAACACGAGAACTTCTCTCATTAAAGAGAGTGTTCATAACCAAGTCTTCGATGCGGGATGCTTGCCGGCAACAACAACAACAACAGAAAGGGAGAGAGAGAGTGCGTGCTAACCAAATACAACTGCGGGAAAGTGTCGGATGAGTAGGTAATCTTGGTTGGGGAGTAGCCCAGCCAGTGTACCATTTCCTCGATGCCCTCGAAGAACTTCTTCTCCTCCTTCTCCGGATTCGTGTCGTCAAAGCGCAAGTTGCAGTCTCCATTGAAAGCCTTCAACAAAGGTTCATCATGTCAAGCACATAAACTCGGATGCTAAAAAAGAAAGCGCAATTAAATCCGAGTTGTTAAATTCCTTCAGAGATGCGGAAGATCTTGAGCTCAATCCCAGCAAGCTCAACTTAACCAGATCTTTTTCTATGAATAGCTGTACTAACATCGGCAACTAAGCCAACTGGCACTTCAGAGAAGGAAGCGCTGAAACAGCCATTCCCTACCTTTGCGTATCCAAAATTGATGTTGATAGCCTTGGCGTGACCAATGTGTAGTAGACCGTTAGGCTCCGGAGGAAACCTAGTTCTAACCTAAAAAGAATCAATTCTTTTGAACGAAAACCGTTTAATCTCAATAAGTTCTACGAAGAACATTTTTTGGCCTAACAAATAGCGACTAAGACATGAGATAGCAACATATTTATTGTATAAAAATACATTTACTGAGCTAGAAAAAACGACACCGTGAAAATTTTTCATCATTTTGGAAAAGATAACGCTTCAAAGAACAAAAAAAAACTATCTAGGCTATGGTATGTAGAGAATCGTTGATCCCAACAGTTTGACCGATAAAGAAACGGTTCAGCGTACGGAAATGTCAAATAAGAAATACATTTAAAGATTAACGTAACATTAACTAAGATGTGTTTTAGAAAGACTAACACACAGCGAACATGTGTATATGTTTAAGGCATCACAAAACCGTAGGCATGACCTAGATACCGAACCAAGTTTTAGAGACCCACCTTCCCTCCGGTCCTCACTAAATGTTCCTTCAGTAGCCTCTCCGTCTCCGCGGTCACCTCAATCCATTTCATACATAACCATTCCAGTTGAAGATATGCTAAAAACGGGTTTTATAGTGGGTCCAAAATATACACAGAGGATGGAAAAGTAAATTTTTCTAAAATCTGTCGATGGTATTCGGTTGTGTAAAAGTTCTTGCGGTTTTTGTTACTTGCTTAATAATTTGAAATAGTTTCACCAAGTAAAACAGGTATTTTTAATGTGAAGGTCTAAAATTAATATGAAAATAGACACTCGGCGAATTTCTAATCGTAGACTAACATTAAATCTTCAAATTATAAGTTACACAGTTTAAAGACAGTGACGCCTGGTTAAGATGACAAATGATTGAACTATCGCACAGAAAAAAAAGCTTTTTGCTGTGCGATAGTTCAATCATTTGTCACTAGCATGAAACTAGTAGGAATGAACTATTTAAACATAGCAAAGTATACATTCAGCGATTTCCTCCTATGATTATCATGTAAAGCGTTCGCTCGAATTGTTTTCTTTGGACTACCACTTCGCAATGGTCATTGGTTATAAATAAATGTCATTGTTTTTTAAATAAATGTCATTGGTTATAAGTAAATGTCATTTGTTATAAATAAATGTCATTGGTTATAAATAAATGTCATTGGTTATAAATAAATGTAACAAACTTGGTATCCTTCCGTTTTATAGTTCTCTCCAGGTTTGTGGAGCTTCGCTCGGGTGCGAATTAACTCTTCGATCGTCTCTGCTCCATCTGTAAAAACCATGATTATAAACGTACATTACCAATTGCTGGATAAACCCTTCAAAAAACTCAAATAATACTTTTTCTTAATTTGTTTTCAACGAGTACGGGTTTAGATTCCTATGTCAGGCGGGTACTGTACAGGCGGGTAGTGTACTTCAAGCAGTGTGTTAATTACTGTAAATGATTGAAACTGACAAAGGGGTCAATCTTTTAGAGAGATTAGATGCTCTAAGACTCGCTACTTAATAGAAGCTTCTCTTTCTAAAATCCCCGACCCTCTAAAAATGTCTCCTCAATCTAGGAACCGAACGAATCTCATCGTTCCTTTTACAACCAAAAAGTCTATCTATACGAGAATTCGAAGGATTTCTGGGATACAGCTTACCGAACACGTATTTGACTTTTCGACATATCTTTCTCCTCTTTTACCACAGAGCCGAATCATAACAGTGAAGCTGTCTGAGAGCCCACACAACCCATTTATTCTAGTCATAAATGCCAGTCTTATGAGACTGATTCAGATAAGCTAGCAGCCATTTCTTATTTCGTAGTCCACAAGTTCCGTCGAAATAAATTTCTTTGGACTAATTCTGCAAAGTCCGTTTTGAGTCCGGAGTAACTACCTTCGTCTAAACTCAAACCGCTGTGGGCGATGTTGTCGAAAACCAAATGTTGAGCAACAACAACAACAACAAAAAAACACGAAAGGCTGTCATTTCACCATTTCAAATAGCCTTTCTCATCACCTTCTGCGATGTCGTTGTGATGTTTCTGAATACCGTCTTGAGCTTGCTGTACTTTGCCTGGCTTGACGCATTCTTTGCCTTTCTTCTCCTCTTTCGGGACAGCCTTAATTTTGAAATTTCTGCTAAAAAAACAACTTTTTCTTCACTTTTACAATCTTAATTGATTCAAACTATTCTGATGATTTCTGAAGTTACAAAGATTTCGGCAGTTCCTTGATTTGAGACAAGTACGAGCTTCAGCAGGCGGAAGCGTAACTTGCCAAGCTTCAGCAGGCGGAAGCGTAACTTGCCAAGCTTCAGCAGGCGGAAGCGTAACTTGCCAAGCTTCAGCAGGCGGAAGCGTAATTTGCCAAGCTTCAGCAGGCGGAAGCGTAACTTGCCAAGCTTCAGCAGGCGGAAGCGTAACTTGCCAAGCTTCAGCAGGCGGAAGCGTAACTTGCCAAGCTTCAGCAGGCGGAAGCGTAACTTGCCAAGCTTCAGCAGGCGGAAGCGTAACTTGCCAAGCTTCAGCAGGCGGAAGCGTAACTTGCCAAGCTTCAGCAGGAGGAAGCTTAACTTGCCAAGCTTCAGCAAGCGGAAGCGTAACTTGCCAAGCTTCAGCAGGCGGAAGCCTAACTTGCCAAGCTTCAGCAGGCGGAAGCCTAACTTGCCAAGCTTCAGCAGGCGGAAGCCTAACTTGCCAAGCTTCAGCAGGCGGAAGCCTAACTTGCCAAGCTTCAGCAGGCGGAAGCCTAACTTGCCAAGCTTAAGCAGGCGGAAGCCTAACTTGCCAAGCTTCAGCAGGCGGAAGCCTAACTTGCCAAGCTTCAGCAGGCGGAAGCGTAACTTGCCAAGCTTCAGTAGGCGGAAGCTTAACTTGCCAAGCTTCAGTAGGCGGAAGCGTAACTTGCCAAGCTTCAGCAGGCGGAAGCGTAACTTGCCAAACTTCAGCAGGCGGAAGCGTAACTTGCCAAGCTTCAGCAGGCGGAAGCGTAACTTGCCAAGCTTCAGCAGGCGGAAGCGTAACTTGCCAAGCTTCAGCAGGCGGAAGCGTAACTTGCCAAGCTTCAGCAGGCGGAAGCGTAACTTGCCAAGCTTCAGCAGGCGGAAGCGTAACTTGCCAAGCTTCAGCAGGCGGAAGCGTAACTTGCCAAGCTTCAGCAGGCGGAAGCGTAACTTACCAAGCTTCAGCAGGCGGAAGCGTAACTTGCCAAGCTTCAGCAGGCGGAAGCGTAACTTGCCAAGCTTCAGCAGGCGGAAGCGTAACTTGCCAAGCTTCAGCAGGCGGAAGCGTAACTTGCCAAGCTTCTCAACTATTTATATCTAACAATTCTCGATGTATTTATTATATGTTGAATAATAATGATACTAGTAACATAGATGATGCTTAACTCTCAAACATTGTCTTCGGATGTTCTCTTCTTTGCTCAAGCTGAAGCCTTTAACTTGGCCTCGGGTGAAAAATCTTATATTTATGTAACATTAAACATTCATTATATTTTTGGAACCTTCTTCGGTTTGAGATCTTCTTCGGTTCTAGCTCCGAGTAGTTCATGCAACTGCAGATCCATCTCCTTCATCAGGTACAACCCATCCACCCATTCAGCTCCGCCTTCGCATCCCCTCAAAAATATATAAATAAAGTTTTACTGTAAGATGAGACTATAAGTATAAAAAATTCAGTGGTGAGGAAACGGCATTGAAAAATAAAAGAAAAATGCTATGTGAAAGGAAAAAGGGAAACGTGATATAAACAGAGTTTTCGTCACCAACTTTCTTAAAATAGTTCACAAATTTTGGCCACTACTAGAGCACGCCACGCACACCAAACCCGCCAGTTCATTACTAATGCACGCCACTGCGCGGGAAAGAGAGAAAGAGTGTTTGACGCACTATTATGTTAATTTTTTTGAGACGTACTCGTTAGCCTAAGCCGTACGGCCTCGTTAGGGTGAACTTTTGCCTAATCCTAAGCAGAAAAAACATGAAAAACTTGAAAAAACTAAATAAAGCGCATATGGCGAAGTTAAGAATTTAACCGCGCATTTGCGTGCATTAGTAATGAACTGGTGTGTTTGGCGTGCTTTAGTAAGAGCCTAACTTTTCCTGTTAGTAAAGAGAGACCTTTTTGGGGAAGAAATTCTAAACCACTAAATATAAACCATAGACAGAAGTGGAAAAAAAATAATTAAAAACTGCATCAATCGAACCGAAAAGCTCTTTTAAATTGTATATTCTAATGCAAGTATTTTCTTCTTTTCATATTTTAGCATATTTACTGAATTTTACAGCGAACTCCTTCTTGGTGGATAAAATAAATTTTATATTTTTGTAAACTATATTTTACGACAAGTAAGTTTCTCTATGAAAATTTGAGTTAAAAGAAGTATAATCTTCGGTTTCGGTTCAGAATAGCATAATCAAAATACTCAAACCCACAGTAAAACTGGTTTTTTGACAACTCTTCATAACTGACCGAGAAGCTTGCCGATTGGGAATTGGTACCTGTCCCTCAACAGAACGTCCTTATGATTCGCAATCACTTTTTTCACCTTGAATGACTTTTTTTAAAACCGAACTTCCATCGTTACATAGCTCATTAGCACTTTTCGAAAATTTTTTAAATCTTTCAGACAAGAATTGTGAGAGCGGGTTATGTAGAAATCTGACTCACCGTGTCTTCAATTTCATCTTCGGTTACTGTAACACCTACTCCACACTCTCTCTCCAGCTCAGCCTGGTCCAATTCTTTCATGGAATGTGTGAGGATGAAGGATACCGCTGCATTTACCTGATAAAAAACTAAAGAATTGAAAAACACACCTCAGCGTGTTACAGTTTTCTGTTTATCCCACTAAAACTCAACTTCTTGTGGTTTCGTTTACCCCATCCTCACCGCTTCTCAGTTCTTACTGACGCATCTTGGAATTCCTAATTTTTGATATCAATGAAAACCTTCTCGCTCTTTAAACTTTTTCCGTTGATTGAAAATAATGAAGTTTGGCACTTTAAAAAGATTGATAGACACTCATGCTTCCAGTTCTGATTAATACTAATGTACATTTTGAATATTTACTTAATCGTTCAAAACACCTTGATAAGCTTTATTACAACTTTGATAGTTTAGATATTCCCAGAGAGCAACACCGCCTCGACGGTAAACTTCAACCGACTTCTGATTGACCTTCGACAGCTTTGACGAAGTAGTAACCTGGAGTTCGTTTTTGATCTTCTCAGTGGCGACCAACCGAACCACTATCGGAATGTGATGGGCGCACTGACTCTTCGCCTTTGTCCCGACGTGATAAAGTAAACTGCCCTGTAGTCAAAGTCTCATTAATCCGCTCGAAAAAATTCTTTTCAATTTGTGGTTTTGATAGCAATGTATCATCTAGTGAAAGCTCAATCACTATGAGGCTGATTTCCACCACACTACAAATAGATGTGTAGACCACACTACAAATAGATGTGTAGACCACACTACAAATAGATGTGTAGACCACACTACAAATAGATGTGTAGATCAAAAAGACTGATACAGAGTTAACAGAGATTGAAAAGAGAGCGGGTTTGTGTGATAAAAAGAGAGCGATAGAAACAGAGCGCTCTTACCACTCTTTTTCTCGCTTGAACTGCGGGTTATATATATGCGCTTCCATTTTTGCTTTTTTTCTGGTAAGCGCATAGAAATAATCCACACTGCGGAAGAGATAAAAACTACTCGGCACCTTTTGCTTTGAAACAGAGTTTAGCGGCATTCCGGCAGTTTTTAGCGACTCCTTGGCCAGTTCGACAATAGTCACGAGCTGCTGAGTTAGCGCGGCGTTCTTGACAGTCTCTGAGATCTTCGACTCTGACAGACCGAGCCAAGCCAAGTCACGCGATGCGTTTGATGTCATTCTACACCTGTCATCATCATAATTTCTTTTTCACTGTTTAAAGATCGCAGATGATACCACTGTTCAATAATGTAACTGGCATCCAATGTTCAAATAAGCAATTTTTTTCGGACCTCACCGATTCCTTTTTGACTGCTATGAAACTTTCAGGTGCAAATGATATAACTCATTCTTGAATTATGAAATATCTTTACTTCAGAGGCTCAAGGAAAAATTCAACCTGCATGAAATCGAAAGTTTACTCTGAGACACAATCTCAGTATGCCCCTAAACAATCTGTGGACAAGATAGAACATTTCGGTAGGATCGACCGAACTGTGGATCGATCGAAAATTGAGCAGCTCATCTTGTGAATTACATATATTTACATATTATTATAAGTATCTATTCTTAAATTATTTATTTTTTCAGTCGTTTAATGATTATACTACAATACATCATACGTTTTTCTATGAGAAAAACTACCAAAGCAATTCAAAGCATCCCTTACGAAGGAGATCTTATCAGCTCCAAGAATAGTTATCACAGAGATAATTGTTGTTTTCCAAATCGTCTATTCGGTTTTTCTTCTCAAGCTTTTTGAATTCAATTTCATTTAATTCCATCTAAAAAATAACATCTGAACTGATGCAGAAAAGTCGAAAACCTTATTTACAGTATTCAAAGCTCACTAGAATTCGGACAAGAAACAGCCCGTGTAACGATGTTATAAAACTGAAACTTTCACTCAACTATAATCTTCAATGACAATTTCTGTTTTCGAGTCAAAACTGACCCTTCAATCGAAGAGGCAGGAGTAACTTTCCCAAACTTTGGCAGACTACATCTAATTATATCACACCATCGAAGAATAAAAGACAATCGGAATATGTAACGGTCAATTCGTTCTAGAGTTATCTCATGCGAAACTTTTGAAACATGTCGACAAAAAAACAAGTTTGAAAGAAAGTTGACTAATCTAAACCCGGTTATTTGTCGGGGATTCACTGGAATCGAAAACCCAAATTTTCCTTTGCGAAAACGGGTTCTAATTAACTATGTTGATGAAATAAAACCACGAAATTTATAACGGAGTCGGTAAATTTGAACGCATTTCACAATAAATGTCAACTTCAATTTGGCAAGAGGGCTTCTACCCACTCTAATTCCTCTTTAACTTTAGAAAGTGACCCTCCGAAGTCAGAAGAGGTCATAATGGACATTTATTTCACTCAGAGAATCATCTGACCAACCGAACCATTCGTGAGTGTCTGCTTAGCTCGAGCAGCAACTTGAAACAGAGATAGATAGAAAGAAGGTGAACCCGTTAGCATCACACAATATGCTATGTAAGTGCTTCTCTCACTCTCTCCCTCTCTCTAATGAGAGTAAATCTCTTGCAGCCTTTTACAGTTCGGCATAGACAAGGCTTCTGCCCGCCGAAACATTTCCGTGTCTCCGTACAGCCTGGCGCGGTACTTCATAGTTTCTTCTGCAAACGAAACTCATCATAAGATAGCGAGTACCAGGAACCAGATTAAGAGTTCGTTCGAATACCTTTTGTTCTCTGGAGTTTTCTCAAAAGTTGAAATTGTCATATCATCTCGCAATCGCTTTCCCGATTCTTAACACAAACACTTTTTTTATCCCGTCTTGAGGCCCAAAATTTTTTTATACAGAAAACAAGACATCTTGAGGCCCAAAATTCCGATGGCTTCAACCGAAAAGTACCAACTTATACATTTTTCGAGAAGTTATAAAAAAGAGTTAAAACTTAAAAATTTCTAGATTTTAGGTTATTAATTTCCCTCTCTCTTGCACATAACCCATCATCAAGATTTCATTTAAAATTATGATTCACGATAGGTTAAGGTTACCAATTTACCATCGGCAAGCTTATGCATGAGAATGTAAGAGACAAACTTTGGTTCTGCTCCTTGTAGCAATGAAGACGTAGTTGGTTGATGTACTCATCCTCCACTTGATCTTCTACTTGCTTCAGCCTTCCCTTGTATGCAACATCGAAGTCCTTCTTCACGAAGTAAGGAACTCGCAGTTCCGCTGTCTCTCGGCGCACCGGGTACTTGCTGCAAGCCGTTTATTTTAGCCGCAATAGAGTTAGTCCTGTCACATTGGGGCCCTCAACTGATCTTTCCCGTTTGGGGCCTTCGGTCTAACTATCCCGTTTGGGGCCCTCGGCCTACTCTTCGCGTTTGGGACCCTCGGCCTGTCTCCTTTTTGAAACCATCGACCTATCTTTTACGTTGAGACCTTCGGCCTATCTCTCTCCAATTGGTTCTCTACCAACGGTCCATTTTACTTTTTGGAATTTGAACTATCTCTTTCTCATTAGAACTCTAAGCCAATCTCTCTGCGATTATAGCCGTTGGCCTACATTAGTCCTTATTCTTTTCTCCCAAAACACCAGTTTTTCAATCGGCTTTCTGACATTTGGAAAATGAAACTTCCGGTGATCGCTTCTCGGTAACTTTCTTCATTTTGTTTCCCTTTTATATGCTTTTTTTTTATTCGAAAACAGGGGTTTTTTAGTGTGAAAGACAAAAGTATAGAGGCCCGCCGAAGCAGAGAATTTTTTCTTTACATGTTGTTGTTGTTGTTGCCGGCAAGCATCCCGCATCGAAGACTTGGTTATGAACACTCTCTTTAATGAGAGAAGTTCTCGTGTTCTTCGGACAAGATGCGTCCGGAGAAGGGTTTTGATGTCCTTTGCAGTCCTGAGACTGTCATGCTGCACCTTGTGAAGGCGGACATCGTTGTAGCAACCTGTTCATGCTATAGGCCTTGTGAGTGGGTGGTCAAGCCGGCCTAGCATCGTTTTGGGTGGGAGTAGAGACGTCTCGCCTGTCGTTGACCGAAGATAGGCAAGAGGCTATTTGACTGGCGCCTCGACTCGCCATTGAAAAGTATAGCGGAGTATCGGCTGATGTTTTGTCCGGTGGCATGCCCAGGCCGGTCCGGCATCGCCCTCCTTTGACGAGCTATACTACCCAGTTTTGGTCCGCGGCGGGATTTCTCCCGCTACCTCCCAGCACGAATTATTCGTAGGGAGGCATCCCTCTATCCGCCACCTGAGGTCGCGCTCGATTCTGGACTGGATGATCCGGCTCCATCCGTGACAGGCTCTTAAGGCTGTAGAGTCACGAATGGCCACTGTTGCCAGTGTGTTTCGAGTTTTTCTTTACATAAGGTCCACCCTTATGATTTGGAAAAACAGAGGCCCGCCAACAAAAGGTCTCACATGACTATTCAACCCCTGATCGAAATCATCTCAATTGCTCCGATTCCAAAGAAAACAAGTAATGTTTCTGCAAGCTTATGACTAACGTGGAATGATTACTAGGGATGCTAATAAACAACTGGTAAACACTATTGGACTTGCTTATGAATGACTTTAAATGACTACTAGACATGCTGATGACTAACTTGGATTGACTGAGCGAGAAAGCCGGGTCTCCCACCATCAACTGAGTCAGAGCACCGAGGAACAAAATCAATACGAGGGGGAGCAATTGAAGGATCGCGCCGTATGGATTCTGTAGACAAGAACAATTGTGGAAAACAATTTATTTTTAATGAATACAAATATAAATTTGCTCGGATGACCAAAAACTGAACAGAAGAAATAAATCGAATGTTTAGAGAATTCTATCATCTATAGAGCTCTCATCTCTAGCGAAAAATTACTATTACCACATATTGACACTGCACAAAACAACTAAAAAACCGCGGTTAGAAAATTCCACCGGATCCTAAGTTTATCTTAGGAAAGTTAGTTAAAAGAAAAAATCACCGCTTCGTAAGTAAAAAGTAGTTTGATTAACCAGTTTTTCATCTTTACTCAGCGAAATTCTTGCTCATTGAATCACTTTCATACTATCTGTATGGCTCTGAGAAAACAAATGACTACGACTAGGACCTGTATTGAAGGCTAAGACCCCATCTCTACATAACCGATACTCCTACCACTACTCCCCACTCTTCATCCCTCCCGGTGGTTAAATTTACCCAATCCTGAAGTGGTATTTAATACCTTGCCATGAGACGAGCAATTACGGGGAAAATCTTCGCTAGACATCTCATGGTTATAAGAACAAAAAGGATAAGAATTTGAGTGAAATTAGTAAAGACTACGTCTTCTCGATTGGTCTGTTGTTGCTGATGGAAGTGGTGCCTTCGCCGATTCATCGCTTCTGATGGCCCGCCCCCGAAGAACATGTTGAAAATCTCCTCTGGTGTGATGTCCGCTGCAACAAAAACTTACAATTCTCAGTTCCTACCCCCTGCAGATGTTTCATGAAGAGGCTGAGAGAAAACCCCCGTTTCTTCCACATTGTGGAGTGAACAGGTGCTCTCTTGAGAGAGAGGGGTGAATGGATTTAATATTGCCCACGTACTTGACTTTGTTCATGCAATAACTCAATCACATACATAGCCCCTACTTATCCTCGAATCCCCTATTGTAGTCATACCCAAAGTAGTCGCCCTTGCTTATCTTCGAAAACACTATTGTATTCATACCCAAAGTAGTCGCTCCTGCTTATCTTCGAATCAGGGGTTAAATAGTCAATTCAGACCTTCTCTCGGCGGGCCTCTGTTTTTCCAAGTCGTAAGGGGGGATCCTTGTGTAAAACAAACAAAAAATGTTTTCGCGGTTCTTTGTTTGAAAAATCATAAGGGGGGACCCTTATGTGAAAATTTTTTCCGCCTTCAGCGGGCGTTTGTACCTTTTTCTTGCACACTAAAAAACCCCTGCTTCGAATCCCCTTATGAATTCATACTTAAATCAGTCGCCCCTACTTATCTTCGAAGCCACTATTGTAGTAATACCCAAAGTAGTCGCCCCTGCTTATCTTCGAAGCCCCTATTGTAGCCATAGTCAAAGTAGTTGCCCTTGTTTACCTTCAAAGCCCCTATTTTAGTCATACTCAAATTAGTCTCCCCTGCTTATCTTCGAATCCCCTATTGAAGTCCTACTTAAAGCAGTCGCCCCTACTTATCTTCGAAAACACTATTGTATTCATACCCAAAGTAGTCGGCCCTGCTTATCTTCGAAGCCCCTATTGTAGCCATAGTCAAAGTAGTTGCCCTTGTTTACCTTCGAAGCCCATACTTTAGTCATAGTCAAAGTAGTTGCCCCTGTTTACCTTCGAAGCCCCTATTGTAGTCATATTCAAAGTAGTCGCCTCTGCTCCTCCTTTCAGGCGGCCCCTCCGCCCCATAAGCATCATACTGTTGCCGCTTTGTCTTGTCTGACAGCACTGCATACGCGTTACCCAGCGCTGCAACACACATAATGTTGAAAGGTGTTGGATCCTGGGCTATTTTCTAGGTTAAAAAGGTTCGACCCCTTCGCCCCCCCCCCTTCTACCCCTCCTGGTACGGATCTCAAACACATCATTAATTGCCAGTTAAATTTTCACGCGATCTTCCGATCTTCTTGTTCAAAATGAAGTATTTTTCTGTATACATATACTATTCTGAAATTTTTTGAAAGATACTTTTTAATAGAATGTCATTTTTCTAAAATTCTACTGATTTGAAACGAGATTGCGAAACTTTTCTCTGCGAAGCCCGCAAAACGAAGCCGACAGAAAGAAAAGGAACTTGAAATCTTGGAAGTTTTTCCCACGCTTTGAGAGTTCTAAAATGTCCTCTGAGAAACACTGAGATTTCTTTTCACAGCTGAGAATAGGCTAAAGTGTCATGAGACACGTCATAACATGAGTCTCTTAACAACGAGCGAATAGAAACACTATCAAGTCATAACATGAGACAAATCGATTAACCTTTGAAAGCTTCCGTTGCGTGGGGGGCTCGGCACTTATCTGGATGCAAGAGAAGCGCCATCCTACGGTACTCCTTCTTTATCTGCACTTCTGTCGACGTCTTCGGTACATTCAGAATCTCATAGTAGTCTTTGCAGTGACGAATTCTTTCTACCAACGACACTTCTTCCTGATAATCAGGGGTTTGTTGGTCAAGTCGTACGAATGTTGAACGCTTTCAGGTTCCTGATAATCAGGGGTTTGTTGGTCAAATCGTACGAATGTTGAACGCTTTCAGGTTCCTGATAATCAGGGGTTTGTTGGTCAAGTCGTACGAATGTTGAACGCTTTCAGGTTCCTGATAATCAGGGGTTTGTTGGTCAAGTCGTACGTATGTTGAACTCTTTCAGGTTCCTGATAATCAGGGGTTTGTTGGTCAAGTCGTACGAATGTTGAACGTTTTCAGGTTCCGAAGTTCTGCGGGTTTTTCCACTTTCCCATTTCAAGAGTAGGACAAGATATCTTTTTATCTCTCAGTAAAAACTATATTGCAAAGTTTAAGTCTTTTATCAGACTTATTCTAGCTTTCCGCGGACGTTATCGAAAGCACTTTTATACATTACCGTTGTTCTTACTGTTGAGGCGGTTCATGAAAAGTATGACTCACTATTCCTTATCTTCTCCACTCTTTTGCAAAATTTTCACGCTCTTAGCAGAAATTGACCCCTCTATTGTACAGTCCAAACCAACCAAACTCTCTACATATAAAATCATTCTACAAGCGCCGTTATTCGATAGCGCTCGAAGACTCGAATGAATAGAAAAAAAAATTGTTTTTTGAAGCTCACTTTGCATGCAGAAAAATTTTCTCCAAATGACTTAATAAGCTGCGTGATAAAGGGTTTGTTTTCAGATAAAAGTGCTTCTATAAAAAAAAAAGTCAAGGTTGCTTCTAGCTGGCTGTTGAATGAGGAATGCCTCACCTTGGTGTAGTGGACTCCAACCTTCAGCTTCTCGCCTGATTTGGATCGTGAAGCTGCTCCATTCGCCGCTCTGTTTGGCGATTGCTTTTGACTCGTTTCTGAGAGTCCTTTTTTATTATTATTAAACTAGTAGTTTCATTCCTTCCTTTTTGTTTTAAAAGAGACAAGGTCCACGTACACTTCCACGAGGCGAGAAGCGCGAAAAAAAACTTAAAATTAGAAGAAAAAACTTCAAACTCTGAATGTTTCCTGAATAGATTATTCGGTGGTTACATAGAAAAAAGGACTGTAGAGCAAATTGAAAGACCCCCCAACAATCGCCGAGTAAAAATAGATGTTTTTTTAAATGATCACCCGTAGAGACGAAACCTATGTGAGAGATGAACGCTTTCCTTCGCGAACCTCCGTTTTGTGTGGAGTGATTTCTGGTGGGTGCTTTTTGAGGCTTCCGCCCACGAAGATTGCTCTCTTCATAGTGATCATCATGAGAGTAAGAACGATCTTGGCTTGTAGAGTCGAAAGATGAATTGTTATCGTTGCTAGCTCCATGGATCTCTTTTAGTAAATCTGAAATTCTATTCATAAGAAAATTACTCATCCCAACATTCTGAGGCTGAGGACTTTTTTCTTCAGGAAAGTGATAGTTGCATTTCAAGAATATTAATCGTCGTTTTATAGGGTTTTTGAGTGTAGAGTTGATTAAGTTGACTTGTTATGTAACTTAGTTCATTTTCCAAATAATTCATAATTATATGGCTTGTTTCGATCATTTTCCAAGAAATCGGAAGACGCATAGCTGATTTTTTTAAATTATTAATTTTCGCTTCTTCGTTGTTTATCCACTGTTGAGTTGATTGTGTTTACTCTTTTTCTTCCTAGGTGTATTTTTGTATTAAAATAAGTCATATATAACTTCAAAACTCATTTTATTGAGGATAGACGACGTTCATTCAAATTTATCGCTTCTTTCGTTGTTGGTCCGCCATAAAGTTGATTGAGTTTACTCATTTCTTTCCAAGAATGTTTTTAAAACTAATTTGACATCTATTTAACTTCAATAGATCATTTTCTTGTAATTAGAAGAAGGATAATTGAATGTTGTGAGTATTTATAAACTTTTCTCACAAGTTAACTTGAGGTGGCCGCACTTCCCTTCAAGCCGCTGTAATTCACCTCGGAGGGGAACGGGGCTTTTTCATATTTTCACAAATTAAGTCAGGCAAATTTTTTTGTCTTTTAAGATTTTTTAATGCAGTCTTATTTCTAAGCCTTATGAGAATTTTAAAGATTCGTCTACTGAACCGTTATAAAAAAATAACTTGATGAATTCTTTTATGCGGTCTCGTTCTCAAGTCGTAAGGCCTCGCTAGCGTTTAGGTCTCGTTCTCAAGTCGTAAGGCCTCGCTAGCGTTTAGGTCTCGTTCTCAAGTCGTAAGGCCTCGCTAGCGTTTAGGTCTCGTTCTCAAGTCGTAAGGCCTCGCTTGCGTTTAGGTCTCGTTCTCAAGTCGTAAGGAATCGCTAGCGTTTAGGTCTCGTTCTCAAGTCGTAAGGCCTCGCTAGCGTTTGGGTCTCGTTCTCAAGTCGTAAGGCCTCGCTAGCGTTTAGGTCTCGTTCTCAAGTCGTAAGGCCTCGCTAGCGTTTAGGTCTCGTTCTCAAGTCGTAAGGCCTCGCTAGCGTTTAGGTCTCGTTCTCAAGTCGTAAGGCCTCGCTAGCGTTTAGGTCTCGTTCTCAAGTCGTAAGGAATCGCTAGCGTTTAGGTCTCGTTCTCAAGTTGTAAGGCCTCGCTAGCGTTTGGGTCTCGTTCTCAAGTCGTAAGGCCTCGCCAGCGTTTAGGTCTCGTTCTCAAGTCGTAAGGCTCGCTAGCGTTTAGGTCTCGTTCTCAAGTCGTAAGGCCTCGCTAGCGTTTAGGTCTCGTTCTCAAGTCGTAAGGCCTCGCTAGCGTTTAGGTCTCGTTCTCAAGTCGTAAGGAATCGCTAGCGTTTAGGTCTCGTTCTCAAGTCGTAAGGCCTCGCTAGCGTTTAGGTCTCGTTCTCAAGTCGTAAGGCCTCGCTAGCGTTTAGGTCTCGTTCTCAAGTCGTAAGGAATCGCTAGCGTTTAGGTCTCGTTCTCAAGTCGTAAGGCCTCGCTAGCGTTTGGGTCTCGTTCTCAAGTCGTAAGGCCTCGCTAGCGTTTAGGTCTCGTTCTCAAGTCGTAAGGCCTCGCTAGCGTTTAGGTCTCGTTCTCAAGTCGTAAGGCCTCGCTATCGTTTAGTCAAAGCTTATTGTAAACCAAAAAAAACGTGAAAAGTAAGTGAAAGTTTCGAAGTTGAGCGCACTCCCTTTTCCCTTTCCCAAAGTAAATT
Organism: Allodiplogaster pararmata; assembly: GCA_964056735.1. NCBI lineage: Eukaryota > Metazoa > Nematoda > Chromadorea > Rhabditida > Diplogasteridae > Allodiplogaster > Allodiplogaster pararmata. The sequence goes on from OZ057405.1 coordinate 27,000,309, forward strand.
GCAGCTCTATACATATGAGAGAGAAGGGATGAATATTAATTACTCGAAAATCTATCCTTCTAAAACTTCTACTTTCATCTCTCGTACAATATCAATATGGAATTGTCTACCTGAAGAACTGATATTTGCTCCTAATAGTGCTCGTTTTCTATCAAAAAAAGAAAGCTGAATAAAGATCTGATTCTACCTAACCCCATTATTTCTGATCAATATTCCTTTAAATTGAGAATGTCTATCGCGAATGTATGTTGATGAGCAATTATTTATTATATAATTAAGAAACAGCCATCTTTTGTGTAAATCACTGAAGAGAATAGAGAGAAATTGAGTCACAATTGAGAGTTTAACAATTACCTCGAAAAACCATGAGCCACTCATCCAAATAAAGTATATTAATGCAGTCCATGTTCTCGAACCTATCTCCCCTAACCTTACTCCCAAGTAATCCAAAGTAACATGGAATAAATGAAATGAAATGACGGGTAAATGAATTTTGTGCATTTTTGTAAGTGTAAGTTTTTCATGGATGAATAATGAAGTTCCGTTTTAAAAACGACTTCCAGGCTAACAAGACACTTTCATAATTGAATGCTAATTCAGCACACACGAATTCAAACAGTGAACTTCCACAGGTCATGTACAGCGTCCCCATCTTACAACTTCAAAAAACGAGCTGAGAACCAAAAAAGTTCATGTAATTTTTTTTATTTCCGCTCGAGGTGTGAACTTTTTACTAGCAAACACTTTCTTTGGTTCGTGCATACCGCTATCTTCTTCTTCTTCCTAGCGTTATTCCCGCTGAAGAGCGGGGTCCGCTGTGTAGATAGCACTTCGCCACATCATACGATTCGAGGCGTCTTCGGCTATCAGCCCAATAGCCGCCATTTCTTGTTCTATGGTGTCTCTCAATCTAAGCTTCGGTCTACCTCTTGGTCTTCTACCCTGGATTTCTATGTTCCAAGCAGACTTGGGAACGGAGTCAGGATTGGATCTCAGCATGTGTCCGTACCACCTAAGCCTGGACTCTCTGAGTTTTTCGGGTAATGGGGCAACTCCTAAACGAGCTCTTATCGTTTCGTTGTGAATCATGTCTTTCCGGGTGACTCCGAGGCTCCATCTCAACATCTTCATTTCCATTACATGGAGCATCTGCTGGGTCTTTGCTGTTGAAGGAGTGCATTCGAGTCCATATAGAGCAACTGGTCGTACGACTGATTTATAGATCTTACTTTTCAGTCGATCAGATATGCGTCTGTCGCATAGGATACCAGTCGATTCCCTCCATTTGAGCCATGCTGTGTTGATTCTGGCACTGAAAGCGGCTGTTGGGTCCCCGTCTGTGGATATTTGAGAACCCAAATACTTGAAGTGCTCGACTTTCCGTAGCTCAGTGTTGTGTACTTTTATGGAGCTTGGGTCTTGGATTGTACTCGATGTTCCAGCTTCAAGATACTCGGTCTTCAATGCATTGAGTCGTAGTCCGTACTCCGCTAAGCGATCATTCCATTTTACCACTTGACGTTCGAGATTTGCTCTTGTCTCCGAGCATAAGACGATGTCGTCGGCGTACAGGAGTGTCTCCGGTGGGTCTCGCTGGAGGTCTCTGGTTATTGTGTCCATGACTAAGATGAACAGCAAAGGCGAGAGTGTGGATCCTTGATGAACTCCGACAGAAATTTGGAATGGCTCAGAATTTCCTGCTGGTGACCTAACGACGCTCCTGGGGTTGGCATACATCATTTGTATCCGTGCATACTGCATACAGCCGGCTAGCGCCTTCAGTACATTGTTACGTTGCGACATTCGGCCTGCTGTCTTTCGCATGATGACTGAATGTAAACATAGAATAATATGTAACTCCAAGGACTTTGGCGGTATTCACGGTGGGTACGCTCCGACCTCCGATCGAGACGTCTAGGATAGTCTTGTACTCTTTGCTGTAAGGTGTGAAGAGTAGAAGCTGGCTTTTGGCCGGAGAAATATATAGTCCACGATCGTGGATGAACTTTTCGATGTGTGGGAGACCGGATCGTATGTGTAGCGAGGCAGTGGAAATGCTTGGATCTGAGGCCCATAGCGTTATATCATCAGCATAAGAGACTATTTTGATGTTTGGATCGTTGTTCGGAAGATCGCTTAAATATAAATTGAAAAGAAGCGGTGAGAGCGCGCTGCCTTGAGGGACTCCGCTTCTGATCAGGGATGAGCTTGAGATATTTTTTTGGTGGATCTGGGCCCCTATTTCTCAATTTTCCGTCCCCTATATAAACACCGAATTTAACCAATTTCTGTGATTTAGTAATTTTCCAGCCCCCCTGAATCAAAAATCTCCCATTCATGTCATAGCTCACCAGGATCTATTGAAAATTTTCTTTTTTGGGCGGGTGACCGGGCGACCAGAAAAAAAGGGGGGAGAAATCAAGAAAATTTTTGGTTTGTTTTTCGGAGTCAATTAATTTTTTGTTTCGCGTAGCACAGGCAGAAGTTTAATATTCGACAATTTGTTCACTTACAAACTCTAAGTTTTTTTCATTTCATCATTTTCTGTTATATTTTCTTCACCATAAAAAAATATCTGGGAGGTCGGACCGGCAAAAATTTAACTAGTTTGGTGAGCAATGATTCTTATTAGTAAATCGCAGAAAAAATTAGTAAATCACAGATATTCTTTACTTACTGTTTTTTTTGAGGGTCAGAAAATAATTGAGAGCCAGGTTGAACTGCGAGTTAATGGCCCTCAAAACTGTGATCAAAACTTTAACAAAAATTAAAAAACTTTTTTAAAACTAGACTGATAGAATAATATTGCTTTAATAGTAATCTGGACTTGTTAAGCTAAAGCTTCACTTACGAAACTGTAGGGCTGAGGAACGAGACCGCATAAAAAATCGTTCCGAAAAAAAATCTTACATGAGCAAGCCATTCTGTACTACTTGCTGAACATGCTATGGCTATTTATGGCTGGAAACTTAACAAAGAACATAATTATTCGAATCATGAACTTTTCAGTTTTGAAGTCAGAGTTCTTTTTAACTTGGGAATGCGCGCTTTACTTGGGGAGGGGTTTTTGAAAACATCTTTTTTAAAGATTATTTTTACATTAAAAACGCTTAGGCTTAGAAAAAAGTTTACGCTAACGAGGTCGTACTGCTAAGGCGAAAGAGACCGCATAAGATAAAAATTACCGAAAAGAGCCCCCCCCCAGTAACGCGCGCCCCGCAAGTTAAATTGTGCCGAAGTCAGTACCAGGAATGATGCTCGCATTTAGCTAAAGCCAAAAAACTTTCATTCTAAAATTTTTTTTTAAAAAACTGCTAGGTGAGCAAATAAAAACACTATAGGGGCTCTCCACCCTTAGTTAACTCAAAAGCCTAGATTAACTTTGACAAAAAAATCAGAAGACATCTATCTCTACTAAAATCATGACTCGTTCAAGACTTGTCGTTCTACAACCGATGCGTTTACGATTTTCGGAAGTTCAATCAGAAAACTACCAGCCCAGAAAGAAGCTGTTCCCCTTCAATTGTTGAACTGAATGAAATCGAACAAAGAGAAAATCTGACGAGTAATATCTTGCCGGGGATCGAGTCTTTTTGCTTTGTGCAACATTCTCTCCGCCTTCGGATAATCTTCATCTCTCAAAGCTTCTCGGGCTCTCTCCATGCATATCAAAGACTCGTCCCGATTGGCCTCCACTGTCATCTCTTAACCTCAAATACTCGGAATTGAGCATAAAACACAAAAACAAAGCAAATCCAAAAAAAATTGCAGAAAAATGCGTTGAAATAAGAAACTTTATCAATACAGCAGCCGGTTTACCCTCTTAACCCGCTGACTTCTTTTTTGTCTCTCCCCACTAATGCTCTCCGCCAGCATGCTAAGCAGCCAAGTAAATTTATATACGCAGTTAAATGTTTGTATCATCTTTAAGCAAGTGAATTAAAAGAATTCGGGATGCGGGTGGGTATTTTTTCACTTAGTAATATTTGCTTGTTGCAGGCCACTCAGCTGTGTGTATGCTGATACTAACACTGATTAACACAGCAAATGAGTGACCAAGGTATTGTTGATGCTGAGTCAGCAAAAAGGGTTAGTCCGCGTTCATGTCGGCTCTTCGGGTTGGTAAACATCAATCACGTTTTGGCCTAGATATCTCAATCGAAACTGCCTGTGCTCTGAAAATGTTACTGAAAACACTCATTAAACAATATTTCCAAAAATTACAAGTACTAACCTTCAAAATACTTTTAATTCTATTAATCGTAAATTAGCTCTAATTTGAGTATAATAAGCTGTGGTAAAATGTTTGGGCCTTTCTGCAGTTTATTCGGGCTAGCATAACTTTCTTCAAAACAAACCGATTTTGATAATTTTAGTCTCTTCCGGCTCAGACTGCTAGTATAAAGATGAAAAAAAACTTCTTTCAGAACAGAAAAAAAATTTCGTGAAGGGGGAAGGGAGGGTTCGGGGGATAAGGTGTATTTACCGAATGAGGGAGGAAAGGGGGCCCTATGGCGAGGGGGGGGGTTAATAAATATTAAGTATACAGTTTTATTAGCGTATGTGGTGGCTTGCAGATGAGGCATGTATGAAATGTCTTTTAAAATTTTTATAGATATCTTAAAACTACACTTGATGATTGGCACACTGCCAATTTTGCTTAAAAAGTTGAAAAATTTTTCAAGATGGTTGAGATGGTTTCTTTTTGAAAAACAGTTATGCTTGCCCGAATGAACTGCAGAGTAGCCAATGTTTGATACGGTCTTTTTCTTGAGCCGTTTCAAATCGTTAACGTAAACGGCATTTAACAAATGAGGCAATTCCCAAATGGAGGACGAAGGAAGAAGTCGAAAGGACGAGAGGCCGTTTGATATTTGTACCAAACAAGCAACACACTAATAACTCACTACTACTGTTTAACACTACTTTCATTGTTAATGACAGGTATATTGAAAATTACTGAGTTATAAGTCTGTTGTTTGTTTGGCACAAATAACAAACGGCCTTTCGACTTCTTCCTTCGTCTCCCTTTGGCATTTGCCAACAAATGAACGTGAGGGGACTACAAAATTCAGGGTGAATTGTATATTGCACCACACACTAAAGACATATCGGTTTCATTCTTAAGCCGTACGGCCTCGTTAGCGTAACCTTGACCATATGTTAAACATGTCTTGATTTTTCAACAGGTCGGTCGCTTAAGTAGGCTAAAAGTTTCACTTTTGACTCTACGAAAGCGGTTGAGGCCATAAATAAACTGCCAACTGGCAAAAAATTTTCTAGGTCGACCGACCTACTAAACTAGATGATAAATCAGAGTTTTCACAAAATTTGAAGCAAAAAGTCTTCACTCCTCTACATAAATAGAGCTTTTCATTAGCCATAACTCAGCCTCAACCGGTTTCGTAAAGTTCAATTCAATTCTCTATTCCAGTTGTACATGTAGAAGTTATGACAATGGATGACTGCCACGGATGTGGGATCAGTGTTCAAAAAGAAAACAGTAGTTTAGTACAATAATCAGAAAAAAAAGAGAAAATATTCACAGAAAAGAGTAAATCTGTTAAATTGATGCTATATTTGCAGAACTGATCTGGGAACGACAATTTCCGCAGGCAAACTTGAAATAGCTTTTTTGAACGTGTTAGATGAAGTTAACGTTACAATGTTAACAGGCAATTTATTCCAAATTTCAATTACTCGAGAGGCGCACGTGGAGTTAGAATGCTTTGGGTTAAAAGGAAGAATAATTCTCAAAGAGTGTGAAGATCGACTCAGATAGGGAGATGGACGAACAATGAACAGGGAAGAGTAATCAATATCAATGTTACGATGAATGCATTTATGAATAAAACATAGGTCAGCGATTAATCTCCTGTATTCTAATGTGGAAAGGTTGAGTATAGCAAGCCGATTAGTATAGCTCAAGTTACTTAGACCGGATCTCATTAGTAAGCGACGTGTGAAAGCTCTCTGAACCCGTTCAAGGGCATTAACGAGGCCAATGGAGACAGGAGACCATATTTCACATCCATATTCTAACAGGGGTAGAATATCCGACTTGTAAGCTCTTAATAATACTGAGAATGAGCAAGTTTTGAAAGCTCGTAGAATAAGATTCATGCAATTCGTAGATTTCTTGATGGTTAATTTAATGTGATTAGAGAAATTGAGGTTCTGGTTTAAATAATAATTTAAATAATAAGTTAAAAGTGAAACTTTTAACCTACTTTAGCGATATTGGAAAATCAAGCCATATTTTACCTATGGTTAAGGCTGAGTTATGGCTAATAAAACGTTCTTTTTTTGTAGAAGATTTAAGACTTTTTCCAATTCGAGCTCTGAAAACTGTGATACATTCATTTTGAGTGAGGGAGAGGGTCGGTAGGTCAGTCGCCCTAGAAAATATTTTTGCCAGTTGGCAGTTTACCTATGATCTTGAACTAAGCTTAAGCGAGAAAAAACAGTGAAAAATAGCTGAAAGCCTTAGCCAGAGCGAAAAAAGAAGAAAAAAACTGTAATGTAAATTGCACTACAGAAAAAATTCAAAAGTCCTCTGAATTTTGTAATCCACTCCCCTTCATTTGTCAATTGCCTTTTTGTTTTGTAGTGACCATTAACAAACCTGTCACGACCTGAAAACACTCGACTTGACACTTGAGCACCTAAAAAAATTTCAGATTTGCTGAAGCAAATTAGTAAATCACAGAAAATCTATGCACGCGTGTCATGTCAGGCCGTGACAGCTTTGTCAATGGCTCTTTAACAAACGTGACACGATATTGCGTTTTTTATAAAATATTCTAATACCACTTTGTGCGCTCTTTCATGACACTTTAAATCGAATTATAAGCAGTGTCACCGCTCCAGATTAACAATTGTGATTTTTACTCTTTTTTATTAGCAATACTTTACAATATTCATTTTTAATCAATTCTATTCATATTTTTCAAATGTCATACAAATGTACAAATCTTTATGTTATACAAATATCGAATCTTTGAGTATATTTTTGATCCTACCCCCTCAAACGATTTTTAAGGGGGAGAGGTACTAAACTAAATCTAACTTCAGCTGTTGTGTGCAAGAATGATCTGCCTCTCGCGCGCGCTGCGTATCGCGTAAGAGAGCGAGACTAAGAATTGGATTGGCTGCATTGAACTATATTTATATTTGGACTCTACACTACTCGGACTATATATTTATCATCTCTGGAATCTTTGGACTACAAGGCAAGGTACATAACAGTGGCGATCAGGATTCTGGAAGGAGGACTTCGAAGAGGATTTGGAGGAGGACTTCAAATTTGAAAGAGAGGCAAACGCGCAGAGCTAAAGGTTGCTCTGTGGTCAGTTCCTCATTGAGAGAGGCAAACGCGCAAAGCTAAAAGTTGCTTTGTGGTCAGTCCCTCGTTGTAAGAGAGGCAAACGCGCAGAGCTAAAGGTTGCTCTGTGGTCAGTTCCTCATTGAAAGAGGCAAACGCGCAAAGCTAAAGGTTGCTTTGTGGTCAGTCCCTCGTTCGAAGTTCTTCTACTTGTAATCGTACAAGTCGAACTCAAGAGGCCAGAGAAAGAGCAATAAAGTAAAGAAATGGAGGACAAAGGTGTCCAACAGATTTTGCTGGCAATGCAAATGCAACAAGAGCAACATGCGAAGCAACAACAGGAGCAGAGCGCCCTCGTCAATGCCCTGCTAGAAAGACTTGCAATGAGAGAAGGTAGCAGTCAGGCTAAACCTGCAGGACCATCGATTGATGCGCTTGAGAAACGCATCACAGACTTCGCATATGAGCCAGAAGAAGGTGCAACCTTCGAGAAGTGGTACAGCAGATATGAAGATCTGTTTGAAAAGGATGCTGAAGCTTTGGAAGAAGATGCCAAAGTAAGAATGTTGCTGAGGCATGTGAATTTCGCTGTGGAAAATCGATACCTGGATACAATCGCTCCACACAAGGCAAGCAACTATACTCTGAAAGAGACGGTTGAGAAACTCAAGAAAATGTTCGGAGACAAAAGCACAATCTTTGAGAAAAGATTGAAGATGCTGAACATGAGAATGAGTAAATCACATACTGATGATCTGAGAGTGATGGCAAGCACAATAAACAGAGCAGTGGAAAGTGCACAAGTGAAAGACATTAAAGTGGAACAATTCAAGACAATGATGTTCCTTACTTCTATTGATCTACCTCAATTTGAAGAAACGCGTTTCCACCTGTTGAGTGTTTTGAGAAAGAACGAAGAGACAAGTATGGAAACACTGCTGGATGAATGTGATCGATTGCATTCATTACATCAAGAGTCAATGGCAGTCCAAACGCAAGGTAGAACATCTCAACTCAATTATGTGAAAAAGAACCAACAACGGAATCCATCGGAGAAAGGAAGGAAGAAACAGTTCGATGAGCAACGGAAAGAGAAATGCAATCGATGTGGAGTATCACACAGCAATGAATGTTTCTTCCTAAACAAGGAATGTTTGGCTTGTGGAAAAAAGGGCCACAAGAGCACGATGTGCAAGAATAAGCCAAAAGAGAAAAGAAGCAAGAAGTCAATGAATTCAATCAGAGTGATGAAAGTGAAGTCAGAAGATTTTGAGATAGAAATGCAGATGAATGGGAAAGCCGTTAGACTACAGGTTGATACGGGAGCAGATCTGACATTCATCTCGAAGGAAATCTGGAAGGACATTGGAGAACCGGAGTGTTCACTTTCGGATTGCAAACCAATTTGCGCAAATGGAACGCCACTAATGATTGTAGGAAAGTTCAAGGCAAACTTGGAAGTCAATGGAAAATGCGCACAAGGGTACGTTCACGTTACCACAGCGCCACTCAGACTCCTCGGAAAGGACTTCATTTCACAACTGGAAGTTCTGAAGATGAATTGGACTAGAGACGCAACTTCGAATGTATGGAAAGTCATGAATAAGGAGCCGCAGTCTACTAAAGAGTATGAAGAGTGGATAAAGAAGGAATATCCGGGAATAGTTGAAGAAGGACTGGGCCTTTGCACAAAGGTAAAGGCAACGTTAAAGCTCAAAGAAGGAGCTCAGCCAGTCTTCAGGAATAAAAGACCGGTACCCCTCGCAAGCATAACTAAAGTGGAAAAGGAACTGGACAGGCTAGAAAAATTGAATGTCATCAGGAAGGTCGACACAGCCAAATGGGCTGCCCCCATTATAGTGGTGGAGAAAGCGAATGGAAGCACAAGGCTCTGTGCCGATTTTTCCACCGGGTTGAACGAGGCGATAGAGCTTCATGCTCATCCACTACCTCTGCCGGAGACGATATTCGCTGGGCTGAACGGTGGCAAACTTTTTAGTCAGATTGACTTTGCCGATGCTTACCTGCAAGTTGAGCTTGATGAAAAAGCAAAGGAAATGTGCGGTATCAACACGCACAAAGGACTTTACCGGTACGAAAGGTTACCATTCGGAGTGAAGTCGGCCCCAGGAATCTTCCAACAAGTGATGGATACAATGTTGGCAGGAAGTGAAGGTGCCGTGGCCTATTTGGACGACCTCATAATAATGGGGAAGACAAAGAAAGAACACGATGATAACTTGAGGGGAGTATTAAGTCGGATCTCTAATTTCGGATTCAAGCTGAAGCTGGAGAAGTGCAAGTTCGGCAGTACAAGCATCAAGTATCTCGGGTTCATTGTGGATAAAGATGGCAGGAAACCGGATCCGAACAAAATCGATGCGATTCGATTGATGCCCGCACCTACAGATGTAGCTACCCTGAGGTCGTTCCTCGGAATGGTGACGTATTACGGACAGTTCATAGCCGGATTGCATGAACTGAGAGCACCACTAGACAATTTGTTGAGGAAAGACGTGGAGTGGACGTGGTCTGAGACATGTCAGAACGCGTTCAAGAAGATCCTCGAAGTGCTAGAAACAGATTTGAGTCTGGTCCATTACGACCCAAGTAAAGAGATTTTCGTGGCTGCTGATGCCAGCGGTCACGGAATCGGTGCAGTTTTGATGCACAGAGCGTCTAATGGAGCAATGAAGGCTATTTTCCATGCTTCAAGAGCATTGAAACCAGCGGAGCGGAACTATGGGCAAATTGACAAGGAAGGTCTAGCATTGATCTTTGCCGTAAAGAAGTTCCACCGGTTCATATATGGACGGCGATTTACCCTACAAACCGACCATAAGCCACTCTTGGCAATTTTCGGTTCCAAGACAGGAGTACCCGTCCATACGGCGAATAGGCTTCAGAGATGGGCAACGATGCTAGTCGCGTATGACTTTCGGATTGAGTATGTGAGCACGAACAGTTTTGGATACGCGGATGCGCTTTCGAGATTGATCGCAAATTGTCCGTCCCCAGATGAAGACGTAGTCATCGCGAGCATTCAGGTCGATGAAGACGTCATGAGCTTGTTCAAGCGTGACATAAGAGCCCTACCATTGACAGCTGAAGATGTACGTCGAGAAACTCAGAAGGATATTACCCTGACAAAGGTCATGACATGGCACAAGAAAGACGCATGGCCCAAGAAAGTTCCCAAGGACATTTTACCTCTCTACAGAAGAAGAGACACTTTTTCAATAGTGGGAGAGTGCCTGATGTCGGCTGAAAGGGTTGTGATACCAGTCACACTTCAAAAACTGGTTTTGAAAGAGCTGCATGCAGGACATCCAGGAATGGTGAGAATGAAAGCAATGGCAAGAAGCATTTGTTATTGGAATGGTATCGACAGTGATATTGAGGGAGTTGTGAAAAGTTGCGAAAGATGCGCGAACAGCTCGAAGAATCCCGTTAAAGTTCCATTGGAACCTTGGCCAAAGGCAACCAGATCCTGGCAAAGAGTCCATCTGGATTATGCAGGACCAATCGATGGAGAAAGTTATCTCATAATGGTAGATGCTTTCAGCAAATGGCCAGAAATTCTATCAACGAACAGCATGACGGCTACCGCTACGGTACGCGCGTTGGAATCTTGTGTTGCTCGGTATGGGCTTCCTGAAGTAGTCGTGACAGACAATGGAACGCAATTCACATCGGCGTTGTTCAAAAACTATTGTGTGAGAAATGGTGTCAGACATATTACAAGCCCACCGTATCATCCACAGTCGAACGGACAAGCAGAAAGGTTCGTAGATACATTCAAAAGAAGTTTGATCAAGATGAAAAGAGAAATGCCCACAGCGGAAATCTTGCACTCTTTCTTGTTTCACTACAGAAAGAACCCGAATGGCCAATGCGAGGAAGGGAAAAGCCCTGCGCAGCTGTTCATCGGAAGACAGATAAGAGGAAGAGTTGATTTGCTGAAGCCTTGTCAAAATTCTCAGGAAGTTGACCAGAAAATGAAAGCACAGTTCGATAAGCATCACGGAGTGAAGCCGAAAAAGTTCTCCGTTGGAGATCGAGTGAAATACAAAATCGGCGTGCCTAAGAACGACGTATACTGGCAAACTGGAGAAATAGTTGCAAAACAAGGCAAGGTTGCTTATTGGGTATTGATAGATCAAGGCAGAAAAATCAAAGCTCATAGTAATCAGCTCACCCTAAGTATGGGAAATGTGACAGAGGAAATCAAGAAATCATGCTTGCCTCTGCACATACTGAGTGAAGCCTTTGGGTTGGTTACAGAAAAAGATAATGAGTCAGAAACAGAAAGAGCGGAGCCAAACCACAGAAGTGATGAACCCTCTTTCCCGAGAATTGTCAGAGACCCTGTCTCAACCCAAACGAACGAAGCACAACCTGGTGCCAGTTCACACAGTCGACCAAAAAGGGCTATAAAGGCGCCGGTGCGACTGGAGGTCAATCCTCACAAGAAGTTTTATTAGATTCGAGCATCGAGTCTAGGCAACATATGTATATAGAATTGATAAAATGTTGCCATGTTTGTTTGTTTTAGTTTCTAATGCAAACTATATTGCTCTAATATTGTAAGGTGATAGCAATATGGTTTATGCTTTGACTTGTTGTTTTCTCTTCATGGTTACGAGAGAAATTTGAAGATTTTTTTACTTCCCAAGTGAAGGTGGGCTATGATATGCCTATCTTTTGAGATAATGATATTTATCTCAAGGGGGAGGTGTTGTGTGCAAGAATGATCTGCCTCTCGCGCGCGCTGCGTATCGCGTAAGAGAGCGAGACTAAGAATTGGATTGGCTGCATTGAACTATATTTATATTTGGACTCTACACTACTCGGACTATATATTTATCATCTCTGGAATCTTTGGACTACAAGGCAAGGTACATAACACAGCTATACAATGTGAGCCTCCCCAGTCAAGCCTCCCTCCCAAACCCTCGCGCTGACGACAAAAATGATGATATTTCTTACTGCCATGCAAACTTAATACAACATGTTTTGGTGTAATTTTTTTTCTCGAAAAAGTGACTCGTTGATTAATCAACTCAATATTCAGAAGAGGCACACGAGGGTGCCTAGAAAAAGTCGCAAAAACGCTGTTTTTAAAAATCCGCCTTCTTTTGAGCCAACAATGTCTAAAGCACCCGGTCAGTTTTATTCGGCGTTTACAGAAAAGACGTCAGCGATTAGATTACGGTTTCGTTCCTAAGCCTTACGGTCTCTAGCGTAAACTTGACCTAATTGTAAGGCTAAGCGAAAAAAAAGTTTTTTTTTTAAAAATCATCTCATCGCTGACGTCCACACGCTTTTCGGCAATTGCCCGTTTTATTCTCTTATTTTCATGAATTTCATTGGATCTCATGCGAATGCGTGAAAACATATTACGGTTTTTGTGGCTACGGCTGTTAGGTGCGATGGTATTCGCCGAACTCGTTAGAAAGAACCCGTCGATAAAATGAACGGAAGTCCAGCATTAGGAGCTTTTTATTAACATCAGCGAGTTAGTTGTTGTAAGAGAGCCCGACCATTACGTGAACTAGTGTTGCTTTGCTTCCAAACTTTTACAGTAAAAAGAGTTGATTCGTTACTACTACATCTTACAGGTTTGCGACACAACCTTTGCCTTTTTATGTATTGATATGTTTTTTTTATGTAGGCGTATATAATGGAAACCTAGGATGAATTCAGGTTATCCACTTAATTTCAGGATTCCCAGGAAACTCCCAAGTAGGGGAAAGTTCGCGAGTAAATGACCTTCTGGCTGCCCTGAATGCTGCTCAGTCAGGCTCCAACCCGACTCCCTTCTCCACTCAGTCAGGCTCCAACCCGACTCCCTTCTCCACTCCCATCACCACCCCATCCTCATGCCGAACACCCAACGCCAGAAAACACCCCGATACAGCTGAGTCCACGGTTTGAGCATTCGCAATTCCGCCTCACTTTCTGTTATATTAGTACAGAAATGGAGAAGGCGAGTGAAAAGGTAGTGCAAACAACCTACAATTTGGGAAGAAGGATATGCTTTAGAGACTGGTCGAATTAGCGAAGAATTAGACTTACAGTGAGATGCATAGCTTAATTGTATTGTTCTAGGTGACGATGACAGGTTTGTACATGTTGAGTTGCCATATCTCACTCATCATTACTTGTCAAAAAATTCAAAAATGTTTCTTCATTCGATCAAGGGCCTAGAAAAATGAATGTATGATCTGTTTGTCTGCCCTTCACCTCTCGCTTGCTTCTAATTATACCAGGTCCTCCGCGCAAATGAGCGGCCGCCATACAGGGGTTAAATAGTGACCGGATCGGTCCCGCCGGCGGATACATGTACACACACTAGTGACAAAAAATCCCCTCTCTTTTCTTACCCTTTTCCTTCATCAGTTCTTTTTTTGATCCAAACTTTGAGCGGCGGATACATGTAAACGCAAATTGGGCGGCTTCATTTAACATCTGCCGCCATAGGTCTCCAGCACTGTTGAACTATTACAAAGAAAAACCGTTCTTCGATCGATGGAGTCTACAATAACGATTACCTCAGTTTCCTGCTCTTTTAACCTGTAGCTAGCTTCTCATTATTGTAGACTCACCCGCTCGAAGAGCGGTAGTTTTCTCAAATTTTCAACAGATACAGTAGACCAAGTGATCTATGGCGGTCGCTTTTTCATTGTATCTGTGATGTACAGGTGCAGTAGCAGGTGAAAATATTTGCGACCGTTAGGAATAGATAAGCAGAAAAGTAAATTATGTGAATATAGGTGATTTTGAGTGCTATTTTTTAACACTGTTAGAAAAATTTATCGACTCTTCTCTGAATTTTATTTGTTCTAAAGACCTTTTTCAGTCTTGAAAGCGCATCAAAATAAGAGCTTCGTTTTAGCCGGGGCGAGGTAAAGAAAGCGTCGCAGCGAGAATGACAAGGCAGAAGCAGCCCCCTCCACTCATGGATTTCACCCCGACCAAGAAGAGAACCGGGTCTTCGTCGGTCAGTTCCTCTAACCCCCAAGTTTTACAGTTCTTGTAGGTAACGCGGTGGTGCAGGGCATAGCTCACCAGGATTTTCTGGAAAAAGTATTTCCGAGCGGGCGACACAACAAGAATTTTTTCCGGTTCCACTCAATTGTATCCAGCAAATTGTGGAACATATCAAAAAATGCGATAATTATGAACGCAAAAGTTCAAACCTAGCCTTTATTGCGCCCTTTTCAAGCATCATTGAGACGCGAAGAGATTTAGCCGGTTTTTAGTGACTAGAGTTAAATGAAATAAATTTCTTCGACGGAGATTAGGCGGGCGTCCGGGAGAAATTTCGCAGGTTTGGTGAGCTATGGTTCAGGGGTTCGTTTCCCATAAAGGGAAATTTTCGTTTTGCCGTTTAATTGGCTCTTTTTAACTTCACAATATCGTCAAAAGATATAAGTTTGTGTAATAGTTGTTTTTCTGATCTGAACTGTACGCATATTAAAAAAAAGAATTCTATATAAAATTTTGTATTTTTCGAGGCACACTTTTGGTATCTTTTTAAAATATGTCGTTTTCTTATGAATAAGCTTCATTTTTAATCTAAGTGCCCCCTTTCTGAATAAAAGATTGCTAGAAGTGAGCCATATTCCAAATTTGTTCTCCGAACACGGTTTTATTTTTGGTCATTGAAATGAAGCGTTTGTGCTGTATTTTCCGGTATTGTTGTAGGAAGAGAACGAGCGTAGTCCGTTTGGTTCCATTCTCACATAAAATTAAAACTAATTGCAGAACACGCATAAGCCGCCGCCCGCTTTACCGAGCGGGCAATCCTACCAGACGCCGACTTCAAGTAAGGTTTCCAAAGGGCCTGAGATTCCGGAACAGGTCTTGGACGACCTAACCTTCCGATTCATTCTCAATATCCCGGAAACGGAAGTTAGTTAATATTAAGTCGGGTATGCTTCCTCCAATAAAAAAACTGGTCATAAATTTTTGGAATTAATGTGATTCAAACTGATTATATCTATTAAATTTGCAGCTAGTTAACACTAGAGCAGTGTGTCTCGGTTGAAGAGTTAACACTAGAGCAGTGTGTCTCGGTTGAAGAGTTAACACTAGAGCAGTGTGTCTCGGTTGAAGAGTTAACACTAGAGCAGTGTGTCTCGGTTGAAGAGTTAACACTAGAGCAGTGTGTCTCGGTTGAAGAGTTAACACTAGAGCAGTGTGTCTCGGTTGAAGAGTTAACACTAGAGCAGTGTGTCTCGGTTGAAGAACACTAGAGCAGTGTGTCTCGGTTGAAGAGTTAACACTAGAGCAGTGTGTCTCGGTTGAAGAGTTAACACTAGAGCAGTGTGTCTCGGTTGAAGAACACTAGAGCAGTGTGTCTCGGTTGAAGAGTTAACACTAGAGCAGTGTGTCTCGGTTGAAGAGTTAACACTAGAGCAGTGTGTCTCGGTTGAAGAACACTAGAGCAGTGTGTCTCGGTTGAAGAGTTAACACTAGAGCAGTGTGTCTCTGTTGAAGAGTTAACACTAGAGCAGTGTGTCTCGGTTGAAGAGTTAACACTAGAGCAGTGTGTCTCGGTTGAAGAGTTAACACTAGAGCAGTGTGTCTCGGTTGAAGAGTTAACACTAGAGCAGTGTGTCTCGGTTGAAGAACACTAGAGCAGTGTGTCTCGGTTGAAGAGTTAACACTAGAGCAGTGTGTCTCGGTTGAAGAGTTAACACTAGAGCAGTGTGTCTCGGTTGAAGAGTTAACACTAGAGCAGTGTGTCTCGGTTGAAGAGTTAACACTAGAGCAGTGTGTCTCGGTTGAAGAGTTAACACTAGAGCAGTGTGTCTCGGTTGAAGAGTTAACACTAGAGCAGTGTGTCTCGGTTGAAGAGTTAACACTAGAGCAGTGTGTCTCGGTTGAAGAGTTAACACTAGAGCAGTGTGTCTCGGTTGAAGAGTTAACACTAGAGCAGTGTGTCTCGGTTGAAGAGTTAACACTAGAGCAGTGTGTCTCGGTTGAAGAGTTAACACTAGAGCAGTGTGTCTCGGTTGAAGAGTTAACACTAGAGCAGTGTGTCTCGGTTGAAGAGTTAACACTAGAGCAGTGTGTCTCGGTTGAAGAGTTAACACTAGAGCAGTGTGTCTCGGTTGAAGAACACTAGAGCAGTGTGTCTCGGTTGAAGAGTTAACACTAGAGCAGTGTGTCTCGGTTGAAGAGTTAACACTAGAGCAGTGTGTCTCGGTTGAAGAGTTAACACTAGAGCAGTGTGTCTCGGTTGAAGAGTTAACACTAGAGCAGTGTGTCTCGGTTGAAGAGTTAACACTAGAGCAGTGTGTCTCGGTTGAAGAACACTAGAGCAGTGTGTCTCGGTTGAAGAGTTAACACTAGAGCAGTGTGTCTCGGTTGAAGAGTTAACACTAGAGCAGTGTGTCTCGGTTGAAGAGTTAACACTAGAGCAGTGTGTCTCGGTTGAAGAGTTAACACTAGAGCAGTGTGTCTCGGTTGAAGAGTTAACACTAGAGCAGTGTGTCTCGGTTGAAGAGTTAACACTAGAGCAGTGTGTCTCGGTTGAAGAACACTAGAGCAGTGTGTCTCGGTTGAAGAGTTAACACTAGAGCAGTGTGTCTCGGTTGAAGAGTTAACACTAGAGCAGTGTGTCTCGGTTGAAGAGTTAACACTAGAGCAGTGTGTCTCGGTTGAAGAACACTAGAGCAGTGTGTCTCGGTTGAAGAGTTAACACTAGAGCAGTGTGTCTCGGTTGAAGAGTTAACACTAGAGCAGTGTGTCTCGGTTGAAGAGTTAACACTAGAGCAGTGTGTCTCGGTTGAAGAGTTAACACTAGAGCAGTGTGTCTCGGTTGAAGAGTTAACACTAGAGCAGTGTGTCTCGGTTGAAGAGTTAACACTAGAGCAGTGTGTCTCGGTTGAAGAGTTAACACTAGAGCAGTGTGTCTCGGTTGAAGAGTTAACACTAGAGCAGTGTGTCTCGGTTGAAGAGTTAACACTAGAGCAGTGTGTCTCGGTTGAAGAGTTAACACTAGAGCAGTGTGTCTCGGTTGAAGAGTTAACACTAGAGCAGTGTGTCTCGGTTGAAGAGTTAACACTAGAGCAGTGTGTCTCGGTTGAAGAGTTAACACTAGAGCAGTGTGTCTCGGTTGAAGAGTTAACACTAGAGCAGTGTGTCTCGGTTGAAGAGTTAACACTAGAGCAGTGTGTCTCGGTTGAAGAGTTAACACTAGAGCAGTGTGTCTCGGTTGAAGAACACTAGAGCAGTGTGTCTCGGTTGAAGAGTTAACACTAGAGCAGTGTGTCTCGGTTGAAGAACACTAGAGCAGTGTGTCTCGGTTGAAGAGTTAACACTAGAGCAGTGTGTCTCGGTTGAAGAGTTAACACTAGAGCAGTGTGTCTCGGTTGAAGAGTTAACACTAGAGCAGTGTGTCTCGGTTGAAGAGTTAACACTAGAGCAGTGTGTCTCGGTTGAAGAGTTAACACTAGAGCAGTGTGTCTCGGTTGAAGAGTTAACACTAGAGCAGTGTGTCTCGGTTGAAGAGTTAACACTAGAGCAGTGTGTCTCGGTTGAAGAGTTAACACTAGAGCAGTGTGTCTCGGTTGAAGAACACTAGAGCAGTGTGTCTCGGTTGAAGAGTTAACACTAGAGCAGTGTGTCTCGGTTGAAGAGTTAACACTAGAGCAGTGTGTCTCGGTTGAAGAGTTAACACTAGAGCAGTGTGTCTCGGTTGAAGAACACTAGAGCAGTGTGTCTCGGTTGAAGAGTTAACACTAGAGCAGTGTGTCTCGGTTGAAGAGTTAACACTAGAGCAGTGTGTCTCGGTTGAAGAGTTAACACTAGAGCAGTGTGTCTCGGTTGAAGAGTTAACACTAGAGCAGTGTGTCTCGGTTGAAGAGTTAACACTAGAGCAGTGTGTCTCGGTTGAAGAGTTAACACTAGAGCAGTGTGTCTCGGTTGAAGAGTTAACACTAGAGCAGTGTGTCTCGGTTGAAGAGTTAACACTAGAGCAGTGTGTCTCGGTTGAAGAGTTAACACTAGAGCAGTGTGTCTCGGTTGAAGAGTTAACACTAGAGCAGTGTGTCTCGGTTGAAGAGTTAACACTAGAGCAGTGTGTCTCGGTTGAAGAACACTAGAGCAGTGTGTCTCGGTTGAAGAGTTAACACTAGAGCAGTGTGTCTCGGTTGAAGAACACTAGAGCAGTGTGTCTCGGTTGAAGAGTTAACACTAGAGCAGTGTGTCTCGGTTGAAGAGTTAACACTAGAGCAGTGTGTCTCGGTTGAAGAGTTAACACTAGAGCAGTGTGTCTCGGTTGAAGAGTTAACACTAGAGCAGTGTGTCTCGGTTGAAGAGTTAACACTAGAGCAGTGTGTCTCGGTTGAAGAGTTAACACTAGAGCAGTGTGTCTCGGTTGAAGAGTTAACACTAGAGCAGTGTGTCTCGGTTGAAGAGTTAACACTAGAGCAGTGTGTCTCGGTTGAAGAGTTAACACTAGAGCAGTGTGTCTCGGTTGAAGAACACTAGAGCAGTGTGTCTCGGTTGAAGAGTTAACACTAGAGCAGTGTGTCTCGGTTGAAGAGTTAACACTAGAGCAGTGTGTCTCGGTTGAAGAGTTAACACTAGAGCAGTGTGTCTCGGTTGAAGAGTTAACACTAGAGCAGTGTGTCTCGGTTGAAGAGTTAACACTAGAGCAGTGTGTCTCGGTTGAAGAACACTAGAGCAGTGTGTCTCGGTTGAAGAGTTAACACTAGAGCAGTGTGTCTCGGTTGAAGAGTTAACACTAGAGCAGTGTGTCTCGGTTGAAGAGTTAACACTAGAGCAGTGTGTCTCGGTTGAAGAGTTAACACTAGAGCAGTGTGTCTCGGTTGAAGAGTTAACACTAGAGCAGTGTGTCTCGGTTGAAGAGTTAACACTAGAGCAGTGTGTCTCGGTTGAAGAGTTAACACTAGAGCAGTGTGTCTCGGTTGAAGAGTTAACACTAGAGCAGTGTGTCTCGGTTGAAGAGTTAACACTAGAGCAATGTGTCTCGGTTGAAGAACACTAGAGCAGTGTGTCTCGGTTGAAGAGTTAACACTAGAGCAGTGTGTCTCGGTTGAAGAACACTAGAGCAGTGTGTCTCGGTTGAAGAACACTAGAGCAGTGTGTCTCGGTTGAAGAGTTAACACTAGAGCAGTGTGTCTCGGTTGAAGAACACTAGAGCAGTGTGTCTCGGTTGAAGAGTTAACACTAGAGCAGTGTGTCTCGGTTGAAGAGTTAACACTAGAGCAGTGTGTCTCGGTTGAAGAGTTAACACTAGAGCAGTGTGTCTCGGTTGAAGAGTTAACACTAGAGCAGTGTGTCTCGGTTGAAGAGTTAACACTAGAGCAGTGTGTCTCGGTTGAAGAGTTAACACTAGAGCAGTGTGTCTCGGTTGAAGAGTTAACACTAGAGCAGTGTGTCTCGGTTGAAGAGTTAACACTAGAGCAGTGTGTCTCGGTTGAAGAACACTAGAGCAGTGTGTCTCGGTTGAAGAGTTAACACTAGAGCAGTGTGTCTCGGTTGAAGAGTTAACACTAGAGCAGTGTGTCTCGGTTGAAGAGTTAACACTAGAGCAGTGTGTCTCGGTTGAAGAACACTAGAGCAGTGTGTCTCGGTTGAAGAGTTAACACTAGAGCAGTGTGTCTCGGTTGAAGAACACTAGAGCAGTGTGTCTCGGTTGAAGAGTTAACACTAGAGCAGTGTGTCTCGGTTGAAGAGTTAACACTAGAGCAGTGTGTCTCGGTTGAAGAGTTAACACTAGAGCAGTGTGTCTCGGTTGAAGAGTTAACACTAGAGCAGTGTGTCTCGGTTGAAGAGTTAACACTAGAGCAGTGTGTCTCGGTTGAAGAGTTAACACTAGAGCAGTGTGTCTCGGTTGAAGAGTTAACACTAGAGCAGTGTGTCTCGGTTGAAGAGTTAACACTAGAGCAGTGTGTCTCGGTTGAAGAGTTAACACTAGAGCAGTGTGTCTCGGTTGAAGAGTTAACACTAGAGCAGTGTGTCTCGGTTGAAGAGTTAACACTAGAGCAGTGTGTCTCGGTTGAAGAGTTAACACTAGAGCAGTGTGTCTCGGTTGAAGAGTTAACACTAGAGCAGTGTGTCTCGGTTGAAGAGTTAACACTAGAGCAGTGTGTCTCGGTTGAAGAGTTAACACTAGAGCAGTGTGTCTCGGTTGAAGAGTTAACACTAGAGCAGTGTGTCTCGGTTGAAGAGTTAACACTAGAGCAGTGTGTCTCGGTTGAAGAGTTAACACTAGAGCAGTGTGTCTCGGTTGAAGAGTTAACACTAGAGCAGTGTGTCTCGGTTGAAGAGTTAACACTAGAGCAGTGTGTCTCGGTTGAAGAGTTAACACTAGAGCAGTGTGTCTCGGTTGAAGAGTTAACACTAGAGCAGTGTGTCTCGGTTGAAGAGTTAACACTAGAGCAGTGTGTCTCGGTTGAAGAGTTAACACTAGAGCAGTGTGTCTCGGTTGAAGAGTTAACACTAGAGCAGTGTGTCTCGGTTGAAGAGTTAACACTAGAGCAGTGTGTCTCGGTTGAAGAGTTAACACTAGAGCAGTGTGTCTCGGTTGAAGAGTTAACACTAGAGCAGTGTGTCTCGGTTGAAGAAACGTCTCAGTGACGGTCAGGATTGGAATAAATTTACTGTTAAGATCAATGAAAATAGGATGAATGGACGTGTTATGTGAATAGTCATCTAAAAGTTGTTTTCTAAAAGGAGCGCCATTCTGGGCGGAAGGCTTAAAGCATAGATCGTGCGAGAGGTAGAAGGACAAAGATTGAGGAAAGGAGTAGAGGGCGAGGCAGTAAGTGAGTGAAAAATTCAAGTTGTGATCGAAACCGCAAAATTAAGGTTGAAACCATAGTTCACCAAAGTTGTTTTTCGGTCGCCGGCCCGGTCATTGAGAAAATAATTTATTGGTGAAGAAAATTTATTAGAAGTTGATTATAGAAGAAAAAAACTTTTTAAAAGTGGTTTCAAATGTTAAACTCCGGCCCTTGCTAAGCTAAATAAAAGATCAAATGATTGAGAAAACAGACCAAAATTTTTGACTTTCTCTTTTGAATCACCAAGGGTCGCCCGTTCACCCGCCCGCGAAAGTTCCTCCTGGTGAGCTATGGATGGAGGAACTGGTGTGGTGATTTTTCATAAAAACAGTTTTTCGCTGGTCAGAAGAACGATGAGACCCGAATCTGCTTCCAAATCGAGCTGGCCCATTGGTTCTACATAGATTTCTACTGTAATCAGGAAAAGAGAAGCGATTGCCAGGGCATTTCTCTGCGGGACTTCTTGAAGTCAGCTCGGCTACTATTTTTTATCAATGTACTGAGATGATTGATTTGAACCACTGAAGGCATCACAAAGAGAGAGAGAAAAAGAAGGGGCGGGGCATCTCAGAATAGATTTTTATGTGATAACCAGGTTTCGTATTATTCGCGAATAGGGTACAGAGGCTCGCTGAAAGCGCAAGTTTTCTTGAACATGAACTGTTCGATGTCTGAGAAGGTGTTTGGAAATAGTCACCCAATTCTTTCCATTAGAAAGCATAGGCCCTTATAAGAAGAAGAAGAGAGAGCCACTGAGTAAGAAAAGATGCACATCATCCAAGTAAAACCTTTCCGATAAAAAGAGATAAAGCCATAGAGTTCCCGTCGCCCAAGTCAGAGTTGAACCCGTAGATCAGAAAAGTTAAAGAGCAGAGCAGTTTCTCTGAATGCTTGGTTACACGGGCTTTCATTACATCTCAAACGGTCGAGATGGAAAAGAATACTCAGTGTTCACAATAAAACCATTCAGACTAGTTTTGTTTTGAATAGGAAACGCAGGTTAAGGACCGGTAGTTGACTGGTTTCAAAAGTCCCTGGTTCCAATATGCTTCTTGATATCAAACATTAAAACCAATAATATGTTTTTTAGGCAAATTTTCAATCACAGCAGCTCGTTCAAAAACTATGCCAGACGTGCAGATGAGGTTTGGTCTTTGTGCTCAGGTTCCGTAAATAATTTATGGCAGGGATTTGGCTCTAGGGAAGTACTGTATAAAGGTGAAGGAAGCAATTGAAATGAGGACTCACAATTATGCTTCCAATCGGAGAGTCCTTATCCGAGTTGAATGCAAAGTAAAGTATGCTTGGAATGCTTTCAAGAATGAAATGGCCTTCACTTGTCATAAAGGAAGAACGTCACATGTCAATTCAACAATATCCTCTGATGGGTTAGTAGTAAGAGTTCTTCATGGTATCAGAATTGACCCCTTCTCAAGCAGGGGTTGTGTGTGTCAGACCTTCTGTCGGCGGGCCTCTGTTTTTCCAAATCATGAAGAAGGACTCTTATGTAAAACGAAAAAATTTTCGCGTGCCTCCGTTTTTTATTATAAGGTTGGCTCCTTATGTAAAATTTTCCCCTCTTTTTGCAGGCGTCTGTATCCTTTTTTGCACACTAAATAACCCCTGTTTTGATGAAGTCCGAGTAAGACCTCTTCATCCTGAAAAGCAAGACCTTCAAATATTATAAAAGACAGTAGACCCTTCGATGTCCCAAGATTTTACATAAGTGATGAACCTTTTGATCTCGTAGGACACCCACTCCAATGATCTCGTAGGACACCCACTCCAATGATCTCGTAGGACACCCACTCCAATGATCTCGTAGGACACCCATTTCAATGATCTCGTAGGACACCCACTCCAATGATCTCGTAGGACACCCACTCCAATGATCTCGTAGGACACCCACTCCAATGATCTCGTAGGACACCCACTCCAATTTAATAACCACGTAAAAAAGGGTGGGACATTCATATAATGTTTGTAAGCGCTTTTCTCCACAGATTGTGGACGCGTGGCGGATCTACAAATCCACAGTGCCAACCTACGGAGCCATTCTCCTTGATCCCTCACTGAACTACGTGTTGTTGGTGCAGGGCTACTACGCATCGAAGCACAGCTGGGGGTTCCCAAAGGGAAAGGTTCCTATCTAGTCTTTTCGAGACTTGCATTCTTCGCTTCTTGCAATACTAGCATAAATCGAATGTACAAGAATTTGATTATGTTCAGCGAAATGCAGGAGAATGTATTTTTTGATCTTTTTAAACTCGGTTTTTTTTTTAGAAAATGGAAAGAAATGGCTTGTTTTCCTGTGTCCTTTAGTCCATTCTAAAAAAGTAATGGTTGATTTTCTTGAAATGAGGGTTCTACCTGTCGTTGAATTAGAAGGCTGTTCTGAACCATTTGGTAGATAGGATTCATTGAAGATGAAAAACTTTTCTTCTTTTTCATTGTGTCTCAAACAACATAATTAGGAAAAATCTCCTTTTTTCTAACTATGTTCATTCATTCATTCTTTATTTCCATGTACATGTGTATGTTTAACGTGGAATCGAAATATAAAAACAATATAACATGGATTTTTATATATGATAAAATTAAGAAATGAAAAAGAAGAAGGTGAGGTAATACATGTTGTTGAAAGAATCTATTGAAAAGTGAATCTCGCCTTCGATGGTGCTACAGCACAGTAAAATAGCATCTTGCCCTTCTCCGGTTTACGAATGGGTCTCGCGAAGAGGATCACCGACTGCGGTGCGAGTGTAGACGGAGAATATTTCCGGGCTCAAAAGGATCCTCACCAACCTATCTCAAAGGACTCCCCTCGACAGGACCTATGGGCAAACCACAACAACACATTCAAAAGTGAATTGTTTTTGTAGGTGAATGAGAGTGAACCGCCACGCGCCTGTGCGATCAGAGAAGTGTTCGAAGAAACCGGTTTCGATTTTGGGGAGCACTCAACCCAGGGAGAGAAAAAAGTCCAGAAGTTCCTGAATGACACCATGATCCGGTTATATATTGTCCCGGATGTCCCAATCGACTTCCCATTCGCTCCTCAAACCAGATGTGAGATCAGGTGAGCAGATGAGGGGGAGATGAAACTAAGTTTGGAATGAATATTTGTGGGGTGGACCCTTGGCGTATTGCCAAAATCGGGCTCTCCGCATATGATATTTTTTGTTGTTTTTTTCGCACAAAAGGTTGAGATTGAAATTGGTCGCCGATTCTGAGACGTACAATCAATACGCAATGTCGTTTGATATGTTCACAAAAAATCTAAGCAAAACGTTTCAGAGAGATACGATGGTTTTCGGTGTGGGACTTGCCGAGTGATAGGAACGAACAAGGAAAGAAAGCAAACGGGATCGGAAATTTTTACGGCGTTGTTCCATTCGTTCCGGACTTGCAGGTTCTTTTTACGTTGCTCGATTGAGTGATAAAGAGATATTGTATATTTCCGTGTGGGATCTGTCTTTAGACATGCCGAGCTTGCAGGCGTATGTGACGAGAGAGCAAGCAGCCAGAGAGAAGAGAAGGGGAAGGCAGAGGGAGGCGCCAACCGGGCCGGTGGCAGATCTTACCTGCAGACAGGGAGACGTCCCTGGGGGATCCTTGGCGGACCTGAGCTCCGTACAGAAAGAGAAGATATCCGCCTTCACCAGAGTCGTCCCCAAGAGTCCGTTCTCATTCTTAGCCATCCTCTAAACTACTAAATCCTCTCATGCTTTCAAAAGCTGAAATTTTTTATCGTAATAACAACAGATTTCTGTGAGCTGAAAAATTAAAATTTGATCTGAATAAGAGAGCGTATTGAGATAGCCTACATTGAGACTACGTGGATATGTATACAGTAATTATTAGAACCATTTTTTTCACAAAAAAACAAGTTCACAACTGAGTCGCTCAGTAGCTTTAAATTGTCGATTAATCTCATTCGATGTGAAGCAGTTGTCACTGCTCAATAATGCTATCATGATGAGCCTTTTCTGCCTGCAGAAGCTGAAGAGAAGATGTCGGAGGTGCTGGAGTCTCTATTCGCGAAGCAGATAACTTCTCCCTCCAGTTCCTCCGCAGCAGAGAAGAGATCCAAGAAGACCAAGGATAAGGGCAGCCCGGCGGAGAATTCACTTTTCCGACCGCTCACTGGAACCAGCGTACTTCCACTAGGCAGCAACCTGGCCAACATCTTTGCGCATTCCTCTGGTTTGTCGTCCTGAGTTTTTCTGCCGAGAGGCTAAAGTTTCAACTTTAAAATTTGTGATGGAATCGAACTTCAGGTTTGGTATACCCAATAAAGACCTAGATTTACCGAGAATTAGTAAGATGACCATACACTGAAAGTTGTTTCAGAAAGGTTTACTTGCATGATATACAGTACCGTGCAAAAGAATACCAAAAAGTATATTTTGTCGTATAACTTTTCTTTTTTTGCGTCCACTGGCGCATTTTTTTTATATTGTGTAGATCGTGATTCACATCATACTGTTACGAAATGGAGCCGTTTCTGAAAAAAGCAGAACAGCTCAGCAATTTTTTTCTGAAAACAGTATTTTTCGAGATTTCTGCAATATGTTCTCGTTTATTTGTTTCTGTTTATTGCAATGATCTTGATGGCTTCTATACAACAAAGATGCAGAACAGTCACTCACTGATGATGATCACAGAGATGCAAGACAGTCACAAAGATGCAAGAAAGACTGTAAAATGTCCTTTTTGGTATACTTCTGCACGGTACTGTATGTAGATATGCATATTTTTATCGTTTAAAACATAAAAGATCAATTTTAAATGATTGAATACCGTAGTTCAGCGTTAAATTATTTGTAGCTAAAGCACGCGAAGAAGATCCGTCGTGGACGCCAACATCGGAGTTCGCGCATCCGGTACCAATCCAGCCGCCCACGGCCCGCTCCGTCTACAAGGCGCCCCGGGAGACAGAGAAGACCCCTGCGAAGAAGACCTCTCCCATCCAATTGCCATCTTCCTCACGGGGCACAATACCCAGTCAGAGACTAAGCTGTTCCCCATCCAGAGTATTACCAGCTGGAAGAAGCTGGTAAAACTTTTGAAGGGGGAGAGGATCAAACCAGACTGTTTCTTTCAACCCGCAGAAATAATGTGTATATCAAGATGAGTAATGATGAGGGAACGGCAGGTCTTTGGGAGAGCGCGAGAGCTTGTGATGTAAAAGAGAGGATGCAGACGATGTTGTTGTTGTTGTTGTAGATTGCCCGCCGTAGGTCTCCGGCTGGGTAGACGAGGTCTTCTTTGACATGGCTCAGAAAACAATAACCTTACTTACATCATTTATCTAATTACATTATTTCTCTTTCTCTCTCGGGGTTTTTTTTTTTTTTTTTTTTTTAATTATTATTATTTTTTTTCCCTTTTTTTTTTTTTTTTTTTGGAGAGAGAAAGGAATCACTGGTATAAGAACTTAACAACAGACGTCGGGCTATTCCACAAATCTATACTTCTTAAAAGTGTGTGGTCACAGCGACACGAGAATAAATGACTAGTTGTATGTGGCTCTTCTAAACATTTTGGGCAAAGAGGTGATAGGGCAGCTCCTATTCTGTGTAGGTAGCTGTTAAGGGAACTTGCATAGCCACTACGTAGTTGCGATAATGTTATTTGATGTTCCCTGGGAAGTTGATTCGTTGATTTATGGATTCTGGGAGGTTTCTTACCTAGAACTGGGTTAGGGGAGCAAGATCTAATGAAATTTCTAACAGTTTCAGTATGTATTCTTTTAAGTGCGGCTTTCTGATCACTGTCTACTAGCATAATTTCTAAGTCCTTGGCATGTTTACGAATAGTTCTAGGTGGTTTGGGTTCCATGCATCGACGATGGGAGGGGTGGTTTGGGAGGAGTCTTGCTCTTGCAACGAATTGCTTGGTAAGCATCGTGTTGTGCTCCTTTATGGGTAACATTTCGCTTTCTAGAGCTAAGTGCTCTGTGCCGGCCATTGCTAGGTTTCCTGTTGCTATCCGAATTGCTCTATTTTGGTTTGCCTGTAGTTTTTTCCAGTTCGTCTCGGCCAATTGAGGGGAGTAAATTGGTGCGGCGTAGTTGAGAACGGATCTGGTCATTGTTTTGTAGGTTGCAAGAAGGGTGTTTTTCTGTTGGCCCCATGTTCTTCCTCCGAGGGCACGTAGTATATTCAGTCTTTTGGCCGTTCTCTGTTTAAGGTATTCATGCAGACGATCAGAGCATTTGTATCACTGGCTTTCTTTGATACCGCTTAGCTTTGTGCATAGATTTTACACGCGTTGCGGTTAAGAGAAACACACTGGATCGAACATAGCATGGATTTTGTAAATTTGGATTGTATTGAATACCTTTTCGGCGGGATTGGGTGGGACTTCTAAGTAAGAGCTCCATTTTATATGAGCATAAGGAATGTTGCAATTTGAGTCAATGAAGTTGCATGTTTGATCATTCTTCTGTGGGATAGAATTGCATCTCACTGTTCTGAGCTGTTTTTTGTATCAAATAGAATGGAACTGTGTGAAAGACTCGACCGCTGAAGACAAAAGCGACTTGAAAGAAGGGAGAGAGAAAACTTGAGTTTGAAAGCGTTTGCAGTGACATGCAATGATCTGGAGTTGATGCTGTCCACTGAAAGTGAGGACAGTAGCCAGGATTCGGAGGACAGGCAGACAGAGGCCAAACTTTCCACGGAAGAGGAAGCGCTTTACAGTAACCCGCACACCATCTCTACCCAAGAAGAAGCCGATGACGAAATAACGTGAGTCTGGTGAAGGGTGAATAAATGTAACGATTGAAAGTTTATGAATTGGTTATCATCGAATAGGATAAAAGTAAGGAGTTAGAAGGTCTTTGGCAGAACTAGTTTTTGATGGAAGTGGAGAAGGACGTAGATTCTTATTTTCTTTGAATTTCCCTCTCTCTATAGTTTCAGAACAGAACAAGTGTGATAGTAATAATCAGCTTGTCATAACAGAACAAGGCAATATTTGCCGATCAAAAATCACGAGCACAAGCGATTGAATATGTATAAGAGATTGTGTGGCAGACGCTTGGAGGAGTCGGTTGTGGAGCGAACGGCTCCAATTGGACTCGTAATGGGAGAAAAGCCTCCGCTTTGTTCCGGAACAATTTCTTCCTCTTCCGCTTTCTTGCCTGCTCCCTTCCAATCAGCCGAAGTCGTGAAGAATCCTGTCTACAGCCTGCCCATGGCGCATACGGCTTCCGCATGCTTCCGAATCAATTCCATCAAGGTGCCTACTTCTAGCAAAGCTCTAATAAGGGATGTCACACGTGTAGCTTAGTGGCTGGAGATGTCATCGGTGGAGCCAGAAGTCATGGGTTCGATTCCCGCGCGAAAAAAATGTGAAAAGTTAAGGTTCATTGAGACTCGGAAAATAAGTGAGTTCAAATAGAACATTTGTTTATGAGTTTTTGTTGAGAATTCTTCGAACAACAAAAAAAAGTTGAATTATTGAAGAAAAAAAATTTTGAGTTTAGAATTCTCCGCTGAACATTACTTTGTGCGACATAGAAGTGCAACTCATCCCGCTGTGGGAGCAGAACTTCAAGGTTAACATTTTCGAAGATGTGCTTGCTGTAACTGAAAGTTATTATACCGCGAGAAACGCGTTGAGAGACAACTATACTATCTTACTAGGAATGAAAATTTGAATCTGATTACGGTATTTTGGCTAAATTATACTGTTTTAGATCGATACAAGGCGAATTTTTCTCTGAAAAAGCTGATGAGCTTGAGAAGCGCGTTTCGATACTCGTTCGAATGACACAATTCCACTTTTTTGTCAATTTAATTTTCTCCTCTCCTTTAAATTATGAGCTTTTTTGGAAAATTAGATTAATTTCCGTGTTAATTTTTTATAATTTTTATAATCCACAGTTGGAAGTATATTCCATTTTGTCAATATAAACGTTTTAAATCTCAAAGTTTTACAAAAAAATTGGTACCATCTTTTTCCGACAAAGAGTTTTTGGTCTAAATAATCGCGCATAAGAATGAGATATTATGCGGATTTATGTAAGTGATTGAATTATATACTAACTAAAACCTCTTCAAGTGATTGAAAATCAAATAGACCCAAGTTAGAGTAATGTGAAGATTCGACGTAGTCCCTGATATCACTAATGATTAACGGAGTCGACGATTTCATCATTTTCTGACGTATCTGGTGATATCACGATGACAAACTATTAATTTGGCTTTTAATCAAATTTTTGTGCTTTTACGGTTTTTTACATGCGGTTTGCTACTAGATTGGACTATTAGATCAAATATGATGCTTTTAGTGCGTTTGACGTTGTATGTACACCCAACTTGTAAAAAAATAAAGATGTATTATTCTCTCAACTTTGATTTTTGTGTGCAGTGAAATAATACACAAAAACATTGAGGGAAAGCGATGAAGATCCTCAGTGATGGAACTATGGGTTGAATATGGTTCCGGTACTTTATAAATGAGTGCCTTCAAATAGTTTTGGCATAAAGCTTACCAAGAAGAAGAAGATAATAAGCCCTCAGGAAGTCTCACAGTCATCAAAAACGGGAGGCGTGGATTAAGGGATGCCACGCACATATTTCTTCGATGCCTTGAGGCGAACCTGACGAGAATCACAGTCGGAGGAGACTCAATTTTCCTCTTGAAAACTCCCGTGTCAAACAAGAAATGTATGCACTACTAAGAAAGTCAATCAGCGTAGAAATTGACCCTGTAGGAGCAGCCTGCAATATACCAACAGGGTTCTACATGAAGTTTCCTCGGGAGATCGAATTAGATTCACATCAATGTATTTTACACGATTCAACTTGAAATTTAACGCATGAACCAACGCCGGAATACTAATCGCCGAAATTAGCAACAATCTTCAGTGATCGACAACGCATCGGAGCTCCTAGATTTGGAAAAAAATTGAAGATTTGCTAGAGATACTTATTTTCATTTACTCATCACGAAAATCTGTTTACATCAAGTGCAGTTTGTCAGCGGGGCTGATAACTGCATCGATTATGAGCGTCAATGACTCGATGGATTGATTTTATGCACTAAAAAAGGTTGCATAACGTTCCGTTCTTTATTAAAGATTGAAGCAACTCTACAAACGTTTTTTTAAAAAGAAGCTGAGACGATGAGTGAATCGCACAACACTCACATGGATTTCTAAGTCTGAAATGCTTTTATAAATTAATTAGGGCGTCGGACTTGATGTAGATGTACCGAGAACACAAAATCAGCTCTTGCATAAAATTCAAGTGTCTTGCACTCAAACCTATTTTTTGCGTCAAAAACCACTTAACCTCCGATTCATCACTTTGAACCATTACCGAATGCGAGTCAATAAAGACTGCTTAGTTTTGCTGCAATGTAAGCGAGAATCTCTTTTGTCGCCATCAATAACCGATCATGTTAGGCAATAGTGATCGGGAAATCGTAGAAGATTGTTAGATGGTCAACAGCGCCGGTTTTAAAAGTCAATGTACAGAATCGGTCGTAAAGATGTTCAAAAACGTAGCTCATGAGGTCAACTGCGGAAATCAATTGAGAAAAAACTGCAAGCTCAAGCAATAATATTCTACCGAGGTATTAGTCGTTCGGTCAAAAACAATTCAAGATCTCATACTGAAAACTCCTTATAAAAAAACGTAACCAGCCCATTTCCGATCGGCAATTGCTAAAAGTGTGCTTCCAAAAAGCATGTGGACGTCAGCGATGAGATATTTTTCTACTTTAAGAGCGCTTACATGACTTTGAGGTCGTCAGCGATGAGATTATGGTTTTTTTCTAAGCCTTACGGTTTCGTTAGCGTAAACTTGACCTAAGCCTAAGCGAAAAAAAAGTTTTTTTTAAAAAAAAAATACTCGAAGAAAAAAGTTTTTAGAAAATATCTCATCGCTGACGTCCACTCGCTTTTCGGAAATCGCCTTTCAGATCCCGTCCCCATCATTTTTTTAATTGCAAAATAATTGTTCAGGAATAAACTGAATGCGAGGTTTTACGGCTCTTCTTACAGTACTACTCTTACAGTACTACTATTCACTCCTTCAAATAGACGAGGATTTAAAAATAAAATTGTTAAATTGATTTTTAATAAATAAAACTTTTTATATTTGTAGAATTCGCTTAGGAAGTCCCCCTTCTTGAAGGAACCCACCCAATCACTATTCATTATGATGATTGAGTGATGCTGTTGATCATTAGTATCAACATAAACTGGGTCAAACCAATCCACAACCGCCTCTTCACAATCCCTCCAGCAATATTTCAAGTTTTAAACAATTTCCACAGTTAAAGTTTGCCTCGCTTGCGAGACCTTGAAACCTCGCTTGCGAGACCTTGAAACCCCCTATTTAAGAAAGATTTTTTCAGAATTGCAGGAGGAAGTTTTTCATGAATTTCGCATATGAATGTATGTATTTTGCAAGTTTTGATATGTTATTTTTTGAAATAGAACCTCCGAATTTAACCTTCTCAAAACGAATAGCGTGGAGATTCTTATGCGCATCTCATCAACATTAATATTTGAAGGGCTTTTGCAAAAGTTTTTGGAACTCATGCAGAATACTTTGAATAATTTTCAAAAAAAGATGAGTTATTTTGGAATCAACGAAATCATAATTGAATTTAAAAGTTTCTCTGCGAAAAAATAATATAGCTAAACTAGACGAAATGTCCGCGACTGAAATTGTGATCATCAATAGAAAGCCCTAGAGATAAAACTAGGGCCTCTTTCAAGCCCTAGAGATAAAAATAGGACCTCTTTCAAGCCCTAGAGATAAAAATAAGACCTCTTTCAAGCCCTAGAGATAAAAATAGGACCTCTTTCAAGCCCTAGAGATAAAAATAGGACCTCTTTCAAGCCCTAGAGATAAAAATAGGACCTCTTTCAAGCCCTAGAGATAAAAATAAGACCTCTTTCAAGCCCTAGAGATAAAAATAGGACCTCTTTCAAGCCCTAGAGATAAAAATAGGACCTCTTTCAAGCCCTAGAGATAAAAATAGGGCCTCTTTCAATGTTATGTATAATAAACAATATTGAGCCTATACTCTATCCAATTGATAATTTGTCCTTTTTCGCAGCTCTTCGATTTGTTGACAATACTTGGGAAAATCTGTTCAGCCGTCTGTTACTCGTGTCGAAAATATGTTTGGAAAAAAGACCCCTATTTTTTGAAAGAGTCAAACTATACAGCCTGCATATTACATAAATAGTAAGCAAAAAATTCTTAGCATCTGTAAACTCCACAAAACAATACTTGCTATCATGAACAAAGTTAAAGATATAAGCATCTTTAATCGACTTTATCTCTTACTTTGAGAAATACGCCATAACTTCGAGAAATAGGTGAAGTTTTCAGCACTTTTTATTTTGAAAAATTGTCCTTGAATTCGGAAAAAACCTAGAACTTTTGACCAGAATTTGTTCAATTACCACCTCAGCTTGGAAGAAGAAATCCGTGTAGCTTTTCTTAAGTAAATTAAAACATGCTCAGAATACGCGATCACGTCCTTTTTCCTCACCGTTCAACCAATCAAAATACGAGAATTCTCGAGCGTTCTACACAGAGAAATAGTTCAAAAGTTGTCAATACTTTTCGAGTTAGATAAACTCCTTAGTTTAAAAAAAAGTTCTGTTGAACATTTTCTTCCAAATTGCTCAATAGTGAGTGAACTGTGTGAATTTAGTAAGCTGCATGAACTTTGAGGCGCTTGTGACTCTGCCGCAAACTTTTCATTCCACTCTCGGAAGAAATGTTAGTAGGAAAACTTATGCTTCCCGAGCGCCTTCATGGGCTCTCCAAAGCAGAAAAGCCGAAATAACAACCATCAAGCACAATTTTTTTTAAAATTTGAATTCTACGGTTAGTTTTTTTTCTGAGAAACTTGTTAGATTTGTTGAGACTTCTCAAAAATCTTAAGAAAAATATACGTATTCAAAAGCTTAAATAATACGAAATACTTATTTCAATTTTTTCATGATCTACCCAGAATAAAAAAAGAATGTTCAAGTTTTTTCACTGCTATTGAAACTGACGTTCCAACTTTTCTACTTGAAGAGACTTACGAGACAAACCTACAAACACAAACGCTCTTTTCTGGCCAAACTTTATCTCGGAGACCGCAATTCTCTCATGATTCCTGCAGGTTTCTATGCCTTTTCGAAGGCATCGAAAAAGAACTGAACGTAATCTTATATTTTGACACTCAGTTAGCATCCTTCATAATCTTACAATGAGAGCTTCATAATATATAAAAGAACAATAGGGTGATAAAATAGAGAGAGATATAATAAAATAGAGAGGTATGAATGAAAGAAAATAAATGAAGAAAAAGAGAGAAGCCAAAATGATGAGATAAACAGTCAAACAAGGAAACAAAAAGGATGGAAAAGAGATGAAGAAAAAAGGAGAGAAGACAGACAAAAAAGGAAAAAAATAAAGCTGAAAAGGGGAGGAAAAGAGGATTAGAGAAAAAGGCAGTAAAGAAGATAGTGAGTTAAAGAAAATAGAGAAAGTTAGAGAGGAATAAGTATTACTCAGAAAGCGACAGATGATCGGCACTGACGAGCATTGGCGGTAGGATGAAACAGAGCTCCCGGAGCACAGCAGACGTGCCAGTCATACATTCAGACCAAATACGCGAAAGAAAGTCGTGTTGGTTGTGCTATATACCGGCAAGAGAGAGAGAGAGAGAGAGAGAGAGAGAGAGAGAGAGAGAGAGAGAGAGAGAGAGAGAGAGAGAGAGAGAGAGAGAAAGAGAAATAGAGAGGAAGAAAGAGGGATAAACAGAAAAAGGAGAGAAAAATAAATATCGAAAGAGATAGAGAGAGAAAGTAAGAGAGAGGGATAGACAGAGAGAGAGAGCGAGAAAGAAAAAAATAGAGAGTGAAAGAGGAAAGACAGGGAGAGAGAAAGTAATAGAGTAAAGAGAGAGAGAGATAGAGAGAGAAAGACAAGAGTGTTAACAAGGATAGGAAAAGAGAGGAGAGAGAGAGAGAGGATGAGAGAGAGGAAAAGAGACACAGAGAGGGATCGACAGAGATAGTGAGAGAGAAAGAGAGGGAGAGAAAAGAAGAGAGTGAAACGAAAGAGAGGAAAAAAATAAGAGAGGGATATAAAGAGAGGGAAAGAGAAAGAGGGAGAGGAAGGAAGCGAGCAAAAGAGAAAGGGAAAGAGAAGAGAGAGAGAGAAAGAGTAATAGAGAGAAAGAGAGAGATAGAGGGAAAGAGGGTAGTAGAAAGAATAAAAAAGAAATGAAGTACTAATGGAAAACCCTAAAACGAAAATACCAAAAACAACAAATTCTTTAAAAGTTTTCAAACCTTGTTTATTTTGCATTATGCGGTCTCTTTCTAATAAAAAAAAGCAGGACATCAAAAAAAGATTACAAATGTATCAGAAACCTTAAAGATTACCCGATTCGCCTGTCAACAAAGTCAAAAGCTACAGAGTACAGAGAGTGAGAGTGAGAGTGAGAGAGAGGGAGAGAGAGGTAGGGAGGGAGAGGGAGAGAGAGGGAGAGAGAGGAAGAGAGAGGAGAGAGAATGGAGAGAGGGAGAGAGAGGGAGAGAGCGAGAGAGAGGTAGAGAGTGAGAGTAAAAGAGAGGGAGAGAGAGGGAGGGAGAGGGAGAGAGAGGGAGAGAGAGAGGGAGAGAGGGATAGCAAGAGAGAGAGAGAGAGTGGAGAAATAGGAGGAGATGGGGAGAGAAAGAGAGATAGATAGATAGTATATCTCATTTTTTGAAGAGACTCCGTCGGTTGGATAATTTACTGGAATCAGGTTAGAAAAGGAGCCCATGTTCGCGGAAAACGAAATTTTCAGAAAATTCTTTCTCTTTTTAAGAGTCGACTCGTTGATGAGGCTCAAGAGAGGATGGTCAATGGCATCGAGTAGAAAGGTGAGTAAAGAGTCCTATCTACCATGTAGATTGCTGACAATAAAGTATATAAGGAGATGAGGAGACAGATATACGACTAGTACTCCGGCATAGTTTCTCATTCCAATGCCTGATTATCAATATGGTGGGCAGAGGGGCATATGTTGTGCCAATCAGGATAAATACGTTGCACCTGGTTCTTGTCCTCTCTGGCAGTGATTTCCTCTACCCGATACACTGCGCCTCCTCCCCGCGTCATGCCTAATCAAGTTTTTGTACAACTCAGTCTTCGACTGATCTTACAGTCCCTCCCTTTTGACGCTCACTAAGTATAATTTTATTTGTGTGATAGGCCATTTCAGTTTTTTCATTCATCTTGTAGTAGTGAGCAATCCATTTCAGTCTCAGGATGGAAGAACAGGACTGGGGGCCAGGATGGTAAGGGAGAAGCAAGACTTCATCCCGAGCAGGGAGAGGACCGGATCTTCTTCGGTGGGTTTCTAAAGCTTTACGTTAAGTTTCAGAAAGCATTAAAGTTTTTGTGCATAGTCGTGATTTCAGTTTTGTTAAGAAAAACTTTCGTTTTGCGATCAATTTTCTTATTCAATGCTCATCTTGTTTTCATACGTCCAGAAAATGAAAGTTGTAGGCGATAATAATTTTTTAAAAACTTTTAGCCTAACTTAATTTTGCACGGAGCTTAACTACAAACGGAGCGAATAGAGCGTCAGTATCGCAAGAGTGATTGATAGCTTCATCGTCAAGTTCATTTTATTTAGGACATTGCTAACATGGTACATGATTGGGCTCTTATTCCCTGTAGGGCACATACGCTGCGTCTTGTCTTGCAGACATTGGAATACTAAAAAATAGTTTTAAACGCTACGGTTTCGAAAATCTTATTCATATGTGATCATTTTGAGCATCAGAGACTCCGGTTCTTGAAAACAATTTTACAAAAAAAATAATTTTTACCCTAAAAAAATATTTTTACATTAAAAACGAGAACGTATGAAAAAAGCCACTCTGCACTGTCTGGGGTCTATTATGCCCATGAGTATATAAGAAGAGCCCATGATTGAGATGGAAGTGTTTTAAAAGACGAAGAAACTTCTGCAGAGGAAAAAGTCACAGTGGCTTTGTGATGATGAGTCTTGGTAACCGCTTATAGCTTTAATAGCATCAATCTGAAAACTGAACGATATCTTGGTGAACCGGTGAGTACTTCAGAGCGACTGGAGGAGAAACTGTCGGTATGCAGAAATAGGAAGCGGGACCGAATCGGACGCTTGGAGAAAAGAGGTTTATATTGTTTTCAATGAATAGAAATATTTGAGTTTGAAACTGAAATATAGCATTGGTTGAGACATTCATGAAGCTTAATCGTCAGAAGGAGAATTTTCAATCATACATATCTTTTTCGACAAAATATAACGTGATTAGTGTTATGGCTAACATGGTGGACAAAGAGCGTTTAAAGGAAACTTGCAAAGAGGAGTAAGTAACTGTGGCATTGCGTTAAAGAGTCACAATAAGACCGTTCAGCTTTTTAACCTCATTTTTCGAAGGATCTTGTGCATTGAAGTAGAAGACCAGTAACTTTGTTAGTAGACGAGAATAGACGAGTCAAGGAGATTGGAATTCGATCAGAGTCGCGACAAATGTTGAAGAAAAAAGCGGTTTAAAACGAAGACACTTGGAGAGATATGACAGAAAAAAAGCAACTGTAGCGTCGCGATGAAAAGTCTTGGTAGATCAGTAATTGGATTAAACTAATCAGTTCGAAGAATTTACGAGATAGATTTTACGCCTATGAACAGTGGTGTCACATGTCTTCTTAACCAGGCGTCACCAGGGCCGGTTTTTTTCGTTTTAGTTTTTTTTTGGTTTTTTTGGTTTTTTCGACAATTTTCGAAAAAAAACTTTTTTCGAAAATTCGAAAAACAAGTTAGTCGAAAAAAACTTTTTTCGAAAAGTCGAAAAACAAAATAGTCGGAAAAAAACTTTTTTCGAAAATTCG
This sequence comes from Allodiplogaster pararmata, assembly GCA_964056735.1. NCBI lineage: Eukaryota > Metazoa > Nematoda > Chromadorea > Rhabditida > Diplogasteridae > Allodiplogaster > Allodiplogaster pararmata. The sequence goes on from OZ057405.1 coordinate 27,037,364, forward strand.
AAAAACTAAAATGTCGAGAAAAAAAACTTTTTTCGAAAATTCGAAAAACCAAAATGTCGTAAAACTTTTTTTTCGAAATTTCAAAAAAAAAACAGTTCCAACAAATGTTTTTTTCGAGGTGTCGAAAAAATTTTTGAGAGCAAACCAAAAAAACCGAAAAAAAGGCCAAAAATAGAGTTTTTGCGGTGGTTTTTTTTTGTTTTTTGTTGTTTTTTTTGGTTTCAAAAAAAATTTTTTTTGGTTTTTTTAAAATCGTTTTGTTTTTTTTTGGTTTTTAAAATCGAAAAAAAAATGCGAAATTTTTTTTGGTTTTCGAAATCGAAAAAAAAAGTCGAAATTTTTTTTTGGTTTTTAAAATCAAAAAAAAGTTCGAAAAAAATTTTTTTGGTTTTTTTTTTCGCCCAGCCCTGGGCGTCACTGCCTTTAGTTTAAAGTGTAATTTAGCATACGAAGATATAAACATCTACATTCTTTATTTAAGCTTTATTTTTCTGGAGAAAAGTAGTCAGAATTGTTGGCAATGACAAAAATTAGTTCCAGTTAGCAAGTGATAAGCTTTTTTATCTTCCTTCCAGAGTACTTTTTTTGAAGTTACCTAGGTTTTTATCGTCTACCCACCGCTAAGTTTCTCTTCTTCGCTTACATTTCCTTTTCTTGTCTACGTCATTTTGTATCTTCGGCACAATTTTACTTAGGTGGGGGGGGGGGCCGTGCAGCCATCGAAAAATGATGATACATTTGAAAAACACCCTAAACTCAATAAAATTAAAGGCATCTTTTTTTCTCGAGTCGATATTATAAGCTTGAATAGACACGCATTCTCCGAAAAACAATTTTCTTTTTTAACCTAAGTGTCGCGTTTGACTTATTCTCTGTCATGTAACATGTCTTGCAAGTTTTAGGAAATTCATTTCATATACTATTACCTATTTAAAACCTTAAAATAAATGTTTGATTTTACATAATGGGTAACTGAGCTTTTTATATACATATCTTTATTCCTCGGAATAACAATGTGTCACTGTAGTGTAATGCTAACGCACTTGCTCCCGGTTCGGTAGAAGAGTGAAATATTTTTCAAGTTTTATCAGCTTTTGTTGTTCTCGCATGACAGAAAAAGTCTATGGCGACGCGTAGGTTTAAAACACATTTGAATGAGATGCCTTTTGTAGAGCGTGTTTTTATTCCAGTTAATCGAGCTCAATATTCAAATTCAATTCAGCTCTAAAAAAAAGCCTTTTTTAATCAACAATCAGGGGTTATCAACTTTTTTTCACTGGCAAGCAATAATGCAGAAAAAAAAGACAAAGACTTTTATCAAGCTCAAGATTCTCACGAACTAAAGAAAAACTAAGTTTGAAACTTCCTGATAGATTTAAATTTTAGTATTTTTTTTAGAATTTTATAAATTATTTAGAATTTTATAAACCGTGAACTCATTTTATTCCTGAAACATAATACATAAAAATTGTTTTGGATGGTTTTCACTATTCTAATAGAAAAGAAAATACCTGCTAAGAGGAAGTACCAAAGTCTGTTTCGCCCCTGCTCAGACAGACTTTGGTGCTCTCTGGGTGGGGCTCATCAGTGAGTGCCCAGAGAGCGACAATATAATAAATGAAGGTAATGAAAATATAGATTAAAACAAAAATTAAAAAATAAAAATGTTAAAACTAACTTAGAATGTTAAAGACTAACTAAAAACTAACGAGAATTAAACAAAAACGAATAATAAGCTAACTATGGAGTAACAAATATGTAAAATAAGGAAAAGTTAAAAGATGAATGGGATAGTGAAGAGGGAAACTAGAGAACAGGAAGTACATAATAAGGTTAGTGAGCGAAATGTTAAAATAAGATATGGGATAATAGACTATGAAGTGAACTGTGAAGGAGAAGAAGAAATATTGACGTGTGTGAGAAAATGTGCAATTATTGGAATAGGTGGAAAGGAAATTTTCAAAGTGTGAGAGAAGAAGAGTCTAGTTATTGAGATAAGAAGACATGTGAATTTAGAGAAAAGTATATTCACAGAAAGCAAGATGTTGTATGACATTAGAACTGAGATAGAACAATAAATATGTATGTAGTTGTCATCTTCAAACAGTGATTGATAAGTGATCTTCAAAAATATAACCTGATCAGAGTCTCAACTGACATCGTTGGAAGATGGGGATTATAGAGAAATAAAGAACTTTGGAGTTGGGATTAAGAGTCTTGGTAGATGACTAATTGTTCCAACCTCATCAATACAAAGTGTTCGCGAGAAAGCTTTTAACGCTTATATATTCATATTTCCGAGTTTAACTATTTTTTGTTGTTGTTGTTGAGAAAAACAGCAATGGGCGATGGTGAGATCATAGTAAAACCTGAAGAGTATTATCTCAGAATGACTGGAGGAGAAGAACTCCCAGCAAAAAGGAATTCAGGAGCGCGACCGAGCCTGATTCTTGGATGAGATCAAATTGGAGGACAAAGGTTAGAATTGTTTCCATTAAAATTAAGATATCATTCGAATTGGAATATAGGCGCTGAAATTCAGATAAAGGCCTTGTACTTTCATGAGCGAAAAAGTTGTGTAATAAATGTGAGAGATACTTCGCATGTACTAGAATTTATTAAACGTGAAACAGAAATTTTAGATCTCAGAAGAGCCGTCTCTAGCTCTGCGAAGCGCGTTATTCCACCAGACTCCAAGTTCGCGAGGGCCTAGAATCGCGAAAAAGGTCCTAGACGAGCTCACGTCGAAGTACTTGCTTAAAGTCCCGGAGTCTGAAGTGAGTGCGAGTCCAAATTTTCTTCCCTATTTATAAATCGAGAATGCAGGAAGATATGAAGTCTGAACATGAAAACTGGATCTCACGTCACAGCTTTTCAAATTTTTGGTCGTGAAAGAGTTTGACCTCAGGGTGAGCTTCAACTCAGTTACCCATTAGCTTCAACTTTATAAATTTTCTATCTAGTGTTAGAAAAAGCTCCGCTTTAAAATCGCAAGAAAAGTGAACTACAATAACTTCTTGAACGGAGGAAAAAGGCTAATCTAGGAATATAATGGATGATAGATCGTGTCCAAAACGATAACCAAAACCGAAATACTCATTAGAAACGATGATAAGTTTTCCTAGGAGACGAAACAATGAAATTTGGAATGTACTGTCGGGCTAACAAATATGTAACAAACTCAACTGAACAATACACTAAGTATTCAAGAAAATCATTTGAAGAAGGAAAAAAATATTCAAATTATCATTTAGAAGAGTTGTTTTCATCGAGTCTTCAAGTACAAAAGCAAAAAATAGCAGTGATCTTTCAAAGTATATTTTACATGTTAAAAGCACTAACAAATGAAGAGGGTTGTAGTGAGCACGCGCTAAAAAATTTAAAACATCAAAGATGAAGAATCTTTCGCTGACAATAACCCACCATTCCATAGTAAAACGAAGACTATATATATATTTATGATAAATGTAGGTTTTTAAAACATTGTGTATAAGGTTAGTCAAGTGACATGGGGATTTCGGAAAGTATATATGTATATATATTGTGATTCACTCAATAATAAATTTGTCTATGTAATGTTTTATTTATTATTGAGTAAATCTGTCTGGTTCATCATCATCATCATCTTTATCTCGTGATCATTACAGATGTTACAAACAATCACAAAGTATCCAGCAAAAGGCATTGCACTCACATTGCTTTCGTATATAAATAAAAATATAATTGAATGAAATGAAATGAAATTCCAATTAAAGTTGTAAACAAAATCTTATCTTAAATACTGACGTGGAATTATCAACAATACACGGTTAGAGAATGATTCAGAAGAAATGCTAAGAATGCTATCATCCATATTGTTGACTATTGCATACGTACGATTAGAAAACGAATGAGCAGTAATGTTGTCACTAGCTTTAACAAGCGGAAAAAGCTTATTTGAGAGACCACGAGTATTTGATTCTTTGATAGAGAAAAAATCAGTGATCAAAACATCGGATGAGCCGATCAAAATAGAATGTAGTAATCGAAAAGTTGCTATTTGTCTTCTATCCAGTAAAGAATGCAAATCAAACATTTCACAAGCTAGTCTATAACAAGTCCATGGTATATTACAGCGGAAGAAAAGGCGTCTTAAAAACAGATATTGGACATTTTCAAGCATACGCTTTTCGTATAACAAGTGTGGATCATATACAGGGGAAGCATACTCTCAAATAGAACGTATGTAAGCTTTGTAAACATGTGTCAAAACTATGGGATTACACGATTTTATTGCTATAAAAATAAAGTTTACACGTTTAGTTGCTTTATTAACTATGTCAGTAATATGATTAGAAAAAGAATGGTTCTCTGAAATTATCACTCCAAGATCTTTAATAAACCCGGGTGTGTGCAATGGCTGCCCTAAAAAAGTATAGGAGGTGCGTGGATTCGATTTTCCGAAATGTAATACAGCGCATTTAGAAACGTTAACAGTCATTTGCCACGCAGTAAGCCAATTTTCTATGATTCTTAAACAATCGAAAATTTTAATATAGGACGAATTATCATCAACGACTATCAAGAGTTTCAAGTCATCTGCAAAAAGAAAAGGTGTAGCAGGTAATGAGTCAGCAATGTCATTGATGAATATAAGAAAGAGAAGAGGACCAAGAACACTACCCTGGGGCACTCCCGAGATAACCGGAACAGAAGAAGAAAGTGCATCATCTACTTGTACACTTTGCACTCTATCAACAAGCCATGCATTGAGCCAATTGAGCAATTTGCCGCTTATACCATAAGACGATAGTTTTTGCAGAAGTTTTATATGGCTCACTGTATCGAAAGCTTTAGAAAAATCGAAATAAAGTACGTCACAGCAAACGTTTTGTGAGTGAAGTTTGTGCAAAAGATTCTGAAAAGAGAGGAGTTGGAGGACTGTGCTTCTATTTTCACGAAAACCATATTGATACGGCGAAAGCAGAGAATTTTCGTTCAAAAATTTAGTGATTTCATGCTTAATCATCCGCTCGAGGCATTTACCAATACTACTTGTTATTGAAATGGGTCTGTAGTTTTCTGGATTGTTTTTACTGCCTTTTTTGAATATTGGCTTGACTATTGCTTGTCTCCATGCATTGGGTAAATGTACAGATTCGAAAGAGGCGGAGAATATTAGCGAGAGAGGAAATGCGAGTGATGTGCAGCACTTTTTCAATAAGATGGAAGGAATTTTATCAAAGGATAGAGAAGTTTTAGAAGCCATGTTTTTGAGAAATTTTTCAACAATAAATGGGGAAAAATCTATGTTTTCACAAACACTGTTAGTTCTATTCACAAAGAGAGGAGTGCAATTATTATCATTCACAAAGATTGAAGAAAATTGATCGGAAAAAGTTTCAGCTTTCTCTAATGAAGAAATAGCCAAGGAATTATCGTGACGTGTTAATGAAGGGATAATGATTTGTTTGTTATAGACCGAGCGCATATGTTTAAAAATTCCATTTGCACCTTTCTCAAACAATTTTTTTTCTTTATATACTATCTCACGCCTGATTGCACGACGAAGTTTTTTGCATGTTTTTGAGTAATCCGAAAGGTTTGAAATATATGCTCCAGCTTTCCATAAAATATGCTTTTTCTTCATTAATTTTTTAACTTGTGAAGAGTGAGTTTTTGTTGAAAAGTTGACTAGCGGAACGCATGAATCAATTACTGTGTGAATAGCATTGAGGAAGCGATCATACATGTTAGTTACATTGTCTCCTAAGCCGAGTGCTTTGACCCAATCTATGTTAGCTATCATAATGTTGGCAGTTACGTAATCTCCTCTCTTCCATGCACGTGCTAGAATTTTTCTGTCTCTTCCAACATTATAAGAAAGGGAAAGAGAAAGATAGACGTCAGCATGATCAGCTAGGCCTGCTTTTACTTCGCAATCAGAGACAAGAGATGAGTCACTAACAAACATGAGATCTAAGAGATTAGAGCCGCGAGTGGGACTTGAAACGCATTGAGAAAGGCCGTGAGAGATTGCAAAGTGCAAAAGGTTTCGGCATTGAATGCATGCAGTCTTGAGAGAAAGAGTGTACCAGTCGATATGCGGGCAGTTAAAGTCCCCGGATATGATACAAGGCAGAGAAGAAGAAGAAATTAATTGAGAGAGACACTGGAGCAATTCCAAGTTACTTGAATTGTGATTAGCATGATAAATTGAAACAAAGCGAATAGCAATAGGAATAGAAGGTTCAATGGCTAATATTTCTAGTTTTTCATGAAAGGGAATTCGAGAACAGGGAATTTCTGCAAACATGACATTTTTATGGAGATAAATAGCAACACCTCCGCCTTTGATGTTGCGATCATTTATAATAATGGAATAATTATTCGAAGAAACAAACGAGTCAGGAACAATATCAGAGAGCCATGTTTCACATACTGAAGCTATAGAAACATTTTGCTGATCTAGTGAACAAAGAAAAGGGGAAATTTTGTTACGGATAGATTGAACATTTGCTTGTAATATAACAAACTTTTTCAAAGAAGGATGGGAGCTTCTTTCTGTCTGGATTTGATGCTGTCTCTCGTTCGTTCTTCTTTCTTCCAGTCTTCTCTCTCCGTCGGCAGCTGTGTCAGTCGCAAATTCCTCACAGTGAAGATCCTTTTCCCTGCTTCGTCGTTTCGTTGGATGGCTTCCGCCCATGCTTGTTTGTAGACTAGCAGATCGGCTGCATTGTAGTCTGGTCGAGCAGTGATTGCTGTGGAGTGCTCTCGACGATGAATGTGGAACTTCTTCAGGAAGTTGAGTGCACTCTCGCGGGAGTGGAATACCACTACAAGTGGTCTCGGCTCCACTTCTCCATGCCTCTCCTTGCCAATCCGAAAAGTTTTGACTGCTTGGTCACCACTACAGTTAGCAATCAAGTTCGACACAGTTTCAGCATCGTCTCCCTCGGGGACTCTTCTTAGGAAGACTCTTCTCTGGCGTTCGCTGTCATTCTCTCGCTCACGGAATGCTTCTCTGACGGCTGTTTTCACAGGAATCCATGATTGAGGGTTGGTACTTGGAATAGAACATTGCTCCGAAAGTGCATCTACTTTGACTTTCAATTCATTGACGACCGAATGAAGTTTTCCATTTTCTTCCATAAGCTGAACGATTTTTTTGTTGATTCTGAGCAGCATGGTCTGGAGATCAGCATGAACCGTTGCCAAATCCAGAGTTGTTGGTGTGGGGAACTTATTCTTCTTTTTGTCAAGAAGTATAGTTTTGCTCCAATCCGAGCACTGATATTTTTCTGTATGACGAATATCAGTGGTATTTAGCGCTGGAGATGAAGATTTTAAAGATAGATGGCTGGGAGAGATAAGAGAGCTTTTAGAATCATCACTGCTCATGATGAAAGAAAAGGATGGGAATGTGCTCATGATGAAAGAAAAGGATGGGAATGGTTTCGTTTTATTTTTTTTTTCAAATTAAACGTTTTATCAAGATCAGCAAGCCACATCGGTAATATAACATCATCGATTATGGGATCTGTTGCGACATGTGACGACTCCACTCCTCAGCGTTCTCTGCCTTCCTTAGGAATTGGGGACTAACGGCTCTGACAAAGTAGTCCTTCCATCTCATTCTTCTGTCGCTCATGATGGCGCTACGATCCCGGAGCGCCAATTCTTCTCGGGAAAGGACTCTCACAGACGAAGGAAGAGACGCTGCGAGGAGCAACCGTGCACGGAAGGAGACGAATTCGTTTTATGACTATGACAAAAATATGGTTTATACCACTCCACTCAGAAGTTTGAAAAAACTTTTATTATTAGCTTTTATTTTCAACTAATTGTTTGAGGGCGTTATCTAGATGACGGTTTAAGACCGCTATAAGATGCTGCTGTTTGAAAAAACGGTTGAGGGGATTGTCTAATATGGTGATTTTGTTTTGTTCTTGATACCTTCGAGGTTTCCTATAATGAAAACTGACCATGGGCCGTATGCACGTATCATTTTTGGTGGGAAATGATGAAGAAAACAGTGTTATACTAGAACACTTAACACTATTTTCTTTATCATTTCCCACCAAAAATGGTACGTGCATAAGACCCCATATTAGGCTCGTATCTCCTAGTTTTAACAGTTTTTTTTATTCACTTCTTCATCCATTAACTGAGGTTGACCGTTTTTAACTCCCATGGTTTCACTTTTCTTTAAGCGCGGCTATTTCGCTTTTATTCAAAAGATTAACGGGAAAGTGCTCAAGTTGAAAGATTATCTTCATTATCATTCAGAATGAATTTCGTTCAAGTTTGCACAAACGGTGAGTATGTGCGAATTATTTTAATGTTTGGCGAATGCTAAATTGGGTCACTAGTCAGCACCACAATGGAGTTTCCTTAACACTACATTCGCGGTCTTTTGGTCAATGAGTTAGAATCTTGCTTCATACGATGCTAGCCGAAACCGATTTTTAAAATGTTATCAAAGCTCAATTTTGTCCCGAAATTGTGTTTAAATGGTCCGGGTGTGGTGTAATGGTAGGGTATTTAATAACGAATCTGACTCTTTTTTCAAACTAGGGAATATGTACTTAAGGAGCAACCTTATGTTCTATCAAGATGCAGGGTGATCAGTATATTTGATGACAAACTTTGGTTACATGTCGAGCGCGAGCTGAGTCAACCTGCAGATCTCAAATAACACCATTAATTTCGTTAACTTTTGATCTACCTATAACCAAAATTTCGTTCTCTAATATTCGTTACTCGCGAAATGGTGCGTTCTCATCCTAGTCGGGGACGCAATATTGTCGCTGAGTAGTGCTGGACACCCTCCTTCGAATACCTCTCGTCTAATGGGAGTCGCACGGCTGACTGTGCATCAAACTCTCAAACGAGATAGACTCACTGACCGTCCACGCTGTGGTCGTCCCACTTCCGGTGCCACCTCCCATATCACAAAAATTGTCAAGATGTGCCTGAACCGCAACAAAGGCAGAAGCATCAGTAAAATGGCTGCCCAACTGGATACATACGATGTGGAATGTTGTTCGAAAGAAGCTTGGTATGGAATCATACAAGTACCAGAAGCGTCATGGGTTCACTCCTAAGCAGCAGTAAGCACGGCGCAATGAATGCCCTGCTCTCCTTGCTCGGACCGCGACTGATGACTCTTTTTACCGATGAGAAGGCGTTCACCGTGGTGAGGAGCTACAACAAAAAAGGATAGGGTGCTTGCTCAGTCTTCTGAAGAAGCTGATGCTGCCGGCCGAACAGTCTCACGTGCTTCCCATCCTTAATGTATCATGGTTTTCGCTGGCATCTGCTCCATGGGTCGAACTCCCCTCTTTTTCGTCAGAAAAGAGGCCAAAATAAATACCCAAGTGTACATCTCGGAGATCTTCGAACATCATGTGAAGCATTGAGCCCAGAGGCACTTCGGGACATGGAACTGGACGTTCCAGCAAGACGGCGCTCGTGCTCATACCAGCAAGAAGACACAAGAGTGGATATCACAAAACTTCTCCTCTTTCATCACCGCCAAAGAATGCCCTGCTAATATTCCAGATTTGTATCCAATGGACTGGGCCATCCAGGAAAGTGAAGCTTGCGCTAAAATCCACAACTCGTTGTTCGGTATTAAGACTTCGCTTGAGCGAGCATAGCACCGAATTCCCCAGGAGGTTTTGCGGTCTGCGGTGTCTGCCTACCCCCGTCTGGAGGCTGTCATTCGCAAAACAGGAGGTTATTCCGAGTGAAAGTTATAGGATATTATCATATGACAGATAATAAAATTTGTTGATAAGAAAGCTGAATTTTGCTCGCATTAAAGGAAAATGTGCGGTAAAATCCGTGTCATCAATTATATTGCTCACCCTTAGTATCTGTATCACATCTCCTAAGAGCGCTTACCGTAACACTGTACAGATAAGAGCGAAAAAAAAAAGTTGCTGTGTTTACAGGGTGGTACATGGTATTTGCTACCAAGTTTTTACTCAACAGCTTGTTTACCAAAAGAGCAATCAAGTTTATTTTTTAATATTTAATGGGTCAATATAATAAGATAAACGGGTGAAGTTTCATTAAATTCGGCCACTTTTGGCGTGAACTAAATCGCGAAGCGTCTTAGGAAATGCATCTATCACTGGACATAAGTAGCTGACGTCGATATTGTCCCACTCCTTCAGCAAGGCCTGCTTGAGTGACTCCAAGTTCTGGTGAAGACGAGGCTTGACTTTGATTTCAAGGTACGACCACACCGATTAGTCCATAGGATTCAGGTCCGGCGAGCACGATGGCCATTCGACCGTGGAGATGAAGCTAGGAAAACGCCTCTCGCACCACTCCTGTGTCTGTTTTGCTTTGTGAGCCGGAGCTGAATCTTGCTGGAATGTCCAGGGTTGATTTCTGTAGTGAAAAAAGAACCAGGGTAGTACGTCTTCTAAGCTGTGTTTCTGATAATAATTTTTGTCGATCTTGACTCCAGGCTCGACGAATACTAAAAGAGTTTTGCCTGTTGTGGAGGCACCACCCCAAACGATGATTTGAGATGGATGGGAGGCTCGAAGAACGTGTCCATCTTCTTCATCAGCAGCAATAGAATTCCTAGTTAGTACACGCACGTTTTGTGGGTTGTACGCTTCTTCTACGGTAAACAGCTTCCCGTCGGAGAAAACTGTTCTCAAATGAGATCCAGTCCGCGTAAAAGGAATGAGAGCTATGGACTTCTTCAGCCACTGCTCCTGGCCCTTGGAAGAGGCTTTTTTTCGTGCGATAACAGGTAAGTCTCAGATTCTCTCTGACCACTCTTTGAAGCGAAGTGCGACTGACTCCGAGCTGCTGTGACATTTTGTTGATGCTCCGTCAAGGATTTCGAGGAACTCTCTTTCACACGTCCTTGATCAATCCAGAAGTGCGAACAGATCGAGGACGTCCATTTCTGGCACGATCAGCAAGTGTTCATAGCTCCTGGTATCGTTTAACGGTCCTCCATACACTTTGACGTGAGATATGAAGCGTTTTCGCGATGCGGGTGTTGGTGTATTTAAGCTTATGAAATCGAATGATTGCTGTACGCATTTGTTGAAAATCTGCCATTACCTACAAAGTTAACTAACTGAGCTGAAAAAATTTCCTTATAAGAACAGAAGTGGATCTAAGAAATAAAAAAAAAGAAAGACCGCACTTATCGGAAGGAGGATAACGCTGGAATGAATCGTGCAATTTTGGTAACAGGTAATAGTATGGGCCACCCTGTAAATGCACTGTTTAAACTTGGTTTAAACGTTCGAGGTACATTTTAAACACAGCTTTTTTTCGCGGTCGAGACGGACTTGAAAGGACGATGATCCGCCTACTCAGGCTTTCCCATGAAGTTGAATCACGCGAGCTCTCACAAATAACTATCACTTATTACCTGCACCAATTAAGGGAATATACGCACTGTCATAATGAATCTCTAAGCAAGAGTTGATGTTGCTGCTTCTTTTTTCTTCTAAAGATGCACAAATAAGTCGTCAAGGTCGATTGTTACAGAGGTTGAAATTGTTACTAAGTTAACTGAAGCTTCAACATGAGTGTAAACCGATGAAGTATCCGAACAGAAGGCCGGACTTCCTTTCTGGATACCATATTCTTATTCATCATTGGAGTCCTGAAGAGATTTATGACGAAACAACAGCTAGAGCAGCGTTTTAGTGTCTACAGCTGTATGATTGGACAGCCAGTTTTGCACAGAAACGCCCGAACCCCGTTTATGTTTTTTCGACAACAGTTCGACCTGATATTCTCTAAGTGAGTTTTCAAAACTATTTGACTTGGGTTGCAAAGTTTTATGCCACTTACCATACTCTCCAGACTTCGCGCCCTTGGTATAATGGGGTCGAAAACTTCTACTTGAAAACATACAAATTCCACACGCGAGGCCATGATTTTTCACAAGCATAGGAAGAAATATACTTGTTAATTATGTTGATTAAAAAAAATTTCCTGTACTTTGACAATTGGCGCTAAATAAAAAATTTTTAGGCAGGACTTACCTACCAACCTTGTCACTTAGCTATTATACTTTTCATTTGCTCTTTTGAACTGTATGTGTCCGTAAACACGAGAATGCTGAACAATATTTCCTCTAGAGAAAGTTTGTCATCTTCTGTTGAAATGTGATGAATGTCCCAGATAAATTTTCTCTCTTTCTCTGCTCAGAAGTTCGACGAGATCAAAATCTGCAGCCGAATCGAAAAGGCGCACTGGGTGTACGTGGACATCTACTGCGATGAGCAGAAGAGGAGGGGCTGCGATATAATGGTGCTGGGGGAGTTCCAGAGGTCAGTTTGAACAGGGGGAAATCTAGAACCTTTTCTGATCTCGTAACTGAGACATCTAAGCAAAGTAAACCTCTTCCCTCTCAGAGCATTTAGTTATTGCTATGAAGATGACAAACCCTCTGATTGTGACCGATGGAAGACAAAAAAGCCCTGGGCCAACAAAAAACCTAGTTATCTTTCTTTGAATTTATTCTATAACATAGAACACGCGAAAAAGACTTTCCTCTATGTGAAATATAGGAATGGGCCATAATAGAGATTTCCTCAATTAGGTCTATCTAGCATGAAAGGTAGATCGACGTTTGGGTAATATTTTGTTTTTTAGTGCCGAATTGGTGAATAAAAGTTTTAAATGGTTTACTTTCAGGCGAATGCTGCATCACAGCGCACAGTTCACGAAGTACGCGAGACGAGCAAGAGATGTTTGTCTATTTATAGAGATACTTCTTGGAAGCAAATTCTCATTAACGTATCCTCTTTGTTGTGCTACAGTGACACATTGTAAAGATGAGTTCGTTATTGAAAACAAAAGCTTACAATTATAAAAAAATTTTGAGATAAGATTTAAACCCTATGAGTTTATGAGATTTCTAAGCAAATAAAATGAAACTATTTCATGTCTGAAATGAGATACTCCAACGTGATTAAAGTGAAAACATGTAATGTAATGTCATCGTAGTTAAACCCTGTTTAGTTAAAAAGTAAAGAAAGAGATAAAGAGGTAGAAAATAGAGTTTGAGACACATACACACACACATACACACACACACATACATACAGACCTCATACACCACACACACACACTTACACGCACACACACACACTCACATACTTACACGCACACACACACACTCACACACATACACACACACACCACACACACCACATACACCACACACCACACAAACACACACACACAAACCCACCTATTATTCAGAAAAAAAGAACGAGACACTACCACGTCAATAAAACAAGATTAATTTGATGATGATTTTGAAAGGTTTTTCTCAATTTTATTACTGTAATATATTTTCGCGACAGATTCTGACGGCGTGGAGGAAACACCAGTCTTCGATCCCAACTTACGGAGCCATTCTCCTGGATCCTTCACTGAACTACGTCTTGTTGGTCCAAGGCTGCGGACCTTCGGAGCACAACTGGGGATTCCCCAAGGGAAAGGTTCTTACTTTCATCGACTGAAAGCTCTCTTCGAGTTTTTTGCTACTTTCAAAGCTCATTTATTGCTCTCTGAGTGATGGTTACAGAAAAAAGTCAGAAATTCCGCTCGGAAATCAGGTCCCTGTATGTTCTCACTCGTGGGTCCCTGTATGTTCTCACTCGTGGGTCCCTGTATGTTCTCACTCGTGGGTCCCTGTATGTTCTCACTCGTAAAATGAGATGCCGAAAACTTTGTTGTGAACTTCTCAATTTTGGAGATTCACTGGTTTTAGAAACCAATATTTGAGCTCGGAACAGGGTCTAGAATATGTAAGAGAAAAGAGTGTGGGTAAAGGTTGGTCACCAGTTGAACTTGAGCTGTGACAGGATAGTATTTGTAAACACGGCCGATTTTTTAATTTTATAAAATAATAGTACTTTTGCGAAAAATTAGAAGTTCTTTAGTTCATAATTTTTGGAAAAGCTGTTTTTTCTATGAAGATGGACGAGAACGAGGCACCGCGTGCTTGTGCGATCAGGGAAGTCCTCGAAGAGACGGGCTTCCACTTCGGACAGCACTCGTCCCACGAGGAAGTGCAGATCGAGAAGCGCCTGAAGCAAGCGACGCTGCGGTTGTTCGTCGTTCCGGATGTTCCGATGGACTTCCCGTTCGCACCGCAGACGAAGAATGAGATCAGGTAAGCACCAGAGGCTAAGAAAAAATGAATTAGGTGAGAAAGAGCTGCTGGGCACAGCAGAATAGCAAGAACGCTTTAGATTCATCTCAGTCATGCAGTAGTAACAATAACTCATAATATAAGTTTTCCACTTTCTTGTAAATCTCTTTGTTTCAGTAAGATCCGGTGGTTCTACGTCTGGGATCTACCGACTCACCTCGAACATCACAAAGTCGAAGCAAATGGAATCGGGAACTTCCCCAAAGTCTTTCAATTCGTCCAAGATCTGCAGGTTCATCTTTCAAACTCAGTAAAACTCTTCTCGAAAAGAGAAACATTTTAAATGGACTTTATTTGTAGGCATATGTAACTCGAGAGCAGGCAGCAAGAAAGGAGAGGAGATGAAACAGCGAGAAACCCTCTAGCAGGCCTAGCCTGAAGATTTGGATAAACACCTTGCTGATCACATACGAGGGAGTACTAGTAGACAGATGCCAATCTGCGCGGAGAGGAGGGATTCTACAGTAACTCGGCCAGGAAGAAATGTATGACGAGATTGTGTAGGTCTGTCCAAGAGCGAAAGGATATACCAAGAAGATGCAAAGGAATAGGATTCGAGCGTGATTAGGTTAAAAGCTGTTGAGAGAAAAAAACACGAAGACAAAGATTGTTAAAGGTTCTGATTGTTGAGATAGTCATCAAGATTCGATCCCACAACTTGAACTATGATTTTAGTCTTTTTCCTAAATTCTAGTCTTTTAGATCGATAGAATGCAACTATTACTTAGGAGATCAGTAGCTCGCATGGCGATTTGCGATACTCATTGTACTGAGGAGCTTTAAATTTCATGTCAAATCTATTTTTCTTCATGAGAATATTTCAAAATGGCACAATTTTACTTAGGGGGGCCGCACTTTACTTGAGGGAGTTTTTGTTTTCAGTGTGTTCAAACTAATGTATTCATTACACCATTTCTCTATTTTTTTTGAAAAATTTAGTCATTGAATTGACCAAAAATTAATAATATGAGAAATTTTCTTGTGGGGTCTCGTAAGCCTAAGCCGTATGGCATCGTAAGCATACATTCACCTAAGCCTGAGCGAAAAAAATCAGTGAAAAGTGACCTGCCCCCCAAGTAAGGTGCGCCCCTCAAGTAAAAATTCAGTATTTTTGAATGTTTTCCATAGACTTATGTTCTAACATGTTTCAAGTATGTCATTTTCTCAAGAATATGAATAATACAAAACTTTTTCACTAATACTATCGTAATAAATGCGCTTTTTGTTCTCCCAGTTCTAATTTGCTTTGAAAAGTTCAACATGTGAACTTTTTAGTGTTTAAAATTGTATTATCAATATAATGTTAAGAATGTATGTATATAACTGATCAGCTATTTCTAAGGAGGGTTTCCTCTGATTCGCCCAGCTGCCAGCCTATGTGCAAATATAAATGCTGACAAAAAATTCAATGACACGATTCATGTTTGTGTGGTATTCTATCTTTCCCATGGTACGCTTTCGCTCTCTCTTCGAAGTCTCCCGTAACGGTATACTGCTTGAATTAACAAGTGTAATTTAGTGTTTTTAATTGCGAAAACATAATGGAACATAACGCTGAGCTAAAATTTGTACAATTAGTGATAGAGATATAACATAAGAGACATGAGCAGCTATGTCTTTTTTCTTGTGGCAAAAAAGTACAAAATTTTAACAAATTTTAAGTTAGAACAAGACGTTCACGCAATTCGAAAAACGGGATGTTAGTATATTTCCGCAAATAAAAACAATGCATTAGTTAGGATCTCTCATTCGTCTCCCTCCGTGCACGGTTGCTCCTCGCACCGTCTCTTCCCTCGTGTGGGAGAGTCCTTTCCCGAGAAGATTTGGCGCTCCGGGATCGTAGCACCATCATGCGCGACAGAAGAATGAGATGCAGGGACTACTTTGTCAAAGCCGTTAGTCCCCAATTCCTAAGGAAGGCAGAGAACGCTGAGGAGTGGAGTCGTCACATGTCGCAACAGATCCCATAATCGATGATGTTATATTACCGATGTGGCTTGCTGATCTTGATAAAGCGTTTAAATTGAAATTGAATTGCTTAGTCTGTCGCCCTAAAAAACTTGAACCAGTTTTTATATTTTTATTCAAACATTATTTAAAATGTGACAACACATGGTATATAGTAAACATCAACTTGCCACAGAACACATGACAAAGAAACAGAGGGAAGGAAACCGAGCTATCAAAGAATCCAATCAATAATCAGAACAAATTCATTCTAAAGTATAGAGAAGAACAAAAAAAGGAAATCAAAGATCAGTTACATGACATTCAATATATGCTTTCACTTGAAGTATCAATAGGACTAAAAATCCAACTCGACCTATTACATGCTCCTTCTAAATGATACCGAATTATAACGAAACGAAACTATTTGGTAAACTTACCTGATGGTTATTCCATAGCTAAAGAATCACATCTCTTTTGTTGAAATGCAACATGTTTTATTTAGTCAACCCCTAACCAACTTTCTCAACAGGGTTTTCTAATCTTGCACAGACCGGTTCAATTGATTGTAAAGAAGCCACATTGAGCATTTAAACTTGTTTTTTTCTGAAGAGCTTGAAGTTTTTTTAAATGTACAGAAAAACTCATAAACTAGAAAAATATTTTGTAATCAAGAAAACTGTTTTGAAAGAATATGCACAAGCGCACCAATTGGCAGTGATATAACTCTAATACACTAATCAGTACCTTCTCATCTCACAATAACTTTATTTAGTAATATCAACCTTATTTAACAAATTTAACTTCGACTTTAACGATCATCGAACTGCTTGACCGTTAATTTAACATCAATAAACACCTAATTTTCTCATCGTCAGTTCTATTTCATCATTTAAGGCTAAATAACAGCTGAAGCAGAAAAATAAAATGTTGTTATTTATATATCTATTCCTCATTTCAAAATTAGAACTACATGAGATGACAGAAACATCACCACAAAATTCTACCCCGTTTTGAGGGGTATCCTGGTCCACACAACTTGGTTGCACATTGGGCAGACTTGCGGTGTGTCTGGGCAGCCGGAACAGGAGACGCAGCCACAGGAGTAGGCGAACTCCTTGTGTAGGCACGCATCCCAACCGCAACATTTATCGATTGAAGTGCATCTCAGGCACTGATCTCGACTTATCGCCTGAGAAATTGCACGGTCAACTTTTCACAGTTGAGGAGTTATTATATCTTACCGGATCTCCTTATCCCTTTTTCCATGCTACTTCTTTTCGATCTTTCTAAAGAAAATAACCATAACCAAAAAGATGGAAATTAATGGTTCGAACAACATCTCAGGTTACCACCGTTGATGTGCCAAACAATATCAGTAAGCTACACGTACAGATGAATAAATCATTCAACACATCAAATAATTTCTCTCTCTCTTTCTCTTAGCAATTTGAAAATGAAACCCTGTCTAAATCTATCAGAACTGAGTTAACGGGCGTAACTGAACTTTATTAGAACCCACGATATTTTTCTTACAAGGTGAGAAACTCATGACAGCAGGCTCTCATGAGTCTCTACAAAATTGTATACCCATACACCATGAAACTAACCGCTTGACAAACGGCGCATTTCTTCGTTCTATTCTCGAACTTTTCCAAGCATATGAAGCATAGGAAGTGACTGCATGGCAGGGCAACGATGTCGATGATGGACGACATACACACACAGCATTCGAGCCGCACCTTTTCCAGCTGATTCAGACCTGCAGCAGTTCGTCATTATGAAAAGTAGAATGAGAAAACGAAGCTAGAAAAAATCCAAAGCCAAAGTTTAAAAAAATTCGGGAAACTTTTACTTTAGGGACCCCCGTGGTATAAGAGGGACCCACCCTCAAATAAAACGACCCAAAAGGGGGGGTCCCTAAAAGTAAAAGACCAAAAAGGGGGGGGGGGTCCCTAAAGTAAATTTAATTTTTAGTCCCACCCCACAAATGGGTCATCAAAGTAAAATACCCGGACCTTTTTAATTTTAGGGACCCACCGACCAACACTTTCCCAGAAAATTTCCTGTTTTACTTTAATTCCCCCCTATTTTACTATAAGTCCCCCCCATTTTACTTCTACTTTCCTCTTTTAATTTCAAGTACCCCCCTATTTTACTTTAAGTCCCCCCTATTTTACTTTAAGTCCCCCTATTTTACTTTAAGTCCCCCTATTTTACTTTAAGTCCCCCCTTTTTTACTTTAAGTCCCCCCTATTTTACTTTAAGTCCCCCCTATTTTACTTTAAGTCCCCCCTATTTTACTTTAAGTCTCCCCCATTTTACTTTAAGTCCCGTCTATTTTACTTCTACTTTCCTCTTTTAATTTTAAGTCCCCCCTATTTTACTTTAAGTCCCCCCTATTTTACTTTAAGTCCCCCCTATTTTACTTTAAGTCCCCCCCTATTTTACTTTAAGTCCCTTCCCATTTTACTTTAAGTCCCACTCTTTTTAAATTATCTTTATAAATTTTGGGGAAAGGAAAGGGGGGAGGGGGTTTACCTAAGCAGGGAAGGGAGGGGGGCCCTAAAGGGGGAAGGGGGGAGGAAGAGGGCCCTACCTAAGCAAAGGGGGGGTAGGGGCCCTAGGGCGGGAGGGGAAAGGAGGGCCCTGAAGGGGGGCCCTAAGGAGAAAGGGGGGGAAGGGAATTTTCATGAATAAAATCTCTTTCTCATCATAAAAAACAGCAAAAAGCCATTAGATGCAGCGGAAAAAATACAACACAAACAAACAATAACAAAAGAACAAACAATAACAAAAACATCACAAAAAAACAAAACTAAATCATTTTAGATTCACTCAAAATCTCCGAGATAGGTTCCCCGCCAAAAAGCCATTCAAAAACTTTTCAACTTTTCCCTCGTTCTCATGCGTGTTATCTCTCAAAAACTTTTCAAACTCTCTCTCTCTCTCTCTCACACACATGTTCGGGATCAAAAAGAACGCACAACAGTAGAGAGAGAGGACAGTTAGTAGAGGCAGCAGACAGCAATAGGGGAAAAGAGAAAGAGCAGATAGTTAGTAGAGGCAGCAGAAAGCAGTACGGAGAGCTGTACTATCGGCTATCGATCCTTTTTAAAAGCACAACAGTGGAGAGAGAAAGAGCAGATAGTTAGTAGAAGCAGCAGACAGCAGTACAGAGGGAGAAATAAAAAAAGGACTCACGTCCTTTTTCTACTACATGTTTTCTTACAGTGCAATTGCTTTCAAGTGGGTCCTTAAAGTTAATTTATCCCAAAAAGTCTTCGGCAAAAATTTTCGAAACAGTAGGAACGAATGAAAACAGACTCGGTTACAGTTGTGGCATAGAGATTGAAGAGAAAAGATACAACTTGGTGAAGCTTTACAACAATTCTTCAAAAACGAAGACCTTACGTGTAACTGATGGAATTATGTCAAAGATAGGAGGAGCTCCACATGTAATTAAAAGGTTTCCGTTCTAGGACGATGGCATTAGGTAAAGCACTCGTTATAATTTTTAACTGCAAAAACTGTCCGAGTTTTTGTCAAAGTAATCTTGTTTTTCAAAAATTGAAGTTTAAGCTAACCGAGTTTTTCGTTTTTTTTCCAGAAGATCAGGTCTTTTTCAGAGAGAATTATTATGTTATCCTGCAATGACATTTATATTCAGAATTTTCCTCTTTTTCAGAGATTGAAAAGTTTTCTATTCTGTTTGACAACAAAATATATATCAAATCTTCCTGATTTAAGAATTATTAGGAATTTTTTTCTCTTCTGGAATGTTTAAAATGTTGAATCTGTCAAGGGAAAAGTTGAGGGAACAAACTTTATCGAGCCTAATTTCCCTTAAAAAGTGACTGTTAGGCAGAAGACAGATTTTTGAATTACAAGAGTATAACGCGAATATTAATGCAAGTATTTCAGAAGCTGGATCTTGAAATTTTCACAGGACTAACTCAGAGACCTAACTTCACATCAAAACACCAGCAAAAACAAAAAACGAAAGCAACAAATGAATTTCTTTCACGAACACTTTGAATCATCTATTATCACTGATGTGTAGTTCGCAATGTACAAAAGCGGTAACATCAGATAAAGCCAACTCTGCTAGTTGTGAAGCCGAGATGGTAGCTGAGATCAGTTCGCAGATCGATATCCAGGTAAGTGTAGAGGTTCGGCTTATCTCCGAAGCTGAATCTCAACAGAAAATTTCTGTCAAAACGTGCAAATGAATTTGAACAAAAAAAAAAAGTATTTGATCATCTAAAAAGTTGGAAAAATAAAAAGTAACTCGAAAACTTTCCAAGTTAAGCATAAATCTCTGCTAAGAAACAATCCAGTTATCGATTTATATCATTATATTATATTGATTCAAAATCTACAACTACGAAGAAATAATAAAAACAAGAAATAGAAGACAGAGCTTCTCATTATTATAGAACTTCGCCTTGAGCAAGGTAGTTTTTTTAAAAACTTCATGTGCTGGTGACCTATGCTTTTTAAGAGCATACTTTTTGCATATGTTCCTTTTATTGAGTTTAGAGTACCAAAGGTTGATCATTCCATTTATTCTTCTGTTTCGTGGCAAGCATAATGTGATGCGTTTTCTTACTTTTTAAAACTCCATTCACGAATTGACTGAGGTTATAGCATTGAAATTTAACTGTGGATGTTAACTTTTTTCATGTCTTAACAGAAACAACTCATATACCATAATTGCTTGAAATCTGTCCAACTTCATGGCCAGTCGACGACG
Source organism: Allodiplogaster pararmata (assembly GCA_964056735.1). Taxonomy (NCBI): domain Eukaryota; kingdom Metazoa; phylum Nematoda; class Chromadorea; order Rhabditida; family Diplogasteridae; genus Allodiplogaster; species Allodiplogaster pararmata. The sequence continues at coordinate 27,058,264 of OZ057405.1, forward strand.
TTGGTGGTTGCGGACAAATTCCAGCTGCAGAATTCCCTTCGCTGCTATGTTCTCATACGGTAAATCTGTTAGGAAAAATCGAAATCAGCTCGTAAATAATATATTAAAATAGAACTTCCGGATTATTTCAGGTGAACGAATGTAAGAGAGCCAAAGACATGCAATTCTTTTCTGATGTTTGAATTAAACTGGAACAAAATACCAAAATAAAGAATAATATATTTTGGTCTCCTTACAAAGTTTCTCCTATTTGGTCTCCTTACAAAGTCAACTTGATTAGGAAGATTGAAAATGTTCAGCACATCTTCACAAGGTTGCTATACTTACGCTGCTCCCGATTAAACTGTTCAGTGCTACGACCATCTTATAATAGAAGGCTTGAGATGTTCAATCTAGCCACATTGTTGTCTCGTAGAACTATAGCTGACGTAGTGTTTTCATATAAGATTCTGAATGGTCTGATTGATATACCGGTTAGCAAAATGTACACTTTCAAAATCTGCAATGGCCGAAAGTCTAGATATGCCTTCCATATTCCACGCACCCGTAGAAAGCCACTCTTTCATTCCTTTGCTTTCCGTTCAGCTAGGTTCTATAGTAAACTTCCTGAAAATGTTGTTACCGCCCCAAATGTTAGCGTTCTGAAAAGTCGATTAAGCTCTCTTGATCTCATAAACTTGCTTGAGTTACAGGTGTGCAGTCTATGAACTATGATTACCTGAATATGTATGCGTTTATTACACTCCGAGTGTTGTCACATTTTGATAAATGTATTCAATAAATAAATAAACAGGACCAACCGTTTTGGATGAGCCGGGCGTGCTTCATGACTTGAGAAAGTGTGCAGTTCTCGAGTACTTCTTTCCTCTGCACTCCCAGTGTCAGCAGCTGAGGCAGTTCCGTCATCTCTTTCTCAAATCAACACCAAATTGTATTCTTTCCAACTTTTGACAGCCGGTGAAGCCATAGCTCACCTCGAAAAATTCTAAATATGAGTCGGTGAATCCAGAATAATGGAGAAATATCCAGCTTGCTTCTTATTATTCTAGACTTCCCAACTCGAAAAGTGATAGTTTTTTCTTCATCTTTCACCAATCACGAGTGATTATTATTGAGCTTGATTTTCCTTCTGTTAAATTGTGTTCATTTCATATTACCTATTCACACAATTAGAAGTTTCCTTGAGTTTGAGTCTCGTGGTCACCATTACTTGCTTTCAAAGATCATTAGAAGCATAGAAATTATTCCCCTTTCTCAGCCAGTGATAAGTTAAGTTTCTTGTGGTCGCTACACCAAAATTCGGTTACCGAATCAGAAAATGCGATCAATACCATCTTACATATACGTCATCAGCACTAATTATAAACTGGAAAGAACGAACGAAGTGTGAGCGGGGGCCTTGAACAATGAAAAACGAGCGATTCTTTACAGCCGTGTCTTCTTGTATTGTATAATCTCTCTCTCTCTCTTTTTTTTTTGCTAGCGCAATGTCTTTGAGCTCTAGCTCTGTTCTCAAACCAGACCATCTCTTACTCAAAAAAACCTTGGTTCTTTTGAAACGTTCATTATGTACTTGTGATTCATGGTTAGCTATGATCCAACTTTAACTGGACTCACAATAAAGAGAACGGCGATGAGAAGGACTCTGCCCTCAGGGACTGCATCATTCAGACTTCGCTCCAAGAAGCAGCACACTTCATGCGAAGACCCCTCGTTACTCTTCTCCACCAAATTGAAGAAGTTTGGTGTCATCCTGTATGTTTACAATGATAGCTCTTCTCAATTCAATGCCTCATAGTTCACCTGACCTTTCATATTGAACACGGCCGTTAATCGGAGCGAAAGGCCTATAATAATGATTTTTTTAAACCTTCAACTCTCGCTTGTTATATTATTATTCTAGGTCTTCCGAAGGCTTCAAAACAATCCTATTTTTCTCTAACAACCATGTTTTTCAAAGCAAATCAAACAATTGAGGCAAGCAGAAAAAATACATAGTTGACCACTTTAGACAATGCCAAGCATTTTTTCTAGAGGGTAGTATCCCCTAATCTATTTCAGATCCTTGGATTATTTCTTTGACATTTTAATTTTCATATCAAATCCAAAATTATGTATGCAGTCATGGCGTTTCTCTAACCCGCACTGCGGGTAGAATCTATGCGCTCTCCGGGAAAGGCTTGTGATAATAGTTGTATGTTCTTCACACACGCTATACATAGGTCTCCCTCCTGAGTCTGTTGTTCATTATGATTAGTCTTTCTTATCCCCACGTTTCCTTGGATAAGAAATAGCCTGTTGTTGTTGTTGTTGCCGGCAAACGTCTCGCGTCGAAGAGAGTTGGCCATGGAGGGCCGCTCTCTCCCTCTCTCTCTCCTCTCTTTTTTTATATTTTTTAAATACATCTCTTCTTCTTTCCTTCACAATAGTCTCAGAAATGAGGCTACTTCTTTTGGTTTCATCCAGAGATCTTCCAACGTGAGTCTTGTTGGACGTCTAGCGCATTTGAAGAGATGGGCCACGTCGTGAGGTCCTTTGAGACAGTCTGGGCAGTAGTCAGGTATCGAGTCATCGATCCGGTGTAAGTAGTGGTTGGTGTACCTGCTGTAGCCTGAGCGAAGTTGGCTCAGCGTGCAGCGGGCGTTTCTCGAGAGGTCCATTTCTTCTTCATTCATGTCCGGTGGTGGTCGGCCGCCCAGTATGACTGGACCTTGGATGGTTTCCTTTTCTTCTGAGACCATGTTTGTGTGGACTCGGTTGGCGACGTTTTTCCCGTTGTTCTTCTCTGCTGTTTCCGACAGGGCTCTTTCAACAGTGCTTCTGCATGTGCTTTCAACAGTGCTTCTGCATGCTTCACACTCTTTCAACAGTGCAAGAAATAGCCTGTTACCAATCCTTTCAGATCCTCAAGAATTCAACAACTTGTTTGGATTAGTTGAACTCTTTTTGTTTATTCTAAATGTAAATCGTCTATTTTCAGTTTCTCTCAGTCTTGCTACAGTGATTAATACGACAAAATTAATTTAACTTGCTTCTCGAAACACCAAAATACATGTTTTTCCAAGTGAAATGTTATCAAAAATCAGAAAATTACAGAAGAAACAATCAATAAACTTTTTAAAATGCAAAAATCAATCTTTAATTCCTCACAGCGGCCTAATTCAATTCCTGGTGAAGAGCAGTAAAAGAAGAGAGCCATTATTCTTAGTCCCCCGCCCGGATAAACGGTCATTTTAAGTGTTGGTTAGCTATGGATGGGGAGAAGAGAAGGGGGGGGTCAACAGAGAAGGGGGAGGGGGCCGACAGAGAAGGGGGAGGGGGCCGACAGAGAAGGGGGAGGGGGTCAACAGAATATCTGTTCTGTTTTCCGAAATCAGTAGACGGGTCAAATATTCGGAGTCTTATTAACTTTTCTGCTCTAAAAATCAGTTTTTTTTTCAAAGATAAACGTCTGTTACATCATCTTCATCATTACAGAAAATTTCTAGGAAAACGAACGGACGACCGGGAGCAAAAGAAGCTTGGTGAGCTATGAGCGAGGACCTGGACTGATGAGAAGCAAGAGAGGGATGAAGGGCAGGAGAAATTTAGTCATTAATTCAAGCCCCCCGTTCGGATGAACGGTCTTCTTTGAACTTTTTGACAAGTGCTGGTGAGATTTCCATAACTTTTCGTATCACGACATTTCTCACCGCGAGAACTCGCACCCGGATTTTGCATGTACTAGCCTCTGTATTTCTGAGCAGATAAACTCAAGGATAAATCCTTTTCTCTCTACTTGTGAAATTGCCACGCGGGACTTTAATGACCTTTACTTAACAGCAACAACAAACAAATGAAGAAAATGAATCGAGAACAATATATTACTTAATCACTAAATTTACTGAATCAGAATGCCAGAATGCTAGAACAATGAACTGGGAGTCACAACTGGTAAACTCCTTTACTAAGTGTCCCGTCCCCCCAACTCCCCCACCCTTACTCTACTCAAACCCGAACTTCAGCCGTCGCTTTGCTTGTCGTCTTGTTTGGCTTCGCCGCGTGGAGTCGAGTCGCGAGGAGAGACGCCCGTGGGGAGAGGGGGGTGACCTTGGATGAGAGTGCCCGTGGGTAGAGAGTGCCCGCACACTCAAACTTGGTAATTAAACCCTTGGTTTAATTGAAACAAAACAAACACGCACAAAACGCGCCTAGCCAAACAATAGCTAGATGTGAAAGAGATTGGAGAAGATGCACGAAGGCAATGATGATAATGATGAGGATCTTCAAATGGGCAATCATAAAATGTTCTAGCTCTATAGAATTGGAGAAAATGCTCCTTGAGCAACTCAAAAACATACTAGTGAACTAGATCAGGCTAGGAGGAGACAATGTTACATAATAACATAAGCAAGTATAGAATATATAGAATATGTTACTATAAATCAGAATTCAATGAATTCTGAAATTAATAAATAGAACTATTGAAGAAAAGGTAAAATTGAAGGCGATGATTAACAGAATATCGAGAAAGATTTAGCGCGCGCGTGGCGAATCTTTACCGTAACTCATTAACTAGCATAACACTAAAAATGGGTCATTAAAACACGGATTTAATGACATTGCAACTTTTTTCTACAGCTCTACTCATGTGACTCGTCGTTGTATATGGTGTCGTACATTAGCGTAAACTAGTTAGCGTTAGGCCTCGTTAGCGTACGGCCTCGTTAGCGCCTCGTTAGCGCCTCGTTAGCGTACGGCCTCGTTAGCGTAAACTTTACCTGAGCATAAGCACAAATTCCAATGAAAAATAGTCGGAAAAGTTTCAAATGTGAAATTTATGGTGCGAAATGTCGTGATACCGCTGGTGAGCTATGGTGCAGAGTAACTCTGATCGTCTGCTTTCTCTCAGAGATCTGCTTTTCTGCTTAGTTCACAATTTCTCATTTTCTTAGTGATTTTGAGTTGCGCGGCTAACCTTTATTTTAAAAAAAAAACATTTTTACAGCCTAACAATTCAAAATTAGAAAAAAATTTTTGTTCAGCGTTAATTTCTATTTTCGTTTTTGACTTATGCTTAGGGAAAGGTGATGCTAGCTAAGTCATGAGGCTCGGGAACAACACCGCTTGATACATGCTGAGTGCGATTAAAAAAAGTTTTTCGGCATCTCGTTAAGTTTGCACTTTAGTTCACCCCTACCAGAAGTTCCATGGGTCATACGTCTGACTTATTTACATTTACAAAAAAAATTATTTTTACATTAAAATAAATAACTTCAAATTAAACGCTTAGGCTTAGGAGAAAATGTACGCTAACAAGGATACGGCTGAAACTAACGAGACCATATAAAGAAAATAAACCTCTGTACGCGTGAACTGCTGCTGAGCACAACACAAAGCGAGAGTAAATAGCTACTCTGTGATGACTAGCATCAAATAATTGATTGAATCTACTTTCTCAAATAGCCAACTTGTGCTATCGTTTTTTGACCTTTTCGCAATAAACCAATTTGCAACGGTAGAAACACTCTAGCATTCAGCAGCGGCAATTACCGAAAGGAGGCATGAGGGAGGACGCGTGTTTTATTTTTATCTTAAAATATATTTTTACATTAAAAAACGCTTAGGCTTAGTAAAAGTTTACGATAACGAGGCCGTACGGCTTAGCTAACGAGGCCGTACGGCTTAGCTAACGAGGCGTCCTCCCTCATGCCTCCTTTCGGTAATGGCAATTACCGAAAGAGGGAAGAGGGAGGCAAGAAACCGGGAGGCATGAGGGAGGACGCGCGTTTTATTTTTATATTAAAATATATTTTTACATTAAAAAAACGCTTAGGCTTAGTAAAAGTTTACGATAACGAGGCCGTACGGCTTAGCTAACGAGGCCGTACGGCTTAGCTAACGAGGCGTCCTCCCTCATGCCTCCCGGTTTTTTGCCTCCTTTCGGTAATGGCAATTACCGAAAGGAGGCATGAGGGAGGACGCGCGTTTTATTTTTATATTAAAATATATTTTTACATTAAAAAACGCTTAGGCTTAGTAAAAGTTTACGATAAAGAGGCCGTACGGCTTAGCTAACGAGGCGTCCTCCCTCATGCCTCCCAGTTTCTTGCCTCCTTTCGGTAATGGCAATTACCGAAAGGAGGCAAGAAACCGGGAGGCATGAGGGAGGACGCGCGTTTTATTTTTATATTAACATATATTTTTACATTAAAAAACGCTTAGGCTTAGTAAAAGTTTACGATAACGAGGCCGTACGGATTAGCTAACGAGGCCGTACGGCTTAGCTAACGAGGCGTCCTCCCTCATGTCCCTTTATATATTCTTTATTCCAGTTTGGTAAACACGAAGTATACAAACGGATAAGCTGTCACATAAGTGATTTCAGTTATTGCACAAGAAATGAGAGTAAATCGAAAGGAAAGAAAAACGTTCAGTCAAGTAAAACGTAATTTACTGTTAGTGACGATCAAACTATGGTCTAAATTGAGAATATGTTTTTTGAATAGTGAAGAAGAGGGCAATAAAACTATTTCAGAGGAAAGAGAGTTCCAAATATTCATACATCGAGAAACACAAGTGTTATGACAATCTGGCAATTTGAAAGGGAGTGCTAGTCTAAGAGAGTGAGAATTCCTGTGAGGGTATGGTGATGGTTGTATTGTGAAGAGATTTGCGGGGTCAACAATGATATTGCTGTGAATTGATTTATGTATGAAACAGAGGTCTTGGATATTACGTCTGTATTCAAGGGAGAAGAGAGCTAATTTTTTTAGGCGAGAGGGATAGTCAGTGGGAGGATAACTCGCTCTGGCGAAGACACGTCTAGTAAAATTTCTTTGGACACGCTCTAAATCGTTGACGAGTCCAATGGAAGTGGGAGACCAGAGCTCGCAGCCATATTCTAGAAGAGGAAGGATATAGGTTTTGTATGCTCTCAAGAGTACCTGTACAGAGGACGTTTTGAATGAGCGCAGAAGCGTGTTGACTGCCTTAGTGGCGTTACTAGATACAATATCAATGTGACGAGAGAAAGTGAGCGATGCATCATAGTATATTCCTAAATCTTTCACCATAGACTGAGACGGTAGATTATACTCACCTAAGGTATATATAGTGTAGATGTTACTCGGGCCACAATGTGTGATGGAACATTTAGGATGAGAAATAGTGAGAGACCAGGTTAATGAATAATCAGAAATCTTATCAAGAGCAGATTGCAAAGATTTAGGGCAATCGGAAAATATCTTGACATCATCAGCATATAGGAAACAGAATACGTTGGAGGGAAGAAGATCAACGATATCATTTATAAAAATAGTGAACAACAGAGGTCCTAATGAGCTACCCTGAGGAACTCCCAAAGAAACGAATTGTTTGTCAGAAAATGAATCATCAACTTGCACGCGGAATGACCTGTCAGAGAGGAAAGATTGCACTAGAGAAAGGAGAGAGGAGTTAATGCCAGAACAACCGAGTTTGTAGAGAAGTGCCCTATGGTTTACAGAGTCAAACGCTTTAGAAAAATCGATCAAGCAAATATCAAAGGAACGCTTCCTGGATATGAATGAAAGGTATACAGAGTGTGCTTGAACCAGAGATGATACAGTAGAACGCTTGGTACGAAATCCAGACTGGTTTGTATTCAGAATATTTCTCAGCTCAAAATGCTCGTAGATAAGGTTGAAGATGTGTTTTTCAAAAACCTTAGAGAGGGATGAGACAAGAGTAATGGGGCGATAGTTATTGGCTTTAGATTTAACTCCTTTCTTAAAAATTGGCTTAATTATACACGACTTCCATTTATGCGGGTAATAACCAGTAGTCATACAATTGGAAAAAATTATAGAGAGGGGTATTGAAATAGTCAAGCTACACATTTTCAAGAGTAAGTTGGGTATGTGGTCAGGATATGTATTGATTTTGGGGCGAAGATGAGAGATGATCTTGTGGATATCGACGGAATAGATGGTACAAAAGTGGATGAGAGGAGTGGAAGAGGATGCTTTGGAAAGAGGGCCATAGAAGGGTTCAGGATTTGAAGTTGAAAACAGATCAGCAAATGCATTAGCACGTTCTAGAGAAGAAGTTACAGGTACACCATTTACAATCAGAGAAGTGGGAAAGTTCTTAGATTTGGTACGATTTGCAATGACTCGGTAAAATAATTTGTAATTTTTGGGTAGGAAAAGTTAATCTTCGCGTTTGCATTCGAATTTAAAAATTTCCTTGTGAAGTTTCTTACAAGTTCTGGTAGTAACTGAGCAAAGAGGAGAACGCTTCTTACTTCTTTGAAGAAAGCTGAAGAGTTTACGAATTTTGGCGGGATATTGAAGATGTGGTTTCTTAGGTTTTGAATGAGGGACATGATCAATAATGATAGAGCGGAGAAAATATGTTAGATATTCTACACATTGGTCAATTGTGAGAGAAGAGAATATGATAGTCCAGTTAACAGAAGAAATAGCATTGTTAATCATGTTCCAGTCGGCATTGCGCCATTGCGGTTGATACGAGGTTGGGACATTGCGAAATGAGATACATGACTTTGATATATGAAAGGAAACGGATAGATGATCACTAGTAGAGAAGGGGGGAGAGGTGGAGCATTTGGTAATAAGGTTGTTATAATTACAAAAAACATAGTCTAGAATGTTAGAAATTCGAGTTGGAGAAGTAACAAACTGTGTTAAGTGATGATCAGAAAAGTATTGCAAAAAATGGTTAGACACTGAGCAATTAACAGGAGCAGAGAGATTTGACCACGTTATGTTAGGGAGATTGAGGTCTCCGCAGATTATTGTTGGATAAGGTAAAGTGCTGTGAGTAATCAAAAAGTCAGTAAATAGATTAAGGCGATCAGCAGTCGAGTTAGGAGAGCGATAACATGACAAAAGGCGTAGTGAAGGAAACGGGAAAGAAAACTTGTGGTTAGGGTAAATATCAACAGCAGTACATTCTATCGAGTTTTTAACAAAACAAGAAACAAAAACCGGAGAAAGACTCTCATGGACGACGAGAACTGCTCCACCGCCTCTTTCTTCGCAGGGACGATCCGCCCGAAAGACAAGGAAGGGGAGGCCATCAGTTAGGAGAGAGTCAGGGTCGGAAGGGGAGAGCCATGATTCACAGATAAAGACAATTTCAGGAGCGGGGGAGCGCAGAATGTGATATAGATCATAGAGCTTGTTTTTGATGGAACGAGCATTGAATGAATAACAGCGAATATTGGAGGAACTTCCTTCCCTTCTGTCCTACTTAGAGGACGAGGAAAACCGAGCTGGCCGAGTAACTTTCCTCGTTCGTGTACTTCTGACGATTGACTGGGCAGGCTGAGATGTAGGTTGAATGGTCAATTTCTTGACAGGTTTGGTGGTTGCAGCCTTAGATGCAGTCGAAGAGGAGGAGAGATTAGTCAGCCGAGGAGCTTTTGTAGACATAGTCTTGGACTTCAGAGGTGAGACGCGGAGGGAAGAAACTGGAGGAGAACCACGAGCTACAACAGACTGGATGGCTGCCGGATATTTGTTGGGTTGTACTCGCCAAGTTTGTCCGTGTGGTTCCAGATGAGCATCAACGACTTTGGCGGGCGGCAGAAAGGGGTTCCGAGAGTGCCTTACACAATCCCGTTCTGCTAGAAGCTCAGCTGGTGATAGATCGGACCGTATGTAGCAGCCAGGGGGAAGACATCCTTTCATTTCTCTGACGCGCTTGAGGAACTTTTCTCTCGATGAGCTATCGACAAAGTTGATCTTGATTGGCCTGCCAGTCGCAGATGGATGACGAGGAGCCCCTTCCGGGTGACGATGATGTGATATGTCTCCTTCTTTAAACGCTAGAGTGAAGTCTGGCAATTGGAGGTCTCGTAGTAGTTGTACAATAGTCTCGTGGTCGTGTCTTTGAGTGTCTTCTTCGTTGCTTTTCTCCGGTAGACGAAGAAGGACTGCCTTTTTAGCTTTACCAGTCAGCATATCTTTGTCCCTCAATGTGGACTCCACAACTGCCGAGTAGATATGAGGTCGAAGATATGCTGGAGAGAGCGATTTGTTTGTTTCAAGAAGCATCTCCTGAAGATGATTAATTTGCACAGATTGAGCAGCAATGGCTAGATGAAGAGGAGCGGTGGCTTGATGAACAATGTCTTTCAGAAGAGCACAGATGAATGGAAGAGGAACAGTTGCTATGTCCATATTTATCAGCGATGGTGGTGATGACGCCATTTCGATAAACGCGAGTGTTAGAGAGTGGGAATAAACTAGAGAATGTGGGTGAACAGGAGAGCGTGGGCAGACTGCACAGCGGGAGTGAGAACTGAGCGCGAGTGAGAACTGAGCGCGAGTGTAGAACTGAGCGCGAGTAATTGCCTTCGGTAATTGCCTTCAACAGCTCGGCCACTCTCTCAATTTAGTAAATCACAGAAAGTACTTTTGCTGTGACTGTAATTTAAATTGCAACAAACAGAAAATTCAGAAAGTTGCCTGAACTGTGTATTTTCATTGGTCAATTGCCATCAATTTCTGCGTCTTGATTTTAGTAACATGCATATTTCCAATTTTCTACTCACTAATTGTACAAATTTTAGGCTAGAACAAGACGTTCATGCAATCTGTAAAAAGCGGGATGTAGTTATGTTTCATCATGTTTTGCAAATAGAAACACTACAGAACCAATGCGATGTTTTCAGTGCCTTGAACAGTGTATTCAATTTTGAAACGATTTCTGAATGAGCAACATGTATTGTTTAGTAGTTAAATTGATTTCATCGCAGTATAACAACCTTTTCAAGTTAGTTCACTCTTTATTCGCACGTAGCACAAATCTTATAGAAAACGAAAATCGGCACTTTTGCACTTTAGTCACCCCCCCTACCAGAGTTTCTATGGGTCATACGTCTGACTTAATTACATTTACAAAAAAATTATTTTTACATTAAAATAAATAATTTTAAATTAAAAACTCTTAGGCTTAGGAGAAAATTTACGCTAATGAGGCTACGGCTGAGGCTAACGAGACCGTATAAAGAAAATGCCACTCTCATCTGACCCAATTGAACCTCTGGTAGGGGGGGTGACTAATCTGATCCAATTGAACCTCTGGTAGGGGGGTGACTAAAAAGCGTAAGTGAATCATACAACATTTGGAAGAACTTCTGTGTGGGCGAGGAACTTAAAAAGTATTTAATTACTGAAAATATCATTTTAGTCATGGATACATGAGGACAGTACTATTTTAGATGCTCTGAGATAAAGTATTGCTAACTCTAGCCGATACCGGTCAAAGTGGAAAATTCACCGAACGCAAAGTCATTACATTCAATTATTAGTGAAATTCTTTAGTTCTGCGGTAGAAAAACCTCGACTAGCGAGTGTAGAAGAAAACCATATGCTCAACAGTATGACATTTAGTCAAACAATGACATCGTCTCAAGTTATCAATCAATAATTTAACATCAGAGAACTTGAAAAAAGTTAGCGGATCGGAGTCCTGAGTAAGTAAAAATTTGCTCAATTCAAATCCTCTTCAGGTAAAGGCTAGACCCGAAAACGGTAGACTCAAACACTGCGAGCAACAAAGTGAGTGTATTTAACATACAATACCAAGTGATTGAGAAATGGGGGAAAGGGCAGAATTGGGGAAAAATAATGAACCCAATCGCGGCTGACCAAAATAAACGATCCCAGCTTCTCTTTAACCTCACTGAGTTTTTTCCGTCCCACCTTCGACTTCTTCTTTGATTTATGTTTTTTTATCTATGAGAACGCCCTCATGCGAGATTAGCCCCAATTTCTCGACAATTCTTTTAACAGAATTGGCAGAGATGTTGAGATCCTTTGCCATTTTCCGCATACTTATCTTTGGGTCACGAGAGATTCTGCTCCTCACTTTTTTCACAAAAGCTGAACTGGTCGCTGCAACAGGGCGCCCGCTTCTGGGAAGGTCCGAGAAGTCTCCCGTGTTCCTGAATCGTTCGATCGTCTTATAAACTGTCGAACGATGAATTCCGAGGGACTTGGCTATGACGGAATTTGATTTTCCCCGACGATGAAGTTCGATTATTGCGGGTCGCATGGGCCTCGCTGCCACCATAACTCTGAACTCGTGCTTTTTTCATTATTTTTACAAAAAAATAAACCTAAACTAATCCTAAACTTTTCGAAAATATAGGATAACCTAAACTTTTCGAAAAAGGGCGACTGCTCATCTGATGAAAAACTTAATAGAATGAGATGCGAGAAAGAGGCGAAGGTCAGAGAATAAATAGTGATTTGGCAATGTTATGAGCGATCGTTTCTCGACGTTTTGACAAGTTTGTGTACGTCGTTAATAACTTTTCGCAGAGTGGACCGAATGAGATGAAATTTTCAGAAACACCTACACTCAAGATAGGATGCATGATTCTGAAGCAGAGGTTAAATGGAGCCGCCCAATTTGGGTTCACATGTATCCACCGCTCAAAATTTGAAGGAAAAAAGGAGAGGGGATGAGGGAAAAGGATAAGAAAAGAGGGAGCTTTTTGTCGATAGTGTGTGTACATGTATCCGCCGACGGGACCGATCCGGTCACTATTAAACCCCTGTTCTGAAGTTTCAGAAAATTTGCATAAATTCGAATACCCTTTGAAACTTTGAGCCAATTTTGGAGATAAACATTTAAAAAATTTCTTTTTTTTCATCAGAAATGTTCTTCAAGTAACCCTTAACATTACCTCGTTTTCAGTTTTATTGTTTTCAATTTTTTTTAAATCAGTTTAATGCAGTTCAAAACGTTTTCTACAATTCTGGGGTCGGCGAAGGTTAAGAATTGTGGTCCCGCTCATTTTTGGTTTTTTTTTCTTCAATCGAATAAAGTGTTAATTGGCTTCTTATGAACTACTGAGCAATAAAAACATGTTCGGAAAATTTTTTTCATTATTTAAAAAAAAATTTTTTTTTCTCAGGAAGAGATTTTATTTATGAAAACTCCCTTCCCCCCTTCCCCTCCCCCCCCTAGGGCCCCTACCCCCCCTTGCTTAGGTAGGGCCCTCTTCCTCCTTTAGAGCCCCCCCTCCTTTCCCTGCTTAGGTAAACCCCCCTCCCCCTTTCCTTTCGCCAAAAAACTTTTTTCAAAAATTTTTTTTGTAAAAATAATGAAAAAATTTTTCCGCACATGTTTTTATTGCTCAGTAGTTCATAAGAAGCCAATTAACACTTTTTTCGATTGAAAAAAACCAAAAATGAGCGGGACCACAATTCTTAACCATCGCCTCTGGGGTCATCACTAAACCGCGCCCCTCACGCCCATTCCTTACTAACCCGGAACTTCTTCACTTTAGTGCCCCCCAGAGGTTCAATTGGGTCATTTTCTTGATACGGTCTCGTTCGCCTAAGCTGTACGGCCTCGTTAGCGTAAACTTTTTCCTAAGCCTAAGCGTTTTTTTTTATGTAGAAATGATCTCCGTTCTCTATGAGTGGTGACCCTTCCCGAGCTCTGCCAATTGATGGCAAATCTCCTCCTAATCTTTGCAACCTCCCCATTCCCACAGTCTCTCTTCCGTTCATCGATAGTCTTGTCCGAGAAACGCTGACAAAAGTTATGCAGCCGCTTCAACAGATGATACTTGCTCAGTCCCAACAGATTTCTGACATGAACAAAGTAATTCTGGACCAGTCACAGCAACTTCTACGGATTAGTGAAGAAATGCAATCCATAAAGTCATCTGTCTCTCCGGCCACACTTAGACCCCACTTGTATTCAGCTATCGTCGAATCCACTTATCGAGACAAGGATATGCTCATAGGAAAAGGTAAACGAGCTGTTATTATCGGACTTCCAGAAGGCAAGTCAGAGGATGATACGTGTTGCAGAGACAAAGATCTTATCTCACGTCTTATCATCAGACTCAATTCAGCGGACCTTATTGACGACCTAGAGAAGGGTAATATCAATCATCATCGTCACCCAATTGATCGCCCACGTCTCTCTGCTCCTCATGGCCGTCCCATGAAAATTGAGTTCTCTTCGCTTGGAAAGCGTAACCTTTTTCTGGAACTTTGCAGAAAGGCGAAACACCCTTTTCCTAAAGGATGTTACTCCCGAGCTGACCTCTCGCCGGCAGAGCTTCAAGCCGAGAGAGACTGCATCCGAATATCCACTAACCCATCTTTTCCCTCTGCCAAAGTGGTCGACGCTCACCTAATCCCTGCCTTTCCTCGTTTTGCCCAGTCTTACAAACGAGTACCCTATCGACCAATTCCCCCTCCTCCCGCCTCTTCGTCACTATCCCCCTTAGCCAGTTCAACTCAACACTCCCAAATGCCATCGTCTTCGCTGGTGAACTCTGGGGCCCGGTCGACATCTACATTCGAGGCTTCTTCAACTGACTTTCCTTCTCTGGCGGAAAGCTCCGTGAAGCCGCAACAAGTCAGAAGCAGACGCAATACCAGAAACGCCGAAGAATCTACCTCATGCCCCAGAAAGTCAGACGAATTTTTTTCCAGAAGAAGAAATGTTAGGAAAACCTCTCGTTATTCACCATAGGATAAGTCGGATAAAAGAGCTAGAGAAGAAGTAATCAAATGCTTGTATTTCAACTGTAGATCAGTGATGAATAAGCTATATGATCTTTATTTTCTTCTTCGTTGCTGTAAATATCACATTCTCTTACTATCTGAGTCATGGATGCACAGTGAGCTTCCCGACTCCATTCTAACCGATAGTTTACCCTTCACGGTATTCAGAGGTGACAGATTGGCACAAAGAGGAGGAGGCGTAGCCATTCTAGTAGATAATGCCATCTCCTCATCTTTAGTTGTTCAATATAGCAAGGCTCAGTGCGAGGGGTTAGTAATAGACATTTATCCTAACACATCTTTCTCGTTTGCTTTCTCGGCCATTAGACTGATTAATATATATCGATCTCCTAGCTGTGGAGTAGAAAATACAAAGGATCTCTGCTCGTTTATCACCTCTCATGTTACTGAAGTATTTCCCACCATTCTGTGCGGAGACATGAACCTCCCCAAGATAGACTGGGCAAATCTCACCGCTCCCAATACATGTAGTATATCTCTTGCATTCTTAAACATGACATGCGACAACAATCTTAAACAACTCGTACTTTCTCCCACTAGACTTCAAAATACACTCGATTGCCTGCTCTGTAATTCAAATATCATAAAAGACTGTGTTGTCAGGCCTCCCTTCTCCACCAGCGATCATGCCTCAATATACTTTGAAATCAGAGATAGAGCCAAGCGTATTATCACAAGCACCAGCTCATCGTTAGACTGGAAAAAGGCAGATTGGGAAATAATCAACTCAGACCTCTTTAGCATCGACTGGACTTACATGCTCTCAAACCTAACTATTGACGAAAGTGTCGATAAATTAACCAACATCATCCAATTCATAATGGATAATAGGATTCCTAAAAATAAGAATGACAAAACACATTTGAAATATCCCCCCAAGATAAGAAGATTATACAGCTTCCTACAGAGAAGTAACAAACGCAACCCTCTCTCCATTACGTCATTACGCACATCCAAGAAACTTCACAAAGAACTAGTCAAATTCGAGGTTCTTAGGGAAGACAAGCTTAAGTTCCCGAGAAACTATAAGGTATTCTTCAGAACTATATCCAACCGCATTAAAAGCAACACATCTATTCCTTCTCTCATAGTGAACAATAAACCAACTACTATCCCCTTCGAACAAGCAACTCACTTCGCCGAGTATTTTGATATGTTACAACCCTTACCAATCAGTGGACCCCTTCAAATCTCTCGCCCGAATTTTCACCTCGACCACATTAATGATATCTCCCCTTTTGAGGTGAACTCCATCCTGAAACGAATAGCTCCGAAACTGAACTCTTCCCCTGACTTTATTCCAAGTAGACTACTCAAAAATTGTCTGGACTCACTGGCCATACCTCTCTCCATCATTTTCACCAACTCACTAACCTTAGGGCACTACCCTCTGGCCTGGAAAAAAGGAATAATCAAACCAGTTCATAAAAAAGGGCCCCGCTTTCAGATCGAAAATTATCGTCCTATTACTATGGTGTGCTCTATGTCAAAGGTATTCGAGAAACTGATCTTCAATATAACTTATCAATATCTGGAAACCAATGGCATACTACATCCCAAACAACATGGTTTCCGTCGGAGACGGTCCACGGTAACATCCCTGGTAGAGGCTCATTCCATTTACCTCACGCTTCAGAATAAAAAAATAGACTTTGACATCTGTCTAGTCGACTTTTCACGGGCTTTCGACTCTGTAAACATAAGATTTCTTGTTCACAAACTTGAAAAAGTGGGAATAACGGGCAACCTCCTCTATCTTATCCGTTCTTTTCTCACGAGCAGGTCCTCGAAAGTCTCAATCGGAGATACATTATCAGGCCCTAAAGTATACAACAGTGGTGTTCCCCAGGGGAGTTGCCTTGGACCCCTCCTCTTTTCAATCTTTATAAATGATATCATGGAGCACATAGAGCCAGATGTCCATGGTTTTCTATATGCCGATGACCTCAAATTTTTTTTCCAAAAACAGAGACTCTCTTCAGAAAAGTCTGGATTCCATTTCCGATTACTCACTGACCTGGGGACTTGTGATATCAACTCAAAAATGCTTTATCATGCACTATGGTCCTAGGAATCCAAAAGTAACATATAACCTAGAAGACAATATCATACCAACTACTTCATTAGTGAAAGATCTTGGCATTACATTTCAGGAAGATATCACATTCTCTAAACATATTGAACTAACCTCCCTAAAGTCCCGAAAATGTATAAACATGATCTTCAGAGCCTTTAAAACCAAATCAATTAAAGTTCTGCTCAGAATATACACCACATACATAAGACCCCTTATTGAATATGGGAGTGAGGTATGGTCCCCAGTAACTATCGGTCTCGTTAACTGCATAGAAAAAGTGCAAAGATCATATACACGAAGGTTACTACAAAGGGCCGGATTACCCAAAATGAGTTATGTTGCTAGACTGAATTTTCTTTCCATCTCCTCGCTTGAATATAGAAGAAATGTGGCCGATCTTGTGTTCATCCATAAATGTCTGCACGGAAATATTCAAGTAGATTACTCAAATATGTTTAAACTTTGCCCATCGCCTTATTCGCTGAGAGAATCGAATAACTACAGAATATGCTTGCCGTGTAAATATCAAAGCAGAACAAGCACTTGTGCCTCAAGAATGATTAATGTCTGGAATAAGTTACCTTGTTCTTTGGTTTCTACAAGCTCTTCTAGCATTTTTAGAAATGAACTTATCAAGCTTGATTGTGAGACCATTGTCACCAACTCTAGAATACATTTTTAATTCAAGTGCTTTGATTCTTCAAATGTTTTGTTTTTGTTTCTCCTCTTTTTTTCCATTATATTTGTGTTCTCGGTTAGCTCTCGAATGATAAAGAGTGAGTTGAATTTTTGGAATTTCAAGTTATTATTGCGGATGAATAGTTCTTAATTGCTGATGAATAGTTCATAACTGAAGATACAAGCTTTGCTTTCTTTGCTTTTTTTGTGTGCTTTCCTATTTTCCTAAAATGAAATGTTCCTCATTGTTCTTGTCATATTTAGATCTCACTTTCCATAACCTTCACTGAATTCACTTTTTTTTTGTGACAGTGTCATCTGTTTCGTCACTTAACATTATGTTTCGTTTCAAGCGGAATAAAGAATTGAATTGAAATAGTTTTTAATGTAAAAAATAACTTTTTGTAGATGTAAGTCAGAAGTATGACCCTATTGAACCTCTAGAAAGGGGGCTCTAAAGTGAAGAAGTGCCACTAATCCGCGCCACAGAGTGTTTGGCGCACTATTATGTTCTTTTTTCAACGGTCTCGTTAGCCTAAGCCGTACGGCCTCATTAGCGTAAACTTCTGCCTAAGCCTAAGCAGAAGAAACATTTTTTTAAAAAAACTGAATAAAGCGCATGGGGCGGTTAGAATTTTACCGCGCATTGGTAATAAAAGGGCGTGAAGGGTGTGGTTTAGTAATAGCCAATTTTGGGCCTGCTGTTTTCTAGAGGTCTTTCTAACGTATTTTTTACAAGATAAATTCCCCAATTTATTTTGCAGTTCGGGCTAAAACACCCCCACGACTTATAGGCTAGTAAAACGGCCTTCAAAAAAATGCCACGGAGTGACATGGCACTTAAGCCAACACCAAAAACAAATTTTCTCTGAATCACTAAAAAAATTCTGTGATTTACTAATTTGCTTTAGCAAACCTGACCACATTTATATTCGGTGGTGGCTCAAGTGTGCCAGTAAAACTGTTTCTGACACCTAATTATGTACATTTTAAATCAGGTTTAATGCTGACAATTGTACAGTGAATAGGAGAAAATATATTTTCTTACAAAAGCCTTCGAATTTCTGTTACTCTATTCATGGAAGAATGAGAAAAATGAAGCTGGAATTCCGGTGAAGACGATCTGATTGGCGGGCTCGCTAGTAGTTGGTAGCAGGGGTTAAATGGTTACCGGGCCAGCTATGTTGACGCATACATGTTCGCGCCGAGAATGATCTAAATTCTCGATCTAAACTTTTTCTCTACTTCTCTTTCCACTCTTTTTGCCTTTCCCCTTACCTTTTTCCACTTGCTCGGCGCGTACAAACATGCCTTAAACCGGACTCTTTTAACGCCTGAGGCCGTATGCATGGAAAACAGATTATAACAATCTGGATTATTCAAATCCAAGGATTACAAAATCCAAAAAAGTTAAAAAAAATTTTGTCGGATTATCTCTAATCTAAAAGTATTATAGCTTCCATGCATACCGGATTAGTGAAATGTATTTGGATAACTGCTAATCCAAGCTCATAATCCTTTTGGATTGCTCCATGCATACGGCCTCTGGTTGGGAGTAGAAACCAACGTTTTAACGATGCTTTTGCACGCAAACGGCAACATTTGATCGAATTCTTTTTATTCTTACTTTTACCGAAACGAAGTCGCAGTATGCAAACCGCAAAAAAACTTTAATAGTTAACAAAGACAACAATGGAAGTATTACGGAGATAACAACGTGTCTTGAACAAATAAATATTTAATTAGAACGAGAAAAGAAAATTATATAGAAAACTTGGTTGTAGTTCTGCAAGGATCGAAAAAGTAAGAGAGTGAAAAAGAGAGATCTTGACTCAAGTCGATTTCTAAGGAGAAAAGTTTAGGCTCTCATGGGCCCCCCTGGTCGAGGGGCGCCTCGCGGAGCCCCCCTGCCTCGACTGCCGCGGAACGATGTTCCACGTCCACCCCTCGGACCCCCGCGTCCGCGTGTGTCACCGTCTCCCAAGCCCATACCGACAGCTCCCTAGAAAAACATAATAAGTGAACATTATGTACGTTGGCTTGCTGAAAAACTAGTTTTGGGTGAAAAATCATCAATAGAATCTGTCGAGACGTTATTTTCGAATATGAATTGAACCTTTTGAGCTCTCCCGATGTTTTTGAACATGGGCGCGTTCTTCAACATATCCGGCAGGACCATGAAACGAATTTTCGATCCCCGAACAAAAAGATTCTCGAGTTGATGCGTTCGTCCATCTCTGTAGGTGACGACGACCTCGCACATTTGGCAGTTCATGTTGTCCTCCGCCTCAATTAGCTTCCCCCTGTAGACCTCGCCTGATAAACAGAACAATTGAAATGGACTCTTGTTCTCGACTTGATTCTTATCATTTTCTTCATGAAATTAATGATTCAAATTAGTTGTATTGTGGAATCTGTAGGAAACCATCTCATATATATTACTGTAGGAAACCATCTCATATATATTACTGTAGGAAACCATCTCATATATATTACTGTAGGAAACCATCTCATATATATTACTATTATTTTTTGTATTTTTTTCTCGTTTTTGTTGTTTAATGTCTACCTTTAAGTGTATGCGACAACAAGCATACCTTTGGCGAATAAAGTGAATTGAATTGAATTTTACGCTTCTGACACACAATTTTTTTGATAAATGCATAGCTCACCAAGATGTTTTGGAAATTTTTTATCCGGGCGGAAGCCGACCGTTCATGGCCGGAGAGGTTGGGGGGGGGGGAAGAAGGGAAAGCCAACAAAATGTTTGTGCCGGTTTCCGGAATCAGTTGATCTTTTATTTCGCGTATCAAGAACAGGAGTTTGAGATTCGACATTTTGTGAACTTACGCACATTTACTTTTTTATGTTACATGATTTTATATTATATTCTCTTCACTTTCACAAAAAAATTCTTGGGGACGTGAGCTATGGATAAATGAAAGGTTTTGTACAGCCTCGCCAGCGTGACCTTTGCCTAAGCCTCGCCAGCGTGACCTCTGCCTAAGCCTCGCCAGCGTGACCTCTGCCTAAGCCTCGCCAGCGTGACCCCTGCCTAAGCCTCGCCAGCGTGACCTCTGCCTAAGCCTCGCCAGCGTGACCTCTGCCTAAGCCTCGCCAGCGTGACCTCTGCCTAAGCCTCGCCAGCGTGACCTCTGCCTAAGCCTCGCCAGCGTGACCTCTGCCTAAGCCTCGCCAGCGTGACCTCTGGCTAAGCCTAAGCAGAAAAAAACATGAAACTTACCTGAAAAATTTTTCATTCCTGAGTTAGTGAATTGATTGTCAGGCTGACTTGTACAAACCTTTGTAAATTATTTCATCAACGAAAATAGCAGAAAGTCTGAAGAGAGCGTGAGGTGATAGCAGATAAAAATGAGATTTAGATAATCACGAAGAGACAACACAAAATCAGAGAAAACTCTAGTCTGACGCTGCACGACACCTAGGTTTCGAGCTGAGCCTACAGAAATTATAAAACAAAACCTGTCGGCCCTTCTTGTGTTTAACCACCTCCCCCAGAGGTTCAATGGGTCATATGCCTGACTTATTTACATTTACAGAAAAAATTTTAACATTAATTTTTTACATAAAAAACGCTTAGGCTTAGAAACAGTTTACGCTAACGAGGCCGTACGGCTTAGGCTAAAGAGACCGTATCAAAAAATTCCACTCTCATCTGACCCATTGAATCACTGGTAGGGGGTGGTTAAACGCAAGAAGTGTCAACCTGTCAAACAAAGTCGTTCCTAAAACAATCGGCCTCGTAAACGTAAACTCAGCCTAAGCCGATAAATCAATACAAATTATGAAAAAATTCTATTTTTTTCAATTGGTTTTATGAGCAATTCGGAGAGTAGAGCTTAATTTTTTTCAATTGAATTTTGGTTGTCGAAACTCTCGAAAAATCGTATATTGAAACGTGTTGAAGTTTGAAGAATGTAAACATTTAAAACCTGTGACAATTAATACCTGAGGCGTCTTGTTAACAAAATAGAATTTAATAATACATTGGGTGACTTGGCTTACCTGTTACTGTCTCGAGTGTGACGATATGCCCTTCAGCCTCGTGCAGAATTTTGATCGGTACACCGACTGAAGTCATCTTGCTGTAACAGAAAACAAAATCGTAAAACAGCTTCAAATCGTAAGCAAACTGGAAAAAAAGTTCAATTAAACTTTAGCTATGATATGAAGGTTTTGCAAAACACTCGAAACTCATGTTATCACGAAACTACATTGAATTAAGTTCTAAATTTATAAAAATGCAAATAATGATACAAAAGCTTTAGGCAGAAAACAAGACTTCTTTGAATTATTCGAAAACGTTTTTGGAGTTTTTAGCAACTCAGCCGCTCTGTCTCTCTGCCTTCTAAGTGCTTCAAACACACTGGTAGTAACAAATTTCTGGACTTTACTGATTTTCCGTTAACTTTGGGTTTAAAACCTTCTACCCAACCTTACCGAAAGTCGATTTTTTTCTGAGTTAAAATAATTTTCTGCGATTTACCTATTTGAGAAGCGTAAAGGCTGAGAGACAGAGTTGCTAAAGGTCGACGCTTGTGAAAATGATGAATATACAGAGTAAGTTGCAAAGTTGGAATCTCAGAAAATAAGTAGTTAATTAATTAGGTAGAAATTTTACTCCAAACTACATATTATTCTTCTTTTTTTCATAAAGAAAACCTTCGTAAAGTCGCGATATGTAGTCTTTCTTTTCTATAAGTGTTTTTGCAGTTAATTATGCCTCTGCGAAGGAGTTTTGATGAGGATAGCCGCAATAAGGAGTTTGAAGATGTCAGTTCAAAGAATAGTCGAAAAATGACGGGAAAATTTCAAGTTAAACAAAGATCTCGATTTGTGGCACTTTTTCACTTTAGTAACCCCACCCCCTATTTGAAGTTCAATTGGGTCAGATGAGAGTGGCATTTTGGCTCTAATATACTTTAGCCGTTCAATCAAAACTTTAGCCGTCCATTCAAACTTCAACCGTTCAATCAAACTTTTACAATTAGACTCTCTTATTTTTACATTAAAAAATATTTTTACATTAAAAACGTTTAGGCTTAGGAGAAAGTTTACGCTAACGAGGCCGTACGGCTTAGCTGACGAGACCGTACGGTTTAGCTGACGAGGCCGTACAACTTAGCAAACGAGGTCGTACGGCTTAGCTAACGAGGCCGAACGGCTTAGCTAACGAGGCCGTACGGCATAAGAAAATTTCTCATGTTATTAATTTTTATCAATTCAATTTTTGTCAGCTAAACTTTTATTGGACGGCTAAACTTTCATTAGACGGCTAAAGTAGATTAGAGCCGGCATTTTTTGATACGGCCTCGTTAGCGTAACCTTTTTCCTAAGCCTAAGCGTTTTTTAATGTAAAAATAATTTTTTAAATGTAAAAAATGTAAAAATAAATTTTTGTAAATGAAAATAAGTCAGAAGTATGACCCAATCGAACCTCTAGTAGAGGGGGTGACTAAAGTGAAAAAGTGCCCGATTTACATATAGATAAAGAAAAAAATGTGTACTTTTTTATCATGAAATTAAAAAAATTGGGCTCTTATTCCCTGATAGGCAGGCATACTCTGCGTCTTGTCTTGCAGACATTATAATACTAGACAAAAATTAGCTTTAAACGCTACGGTTTCTAAATTTTTCTTCATAGGTTATCATTTGAGCATCAGGGACTCCGTTTATTGATTTTTTCATTTTACATTTAAAAAAGCTTGCGCTTAATAAAAGTTTACGCTAACGAGGCCGTACGACTTAGGCTAACAAGACCGTATCAAAAAAAAAATTAATGCAAAAAAAGCATCGTGCCAATGTCTGCAAGACAAGACGCAGGGTATGCCCATCCGGGAATAAGAGCAAAATTGGGCGCTTTTGTTGAGAGAGCCGCACTTTAATTTAGAGGGGTCAGGTTAATTTTCGCTGATTTTTTCGCTCAGGCTTATTTGAAATGTATGCTAAAGATGGAACCATTAGCCACAATATCGTAGTTTTATCAAGTCTTGTTAAGTTAAATGGCTTAGCTGTTTTCACCTATTATTCACTGTTTTTTTCGCTTAGGCTTAGGCAATGGTAACGAAGCCGTACGGCTTAGAAATGGAACCAGATAAAAAAATTTCTCACATTTTTAGTTTTTTGTTAATTTATTGACTAAATTTGTCAAAAAAATAGAACTAATGATGAGAAAAATACAGTAGTTTAAACACACTAATAACAAAAGCTTCCCATGAAAAAGTGCGCCTCGTCCAAGTAAAATTGTCCCAAAAGTGTTTTTTAAAAAATATAATTTTTTTGGAGGGTCCTTAAAAGCAACATTATTTGTTAGAGAAAGAAGTAGCATTTGTCGCTCAGATGAACGACGAAGAAAGTTTCGCGTGCAGTCTCGTATTCGTCATGATTGCGGAGACTTCCTTCCATCGCGGCTTCCTACCCAAATCTCTCTTCAAACCCGTTCGACTTCTACCAGGTAATAACCTAGTTTTAGGTTATTACCCCCCCCCCCCTTTCACCTAGTTTTATTGCCGGGATTTCATAAAAGTTAATTCTGTCAATTCGGTCTACTATCCATCTAAACATGAAAAAAACCTTCTAGTATGCAATCGGCCTCCATACTTTCAATAGCCCGATCTTTGTTTGTTTACCTTGTTGCACTGAGTGCTAACCCAAGGTCTGCTATCGTTGTTTGCTACGAATTTGTTTCTAGACTGAGCCGATGATGTCTCTCTTCAAAGATGGAAAGTCTTAGCCGTAAGCTTTCACGACTGAGCCATTTCAATACTAAAACAGCCGAAAGCACGGTCATAGACGCAGAACGAGTCTCAGAGAGTGAGAATCTCTATTTCTCTTTTAATGAGCGCAAAAAGTTTAAACATCTTTCATCATTATCATGAACATTTTTTTGAAAGTTGTGACTTTTCTTCAGACCCCAAGCATTTACAGATCATTTCGCCCAGAATAATTAGAAACCAGCGAGTAAATAAGCTCTTCTTCCAGATGTGAACTTCCGACTGCACCGATTCGACACGAGCAGCCCCGAAGGTTTGAGTTTCTGCAGCAAAATAAGGGAAGTCAGTCGAGATATCGTCAACAAGTTGATCAAGGTCAGTTGCCAAGTCTCTAAGGTTTCATGAAAATACAGAGGACTTTGTGCGTTGGTAATCCAGTCGCAAGAGCAACCGACCGTTTCTTCAATGCTTCGTATCGAAATAGCAGCAGTTTAGCAAACGGTTGTGAACATTCGAATCAGGTTATTTCTATCGTTCTCTCTTTCTTGCTCTCATTCTCTCTCTCTCTATCCCTCTCTCTCTCTTTTCTCTCTTGACGTACGGGTGGAGTCCATGCGTTCGTCAAAAATGTATTGACCATAATTCTCTGTTCACACCACTCTCTATATTTAATGTGTAGACTCGCTTTTTCTTTCCTATGTGGTGATGTCTTAACAAAATTGGTTTAAATGATCCGCGCGTTTCCTATTAAGAGCGTGTTGCTCGTGGTGAAAGACGGCGAAGAGTTGGTCGAGATGTACTGCCTCACCATCAACTACACAAGCTCCATAACAATCAAACTTCGGTAAGTATATAGCAACATATTTAAAGGAGCATATGTAGCAGCGCGCTCGCACTCTGGTTAGAGACATGAGAGATGGCTCGGTTCGATACCGGTCGGTGGAATAGATTTTTGCGGTCTGATAATTTAATCAATTATCATCTTCACCAGGCGCCTTTAAACTGTGTAACGGAGCAGTTTGCTGAAGATGCCTTCACTTGTTTTCCTGCCAGTTCAAGCATGTTTTCCGCCTTTCTGAATCACGGCTCATTACAAAGGTTGACAAGATAGGGCTGAAGATCTACTATAACTCATTATACTAAGGATGATAACCAACGTATCGCATTGCAAACTGAAGCGGCCCCTAGTATGAGCCCCTTTCCTATTTTTCTCCCCTCTTCTGTTCTTAAAAGCCTCTCGAAGCTTAAACCAATGGGTAGCAAAGGTTCAGATGGTATCCCTCAGATTGTCCTCAAGAAATGTGCTAAGTCTCTTGCACTTCCTCTTTCCCATATTTTCAACTATTGTATTATCTGTGGTCAAATACCGTCTTACTGGAAACATTCTCTGGTGACCCCTATTCTGAAACCAGGCAAGGAACCTCACTTGGTGTCCTCCTATCGTCCGATTTCCATCCTTTCTCCCTGTTCTAAAACGATGGAGCGACTTGTTAGAGCTTTCATAATCAATCATCTATCCGAGCACTCTATTATACCTATCAATCAACATGGGTTTAGGCGTGGAGCGTCCACAGTAACCAATTTATTAATATGTGAAGATGATTGGACCTCTTCGTTAGCCAAAGGTCTTTCAACGGATGTCATCTACCTTGACTTCTCTCGTGCATTTGACACCATTAGTATAAGTAAGCTTTTGTCTAAATGCACACATTATGGAATTACTGACCCACTCCTTTCTTGGCTTGAGTCTTTTTTAACTAATAGATCTTTCTCTGTGCGTATGGGTGATGTCACTTCTGATCCAATGAATGCCACATCGGGTGTGCCCCAAGGGTCTGTCCTGGGGCCACTTCTTTTTACTTTGTATATATCCGATATAAATGAGGTACTAGAGAACTTTCCTAATATTCGTTATCAAGCATACGCAGACGATCTCAAGATTTATGTTTCTTATGATAAGAACTCATACGGCGAACGAACTCGAGAGCTGCAATCAGCATTAGATTCCGTATTCGATTGGTGTTTAGTTAACCAACTATCTCTTTCTCCATCCAAGGCTCTCCATATTCACATTGGAGGTCGATCTTTATATTCCTCATACAGTATAAATAATGTTTCCATTTCATGTGTATCTCAGATACGTGACCTGGGCATACAAATAGTTTCTTCTTTGCGTAGGAAAGAGGCTGTAGCAGACCGAGTTAAAAAAGGCATCCAAAGCAATGTATGCTATGCTCCGTGCGGTAACTGTTAATGATCCTGGTATACTGGTCAAGTGCTTTAAAACTTACGTAATGCCGCACTTGGACTATGCTTCGAATATATGGAATCCATACTATGGAAGAGATTGTGATGATATAGAGAAAGTTTTGAGGAAATTCACTCGCATAGTTTATCATCGATGTTTCGCAAATGAAGTTAATACGATGTCTCTTCCTTCTTACCCCAATCGACTTGCCCGCCTTGGATTCGTTTCTCTTTCCAAGAGGAGGATATTTTCTGACTTAGTTATGGGTTTCAAGATCTTCCATGGACTGTCTATAATAGATAAAAAGCGATTTTTCAAAGAGACTATTGTAAAGTTTAGCCACTGGGCACGGTCTCGCCTATATGCCCAGTGCTGTCTTTGGATGAGATACTTGCGGCCCTGAAGCCTTGAAGTAGATTGCCTGCCACGCGGTTCACAGAATAAAATTTATTCAATCAATTGAATGATGAAGAGATGGCCAAACAGGAGAGGACTGGTAAAACTACTGCAACAAACACTGGAGAGAGCGGCTCAGGCCGGTTCTGGTTCACAACCCGGGACCTGGGGCGGCTTTCGGCTCACTACCCCTTCCGTGGCGGCTTTCGGCTCACAACCACGTATTAGCCCCTTGGTCGGGGGAAGTAAACCGGAGGGAGAGCGCGAGAGACCCGGAAGAGAGAGAGAGAGAGGAACCGGGGGGAAGCAAGAGCGGAACGCGATAACGGGATCTCAAACTTGGGTAATTAAACCAGGGGGGACAGACCGGAAACAACCAGAGCCGCGCACGAACATTAACACGCGAAAAATTACCGGCTGTCACGCCAAAATACCTAGACGAGACTAGGAAGAGTAAGAGAAAGGCAAGCTCGAATAACGAGAAATAGAAAGCAACGTAATAACGATAAATAGATAGAAAACTAGAAATAGAGCTAAATCTAGAAATAGCTAAGAAATAGCTAAATCGCTAGAAATAGCTAACGAGAAAAACCTCAAGAATACTAAAGGCTTGAGAACGATCAAGGAAAATAATAATTTTAAACTACTTCTAACTATGACCAATGTCTAGTCAAACTAATCATATATAAACATTATACAATTAACTAACAAACCAGCGACGCGGCGAGGAAGCCGAGCTGGGACGAGAATAACGAAGATGAAATAATAATTTAATGATGAGCCTAAACTGATAAGCAGCCGAGAGGCTACGCAGTCAAAACATTGGCAACTAGCCAAAATTGTTATACGTCGTCCTCTAATATACGGCTAGGTGATCACTTGTGATCACATTGGGGCCCGGGCAAAACTAATATTTATTTATGAATGGGTTTTCTGCACACAGCGCGCCGTGGTGCGGTGCCGCTTTCGAAGCCGAGCAGAATGGGCACCCGGCCGGGGGACAGCGGTGGCCCCTGAAATCAGATTGGAGGCAGCAAAGGCACTTATTCTTTTCTAGAAGAATTTTCCTACGTTCTCCTAGTTTACTAATAGCACGACAGGCTACTGCTTTGTGTCCTAAGGAATCACAAATAAAACAAACTTCACCTTTGGCTGTGATAGGAGACGAGTTGGCAGTGCTTCGAGGGGTCGTTCTTCGAAGTTTTCTCTCTTGATCGGCTTTCGAGGGACGACCGGGGACTGATGACTCCAGAATTTCTTGAGACAGACGCGTACCCGGATCACTTTCAGTTTGAGGTGGATCCGAATCTCTGAGAAATGGTTGGCTCAGGTTCTTTTCCATCCCATCGATGCGAGATGACAAGGACTGCAGGAGCGATTCCAATGTGTCAACTTTGTCCCTCATTACAACACTGTGCCCTTTCTTACGAAATTTTCCCGCTTTCTTTCTTCCGGGAAATATGTGTGCCGTGGAGGAATTCGATTCCTTGGTATACGGTCCCGGTATTTCCTGCTTCTCAGGTGCCTTCTTTAAGATCCCATGGTTACGCATATTGACGTGCCAGGTCAGTACGTGATGATCCGCAGCCTCTGATGAGGTCGCCTTGAGGCGAGGCTGGGCGCCCGAGGTGCTGTTTTCGACGCCTGTCACTGGATTCTGTCTCGGGTGGGAGTTTTGCAGAATTTGGGAGTAATTTTTCTTTTCTGAAACATCCCTTTCCCTGCTTGAGTTGAACGTAATCAACTCTGGTTTGCCTGCTGCGATCCATCCAAACCTGGACGAGACGAGAGTGTACCCACTTGGAAGTTTGATAGGTTTCTTCTTCATGTGGAGTACTTTTAAGCTCTCATTCATCCCCAGTAAGAGTACTGGCTTCGCGACAGTTGAGCTGGTGTAATTGTCCGCTAGAAGCAACTTTCTTCTTTTTATCGAAGCAGCATCTTCCTTGGGAAGAGCGATGTTCTTCATTGTAGCGGTTAAGGGTCCCGAGTGGCCCACGGCTTCCACCTTGATGACGGATCCGTCTATGCCTTGAAGAGGGACTTCGTAGATCGAGTATTCCTTGGTTCCTGTTGAAATTCCGCCGAGGCCTCGAAGATTGGCCGAAGTTCTTATGACTTCTTTCAACTTCATGTTTTCTGCCAATTCTCTTGAAACGAGACTTATTGAAGAACCTGAGTCTATGATGAAGTCGATCTTTTTTCGATGAGATCCGGCGATGGTCAGCTTCCCTGTTTGCAGACGAGTTTGCCATTCTCTCTGAGGCGTAATAGAGTAGATTTGCCCTATGTGATGTGACTGTGGGCTTCCACTACTTTTTGGTTCCTCGGAGTAATCCCTTCGTTCTGAGCTTTTAGGGTTGTGCTGATTTTCTTCGACTCGCCGATCTCTTTTGGCATAACTTTGATTTTCCTTCGAGTTCTTATCGATCATCATCTTGAAGCACAGGGCGATATCGTGAGGTCCATCGCAACAAGGACAGCGTTCGTTGCATTCGTGCGCTGTTCCACCGGGCTGTAGACAGGCAAAACACCATCCTTTGCTTCTTACGAAGTCGGTTCTTTCCTTCACCGTCGGCACTTTTCGGCATTCCCAGGAGAGCTTGTGTTTCGAACAGAAGACGCATTGTTTTCCGGCTTCTGTTTGTGAGTCTATCCGGGTGTATTTCCGAGGCCTGTTGTCTGGTATTGCCGCTTCGATGACGTGACATGCGTACTTGCTGGGTTTCTGCTTCGTCTGACCGGCCTTCATTTGAGCGATGAAAATCTCCTCTTTAATCAGACTTTCCGCCTGATTCAGTAGGGAAGATACATTTACTTCATCCGTCTTGTAGATGTATTTTAGCAGATGGTCTTGAGTACCGCTTGGGAACTTTCTCATTAGGATCTGTTGTAGTGTCAAGTCCTTTTGAAGTTCCGGTCTGTTTCTTGCCAAGTTTGCGACTGCTCCCTTCAAAGAAAGAACCATTATCAGTTGACTGTTCCATGAGTCATTTTCCGCTTCGATTCCTTCTATTTGGGTTAAGATCAGTCGCTCTTCTGCTTTGCTGGCTCCGAAGCTCTCTTTTAGAAGGCGAATTGCGTCCGCGTAGGCATCTCCACTTGCTGATAATTGGTGTATCGCCATCTTCGCCGTGTCCGTAACACTTGCCCGCAAGTACGCCATTTTCTCAGCTGACGATATGTCATGCCTTGCGTCAATCATCTCTCGGATTCCACCGGGCTGAGAAGTCTAGATGATTGCCGTTGAAAATTGGTAGTGTTGGGCTGGGAAGTGGTGGTAGTCTGGTTGCTCCACCGGATCTTTCACTTGTTTCGTGCACTGCGGGCCGCTCTGTCGATGTCGATTCATTTGCCTCCATCGAAAATTGTAGTTTAGCTGTTACCCTATCGACGGTAACTTTCAGCAGAGCAGTTTGTCTCCGCTTCGGCGCCTGATTTATCCATTGCTGTACGCTACTTTCGTCCTCTCCCTGCTTTTTCAGAGCCTTCGACCAATCTGTTAAACTTTTGTAGTAACCGTCCGCGACGATTTCCAGGTCGCTCTTTATGCTCTGCGTGGCTAAACTTTACATGGTGCATCGGTGGTTCAGTGGTAGAATGCTCGCCTGCCACGCGGGCGGCCCGGGTTCGATTCCCGGCCGATGCACCATGTAAAGTTTAGCCACTGGGCACGGTCTCGCCTATATGCCCAGTGCTGTCTTTGGATGAGATACTTGCGGCCCTGAAGCCTTGAAGTAGATTGCCTGCCACGCGGTTCACAGAATAAAATTTATTCAATCAATTGAATGATGAAGAGATGGCCAAACAGGAGAGGACTGGTAAAACTACTGCAACAAACACTGGAGAGAGCGGCTCAGGCCGGTTCTGGTTCACAACCCGGGACCTGGGGCGGCTTTCGGCTCACTACCCCTTCCGTGGCGGCTTTCGGCTCACAACCACGTATTAGCCCCTTGGTCGGGGGAAGTAAACCGGAGGGAGAGCGCGAGAGACCCGGAAGAGAGAGAGAGAGAGGAACCGGGGGGAAGCAAGAGCGGAACGCGATAACGGGATCTCAAACTTGGGTAATTAAACCAGGGGGGACAGACCGGAAACAACCAGAGCCGCGCACGAACATTAACACGCGAAAAATTACCGGCTGTCACGCCAAAATACCTAGACGAGACTAGGAAGAGTAAGAGAAAGGCAAGCTCGAATAACGAGAAATAGAAAGCAACGTAATAACGATAAATAGATAGAAAACTAGAAATAGAGCTAAATCTAGAAATAGCTAAGAAATAGCTAAATCGCTAGAAATAGCTAACGAGAAAAACCTCAAGAATACTAAAGGCTTGAGAACGATCAAGGAAAATAATAATTTTAAACTACTTCTAACTATGACCAATGTCTAGTCAAACTAATCATATATAAACATTATACAATTAACTAACAAACCAGCGACGCGGCGAGGAAGCCGAGCTGGGACGAGAATAACGAAGATGAAATAATAATTTAATGATGAGCCTAAACTGATAAGCAGCCGAGAGGCTACGCAGTCAAAACATTGGCAACTAGCCAAAATTGTTATACGTCGTCCTCTAATATACGGCTAGGTGATCACTTGTGATCACAACTATTCCAACGCGAACTAATATAAATGGCTTATTAGTTCAGGGTAGCAAGAATACAGCTAGAAACAACTCTTATGGAATGCGAATATCCCGCCTTTTCAGCAAACTACCTCGAAACTTGATTAATAGTCTTCTTCTTCTTCTTCTTCTTCTTCCTCGCGCTTGTTCCCGCCTCGCGGCAGGGTACGCGCTCCCCTGAGATGCAGGACAGACCTATCCTGGTAGAACCAGTGGCTGCCTGCTAGATCACTGCTAGTGTGATTAGCAGCAGTGGGGAGAGTCAGATTCGTGCATGAGCACTACCAACATTTCTTAACCCCCTTGGTTTGGGTGGATCTGTCCGGGTTTGGGTGGACTCGGGACTCTTCGCACAATGGTCTATCACACTACCACTATGCCACGGTTAATTAATCAGGTTGAACACCTCCACAGACAGCTCTTGGTATCCTCTGGTTAGTTCAGCGAAAACTAGATAGTTAGGCTTTTATATAACTAGATACCTATATTTTAGATAACTAGATACCTTTTAGATAACTAGATACCTATATATGTAGAACAAACTTGATTAATAGTATGAACCTGAAATATTTTAAATCCCAATTAAAAAGTGGTGTTCTATCTACTCTTCTCTCGTCATGAATTCAGAACTAAATTTCTTTTTTTGTCGTTCAAATTGTTCTACATATATAGGTTTTTTTTTTTGTTTGTTTGTTTTTTCCCCGTTCAATTCGCTATATTAAAGTCAAATTATGTATCGCTTTTGAAAGATGTAGATAAAATATATATATAACCAGTCTGGTCTTGACAAGATAGGGCTGAAGATCTTCTATAACCAGTCTGATCTTGACAAGTACTATAACCAGTCAGGTCTTGACAAGATAGGGCTGAAGATCTTCTATAACCAGTCTGGTCTTGACAAGATAGGGCTGAAGATCTTCTATAACCAGTCTGGTCTTGACAAGATAGCGCTGAAGATCTTCTATAACCAGTCTGGTCTGAGCATAGCTCACCAGGATGTGTTGAAAATATTATCTCGGGCGGGTGACCGGGCGACCTTTGTCGACCGGAAATAAGGAAAAATCAGCAATTTTTCTGTCTGTTTTCCGCAGTCAATGTTTGAGCTTTTTTTTTCATAGCCGAGGCCGGACTTTCCCCTCCCGCCTGGAGTTCAATATTCGTTTTTTTTTTCACTCATGAACATATAGTTTTTTTTTAGATCATTATATTTTCTTTACTAGTAAAAAATTTTCTGAGGGCGACCGGGATGAATTTTACCAGTTTGAGGAGCTATGGGTCAGAGCATTTTCGATAATTTAATTGGGGCTCCAGGTCTGCAATAAGGAATCGAGTCTTTGATAGCGAGTGTGGTTATGAAGTTTTATATAACAATATCAATCTGAAGGTCTTTGTTGACGAATTTGGTCTAAAGGTCTTCGAAAACGAATTGGGTCTAGGATAGCGTATTGGGTGGAAATCAGTTTTTACAGAGCTCTAAATTTTTATAATTTTAAACACTTTTCAAGACCCTAGACGGATCTTGTTGAGGTGTGCCTCGGATGAAGAAATCACGTTCTCACATAAGAATGAGAGAGAGACGCGCCTCCAGATGCTGCGAGTCGGCTACCGAATCGCCCTTCTCTCCAAGAAACTCCAGAAGCTTTCCGATAATGTCCACGTGAAGCTCTCAATCTCTTACCTTCCACGTGTGTCTTCCACAACCTTTCTTTCTCTATCAAAAATATTCAAGAATCCTCCCAAAAAGCGTTGAATAAGATGATACACGTAAATTTTTAGATTTTTAAAATACTTTCTAAAAAGTTACAGAGTGCTTTTTTGCTAGAAATCAGGCTAAAAGTGAGCGGGAAAGAGAGAAAAAGAGAATTTGCTAATCTCAGTTATGCTAACCACTTGAAAAAAGCATGTACTTTCCGGTCCGTTTGTAACGTAATCCAGTCTTCGAACTCAAAACTACAGTAATCTTCGTTAAACTACAGTAATCTTTGTTATGGTTCGTAGCGTTTTTCCTGTCGACTAATTGTGTCGTTTTCAGAGAAGAGTTTCACCGTTGATACATTTTCTAACGTTATCCTCCGTCTCTTATTATAAGTCTCTATGATGATAGGATCTAATTTACAGGAGCCATGGACCCGTTTCTACCGTTCTCGGTGTAGATTTTTTAAGCTTGAAAAAGGGTGTGTAGATCAGAACAAATAATCATAAGTGAAGACCGAGAACATTATGAAAAATCGAGGACGCATGCGAGCAGATCATTTGCATGACTTTTTTTCAAATACCTCACAGATTATACATAGATTAAACCCCTGAAGAGGATTAGAGAAACACCCTGTTTTCGGGTGGATAAGAGAAACAAACACCCTGTTTTTGGCGGATAAGAGAAACAAACACCCTGTTTTCGGGCGGATAAGAGAAACAAACACCCTGTTTTTGGGCGGATAAGAGAAACAAACACCCTGTTTTCGGGCGGAGAAGAGAAACAAACACCCTGTTTTCGGGCGGATAAGAGAAACAAACACCCTGTTTTGGCGGATAAGAGAAACAAACACCCTGTTTTCGGGCGGATAAGAGAAACAAACACCCTGTTTTCGGGCGGATAATAGAAACAAACACCCTGTTTTCGGGCGGAGAAGAGAAACAAACACCCTGTTTTCGGGCGGATAAGAGAAACAAACACCCTGTTTTCGGGCGGAGAAGAGAAACAAACACCCTGTTTTCGGGCGGATAAGAGAAACAAACACCCTGTTTTGGCGGATAAGAGAAACAAACACCCTGTTTTCGGGCGGATAAGAGAAACAAACACCCTGTTTTCGGGCGGATAATAGAAACAAACACCCTGTTTTCGGGCGGAGAAGAGAAACAAACACCCTGTTTTCGGGCGGATAAGAGAAACAAACACCCTGTTTTCGGGCGGAGAAGAGAAACAAACACCCTGTTTTCGGGCGGATAAGAGAAACAAACACCCTGTTTTGGCGGATAAGAGAAACAAACACCCTGTTTTCGGGCGGATAAGAGAAACAAACACCCTGTTTTCGGGCGGATAATAGAAACAAACACCCTGTTTTCGGGTGGAGAAGAGAAACAAACACCCTGTTTTCGGGCGGATAAGAGAAACAAACACCCTGTTTTCGGGCGGAGAAGAGAAACAAACACCCTGTTTTCGGGTGGATAAGAGAAACAAACACCCTGTTTTTGGCGGATAAGAGAAACAAACACCCTGTTTTCGGGCGGATAATAGAAACAAACACCCTGTTTTCGGGCCGAGAAGAGAAACAAACACCCTGTTTTCGGGCGGAGAAGAGAAACAAACACCCTGTTTTCGGGTGGATAAGAGAAACAAACACCCTGTTTTTGGCGGATAAGAGAAACAAACACCCTGCTTTCGGGCGGATAATAGAAACAAACACCCTGTTTTCGGGCGGAGAAGAGAAACAAACACCCTGTTTTCGGACGGATAAGAGAAACAAACATCCTGTTTTCGGGCGGATAATAGAAACAAACACCCTGTTTTCGGGCGGAGAAGAGAAACAAACACCCTGTTTTCGGGCGGATAAGAGAAACAAACACCCTGTTTTCTGGCGGATAAGAGAAACAAACACCCTGTTTTCGGGCGGATAAGAGAAACGAACACTCTGTTTTCGGGGGAGAAAGGCAAAAAGAGTGAAAAGAGAAGTAGAGAAAAAGTGAAACAGAACGGAAGGAGAAGAGAATGTAGATCATCCTCGGCGCGAACATGTATGCGCCGACATAGCTGGTCCGGTAACCATTTAATACCTGCTTGCAACATTATTCAAGGCTCGTCGTTTGAATTCTCTTGTTTCTCAGAGCGAAGAAACCAAGTGAAACTTATTTCAGATGTCCCTTCCTATCATCAGACGGAAGGCTTCGAAGATGCAGTGATTGGTTGGAAGAAATCGGCGCTGAAGCTTCCATTGGTACAGCTTGGAGCTGTCAATTCTGCCACCATATCGTCAGAATCTCGTTCTAGACTATTTTTGGCGACTTTATGTTTTGATCGCGAATTCCAGTGGTTCTTATTATCCATGCGAATTTACAGGGGCAATGGTTCAAATAAATCTATCTGTGTCATCAATTTCGGCTTTTAAATTCATTTCAAGACCCAAATTAGCTAGGCTTGAAATTGAATGTGGTAGTCTTTCTAAGAAGGTTTGAGGTGGAGGCGGCGCTTGTGTCTGGGTACGAGTTTATACGCAGGACTCCATTTTTTAAACTCTTAGTTAAAACCCGCGAGCTCAGCATGAATATGAATGTTGAGGGGTGGGTTCTCGGTGCGTAGCAGTCTACTATGCAAATCCGCAGCGGAAATCGAGAGTGAACTGTGGAAAAAGATGCCTCAGGGCAGAGAAGAAATTCATGAGCCTGCCTCAGAGGTTACCTACCATCAAATCAATACCTTTGAGAATTCAATTCTAATGGGGGAAGTTCCCAACAATTCTTCAGCCCAAGCCATTCCTAACTTCAAAAACCCTAATCATACGGCCGTGCGAACGTGCCGGAAGATTCATCTAGCAAGCGTAGGAATTGAGGTCCTCTAATGGCCGCTATTTTGTTGCTTTTGCTTGCCCATTTCAGGTGACTAAATGGAAGATAAATCCTGTAGTATTGCTCTCCACATTGTGAACAAATTACATGAAACGTATAATGAATGATACATTGTCTCTCGTCATACTTCTCTTAGGCTTAAGCTTCGTTTATTCCTTTTTTTATACCCATCGAAGATGTATCTTGTTTTGGAAAAGGCCCCAAATCCATGGTGCCCTCTATGCAGAGACGGTTTTTAAAGTCCAAGTTTAACGGAGTTGAGTCTATTAACGTGAAAGGATTAGTTTTGCAGTAGAATAGTTGAGGTCAGAGTGTTTAATTTACCCGCTCAGCAAGTGAGCACAAATTTTTGGTAATGAATAGAAAATCACTGGAACATCTGGTAAGGGTTGTTAGAAAAAAACATTCAGACATTAAAGCGGAATTTTTTTCGGTTTTGCCATCTATTTAACAAATATAAAGCGGAACTTTTAAATATTCCGCTAAATGTTTGAAACCCGCCTTGCTAGGATCTATTGATGCAGTGGATGCTTTTATTTCAGGAAGTTCCGAGGCTGGAAAAGCACACAGACGACGAGAGATTCAGAGAGACAGGGAGCACGGAAAAGATGAGAAGAATTGAAAGACTCAAAGAAACATGGGGAGCAGAAGAGAACGATGGCAACGGAAGAGTCAGGGAAATAACAAGATCAGAAGTGAGCAGAGACGACGAGAGAGTCAGAGAAAGGAGTTCAACAGGAGAAAGGAGCAGAGAAAGCATGAGAGTGTGCAGGGACGTAGAGGAAAGCAGAGACGAAGAGAGAACTCCTCCACAGGTTAAAGACATAGAAAATATTTAGATTTGATGAAACATAGATAACCTGTGCTTGTTTTAAAAAAAAGAAAGAAAGGGAAGACAGTTAACCGGAGCGGAATAAGGAGAAGCGAGCACGATTTGAAGAGCAGATAAGATAGAAGTTTATTATTTCAAGTGAAATGGACGGTCGTTTTGGAATTCCGTCAGTTGTAAGCTATGTAAATGATGCAGTGATTGACACTTCAAAAAGGAGAAGTGTCGAAGCTTTTTTGAAGTGTAGGTATTGTGTTAATTGGTAGCACAGTGGGAAAAGCGAAGAGATAGGTTCGGCTTCAAACCAATCCACGACCTGGCACGTGTTTTCGCGAGCGTATGTTATTCTTCGAATAGATGTTCGAAT
Source organism: Allodiplogaster pararmata (assembly GCA_964056735.1). Lineage (NCBI taxonomy): Eukaryota > Metazoa > Nematoda > Chromadorea > Rhabditida > Diplogasteridae > Allodiplogaster > Allodiplogaster pararmata. The sequence goes on from OZ057405.1 coordinate 27,095,330, forward strand.
TTGAAATATATTTAGGTGTTCTGATTCCGCTCAAGACCGGAATATCATCGGATGTGTAATGATAATTCGAAAAGGAAGAAAAACATAGGGGCTGGAAATACCGCTCTTCGGTTTTTATGACAAAAATATGATATAAATGCAGCAATCCTTCCTCGTATTCACCGGAGATCAAAGTTCATCGATTAGGCGTTCCAGAACGAGCAGTCCTAGTCCTCAGGTTACTTCAGTTTATTGATTACAAAGTGTTGTCAGTAAAAAATCAGATGTTGCGTTTCAATAATTTTGATCTTCCTTTTTCTTCTTGATTTTTTTCTCCGTGTTCTCTCTTTGGGTCTCTTATCTCTCATTCTCTACTTTTTTGAATCTTGATTTCTTAATATCCACATATTTACTTGACATCATAATACTCCAATCACTGATGAAAAGTTTAAGAAAATCTCAATTTTCTGAAAAGTTTAAGAAAACCTCAATTTTCTGAAAAGTTTAAGAAAACCTCAATTTTCTGAAAAGTTTAAGAAAACCTCAATTTTCTGAAAAGTTTAAGAGAAAACCTCAATTTTCTGAAAAGTTTAAGAAAACCTCAATTTTCTGAAAAGTTTAAGAAAACCTCAATTTTCTGAAAAGTTTAAGAAAACCTCAATTTTCTGAAAAGTTTAAGAAAACCTCAATTTTCTGAAAAGTTTAAGAAAACCTCAATTTTCTGATTTTTTTTTCCAGAAAGCAGATTCAGATGAGCATTTGAGAAGAAGATCTCAAAGAGAATGTCAGTTGAATATCCATCGCTTATGATAATTTAACTTTTTTTAAGTCAGTTTTTTTAGGAAAAAAATTTCTGCTGCGGGAAAGCAGAAAAAAAAGTATTAAGTAAACGCATATTTACGTGAGAATGTTTTCGCTTTTTGTACGATGAAAATAAATCCAGGTAATGTGATGTATTTTCGTAGTAGATCAGACCAGAGTGTTTACCTTATGCAAACTTCGGGGGGGGGGGGGAGAATCTATGAGATCTGTGAAAAGGCTAGTTATTAATTTTTTTTTGGTCGAGTTTATTTATACGTATATATGACATGGCTATTTTCAAGACAGCTACTCATGCGAATTGCAAAAAGCAACCGAATCGTAGTAAGTTGAAGTCTTGAGAGCTGATTACAGGGAGTGAGTCAAGAGCCATAAAGGAAGCTTCCTTCCTGTGTGAGGCAGAGGAGACCAGGACGGATTCAAATGTACATTGGTTTTTTTTGTTGTGGTTTTTTTAAAAATAATGAGGATTCTTGAAGCAGAGATTGCCGCATGGAATTGTGTTTAGGCTCTGATTTAAACCCTTTATGATTGAATTCGTAGGACATAAGCCGCCATGAATTTAGGCGGTTCGGCATTATCCATTTCTTGAAAACAGCATGATAATTTAGAAACAGAAAAGTAGTTCATTGTCTAAATAATTTTATCATTAGGTTATTTTCATTGTAGAAAAGTGTTTTTTAATAGCTTTGAATACAATATAAAGGACTGAATTGAATAGGCCCGAAATCTTGCATAGAAATGCATAATTGCGTAGAAAAAAAGAAATGCAAGAGAACTGGCCGTTTGAAGGGTAAAATTATGAAATAAAGAGAGTAGACTTAATTATAAAGTTATCAATAGAAAGAGTACATTAGTTTTCGAAATTCTTCAAACCCGTTTTTTGTCAATAATATAGGTTTTAAAGTTTGAAAAGGCGCATCCTCGTCGATTATACTGTTTGAATATTGTTATAGACTACTTTATTAATTCATTGAAGAGTATGTGCTTGGGGGTTATGCGCATTGGATTGAGACGATACACTTTGATATGTGTCTTGCCTTATTGATGCGTTGTTAAGAAGAATGAGTTTTCGAACGTTTCGCTTTATAAAAGCATCGTCAGCGAATGAAATCACCTAAACACAATGGTGAGCACAGCAGAAATATGTATTTCTCAAGGTGGTTGTCTCTGTGCAGCCACGAATCGAGGACTCCATCTCTCCGATGCAGAGCAGAAAAGAGAGAGAGGAAATGAAAAGGAGACTGGAGTCATCCACTCAGGACTCTTCTAGTATGACAAGAATGAAGACCCCGGGGAGGTCTGCTAAGTACTCCATCCAAGGCTTCGGGGCTCTTCTTTGTCAATGAAATTGATAATTTTTTGGAGGAAACAATAGGTCCTTCTTGTTTAAACAGTTCTTAGCGTGAAATGAGTTTGTTTTGTTTGAAAGTCGAATTTCACGGAGTGTGAAGTGATTGGCAAGCTTATTTTAGCAAGACCAAGATTCTTTCCAATCTTGGTTTTGCCAAAATCATTGTCTGCTGAGTTAATAGCACTGTGCTGATTTTGATAAAAGTAGCTTGAGTGTTAGATCATTCATTGACCTGGTGCTTTACCCGATTTATCAGTGCGAAACAGGAGTATAATGAATTTGGGTTATACTCTACATTTTGTTGAGAAGAGTTGTCCTCATTTTCGGTTTATCTGTTATGATTTTCTCAAATTTTTAGGTTTTATTGTTTTAGTCATCTGAAGAGAAAATGTGGAGAATTCTCTATTAATTCTGTGAATTTTGATAACTTTGATTCCAGTTCTGATAGCTTTTGAGCAAGGGTCGAATTACGGTACCGCATTTTTATTGAAGCTGTTTTGGTTATGTTATTCTTCTTTTGTTTTAAATTGTTTTTTGTAGTTGTTATGTTTTGATGTTGCAATTTTCGAAAAATACATCTATCGGGTACATGTCTCGAGGTAAGAGGGGGATCGTGGCCTAATTATAAGATTGTTTGAGAAGCGAGGTCGCTAATTTCCGGATTTCCACTTCTCAATGATTGTTAAATAGATTTTATTGATTTCGCTTTCTAAGTTTCCTTTCTCAAAATACCTCAGTAGATCGTTTCTGGTTTTTAAAAATGGAAATCACCGTGTTCTATAAACCTTGATGTGAATAATCTTGTATATAAATGAATATTTAGAATATCGCCAAAGAAATTTTATGACCAGTTAAAGTTGATTGGATCTCTATTTGACTATCCGGATGATTACGTGTGGATTGTTTGAGAAAGTCAATGTGAAAGTTTTAACCTTTTAACTTAATATATTGTTCTTCTTCCGAAACTCAAAACTGTAATTACTAAATTTTCAAAGTTTTTACCAGAGGTGGAATAAAGAGGAATTCTGTGATCAGGAATGTAAATGTTCTTAGCTCTATTTTTGTTGCTCACACAAAATAATTTTTTACCTGTAAAAAATACTTTAAAAAATAGCAAAACGATTAACAAAAAAATTGACGAAGTCAAAGAATAGGAGTTCATGATAAAGTTCAGAAGCTGTGTAGAAGAAGATGACAGTCGATACGCGAGAAGAGACTTCCGATGAAGAGGTCTGGGCAAATCGGGACTTTGATTATATCAGGACTCTGCTATGTTTGATCATGTCAACAACTCATTCAATTAAGCAGGCAGGATTCCGTTTCAGCGACTCTTAGAATGAATATGATGAAAGCCTGATCATTGTAGACATGGACATGATGAATCGAGCATTATATTATAAGTAGAGGAAGTCTTACGAATTCAACTGAACTATAATCGTTCATGACTGACAGCAACGCTGTAAGAAGTAAGATCTGTTGACAAACAAAGGTTCTTTTCAAAAATGTTTTCTTGTTAATGAGAGCAAAATTATCACGAGGCTCAAAATTGTTCTCGAAAAAAGAAGTGAAACGTCTTCAGCGTGGCCGTTAGCATAAAGACGTTTATAAATTGAGAAACGAATACTTTATTCTTGTTTGATTGGAAAGGGCAACTTGAACAATTTAGATGGATTAAAACGGTCCATTTACTATTACTAATTAAGACACATGTACTTTATTATCTAATTGGGAAGGACAACTTGAACATTTGAGATGGACCAGAGCGGAAGCCAGGGTTTGAGTGCGGTGGAGCAAGCTGCTGCGGCGAGAAAGAAGAGGTTCGTGACATTTAGTGAGAGGGCGAAGGCCATTTTTAAGTTAGACTATGAGATAAGAATTGAGAAGTACCCGACTGGCTGAGCTTTTGAATAAAGTGAATGCTAAATAATTCTTGGCGATATTAAGAGATCCAAGTTAGGATTTCTTCTCAAATGACCAACAAAAACCTTTTTTATGAGTTTTTTTCTTACCGAAAGCTGTCTGAAATTTTATCTTTCTTTTACTTTTTGAAAGCTGTCGAATTAGTTTATTAGTTGTTAGAAGTGAAGTGGGGAACAGTAAGGGTATTCGAGGCAGTGTGTTTCTCGAACCCGCATTCTATGCGCTTTCGGTTAATTCTATGCGCTTTCCAAGTAAGCTAGATATATAAAAGCTCAAGTCGTCTTTTTTAAATCACACGCTTCTGGGCTCTCTCAAAAGCCTGTCGTTCCCTCTTGATTAGTCTTCGGGTGAAAAGAAACAGTCTGATTCGAGGCGTGAGTTTTTGAGATTGATGGAGATGAAAAGTCGGCTGCATGGGGTGGAAATGAAGGAGGAAGACTACTCTGCCGAGGGAGAGCATCCAACCAAGAAGGCGAAGGAGGCAGAGAAGAACTTCAGAAGTTACAAGGTACCGTACTCGGGAAGAAAGGGTAGCCCGGCTACAAGGTACCGTACTCGGGAAGAAAGGGTAGCCCGGTACCGTACTCGGGAAGAAAGCGTGGCCCGGGTTTAAATGATGGCGGGCCTCTGTTTCACAATGTTACCGGTATTTTTTCCATTCACACAGCAGCATATTACGTGAATTCCTATGTTCTCTCGATAAAACGACCTTTGCTGTCACTTGCAGGTCTCTTATCAATTTTCTTTTTTTTGGTAAGCTTCTGTATCCTTTTTGGATGGATTATAAGGTTCTGAGAGTATTGAGCGGGGAGAGAGACAATATTGCAGAAGGCGAATTTTGAGAGAAGCCAATGAAAACTTTCGGTTTTGGTTCCTGATAGACTTGTTTGCGAATTTGAATAGGTTGCCAGGTGATTAAATTTTCTGTGTTATGGGGATGTTATGAGGACTGGTGCAATTTTAGAGTGCGATTAATCACTTTTGACTATTACTATAATAGAAAATCTCGAAGAAGGATATCTATTAATTTTTCTCTTCAAATAAGTTAACTCCTCGTAAAGTCCGCGAAATAGTTCGATGGAAATAATCTGAGTTATGATAATTTTAAAGACTTAGTAACATTCACATAAGTTCGGTCATAGAAAATGGTTTAATTTACAGCCTCTGGATAGCAGAATCGGTGAGTTAGATGTCAATTCAAAACCAAAGCTGACGGTTTGTTCACTTTTTATTTATTAATATGTTGATATAATAATAAAAAATGCAAATAATTCAAACGAAATCTTCGTGAAGTCTCTATATCAGCGAATTCCGGATCTCAAGCTAGCGAAATTTTCATGCAATTCACACGTAACCTTCAGGTAATATCAAGGTTACAAGGTTAAGATGAAGGGTATGAATTGATTCCATTTTAAGTACTATGAAAGAGTCAGAATGCTTCCAATCATCGTCATCTCAAATATTTCAAAGGCTTTAATAATATATAAAGCTTTTTTGGAATACTAAAATCGCTAAGATAAATGATCGGTCATCTTACGGGGACCGGGAGTGTACGATAGTTATATATTACTGTATGAATCTGCCATTACTGTACGACTTTGTGACTGAGAATTACTGTTTGAGGCCGTGGAAGACGAGATCACTGAGCAGCTGAGACTAGCGAACGACACCTCAGCCATCCATCACATTGACATAGCGACATTGGCACCCAAAAAGATTGACTGGGACTTGAAGAGAGACATTCAAGGGGTTAGTGGAATGATAGAAGAGAGAAATGAATTGAGAGAGATAGAGAGAGAGAGAGTAGAGAAGGGTTCGGGCGAGGCATAATGGTAGTTAGTTCGACTATTGTGGAAAGTCCTGAGTTCGACTCTCACCCTTCGCCTTCGATGGTGCTACAGCCTACAAGTTCACAATATCTCAAGGGACCGGTTCATCCTCACCGGTATCGAGCGCGTCCTCAGGTGGCGGATAGAGGGATGTCTCTTTGCACAAGTGCATTGGAGATAGCGGGCTTACCAGTCGCAGACCAAAATTGGATAGTATAGTTCTGCAAAAGATGGGCGATGCTGGACTGGCCTGGGCATGCCACCGGATAAAACATCAGCCGATACTCCTCTATAGAGCTCACCAGGACCTGTTGAAAAAATTTTTTCGGACGGGCGACCGGGCGACTCTCGACAACGGGGAAGGAGCAAAAAATTTTTAAAAAACTTTTTGAAATCCAAAACATAATTTTTTTTCGGGGTTTGGGCTGGCGACCGAACAGAATTTTACACTCTTGGTGAGCTCTGCTCCTCTATACTTTGTAATGGAGAGTCGAGGCGCCAGTAAAATAACCTCTTACCCTTCTCCAGTTAAGGAATGGGTCTCGCGAAGAGGATCGCTGACTGCGGTGCGAGTTTTCGGATAAAAAATTCTCCGGACTCAAAAGGATCCTCACCAACCTATCCCAAAAGACTCCCCTCGACAGGACCTATGGGCAAACAACAACAACAACAACTCCCACCCCGGACAGATCCACCCAAACCAAGGGAGTTAAGAAGTGTTGGAAGTGCCCATGCACGAATCTGAATCTCCCCACTGTTGCTTTTCACACTAGCAGTGATCTAGCGGGCAGCCACTGGTTCTACCAGGATAGGTCTGTCCTACATCTCAGGGGAGCGCGTACCCTGCCGCGAGGCGGGAACAAGCGCGAGGAAGATTATTATTATGATTAGAGAGAGAGAGAGAGAGAGCAGAGAATGGGAAGAGAAGTTGGATACCTAGTTATTTTTATGTACATATAATTAGGAATTTGAGAATGGGTAAAACAGTTTTATGCCAAAATCGGGTCGCTTTTGTTGTAAAAGAAAGCAAACTAAGTTTTGAAAATTGGATCAGGGTTATGAGCTCTTGTTTCGCTGCAGAAGTTGGACAAGCTGGAGAAGAGAACACAGGCAGCCATTGCGGATATGATTAGAGAGCGACTCGCAGAAGGCAAAGTGGATCTGGCGTCGGCGGTAGCAGCGATGGAGTGACCACAGTCATTCTGGAGTCACAATAGTCATTCATTTGAGACTAGAGTCATTGTTGAGATTCACTTCACTTTTTATAAAATTGGTTGTCCGCGGTGATTTAGTGACCTCAGTCATAATGGAGTGACTATAGTCATTCATTCGGAATGCTGAAGTCATTTTTAGTTATAAGACTGTATAAACCTGTTTTTAAAAAAATCAATTTTAGTGTGGATTTTGAGTCAATCATACTGAGCTGTAAATGTATTGTGTAGTTGATCAAGGTGTTGTAGGGAGCCAAGAGGCGCATTGAATCAAGTGATCAATTTGACAGTTCATCTCGTTTTTATGAATTTTTTGCATTATTTTCTTGATGACTTGAACAAATTTGGGCGTTTCGTAATAAAGAAAAAGAATTTTGTGAAGAATTCTAACACTGGTTATATCTTGAAAAAAGAATTGGTTTTATGGAGAGAGAAAGTATGAAGTGGAAAGAAAGAGAAGGGAGTTCTTTTCGGTACTCTGTGTACGTGAGAGGCGCATAGCAGGAAATGGAACCGCAGGCTGAGAAAGGCGGCCTTGTTTGCTAGCCGAGAACTCTTTCCATTTCCATACGAAAGATTTCGGAGGGAGAAGAATAGGTTGGGTCAGAGGAGAAGGAAACAGGCAGTCGGTGGGAGGAGATGGGGTGTACACAGGGAGGGTTGGTTAGTGTGATGTGCTCCCCTATCTCCTTCTCTCGCGATCTCTCCCACTTACCACCCTTCTTTCCCGCTGTACTCTTCCACTCTACCATTTTCTACCCATCTTTATTCCCACCCTTCCTCTTTTCCCCTTTTCTCAAGCCCTCCTGAAAGCTTCTCTCCTTTCTCCCGATTATCGATTGGCTCCGCTTCCCGCGGGTTCTCCAGCCCTTCTTTTCCCACCCACCCGTGTCTCTCTATCTCCCCGCCCAACCCTTCCCCTTTTTCCCCGCCTCAACATTTCCTTCCAAATTATATGAATACACTCTTGCTTTAAACCCATGAACCCTTTTTGACTTTCCCACTCTCTGATTTTCGATCCTACTGTTGTTTAAACTCTCTCTATCCTTTATCTCTCTCTGTTTATCTTTCTCTATCTATACGGATCTTGCTTCATCGCTTTCTCTTTTCCTTTCTCTCCTTGTCTCATCCTCTCTTCTTCCTTCCCTTCTCATCTTTCCCAGTTTGATAGCCAACAGCCTCGCTTCCCCTTTCCCAAAGACCGTCTTGGGGGTTTCCACTAAGAGTTTGACTAGAAATGATAGAATTTAGTTATAACGTTAGAAACCTAGTGAGATTTCGGATAATGATGTTAAAACTAGTTTTTTTGGAAAAATTAAAAGTTTTAAAAAAGGACAAAATAGTAAAAAAGTAGGTTTTCACGTTTTGAACTGCTCAAGAGAACAGAATTCGAATGCTTCACTGGTCAAGAAGCTGGCATTGTCAAACAGCGTGTTTGTGAAATGCACTACTTGCACATTTCATTAGGGTTTCGTTAGCGTAAACCTGACCTCGCCCATGAAGCTCGCAGGAACAGTATTATATAATGGTTTGTTGAGAAAACTATGTCTTTCATACATTCAAATAAGAATTTGATTTTTAGGTGAGTAGGTAAGACTCTTCACACTGAAAATTCATTAAACTGTTGTGAACTGGCGTCAAAGCTTTCTGATAAAACTGGAGAGGTATACAGTCCTAATTTTGTGCAGGTTTTTCCCGCTTTTTCTGTGACAGAAAAGTTAACCTTTTTTCCGTACTCACAAAATTAAGTTAAAACTAACTTAATTTCAATACGGTTCTTTGTCAATAATGCATGTATAAATTGAATAAACACTTCTTGTGATATTCCTAAACAAGATTATCGGAAAATCTTTGGAGTCTTCTGATTTTGTTATGTAGAGTTACTTTTAGTCCGAGTGATACTCAAGAGGTCCTTTCCTGTCATTGCTCGCATGTAGGTCCTTGCTCTCTTACCACTGGGTGGACCACCCGTAGCGTGTCCTTCTTCGGCAATAATTACTGTTTCAGGAAGAAGTGAGCTGCTAACTTTGTTGTATGCAGGTACTTCATAAATTTTAAGGCTTTGTTGATAACTATCATGTGTTTTTTATGTATTTTTATCGCATCTCGTTGTCTTTCTACTAAACGGACTTGTTCGTCTACTCTTTGCTTTGCGCGTGAGAATGAACAGCCTGTATGTAGTATCGGAAGATGAATCCGGAGTCCTTCGAAGCGCGTATCCGGTCAATGGCGGAGGACCGATTGGCGGACGTTGCCATCTTCTCCCGCCACACCGCATCCAACTCCTCTCAGACCAACGTTCTTCTCGCTATGTGTGATACCCTGCGATCTTGCCTGAGAGACTGGCCGCACGGAGAGGTCAACGCTTCCCCGTTCTTTGTCTCAGGGCTCGAATACCTTCCGCCCTGATGGTTTTAATCTTCTTTAAAAGAATAAATCAGCGCAATCGTGAATTGCCATCGATGAGACATCACCTTTCATATTTAACTCAAGTTCTGCACAAGAATGAGAGATGTAGTTAGTAGTGGGGATTGAGAAATAAGAAAAAGGCGATACGACAAACAAAACCGAGTGACCGAAAAATGCAGGGAGTTTCGGCCGCAAATATCTAGTGATTATTAAATCGACCGAAAGAAGTTGAGAAACCGGGTAAAACATCCTCTCGTTTTCTCCTGGTGCCCCTTTTTCTCGTTGAATAGAACTTGTTACTGTTATGCAAAAAAAATTCTAACACTCTTACGAAATTTGTCAATACACCTGGTTATGTTCATAACTTGTCGCCATTTTCCAGAAAGAAGAGAACATGTCGATAATACGCGAGGAGAGTGCCTGCAAACTTTCCGCTTGCCTCAAAAAAGAGAAGTACGCGGCGCGGGAAACGAGGGACGACTCTTTAATTTTTGTCCTCGCCGAAGCGCTTCTTGTCATGGCGGAGCAGTGGCCAGGACGAGCGGAAGCAACCAAGGTTTGAAACGAAAAAGTAAAGGATGGGGGTGTCGTCTTCAACTCCTTGCAGAGACTCACAGTAATCGTTCTAAACTGATATTTTGTGTAATTCTTGTTTTCCATTCATTTCAGTAATGACCATAAGGTTCTTTCGATTTCTTTGTCTCGAAGTATGAACTTTTAATGACTTCACATAAAGAATTAAGTAAGGGACAAGATTTTAATATAGTTTTCAACAAAAAAGAAAGCATTCACTAAAATTTCTCAATGATTAGATCTTGGGCTTTTTTTAGGCAAGACTATAATAGCAAGAGCCATTACTGTCAGCATCAGGTTAAATATGAATAAAGTTGACCTTGTATAGATTCACAATCGTTTCGATAGTCAGATTCCTTTGATCATAAGTCACCAGCACTGTTGAGAATGTCAAAAACCACCCTTCTTTGAGCGAGGAATTCTAGAATATTGTAGAGCTCTGCTCTTTCTGCTCTCTGCTTCTAGCTCCCTTTTCATTATTACAGACTTCCCCGCTCGAAGAGTGGTGGTTTTTTTTTATTGAAAAAGTTTTATTTTAAAACTGCAAGTGTTTTTTTGTTCAGCTATGCCTCTGGCTATCTCTTTCATGTTATTCTGTTGTTGTTGTTTTTTGCCCATAGGTCCTTTCGAGGGGAGTCCTTTGGGATAGGTTGGTGAGGATCCTTTTGAGTCCGGAGAAATTTTCTCCGTCTACACTCGCACCGCAGTCGGCGATCCTCTTCGCGAGACCCATTCGTTAACCGGAGAAGGGCAAGAGGCTATTTTACTGGCGCCTCGACTCGCCATTACAAAGTATAGGGGAGTATCGGCTGATGTTTTATCCAGTGGCATGCCCAGGCCAGTCCGGCATCGCCTTCCTTTGACGAACTATACTATCCAATTTCGATTCGCGACGGGCAAGCCCGCTATCTCCAATGCACTTGTGCAAAGAGACATCCCTCTATCCGCCACCTGAGGACGCGCTCGATACCGGTGAGGATGAACCGGTCCCTTGTGATGGTGTGAACTTGTGGGCTGTAGCACCATCGAAGGCGAGATGTTATTATGATCGATCCGCATTTTGCAGGACTCGCCGGTGATAAGAGGCTGTCGCTCGCCTGTCTTGCATGCGAGCCTCCCTTCTTCTCATGCGAGCAAAGCCTCGTCTGCTGCTGACCTCCCAACCATCCCCATAATCTCGAATCCTGGCCAGCAAGAAGACGAGGAGGAGGTCGAGATGAACGAGTTCGTTTGGCATCGTTTCCTAGTTGAACTTTACTCCTGAGTTGATCATGTTGAACCAACCAATTCAATTGATATAACAGTTGCATACGAAGTTAATTCGTACTTTAGCTCCCCTCCTACTAAAAAGCAGACGGAAAAGTTCTGTTTTATAAAATCCCATCACCACTTGAACCCGGTTGGTATATGATGCTTCTTCCCAATACATGAAAGTTTTTGTACTACCGTGGATAGATTGTTTCCTATTTTGCTTACATTATGTTTATTTTTAGCCCCCCTTTTCTTGGTTAGAGGGAAAGCTTAAATTTGAAAAAAATTTACTAGAGAAATTGTTCCACAAAAAAAAGTAAGAAGGCCCGGGTATTTAATTTAACTCCCTTTTGTATGGTGAGGTATTGAAGCTGAATGTAAAAATTTTCTTAAGACCTTCCCCCCATTTCTGTTAACCCCGATGTCGGAGTGTTTCACTATGTAGAAAAGGGATTGGATGTTCTTGTATATTACAAAATAAATTTTTTAAAGGTATTGGGGTTTATAAAGTTGAATTACTGCGAATACGGTTGTAACTCGTCCAAAAAACGGCCCTAGCCACTGTTTTGTATTCAAAATGGCTAGCCCTTACCCGCTCGATCAACATCTTCAGACAAGAGTGAACAGGACTTCTCAAGAAGTATAGAAATGGTTTCAAGTTCGTAAATTGTGGAATCGGGGCATATCTGATAAATAAGGGCTAAACCATTCAATTAGGGCCTGAATGACTTCATTATGGCCTGAATGACTTCTTCAAAACCCGAATCACTACAATAGGGGCTGCATGACTTCATTAAGACCTGAATGACTGCAATAGAGTTTGAATGACCTAAATAGGACCTGAATTACTTCAGAGAGCCAAGCTGCTCTGCTCTGGCAGCTGTCCTCGCGGCATCAAAAGCCATTGTGAAGAGAGAGCCTTTGCAACCCGATCACCTGCTGCAGTCTTGGTGAGTTCTGCCTCAAAATTTTGTCTACGCGGGTGTCCTTTATTGAATAATTTGTTATCAGTCTCATAGCTCACCAGCATTTTTCAATAAATTTGAAACTGACCGCTCGACCGAGTGGGGGCATAGAAGGATTAAAAGCATGCGAGAGGTAAAATTTAGTTTTAAAAAAAGTTTCATTGTACCAAGTTTCACTTGTACCAAGCCGTACGTACATTGTACCAAGCCGTACGTACATTGTACCAAGCCGTATGTACATTGTACCAAGCCGTCCGCTCGGATGAACGGCCACAAAAAAATTGACGTTTTTCCGAAACGATCAGTCTCAGTAATTCAGCAAATTATTCTTTCTTAAAGTATCGATCCAGTTTTTACAAGCGATTCATTATCGTGCTTGATGATACTTTTTTTGGAACTGTGTGTTAGCAAAATATCTCTCTACTTGTTCAATAAACATTTACTTACCACTCGCTAGAAAAGCAAGTAGATCAAAAAGACTGTTCTTAAGAAAACATCAGATTTAGGAGAAAAGCAAGCGATGAAAACTGAAGATTACCTCAAAAACGAAAATTCGAATCTTAGGATTGTTAAGTAGCAGATGAATTTACTTTCCATACGCAATGCGGGATTGAAAAACACCCTGATTAATAACGCCTAGTAGACTTCGCCGATGAATATATCAGTCTGAAAGTTTTGGCTCCGTTCCGAAAACTGTATCAATGTACTTGTCCCACACAGCGCCAAAATACCTCTTAAACATTGAGTTTTGTTAATCGCAACGGCGAAAAAAAAGGTGATTATTTATTGCCTTAATCAATTCTTTTTCTATTTATAAGCAACAATTGTATGTTAATATTATCAGTAAAAAACATCAAAGTTCTGGCCAAAAGGTTTGTAGGACTACAGAAGGCTGCCAAGAAGAAGAGGACGCAATGAATGCCGGCGAGAGCTCTCCGAACGCTTCTGATTCCTTTCTCTCCTCACTAACCGGCATCGATTACAACAAGAAAAGAGCTTTCAAGTTCCATGTTAGTTCCACTTATTCTTGTTATTTTCCTCCGTTTTCCTCGCAGAGCCCATTGGTTTGCGCTTAGAAGCTCTGTTTTTCACTTTTCGCTTCATAGCAGATCAAATCACAATTCTTGGCGAAGCTGAGACTTCTGAGGTCTAAATGGCAGAGTCTGGAGATTTGCGAGCCGGCTAAGGGCAGAGTCCGGAGATTTGCGAGCCAGCTAAGGGCAGAGTCCGGAGATTTGCGAGCCGGCTAAGGGCAGAGTCTGGAGATTTGCGAGTCGGCTAAGGGCAGAGTCCGGAGATTTGCGAGCCGGCTAAGGGCAGAGTCCGGAGATTTGCGAGCCAGCTAAGGGCAGAGTCTGGAGATTTGCGAGCCGGCTAAGGGCAGAGTCCGGAGATTTGCGAGCCGGCTAAGGGCAGAGTCTGGAGATTTGCGAGTCGGCTAAGGGCAGAGTCCGGAGATTTGCGAGCCGGCTAAGGGCAGAGTCCGGAGATTTGCGAGCCAGCTAAGGGCAGAGTCTGGAGATTTGCGAGCCGGCTAAGGGCAGAGTCCGGAGATTTGCGAGCCGGCAAAGGGCAGAGTTTGGAGATTTGCGAGCCGGCAACTCCTGCATTTTTCAAAAACTCACACGAAACAAAACAAATTTTCTACTGCATATTTCCAGCCCCGATTACTTGCTAAATCCTCTTTGTCATTCTCTCTTCCGCTCTCTTTTTAATCACCTTTCGCACACTTTATCATTATTTCAGAATCCTCTTCAAAAAACTTTGAAATGTCTAGTTATCTTTTGTTAAACCGTGCGTTATGGAATATCTAATATGTAAAAGTCGTGCGCGATTTCAGTGTAGAGTGTGCGGCATCGGGTGTGTTGCGCGTGCCCAATTGGATGCACATATGAACATCCACACAGGGCAGCGACCCTTCGCCTGTGAGATGTGCGACAAGCGATACAAAAGGAAGGATCACCTCACGGATCACTTCAAGAAGTCTCATCCAGCTGAATAGTCAGTGCAATTAGAATCATTCACTATTGCGAGAATATCTACGTGGTTTCAGAATAGTACCCGGAAATGAGAATAAGACCCCTTCAATTATATTATAATATTCTTTAGATTTGGTAAGATTGCGAATAGCTGGTCGTTAGAGATGATTGAAGCTAAACAAATTTTCACTAACTACACTTTTTTGAACTCTGATGGTGCCTAGTTTCAGATTCGTTTCCATATTGGTTCAGAATTCAGTTTAGCAAGAAAACTAAGGAATAAAAAAGTTATGAAATGAATGAATGAATAGTCATTCTTTTAGCTTGGTCATGAAGAAGAAGCGAGATGCTGCCAAGGCGAAGCAGCAGGCTCAGAAGGGAACAGTGGAGTCGGTGTGACAATTGATGACTTAGAACTCATTAGAGTCATCAGATTCTTCTCCATCATAGAATGACTTCAAAGGTGTCTCAGACGATTCAGAAGCCCTTGAAGACTTCAATACTGTTACCTAATTAGCTTCAGAAATCATGTATTGACTTCAAACCTATTCTGCTTTTTTGTAATACCTTGTGACTCGATTTAATCAATAGTTAGTTATCACACTTTTCCTTGGTCTTTTGCTTTGTTGAATACTGTCTGCAGTTGCAGTTAATAATATCTACAAGTTCTATCGGTTCCTATTATCATTATCATCAAAATTTGAAGAAAAAACATAGAATTATCGCTTTTATTGACTCTTTCCTCTGTGTTGCTTCGCGGTGTTTCACTGAAGAATGAAATCTAACAAGATGAATTTGTAAGTATTACGTGTAAGAACAGCAACATTAATCATGATTCGAATTTCTGTGACCCACAATTAATTTGACTGAAATCGATCTTCTCAAGTTCAGATTTTACATCAAGAACGTTTCTTAGTATGAAGGCAATTTTTTTTCTTTTTTGTTGTTATTTTTCGAGGATTCGTTGACCATCGAACTCAGCGCAAACCTCCTTCTGTTCTGGTCACACTCATCTTTCAAAATGATACTTTCTTTAATTCGTTTGATGCTCCATAGATCATTTAGTCAAATCTTGTGAATATTTATTGATCTTCATTGTTGTGTACCACTCAGGTGATATGAATTTCATGAGAGGTTGATATGTCTTGTAAATTACTGTTAATATGAAATTGTACTCGATGTGAAGATAATAATGGTGTAAACTCCTATTCAAAACTTTTTATAAACATTTAATTGAAGCCTAACAACGTATAATTTTTATTTAAAAAGTGTGACGCTATTCAAAACTGGAAAAAAGGCGAAAAAAGTTAAATTATTGCATAGAAAAAATGGTCCATGCTTGAGGTGGATTAGTTTTGATCTCTGCTGCGAAACAACCGAATAAATTGGTCTCTCTCTTATCTTATCTCTCTTCTCGAAAGCACCCGGCAGATGTTGACTTGGTGTTTGTCACCAAATTCGTCTTGATTTGCTACTGCAATAGATGTAAAACATTAGCGTTCTCGTAAGCTACGAACATTCTATACAAAATGCTACACCGATTTATGGGTGCATATCATAGAATCGTAAAGCTAAATATGCGCTCCTCACCTCTGCATTCGTAATAAATGTAACTTTTTAAATACTGACGTCAAAGGGGATCACAGTTGTGTCTCCACTTCATTTATGACTCCTCGAAGACCCCATGGAGTCATATCTTCGAATGAATTGGATCGAATGTTTTTGTGCATTTATAACTTATTCCGACACAATTTTAGCCGCTTTTCAGGTGTGAAACTCTCACAAACCCTACCGTTGAATACTCCGCGGAAGAATGAAAACCACCAAGCTTCTCATTGATACTGGGATATTGAAGAGAGAGCGGTCGACTGACTTCTCTCAAAGGAATCCATCTCATGAAACTATCTTATCTTTTTCTTCTTTCACAAGGTTTTTTAGCAGAATTATTGAATATTATTAACCAGGAGTTGAGTATAATTAGTTATACTTTAAAAGTATGAA
This sequence comes from Allodiplogaster pararmata, assembly GCA_964056735.1. NCBI lineage: Eukaryota > Metazoa > Nematoda > Chromadorea > Rhabditida > Diplogasteridae > Allodiplogaster > Allodiplogaster pararmata. The sequence goes on from OZ057405.1 coordinate 27,111,620, forward strand.
AACGGTACGGTAAGTGATTGAAATTACCTTTTTTTCAAGCTTGTTTGTAGACATTGTTTCCAGGCGCACTGGTGCTTCTGTGTATCCTTCTGATTGGCATCGGGACAAATGTTGAGTGTGATCGATCTGAGGAACTCTTACTTGCGAACGGAGTGAATTGTCTTTCACAAGTGAGCATCTTCTCATATGGGGGGGGGAAACTTATAGTGCTATGTCATACCATTGTTTGAAAAAGGTATATTTTACAACAATGGTTTTCGAAATTCGATAATTTTTGATCATTTTAAAGGTTTTTGAATAAAAGTTTATCGCTCAATCAATCGAAAGTAGAGTTTTGTTTTCGGTCGTGCAGAGCTTCCTCGAAGGAAAATAGAGACGGCCGGTTGAATTTCAACCCGTTTATTAGCTTTTAACCTTGCGATACTATATGTAATCATATTTTTTTCGCTCCTGGCTGTTTAAAATTATTTCATATGAGACTAAGATCTGATTTTTTTATGATCTACAGTTTTAACTTTTGAGTATACATAGTTTGAGTACTAAGTAATTCGGGCAACATTGGTCAACTGCACTTGTCGATAAAGGAGATCCGAACAAATAATGAGAAGCGAGCAAGTTTTAACAGTATTGACCTCTTATATTGCACTCTCTCTCTCTCTCTCTCTCTCTCTCTCTCTCTCTCTCTCTCTCTCTCTCTCTCTCTCTCTCTCTCTCTCTCTCTTTTTCCGCCCTTCATGAACCTCTCTCGTAATTGTTGTAGACATCCGCTCGTCGGCGATTTAGCTTTTTTGCTTTCTAAAAAGAAGGTGACCCATGTGTTTGAACTTCTATCAAATCTTTTATTATTCGTCATTCATGAGTCATGCACATTGCTGATAAATAATAATAATGTAATAAGAGAGAGTAATAATATTTTTTTCAGAAGTCAAGCCTCTTATTCAAAACATCAAATCCTAAAAAGTTCAGGCAAGCTCTCATAACAAACTTATAGTCAAGAAATTTCTATAACTTTTCCTGTTATTAAATCTCTTCCATAAAAGTGCTCTCCCGTAGTCAAAGTGCTCTCCCGTAGTCAGTTTCAGACCTTTTTCGTGTATGCAAGCATAAAAGTGCCTCAATTATTAGGATGAACCCAATTTTGAATGAGTTTTAAGTTTTAAAAAAAATTCATGTCATGGGTCTCGCGTCATGACTTTCGTATGATGGCTTTCTTTGTAGCCATGTCAAAGCGAGTGTCTCAAGGCATGCCTGCCGTCAACTGTCATGGTCTTTTAAACAGGGATTCGTCCCCATTTCTGGTTTTTATTGTTATTTTCTTCAATATCTGCTTAGTATACTGACTTATAGAATAAAAAAGCAAGGTTAAATTTTCTACCGCAGCCGGAAGTAGTTTTCTTTTCAGCTTTTCTGAAGAATCAACCAACCCCTGCTACCTTATCCTGAAAGAACGAGAGAGAGAGAGAGAGAGAGAGAGAGAGAGAAAGAGAGAGAGAGAGAGAGAGAGAGAGAGAGAGAGAGTTAGGAAAAAAGAGCTTACTTTTGATTTTCCCTCAAAAGATGGAACGTTTAAAAGAAGATTATAAAAAAACGGTTTTATTGTTTTCAATAATGAAAGGAACAGCTTACTTCACTAGTTTTTTTATCGACTGTCTCCAGGTTGTATTTTGTAGCTTCATCTCGATGTCAATAATAATTATAAAGTGACTGCAGTGAATATCCGAGTTAGTGTGTGCATACTCATAATGATTCTCTTCATCGACATCCTTCGCCTGGTCAATCTTCAGTGCAATCCGAGATATGAGTGTAGATGGCACTCGGCGCTGTTCCTGGTTGTGGCTCAGCTCTTAGCGTTCTTCGCTGTCACTTGCCGTATGTAATCTTTACTTTTCAAATGCCATTTATATGACGTCTCGGTCATTCTTCAAATGTACATCTACCTTAGATATCTGATTAAAATGATTCAGGCTATCTGCTAAAACACTCCAATCATAGAATAACTGGTAGAGGTACTTGTAGTGATATTAAGTGTAGATTTACTAGTATCAACCGAAATCTGTTTTGTGGCAATGTCAATGCGGCTGATCCACGTTTAGTAATGCACATGGAGAACAGCGACTGGGTATCTGCTGGGCTGGTCTCCTCCCAGGTTCCTCTTTCTTCCTTCTCTATTCACCCTCTCTTCTCCCTTCCCTTTTCCTGGAACACGGCGAGGATGATCTCCATCGTACTGCTTCTTCTGAAATTCATCCAATCGATCGCCTTCAAGTTCTTGGAGAAGGTACTATTAACCCTAGTGTTTCATGGTCAGTTAGTAAGACTGGTGGGAACTATAATTTTTCTCTTCCATGAAGAATGATCTCTCATCAGAGACGTTATTTATTTATCAAGCTCGTCTGACCTGTAGCGTCAGAAACTTTTCGCAAATTCTTTTACCGTTTAAAATTTACTCTTGCTCTTTCTTTTTCTTTTTTTCCCTTTGTCTTTCTCTCTAAGTTTTTTTGAGGGCAGAAAACTTAGGTATTGAACCCAATTACTGCAAAAGTATTGAGAACAATTTGCACGTCACCATCCCGAATGTGAAAGTCTTCGACTGCTCCAAGACAACCTATACGTCCTGTTCCATCAACCATGCAGAGGAAAAGCCCTTCCCCATAAAGAAATCAAAAAAGTGAACAATTCCTAAATTTGTCTTGAGTCAATAAATAAATACCTACATCTTCAGTTGAACCCTTTAAAAACAGCTTTCAAATTTGCATTGAATATGAATGATGCGAGTGAAGAAGTTGGTTGTATGTAAAAATAAAGCTTTTTTCACCCTTTGTTCAAAAAACGCTTCAAATTGTTTCAGACTCTTTTACTGCCTTCCTGCTCAAAAAACCTGACATTAAATTTCAGTTCGAAGATATTTTTTCAATTATTGAAAGTAAGAAAAAGGTGAAAGAGAGGGAGATAAAACTAGACTTCTACAGAGATTTCTAATATAAAGAAAGACATGCGAGGAACTCTTATAAAGAGAGACTTCCTGGAAAATCTTGGTTGGTTTTTGAAAAAGCCCTGTAATCTCCATATTCTTTTCGTTGATGCAGAAGATAGCTCTCTTCAATACATTATCCCCCTAGATGTAATCGAGGTTGAGTGAGAGAGAAATAAGAGAGACAGAGAGTCCATTGAAAGTCCTGAAACCACGCTCTTTCTAGTAGAATGCTCTCTTTACAATTGATGCCGTTACCATGGTCATTCTTATATGTAGACAGCGACATTCTTCGAACAAAACTATATTCTTTCTCTCTCTCTATCTATCCCTTTATATTTCTCTCTCTATCTATCCCTTTATATTTCTCTCTCTCTCTATCTATCCCTTTATATTTCTCTCTCTCTATCTATCCCTTTATATTTTTCTCTCTCTCTCCCTTTCAGATCCTTTTCACGCCTTATCTCTCTTCATCTGCCTTTTTCTCTTCCTTTATCTCTCTTGGTCATATAATTCTCTTTCGTTCTCTTTATCTTTAGTTTCTCTTCTATTTCTTTTAACGTACAGCTGATTTTTTCCCTTTCGCTTGGACAAACATGCCCATTTTCAACTCAACTTGTATCATTGCTCTCAGTATACTCTCAGGGCGAAGATTTTCGATGCAAGGCCCGTTAGCATATGTATATACATACTTTTGCTTCAAGTTTGGAATTAGGTTTTCAAGTTTAAAAACCAAGATCTCATATGGTCAGTGCACGGAATTCATATCTACGCCAAGAATTCGAAAAATTCCATCAGCTATGGAAGTCCGCTCTCTCTCTCTCTTTCTTTTTTCTTTCTTTTTCTTACTTCTTTTTTCATGTCTATCTCTTTCTCTACATCTGATATATCTCCATATTTCTCACTTTTCCCATCCTGACTCTCTATCTCCTTCTAAAACTCATAATATCCTATATCTTGAAAGCCGCTTTCAATTCGGCGTTCCGTGACAATCTCTCTTCCACGTAAGTACGTATTTAATGGATTCCTCTATAAGATAACAGAAAATAACGGTCTTGATTCACATTAAGGATGATATAACAGGGAGTAACATATAAAAACCGAAGTTTTGATTTAATTGAACGACAAAATTGTTTCTTGAAGTAAGCTGAATGTTTCTATTTGCATGTGCAGTAAACTATTATTTCTAAAAATGATCAAATCGTATAAAGCAGAAGTACTATTAGTGTAATATTTCAGAATATAGTTTTAAGCGCTTGAGTTTTGAGTATATATTCATGCTAAAGAATATATTTGCGATATTTCTGTATAAGTGACTGACATGTATTTTGATGTGTCTAACACTGTGGAACAACACCGCAATGCTCAGTAGACTTTAGTAGGTGAAATGCAATTAATAAATAAAAACTTTTAGCTTTCATATTATTATGTACTGAAGAAGATTTGGAAATATTCATGTATGGTTCAAAATCATCGATTAGATTCGAAAGATAGATTTAGAAGTTCAGCAGTAACCGACAAATAGAAGTTGATTAAAATTTGATTCGGAGAGACGAAATAAGGTAAATTGAAATACAATCAAACTACCGCGCGTACAATAACCAGTTTTAACGGGAAAGGGCTGAACCCAGCCGTCTTCTCTTACCCAGAGTTCAAGTCCTTTAGTACAAGATCAAATACACATCATTAATCCGCACAATAGGGTTTTGTGAAGAGCTCAATAGCCTTGTTATCTTAGTGATTGTGATTTCTGAGAAGGTTAGCACTAAGGATATTAGTTGCCACTCTGAGTAGGCTAAAAATTTTGCTCGAGTAGTATGTAATTCTTCACGAAGCTTCTTAAGAATTCAACATCAGCTGTTTCATCCAGGTGTAATGGAGAAAGTAATGAGTGAGTAAAGCTTTTTCGAACATCTTAGCCTAACTTGTTCTTCACTATTTAATGTTCTTCACTACTTAATGTTCTTCACTACTTAATGTTCTTCACTACTTAATGTTCTTCACTACTTAATGTGTGAATATTTATTTATTCAATTGAGTTGCAGAACCTTTTTGCAGCCGCATCATGTGAATTTTTTGTTCTTAAATGGTTGAATTTTTGCATAAAAGTGCTCTAAGACGTATAGAATATAATAAGTGGTTAGAGAGGTAGTAGATAATCAGTGGTTAGAGAGGTAGTAGATAATAAGTGGTTAGAGAGATAGTAGATAATCAGTGGTTAGAGAGGTAGTAGATAATCAGTGGTTAGAGAGATAGTAGATAATCAGTGGTTAGAGAGGTAGTAGATAATCAGTGGTTAGAGAGGTAGTAGATAATCAGTGGTTAGAGAGATAGTAGATAATCAGTGGTTAGAGAGATAGTAGATAATCAGTGGTTAGAGAGATAGTAGATAATCAGTGGTTAGAGAGATAGTAGATAATCAGTGGTTAGAGAGATAGTAGATAATCAGTGGTTAGAGAGATAGTAGATAATCAGTGGTTAGAGAGATAGTAGATAATCAGTGGTTAGAGAGATAGTAGATAATCAGTGGTTAGAGAGATAGTAGATAATCAGTGGTTAGAGAGCAGAGTAGTTGTCATATTAGTACTGCACCAGAAAGCAGTGTAACAGAAGTTGATGTAATAGAAAATCTGGAAAAGACGGCACGAGCGTATAAAAGCCTCATTCGCTATATGGGCAGCTCGGCGAGCACGAATGTGAGGACGATCACTCTCGACCAGGACAAGGATTATTTTAGGTTGGTTTTTAAATTTTTGTTGTTAATATCAACTCGGGTTACTACTATGTTTTGAAGAGTATAAAAAATTTGCAGATCCTTTAGGGTATAAAAGTAGAAATAGCATCTATGAAACAGAGGCAATAATATAATTACGAATGAAGTGAGTCATAATCTCTACTGAAAATAATCTTCCTCACCTTATTTTGACCTCACAGTTCTATTAAATCTAATATAAAAAAAAGACTTATGAAAAATATTTTTCTACTGAAGGTATTAATCATCTAATATAATTGGTGAAATTTCTATTTTGGTCTTGAGAAATGCTACAGTTTTCTTTATATACCATTTGAGTATACATTGCATCTTAGCTTTTTTGGACAATTATTTAAACTTAAGTAATTTAAAAGAAAATCGAAAAGGTAAAAAATCAGTCTTACCCTACAAAAAACGAATTTACAAGAGAGAAAATATGGAGAACATGTGCGGTTTCTTACTATTGATAAATGTCTTCCTTGTCTTTTTGATTTATTTCTGTGTACATTTTCAACACATGACATTTTTTGTTGCACCTATTCATCCAATTTGTTTCGCAATATTTATTTGTACAAAATGTGTAAAATGTCCAATCGCTTCCATGGAAACAAGAAACAAAGAAATCTTCTCATCCTTTCCAGAGAAAACTGAATTAGCTCTTCTTGAAGAAAGAAATTGATTTAAACACTTCAAAAAAAGCTAGATGAGTATAAAATTTTATAGCGAAAGAGACAGAGAGAGTGGGTGAGTGAGAGAGGTTTGAGAATGAGTCAATTATTGAGAGAGGCAGATCATCACGTACATATTTATAATATAAGTCAAGAATGTAAAAATAGCACGCGATAAATGTATTTGAAAATAGAAAGCAAGAGAGAAGAAGATAGAAAGATGCACACAGACAAAAAGAGCTGATAGAAAAAGGCACACAGACAAAACCATATGTACAAAGTGCAGCGGAATCACCTATTTCAGCATTCATATCAATGAAAACGGAAACAAGCAACATTTTTGGAGCATGAGCTTTTTTTTGTTTTCAACAAGATAAGATCGATGTATTTCCAAAAATCTTTTCAACAAGATAACCAACGAACGATGTTGGGTCTCATTTTCTAAGAACTCCTTTTGCCTTGAATACGACATTCAGAAGCTTGGGATATGAAACGCACTGGCGAGCAGGTAGCCCTTGTCCATCTCGACTCACGCTTTTTGGAAGGCTGCTCTGAGTGAGTCCAATTTGAATGAGCGGTCGGGTCGACCAGGCCTTATTTTACAGTTCTGCTTTGCATTCGTCTTGAAGCAGGGCTCGACAAAAAAGAGCTTGGTCTTCTCACATGCACATATCCCGCCCAAACTGTCACTGGCGATGAGTTTCCAGATGGGTTGAGGACCAGATTACGTTAAACAGCCGTTGGAGTTTCCTAAGAAGAAAAAATACGGTCATTATGGCTGTTAACGACTTGTTCGATAGTGAAGAGCTTCTCATCCGTGAACAGTGTCCTGAGATGCTCGCAAGTGCCTGTCATATCCTAAACGTCTAAAGGCCGTATTCAAAGCAAAATGGATCAGCTTTTGATCGTATCTTGTTGAAAAGATGTTAAATAAAGCTGATGCTTAAAAAAATATGTTTGCCTCCGTTTTGATTGAAACCCGTGATTCCGTGCTTCCGCCGCACCTTGTAGAAAATAAATATACTTGAAAATTGTGTTTTTTATAGTAAGGTTTCGTTTTGAATCAAAATTTCAAAGAACGAAGTAAAAAAGGGAACTTAACTTTTTTCAGAAACGATGGCAGATTCAGTGCAACTAAAAGACGGTTGTCGTCTTTCAGTGAGAAGTTGCAAAGGAGTACGGTAGGTGTTTTTGTGTACTGTGCACTTGAGAAAAACACGTTCCAGTCATTAGAAGAATTGTTCTTTTGTCAATATGTATGTTCTAATATTAGTAATTGGTTGCTCTTTACATAGGTGAGTTACGCATGATGGACTGCATCACGCTGCAGGATCTATATCGAAGTGATGACTATCAATTCAGAGTTCATTATCGATCGATGGAAAAAAGAGTCGGGCAGAGATAGTGGAAATGAGCAATCAGCTCAAGCAGGCTTCTTTGTTCATCATCGAGCTCCAAAAAGAGGTCTGTTTCGAGAATCCTCTCTAAAGTAAAGTGCTCTTCTTAAAGTCATGGCGGGGAGGAGTGAACCCCTCTTATGTTCACCTTTTTCGAAACATTTTTTTACCTTTCCAATTTTTACCAAATAAGAAATTCTTATAGCTAATTTACGCGTAAAGAGCTGAAATCGACAACTATTGTACTTTCATGTGTTCAATTGATAATAGTGATAATAAAAAACAAAAATAATAAAATTTCAATATTAATTATTATTGTTATAATTTATTATTGTTAGTTTCATTATTATTCTAATGATAGTTAATGAAGAAAAAATGATTTATGAAAAAATTTTGTTATTGGAATCGCTGAAAAATACACACAAAAAACACATTCACGTTCTTTATTCACAAAAGTTATTCGAGAAGTAAGAAAAACTCAAAAATAGCAGTCGATGACCTTTTATATGATGACACCATCAATCAATACCTTTTATATGATGACACCATCAATCAATACCTTTTATATGATGACACCATCAATCAATACCTTTTATATGATGACACCATCAATCAATACCTTTTATATGATGACACCATCAATCAATACCTTTTATATGAAGACACCATCAATCAATACCTTTTATATGATGACACCATCAATCAATACCTTTTATATGATGACACCATCAATCAATACCTTTTATATGATGACACCATCAATCAATACCTTTTATATGATGACACCATCAATCAATACCTTTTATATGAAGACACCATAAGTTCGTTTTCCTCACAACCAAAACTAACAAAATACGCAGTCATGAAGTTGCTACTTCTTTTTCCTGTCATCATCTTGTCGCTATGATTCATCAGCTTAGCCTGCAAGAACAGCGAGATACGAGTTGCAGATCTCCAACTTGGAATTGAGAAACCATGAGTTGATGAATGAGCTGGATTACATGAAGAAGCAGGCCACCATATGCGTGCCCAATCAAGTTTGTTTATGCTCTCTCTCTCTCTCTCTCTCTCTCTCTCTCTCTCTCTCTCTCTCTCTCTCTCTCTCTCTCTCTCTCTCTCTCTCTCTGCTTAAGTTTCATTACTCCCTCTCTCTCTCTTTCTCTCTCTCTCTCTTTCTCTCTCTCTCTCTTTCTTTCTCTCTCTCTATTACTCTCTCTATCTCTCCTTCTATAACTCTTTTCCTTCCTCTCTTTCTCAACCTCTCCCTTTCTTCTCTATCGTCTTTTTCAATCTGATTTTGAAAAAAAATTTGAAATTAGCATATAATTATATTATTTTCAATATGATATCAAACGACAGCGTTCTTCAAAGAGTTTTGAGCATCTTATTAGTCTATTCTCTGCGTTGTAATTAAAGTTCTGAGTTTCCTCTTTATCTAAGCATCGGATAAAATCTTTTTTTTAAAAGTAGAGATTATTCCTCTGTTATGAATGAGTAGATATAAACATTAATTGGTTACCTTAAAGGTTCATTTGCTTATGTGTTTTTGTTAAATTCCCGAAGTTTTCTCAACACTGTCGAATGAGTCAAGTGATTTGTTCAGACGATCAAGAAAAGTCTAGTTCATAACTTAGTAAATCAATTTTTTAATACATATTCATTTATTTATTGAAAAACATTTTGCAATGTAACAACACGAGGAAGACTCTGCTGACAAAACTAAAGATAATATAATAGTTTGAACAGAGTAACTAATGCGAGTGTAGCTATGTTTTTTTGGAGCCGTTACTGAAAAAGATCCATCTACTCTAGTGAAATATTTCTTAAGATATGTTATGCCGCACTTAGATAACGATTCAGCTTTCAAAGTTGTGAGCTAATTCAATTTATTTTTAATAGGGTCAAATGAGGTGTTTCGAGCTTCAAAATAAAAATGTGTGATTTTAAGGTAACGGATGATTCTCTTCAGTCTATCAACATTGAGTTTGGAGACGACGCCGTCAGAGTCCAGCTGCGTTCTCTTCAGCATGAACTCAAGAGCGCAGTCAGTTCTTTGCTTCCAATTGCTCCCGATTACATCTATCTCGAATAATAAAACAAAGACAGCGAGGTCCTTAAGTATTTTATGTTGCACAATGATACGAAGTAATAACGAGTCCTCGGTAGTTTAACTGGTCCTCTGTTGTTTAACCGCTTACACTTCCGCTCCGGAAAAAAGAGATGACTAAATTTGATTCCACAAAGTGGACTAACTTTTTGTCCATGATGTTTTATTATGAAACTGAGCAACCTTAATTCATCTTAATTAGGCTTCACTGCTTTATAACTGTGTTACTGGGCATTTGCTGTGAATAAACCTGTTTCAGGTTTACAGTTATGATTCATAGAACAACTTAAGACTGTTTCAACTGAGAAAGAGTTAGCTGTTCGGCAGTAAAATTTAAAAATCAAACGTCATTGGCTGGCTGTGTTTGCAGAAACTGAATGAGCTGCAGAGCGAGGAAAGGGCCAGGTCTCGTCTCGCGATCTGCAGCCAGCAAGAGAAGAGAATCACAGACTTGGAGAGAAGCTGCTCCGCCTACAGAGCAACCATTCGGAGCTTAGAAGGTTATTTCCTACGCTTTTATTCTATGGGTCACGCAAACTAGAGCTTTTTTTCTAATTTTTCAAAGGTCAAACCAAGAATCTTCGGGCATTCGACCTTCACTGATAAACTTATTGAGAAAACTTTATAAAAACATAGTTCACATATTTTTGAAAGAAGTCTGCTTCAAACTTGTAGACTACAAAAAGAAAAGCCTTCGGATGAATAGAAACATCGTCACATTTGGCACAAGGTCAAAAAAGACACTTCGCGTTACTTTTCTTATGTGATAAAACATATCTTGTGTTAGAAAAAAATATAAATGATAACTTTTGTCACTTAGAGGTCTACGTGAGAGCGTTCTGGATATTATGAAGGGTTCTTAAAGCTAGGAAGCATTTGATTCATAAAAAGAATGAGACGCACACTGAGAAGCTTCCTTTGAAATTATATTCTCTGATGAACCATTTTCCAGTATTTTATATTGCATTGTTCTCATGAAACTATTCAGAGTCCCTCGAGGCGAGAACGAGAGAGCTAGCTAGGAACATTGATGCGAAGAATGAAGAGGGCACCATGGAAGCGAGAAGTGGCGAGTCCCTCGAGGCGAGAACGAGAGAGATAGCGAGGAAAATTGATGCGATGAATCAAGAGGCCACCATAGAAGCGAGAAGTGGTGATGCCTCTATGGGAACAATAAGTGATGAAGCCGCTATGAAAACGGGAGTTGATGGAACCGAAAAAGCTATGAGCGCGGGATTAAATGAGAATACAGTCTCAACTGAGAAGAGAATGATAACTTGTCACTCCGAAGCCTCGAACACTCGCGAACACGATGAGACGAGATCATCTACTTCTCAGCATGATCTGTCACAACCTGAAACCCCTGTCCCTGCAAAAAGAACTGTTGTGATTCACTCAACAAGGGCACAATCTGCTTCTATATCTGGTTAGAAACTTTTCCTCATAGTACTTTGTTTCGGTTTGTTTAGTACATGTACAGGTACTAGAGGTGTAGAGGTGTACATGTACAGGTACAGGAAAGTACAGAAACACATAGTACAAACATAGTACATAGTACTAGAAAGAAACATATGTAAAGGTTATTTAGTCCGCTATAAGCCGATTTGAGAGGTGTAAGATTTAAAAGGAAGGCTTATGACTAGTTCAGAAGTGGCTTTTTTGTTACAGGCTATCAAAAAACTGCGGGAGTGTTTCGCTGGAATAGCTCACGAGAATTCTTGCTTCGCTAGCAGTCTTAGACAAGGGACTTTCGTGTGAAAATTTTTGCTGAGAAAAATCTGCTCTGGTATTCATATCCATTAGAAAAAATACATTTTTATCTTGTCACTTGTGCAAGAAAACTATTTAAATTTCAATAATGTTATTGAAGACGAGATTAAATGAATTGATATTTATTGTCGTTTACACTGATTGATGATATAATTTCAGAAGAGAGCAGACGTCAACAGGACAAAGTCCTCGATGAGATAGACGAGCTCCTGAAGGATGTTCCTGAAGCTGAGCAGGCTGACAGACGGCAAGAGGTAATGAATGACTTGGCTTTAAGTAGTCAGCAGAAAGGACTCAGACAAAACATATGATAAGAGACCTGAAGGCGAGCTAATTTGATATCGTCTCGTTCAGTCTTGGTAACCATGGGCTCGTGTTATGCTGGAAGTTGACAAGGTTTCTAATTCGAGCGTTCGAGCCTTTATTTTGATTCGTGGAGCACCATTCGCAAAACTGTATTTAGAATTGCGTTTCGAAAAGCGTTATACGACCCTGCCCTGAAATGTTAAAAGAGAACTATGATACTTTTCGTTATTTAAAAAATTTCGCTCGAGAGTGAGATAGTGGAAAACATCGCCAATTTTTTTCCAAAAGAGGAATTTGTTCTCAACATTAATGTACATACAACATCTTTTCATTCAAGGTTCATTCTTATCCATCAAGCGAGTCTAGAGGACATCAAGATGAGAAGGAAGGCTCTGCAGATCATCTCACAACCAAAGAAGTGAGATGATTTTATAGAGGGGGAGAGAGATAGAGAGAGAGGGAGAAAGGAGGGAGAGGAAGAGATAGCAGGCCTCCGGCGAAAGCTAATGCATGGTTTCCATGACTTTTCGCAACTCGCACCTGGAATTCAAAACATTTTTTTCTCCAAAGCTGTAATTATGAGGCTGGTCGTTGATACGGTCTTCTCCTAAGCCGTACGGCATGTTAGCGTAATATTTTTTCTAAGCCTAAGTAAAAATCCCAAAGAAATAAGAAAAGGGAATATTTCGATTGTGAAATTTAGGGTGTAAGTTGTCATGGTGCAAAATGTCGTGGTGCGAAATGTCGTGAAACCTAATACATGATCAACGTGACTGCTGTCAGCCATCCTTGAAAATTCATTATTTAGCTGAATCATCTCAACAAAATTTACGTTCATTTCTCCTGAGCACACAGAATTAGTTATGATGTGAAAACGAAAGCGTATTACAGCAAAAAACAAACAAACAACAACATTTGCTTAAGACGCAATTTTTAAAAGTTACTGTTTAATAGTTCAATTCTTTCATGGCTGCAATAGGATGTTGGAATTGTTCATCAAGTCTGTCCACTTTTTCAGGTAAACCGAGGGTTCAGGGGATAGAATAATACATGGGAGGGAAAAACAATAACTGAATCATTGAGGCTTGAAATTAAATTTTTTATATTTTTTAAATTACTTTTACATAAATTTAACCTTTTTTCATTCAACATTTTTTGGCAGATGGTACTTTCCGACGCGCCAAACTCAAAAATTCAAAGGAACCTCTTCACTCAGAAGGGAGAGCCAGTCATCAGAAGACCACGTTAGAATCTTAAACATTTATTTCCAGAGACTTAAAAAAACCTTTCCACTTCGGCTTTTTAAACTCTTACTGAAAAAAATACAATTATTTATCGATTAGTTGGTTTTGCTAGACCTTTTCGAACATCATTTTTTTTGCTAAATGCCATGGTTGAATACTACTGTTGAAAGGGAATTTAAGGTGCGATACTACAAAATCTCGAGTTCTTCCACAAACATATATACAGTGCTGACAAGTGAATGAAAAAAATTACACTTGAACAAAAAACGAGTTGAAGTAAATGACTGCGGACACTGTCTAAATGCCAAGTTTTATTAAATCCTTCTGTCGTAAACTCCATCTGTCGTCTTATATCAGCTCGACAATTGTACTTGTCCTTGACATCTACTATTTTCATACTTTCCTTGACATATACTATTTTCATACTCTCAGCCCCCTCCTGTTCCTTAGTTAACACGTGAACCATAGAAACCCGTTCTTACTCGATAAATCTCTCCTTCACCTGGATCATTGGTAAGCCGATATACAAGCTTCTACCAAAATCACCTTTGAATCACTTCAAGACTCTCTACGCCTGCAAATAAGCCTTCTTTTTTCCAGCTCTGAGATTTGTGCGTTTCTTGACCCACTTTCATAAACTACAGCATCTGTGGACATCGTCTCTAAAAACTATCTCAACTAACCGTTGTATTCTCAACATTCTTCCCTTTTCTCATTCTCCTGAGCGGCCGTCATGTAACAACTCTCCCCACTTCTCGTAATTTTCCCTTTTGCGTCTTTCTGAGCAGCTGGTATGCAATGATTCTTTCCATTCTTGAGTTCCTAACTCGGATCCCTCTGAAGTGACTTCCATCGGAAAAGAACTCTGAATTCTGAAGTTCTCTTTTCCCCTATGCCCCAAAAACCCTGTATCATCCCTCTGACTTTTATGCATTTTACACGTGATGTTTCGAAATACTTTGCGTAATAAAACTTCAACATTGGGAACTGTATCGTCATTGTCCCAAACTCTTGCCTTGTTGCGTAATTTTCGATGGAACGCTTTTCCGACAGAGCTTGTGGAATCGCTAATCTATATCTTGCTTTATCATTCATCTATCTTTTTCCATTACAAACACCAATAAAAACAAAAATGCCCTAAAATTTTCTTGGGTGGGTAAGCGGGCTCCACAATAATGTTGGAACACGTTCCAACTTGCACGGAAACGTAGAATGAGGTTTTCTTCTTGAAAACCTTGTGCGTCCACTAGCAAGCGAAGCGCGCCAACCTCTCTAAGGCGCATATTCTGACACCTTTTACATGTCAAAACGCACTCATTTCACGAAAAACTGATGTATGGTAGAAGACTGCGACCTGGCTCAACGCCAATTCCTAGATCAAAACAACATAACTTCTTGAAAGTAAACAAATTTACGGTATAAAACTTCAAACCTGGCTCAACGCCAAGTTTTAGATTGAAACCGATTGAATTCCGAAAAGAAAACAAATTTACGGTACAACACTGCAAACCTGGCTCAACGTCATGTTTCAGCTTCAAACATAATAACTTCCGAGAAGAAAACAAATCTACGGTAGAAAACTGCAAACCTGGCTCAACGCCAAGTTTCAGCTCTAAGAAAGAATTTCCGAGAAGAAAACAATTCTACGGTAGAATACCGCAAACCTGGCTCAACGCCAAGTTTCAGATTAAATCAGACTGATTTCAGGGAAGAAAACAATTTTACGGTAGAAGACTGCAAACCTGGCTCAACGCCAAGTTTAATCTTTGAATTAAATTCACTCCTGTAAAGAGAACGAGTGTTCGGTTAAACATGGCTTTCAGCACATCGCTCGCCCTGCCTCCCAGCATTTTAACTGCTATAAGCAGGCAATTAACAAAGTGAGGCATGAGGACGCCGAGGACGTGAGGCCGTTTGTTGTTTGTACCAACAAGCAACACACTCATAACACACTTTTACTTTTTAACACTACGGACTACACTATGGACACTATGGACTGGTACAAACAACAAACGGCCTCACGTCCTCGGCGTCCTCATGCCTCACTTTGTTAATTGCCCTATAGGCTGCGCACTGTTTTGCTCACCAATCGTTTTTTACCGTAAAAAAGTAAAACTAATTGGTACTTTTTTCGGTTCTTCGGACTTTTGCGTCGCGGTCGCGTCGCGGCCCTCGTTAGCTAAGCCGTACGGCCTCGTTAGCTAAGCCGTTCGGCCTCGTTAGCTAAGCCATTCGGCCTCGTTAGCGTAAACTTTTCCTAAGCTTAAGCGTTTTTTTAATGTAAAAATAATTTTAATTTCACGGTTCAATCCGGTTTAAGCGACGCGAAGGGGGCCGCGACGCGACCGCGACGCAAAAGTCCGATGAACCGAAAAAGTGCCAACTAATTTGCTCACATACAGTCAGATACATACAGGTTTTATTTGAATTTTCCTATCTGGAAACTTCCTGATTAGGAATAAAATGACGTATTGAGTGTCTAAATGGAGCAACTGTTGCATTTTGAAAGGTCACTTCATTGCTAGTCAGGAAGTTTCCAAGCGGGAAAATTCAAACAAAACCTGTATATATCTGGCCGTTACAGAATTACACCGTGCACACTGTGCGCACTGTACACCGTACAAATGTACACCGTACACTGTATAGTTACAGAATTACACCGTGCACACTTAAATTTGCATGAGTGTTTGACGCACTATATTGTTTCACACTATAATTAATTTCCTCCAAAAAATATGAATTTTCTTCAATAATATCATGCCATATCAAGCAGCAAACGTGCGAAATTTTAATAAACCATTGACGAAGTATAAATTTTCGGTTTAGAATTAGTTTCAATAATTGAAATATATCTAGTTTTGAGTAAATCAGTAAGTTATTCGCATCATCGTAATTTTTCAGGTCTGATGGAACAGTTCCGAGAAGGTCCAGAAGGGTTCTTTTACCAGTTCAGAGAGAAAAACATCGACTTATCAGACGCTTTTTTTTTTGCACAGTGTAATTCTGTAACGGCCGCAGTGTACGGTGTACATTTGTACGGTGTACAGTGCGCACAGTGTGCACGGTGTAATTCTGTAACGGCCATATATCTGACTGTATGTGAGCAAATTAGTTTTACTTTTTTACAGTTAAAAACGGTTGGTGAGCAAAACAGTGCGCAGCCATAAGCAGTGACTCCTTTCTGTGATTTACTAATTTTCCTGATTCTCAAAACTCACTACCAAACCATAACAAAGGTGAACTTTTCTCCGATTTACTAACGACTTCTCTGTGATTTACTGATTTCAAAGGCAGAGACACAGGGAGGCAGGGCGGTTAATTCGCTAAATGTCCGAAAAATTACAAAGTCTGACTAGATTCCAAGTTTGAACTAAAAAGCGTTAAAGAAAAATTGCGCTATTAAACTGCATATGCACGTCCATTCGATACATGATCTTATTAAGTCTCTGAGATTCATTTTTTAGCCTTGTTTATTTATGCAATGATTGCAGTGAGGCCAGCTACCGTGGGTGCTCTGCGAGACCGCGTGCCTGTTGGCGTTCGCACGAATGCTCACACCACTGTGCACGATGAGCTGCGATCAGTTCAAAACGGGTTGGGCGGCATTCTCGGCAAGTCCCAGGGCTCGCTGCCTTTGAAGGAGACCGACGTCGATGACATACTCAACATGAAGATCTCCTCATTCAAGGTATTTAAAAGGCTAACCGTGTGGGCATTCTGAATCGAAGACGCTCAATGAGTGTTTGCTTCTCTGACTAGGCAGAAGACTTTGTGACTTTTTATGACTGGGCGTAAAAGCTAGTGACTCTTAATCTTCTCATAATTTTTCATTTACATAGATGAATGATGAATCTATCATTAAAAAAACATCGACGTCTTAATTTTTTTTGCTTAATTGCTGCGCAGCGCAATAACAAAAAACTAAAAATTGGCGGATAGCGTCATTTATTCATCGATGAGATGTCATAACAAGCGTTGAGTGGAATGACAATCATATTTTCGTTTCCATATGATACAAAATGTGTAGCAATCGCCATAAGCTATTGAAGTGAAATGGTAAACACAAGCACAGAAATCTTCCTCTCGGTTCGGCACTTTTGCACTTTAGGGACACCCCATCTACCAGAGGTTCAATGGGTCATACGTCTGACTTATTTACATTTACAAAAAATATTTTACATTGAAAAACGCTTAGGCTTAGAAAAAGTTTACGCTAACGAGGCCGTACGGCTTAGGCTAACGAGACCGTATCAAAAAAATGCCAACACTCTCATCTGACCCTATGAACCCTCGATCGTTTTTCGTGACTCTACAGCCTTAAGAGCCTGTCACGGATGGAGCCGGATCATCCAGTCCAGAATCGAGCGCGACCTCAGGTGGCGGATAGAGGGATGCCTCCCTACGAATAATTCGTGCTGGGAGGTAGCGGGAGAAATCCCGCCGCGGACCAAAACTGGGTAGTATAGCTCGTCAAAGGAGGGCGATGCCGGACCGGCCTGGGCATGCCACCGGACAAAACATCAGCCGATACTCCGTTATACTTTTCAATGGCGAGTCGAGGCGCCAGTCAAATAGCCTCTTGCCTATCTCCGGTCAACGACAGGCGAGACGTCTCTACTCCCACCCAAAACGATGCTAGGCCGGCTTGACCACCCACTCACAAGGCCTATAGCATGAACAGGTTGCTACAACGATGTCCGCCTTCACAAGGTGCAGCATGACAGTCTCAGGACTGCAAAGGACATCAAAACCCTTCTCCGGACGCATCTTGTCCGAAGAACACGAGAACTTCTCTCATTAAAGAGAGTGTTCATAACCGAGTCTTCGATGCGGGATGCTTGCCGGCAACAACAACAACAACAACCCTATGAACCTCTGGTGTCCCTACAGAGCAAAAGTGTCCTCGCTTCAAGTATTCTAGATTGCGGTACTCTTTCTTTTCTTTTACAAAAAGTTATGAGTTTTATAGAAAAGAAATGGCTCCGGGCAAATCGAAGACTCTGATTTCGACTCTTCTCACCGACAAATCATCGCATAATTTACTGCTCTGTCTACTGGACAAAATCCTTTCGTAAAAGGTTACAGTTTATGTAATATCGATCATACGGCCGGATCGATCAGTTGTCTAATTATTCCGATGGATACTAGCATAGCTCACCAAACTTGTCAGATTTTTCCCAGACGTCCGCCTGGTACCAGGGGTATTATGTGTCTGTCCAAATGGGTGTATGTACGTATCCGCCACTCAACCCGGAAAAAAATTTAACTCGAGATTTCCCACTCGTGATAGTCGTTGCTATCTCTTCTGCTCCAGCATCCATTCTTTTTTTAGTGACAGTTTTCCGACCTATCGAGAAATCAAGATATTTTACCTATACATGTACGTATCCGCCGCATAGGAATGGCAGGTCATACCTGCCTGGTACCCCAGAAATTTTTTTCTTTGATGAAAAATATATAACAGACAAAGTGTGATTGATATTTTTTAAAAATAAAATTTCGCCTGTTAACAAATTTTCAAATGTTGAACTTTGCGGCCCAGCTTCTAAAAGTATGGTTCCACTGACTGTGGAAAAGAGATCAAAAATTTTGTTGACCTGCTCCGGTTGCCGGGTAACCCGCCCTAAAAAGTTTTTACAGCACATCGTGGTGAGCTATAAATCCTTGTTCGCTAGAGCAAAGGTTATTTATTTTTCATAGTGATTTTTGTTCATTTCTCAGGCCAGTAGATGATTTCTATAAAAATCCAGCAATTAGGTAAGAGGTTACATTTCATGTCAATATCCGATCATTGGTCCTTGGAATGATCACTTGTATAGTTCATCCGTTAAATGCTAGTTCGGTATAGCGAAGGTAATTTTTTCTTCATGATAATCCTTTGTTCAGTTTGTGCTGAGTTAAACGCATTGAAAGAGTATCCAGAAGACAATACACTTATTTGCTGTGTCGTGCCTTTTTGAATGCGCTGTTGAAGAGACAAGATGGGTCCGAACGTTTCGCTTTATCAAAGCATCTTCAGCGAATAGATATCATCTCAAACTTGGGTAAGTAAAACGTTCGGACCCATCTAGTCTCTTAAAAAAGGAACGACACAGCAAATAAGTGTATAATCCTTTGTTCATTGTGCAGACCAATAGCTCATTCTCAGTATTGAGTAAAACGATTCAATAAAATTAAACTCGCTCAATTAAAATAAACTCGAATATAGCGTTATGTTTGCCTTAGGCAAGCTTGCTTACGATCTACCTTTGTAAGGTTTATCTGAAAATCGCTAACTCAAATTCTTGTTAGGTGTCGATGAATTTTCGTAACGTTCCTAGAGGCCAATTATTTTGATAACTTATAAACGAACCTTTTGAAGTTCATCTAAAGTTTATTGAATTCTTTTTTTAAACTAAAAACTTTTGTACTTTACGATCATCCATAATGATTATTCTATGAATAATTCTTTCATTTGGTCTATTCTTAAAACATTTATCTTCCTTTGCGTGCTTTCCCTTATTCTTATGCTGATGAACCTTTGCAGTCTTCTTACTACGCTTGCTTTTTTTCCACTTTGTACCGCCAAAGCTCATCGTATCCATTGTAAATGATATTTATTAACACCATAATTATTCAAATCATCCTTCAATATACAAACTAAAACATTAAAAAGGTTTAGAACTTGAGAACATTACATGTAAGGCTGCGCACTCTTTTGCTCACCAACCGTTTTTAACCGTAAAAAAGTAAAACTAATTTGCTCATCTCACTGTATGTGAGCAAATTAGTTTTACTTTTTTACGGTAAAAAACGGTCGGTGAGCAAAAGAGTGCGCAGCCTAAAAGATTAAGATCAAAATTTAAGCTCGTCTTTCATTCTGAAACATTAATAGATAATGAAAGGCATATTTAGTATTTTCATATTCAGAACCCATATATTGATTTGTTGAATAAAAGGTATCTATAAAGCTTATAAGTAAATAGACAGCCGTCAAACATTGAACGAATATACAAAAAAAACTGTTTCTGGGAACGAAAAAACTTTCGACTGAATTAAAATTTCTTTTTTCTTCCAGCTCAATTTATTTCACCTCAACATGAAACACGAATCAAACTCGCTGATTCGACTTATTCTACACTAAAACGAAACGCTTTAGTACATTTTGAACATTAGGAGTCGGTATAATTTCGAAGAGATCTCAAAAGTAAAAGAGAAGCATCATATAATTATGTATTTATTTAAAATTCTAAGTTACACAGTTTGAAGACAGTGACGCCTGGTTCTATATTTTTTCTCGCATTGAAAATTTTTGCACAAAATTTTAAATTAATTCGTTCTTATCAATTTGTGGGAATAGTTCTTGGCACCGTAGGCTAAGAAGCCACTTGGATGCCTTTATGCGGTACGGATATCATTTTCTCCGCGAAGAGCAGTAGTAGGTCAAGGATGACACCATTCGTCCACCCGAATCCCTCCTGCAATTCGTACTCTCCACCAGTCGCCGCTTTTCCTTCATCGCAGCCATCCTCCACGTCGTACTGTAAGACATTCAATGTGTTTGTTTAAAGTACAAATGTTCTATATCTCAAAATCCAAAAACTTCTTTATTCAGTTAGATTTGGGATCTTCAACTAAGCTTTTCGGTTACCTGAAAGGTCTTACTGTTCTGATCTTCCTCAAAATCGAAAGGACTTCGCTTAATGAGCTAACCTTCTCGAACATTTTTCCTCCACTGTTGCACCACATGGCGTAGTTCTTCCGAATCCACTTATCAGCCAGTTTGAATGCGACCTCATCTAGACGGATGTTTAGGAGACCCTGGATGACGATCCACGTCGTCGGTGCCCAACCATTCGGGAAGTCCCACTGCTGGCCAGAGCGGACGAGGGAGGAGGGAAGTCCTCCCGGGAAGGAGAGAACGTTCACTTTTTCCAAGTACTTCAGAACGGAAGCCGCGTTCAAATCTGCATCCGCTACGTGTATTTACAGGTTTTCAAATGCGTCTGGAAAGGCACGCGGAAAGCGAGAATATAAATACCAGCGGGAAGCAAAATAACGCAGTTCTATCGATAAAAAAAGAGAAGGTATAAGAGTAATGGTATGCTTCTAGAATGGAAAAAGAAACCCTCAGAAAACGGAAGGACTCGATCATTTAACCCGTGCGTGTATCATGATTTTCACTTGAGTTTTGTGACCAGAAATGCATGAGCATAATACTTCAACACCCGTTTCATTCCCTCGAGCACGTTTTAATCGCCATTCTCCTGAAAAACTACTTTCGTTTACAAACGGCTTGCTCATCTCGTGTTCGTTTATTATTATTATTATTATAGAAAGTAAGTGTATTAAAAACAGAAAGAGATAGAAAGAAAAATGAACCTTGGTGGAAAGAGTGGGTGTAGAGAGGGAAGAGATTCGTGTCGAAGAAGGCATCGACGTGCTCCTTCTTTTTCAAGTCAAAGTCAAACCAGCAGCCTTCTTCCTCATTCCAGAGCACCTCAATCATCTAATGCTAATTCTTGGGTATATAATAACTATACTCGCCAAATTATTGATTAATATTCATCTATCAAATTCACGACCCATTTTGAAGATCTTGAGCGTCTTTTTGAGTTGCATTACATTGTCGAGTAATCGTATCCCGGGCCGGCTTCTAACAGGAAATTCGAACATTGAAACCGTATCTTTATCTCTCCCTCTCTTCCCCTTTCTCTCTACAACTCTTCCTAAGGATTCGATTGGTTGCCTCTGACCCTTCTTTAGGAGGCGGAGCTACCTGATGGATGGCTTCTTTGAGCAGGTTGAACTTCTCCATGGCCCAATGACTTTCCTGGACGTCGCCCACTACAGCATACAACTCAGAGAGCATCTTCATGTTCCCGCACATAATGGCGTTCAGGTCCACCGGCACCAACTCGCTTGTCCTGCAGAACATCTGCTTCTATCCGTATCACACAATTATCCTCTTGTTGCCCATAGCATTTCATTCTTCTTGTTCGCGATGTCTGGAGCGGTCGCCTTCATGTTACCCCTCTGTCCGCCTGATTTTGTCTCATCGACAAAAAAGCCCCGCTTTTAGGAAACCCTGCAGCCGTTTTCTAAATCATCACCACAACTTTCCACCATCGTATTATAAACACCTCAAGAAAAACGATTTTGTACGCTACATGTCCTTGACATTGAAACGAAGCGTGAGAAAACTCTGCAATCAGCGGAAGTCAACATTTGTCCCACATTTTGTTTTTCTTTCAAAAAATGTCACAAAAATATGAAGGAATACATAAAAGTAACTTTGCGAACAAATTTGTATTGCTTCTTCGTGTTTTCGTATCGGTCCCAATGCGCTTTTATATACGGCAATCATTATGATTACTGTGCGATGCGCACTATAATAACCTCGTAGTGGCCATTCCTTTGACCGTGAGGTCGCCTGTCTGGATGTGGTCGAGCAGCCAGCGGCACGAGAAGTCACGCCCACTTTCAGCTGCCGCAGCAATGTCTCCCCACAGCCGCCGCTTGCCTTCTTCTTCAAATGAACAAAAATATATCTCTTTTGCCACTTTTTTCCGACACTCTTTTCCCCCTCTCTCTCTCAAGTCTCGTTGGTATTGGTTACTATAGAAACAGACTGCACAGTTGATACCATTCGGTTTTCTCCTATCCAAAAAGCAATTGACAACCTCTCCGGACTCATAAAAATTTTTGATTTAAGATTGGCTGTTTCTCTGCCCGCTTTAATACTTTTTGTGAACTCACATCTAAGTTCTCCATGTGTCGAAACTGCACGGAAATCTGTGTGAAATCCTTTTGACAGGATTAGTAAGTCATTCTATGTAGGCATAATCAACAATCAGTGGTGATACCATCTTGAATATGCGCAGCACACTCCTCGTCTTCTCGAAAGCTTTCAGGTCTCGGACCAGTCACCACCACCTGGTAGCGGTAGAGCGCAGTCGGCCATCCCTCACACTGCACACGACGGTTCCTGTCGAAGAAGTCCATCTACAAAACACTTTGTAAATTTTTTTGAATCAATGATATTGTCACATTTATTATAATGTTGTCCACTCTTGAATGGCTAGATGACACTTGAGAAAACCAAGACTGTCACCTGCACTAGCCTTGTCCACACTTGAATGGCTAAATGACACTTCATAAAACCAGGACTGTCACCTGCACTAGCCTTGTTCACTCTTGAATGGCTAGATGACACTTCATAAAACCAGGACTGTCACATGCACTAGCCCTCACTGATGAGTCATCAGGGAAGAAACAAAAAGGAACTACTATTTTTCGAGATGGTTCTCATCTAATACTTTCCTAATTGTAAACATTCATCTACGAGGTAAAACCAAAAAAACCCCGGAAAGCCAAAAATCAAATTAGTCATGTAAAAGTTGCTTGATATTATATTATATTGACCCAATAAATATTAAAAAACAAAATTTGATTGCTCTTTTTGTAAACAAGCTATACAGTAAAAACCTGGTAACAGGTAATATGGGCCACCTTGTACATTGAGATCATTCACCAAACTTGTAAAATTTCTCTCGGTCGCACCCAGAAAACTTTTTTAGTGGCAAAGAAAATGTAACAGAATTTGATATTGAAGATAAATAAATGTTTCAAGTGAAAAAAATATTGAATTTTAAACACTGGCCCTGACTAAAAAAAATTTTTCTTATCCGCTTCGGCCCTAGAAAGGATCCAACGCGCCCAGAATGCCGGTCTCCACGTAGTCACGGACAATCATCAGATGGCAGACACCGATCACTTACACAGAGAGTCCAAGGTCATGCGCACAAAGTCACACCTTCACATGCTCTCCGCTCAATACCTCGCCAGGACAATGGATCCAGTTCACAACCATCACGGCCTCTTGGAAAGTCATGCTCCACCACGCACCATGAAAAACGACCTCATCATGAGTTGCAAGCACACGGTCGAGTCCGCAGCCTCCATAGCAACAGACCTTCTCAACGGGAAACTCGTCGCAAACGCCATACACACAATGATGGTCTCCAGCGAACTTCAATCAATGAAAGGCGCCGTAATTCTCGGAGGTAGACCCCGCCCGACATCAACGTGGAAGAATATGACCTTCCCCGCAGCACAAGATGTACGCTCTCCCAGCTTCGATCCGGATTCAGCAGATTCACAAACTCGTATCTACACCGTATCGACGAGACCATCCCAGACGTCTGCCTGACATGCTCATCCACACCTCATGACGTCGCACACCTGTGCTACAACGATGTCCGCCTACTCGCGGCGCAGCACGTCAGTCTCAGGACTGCAAAGGACATCACCAATCTTCTCCGGAAGCAGACCAGCTCCGAAGACACGAAGACACGCTCCCTCCGGAGCACACAATTCTTCCGTTTTTTGCAATGTGAGGCAGACTGACCCGGCCAGTCTGTCTCAATCTCTACTTCTACAAGCCGGAGACATCGAACGCAACCCAGGACCTCCCACCACCTGGCTCTGCTCTACTTGCCGAAAGACAGCGAACACGAACTGCATCCAGTGCTCTCTCTGCTCCGAATGGACACACATCAAAGCGAAGTGCAGCGGTATTCCATCGCTCAAGGACTACGTCCCTGCAACCTACCGATGCCCTCCATGTCAGACCCGCCAAGACACACCCTCGCCATCTGCAGACGCAGCTCTCGCTCCAATCGCTCGAAACAGACGCAAAGGCAACAAGAACCTGAGACTGCTACAATACAATTGTAATGGGATAAATGGCAAGACAACAGAGATCCTCGACCTCCTAACTCGCCTGAAGATCGACATATTCCTAATACAAGAAACGAAGCTGACGGATCGCGCTAAAACTCCTTCATTCCCCGGATACTCCATTGCTAGAAAAGACCGCGGAACCGACACAGGTGGCGGCCTACTCACAGGCATCACCCATTCTTTAATCTACTCCGTCGTCCCGTCTACCACAGATCCTCACCTGGAATCACTGACTGTTCGCATCTCGGACAACAACGGCCTCTCTCTGGACATCACTAATGTCTACATTCCTCCGATGACCTCCTGCAACACAGGCTACCAACCGGATCTATCCCCCTTCTACGCAACCGCGAGAATTCCATCATACTAGGCGACCTTAACGCCCACGACTCCAGCTGGTACTCTCACTCGACAGACAACAGAGGAAACGTCATCTCCAGTGCTATTGACGACTCGGAACACGCCACTCTCAACCGCGACATGCCCACACGAGTTCCCTCAAACGGTCGCCCTTCCTCGCCAGACATTTCCATCTGCTCTCAGGATCTCCTTCAAAAAGCGTCATGGAAAACTATCACTGAAGGCAGCTCCGATCATCTTCCGATAATCATCGAACTAGAAGGCAGCAATTTCAACCACACTCACAGAGACGCAACCTTCACAAATTACCGGAAAGCGGACTGGGAAGCGTTCCAGCAACACGTCGAAGAAAGCCTGTCCAAAAATCCTCTTCCCAATCTACCAGCCGTTCAAGCAGAACCTCTCTTCCGAAGAATACTCGTATCAGCTGCAGCAAAAACAATCCCACGCGGCCGGATCAAGAAGAGAGAAGTCGCCCTAACGACAGAGATACGAGAATGGATGCATCATCGCGACACACTCAGAGAATCGAATCCGACAAGCGACCTTTTGAACGATCTCAACACGAACATAAGGAGAGCTACCGACAAAAACAAACGGGATATCTGGCGCGCACTGATGGAGTCCTTCGATCCAAAGAAAGATGTCAACAAGCTCTGGAAGACCATCAAAATCCTCAACAACAAAGGAAGACCACCGCCGAACTGCGCCATATCCTTCAGAAATGAGACGATCACGACCGCCTCCGATATCGCGAACCGCTTCAACAAAGCCTACACTTGTCCAGTCCAGTATACAACTTCAAAGGAAAACAGGAAGACTATGAGGAAAATACACCGCCTGTCCGCAGATGACTTCGAGGACTTCACTACCACAGACGTAGCAGCCGCCATCAGATCCACGAAGAAGTCCACCGCGCTTGGTCCAGATGGCATCGCTCCTATAATTCTCCATCATTTAGGTCCGAAAGGAATCAGCGCCCTGACTTCCCTGGTCAACAGCTCCCTACGCACAGGCAGGATCCCCATGATATGGAAATCGTCGATCATACTACCCCTCCTGAAAGCAGGCAAACCAGCATCCGAAGGCTCCAGCTACCGTCCGATATCTCTACTCTCGCCCGTCGCCAAAGTGATTGAACGGCTATTACTCGGCTCCCTACAGAGGCACATTCCCCCGGCAGACCACCAACATGGCTTCACGGCAAGACGCTCTACAACCTCGGCCCTCGTAACTCTCTCGAAGAGCATCGCAGACGGTTTTAACCAGAAACGTCCCGCTAGTCGAACGGTCCTCATGGCAATTGATATGTCCAAGGCATTCGAAAGTATCGACATCGTCAAGCTCATCGACCTCATTGAGACAACAACCGCGCCGAACTACATTAAAAAATGGCTCGCCTCTTACCTTAGAGGAAGAACAGGACGCACAAGCTTCCGCGACTCGGTATCAAGTTCCAGACTCTTCAGAAACGGAGTCCCACAAGGCAGCGCCCTCTCGCCCACGCTTTTCAACCTTTACCTCCGCGATCTTCCCACAGACGATGCCCACACGAACGTCATCTCGTATGCTGATGACATCACGATCTGGGCGTCAGATCCCGACATCAACGTCGCCTCCGAAAATCTACGCAGGGCCATCACGAAAATTGAAACCTTCCTCAAGGAACGGTCACTCATCATTTCCCCGACCAAGAGCCAGCTCATGCTTTTCACCCCGTTCAGTCGTGAATTCAAGTCTACTCTGGACATATCAATCTGCGGATCACCCGTCCCCACCGTCAACCAGGCCAAGCTACTCGGCGTCACGTACGACTCGATGTTCACATTCAGCCATCATGCCAAAGACATCGCGAGACGGATGTCGCAGCGCAATAACGTACTGAAAGCCTTAGCCGTAAGCACCTGGGGCAACCAAAAAGAAACCCTCCGCCTCACGTTCAAAGCCATCTCGCAAGCGATCTGCAACTACGCCGCACCCGCCTGGTCCACCTTCCTCTCGGACTCCGCTCACGCCAAAATCCAACGTTCTCAGAACTCCGGACTCCGCGTCGTGACAGGGAACCATCAAATGGCCGACACTGACCATATTCATCGCGAATCAAAGGTCATGCGCACCAAATCCCATCTGAACATGCTCGCCGCGCAGTACCTCGCGAGATCGTTGGACCCAGAACACATCCACCACGGCCTCCTCGACTGCCCGGCGCCCCCTCGCGCAATGAAGAACAACCTCGTGTTGAGCTGCAAGAAGACTGTCGAAGCCGCGAAACAGATGTCAAAGGATCCGAACAATGGGAAATCAGTCGCAAACACCGTACACTCGATGATGGTCTCGAACGAACTCCAATCGTTGAAGGGTGCCGTCATCCTGGGAGGCAGACCTCCGCCCCTTATCCAGGAAGAAGAGAAGGAGTTACCCCGCAAGACTAGATGCACGCTCAGCCAGCTCCGCTCGGGATTCAGCAGATTCATCAACAACTACCTCCACCGCATTGACGAATCCATCCCCGACGTGTGTCCCGATTGCTCTTCCGGACCTCACGACGTTGCGCATCTCTTCAACTGCCCATGCCACCCGACCGCGCTGTCTCCAATCGACCTCTGGACCAAGCCGCTGGATGTCGCAGCGTTCTTGAAGATATAAGAAAAAAAAATAAAAAAAGAAGAACAAGAAACGAAGTACACAGACGTTCTTCGAAGCCGGCTACATCCGGCAACAACAACAACAACAACGTCGCACACCTGTTCGATTGCATTGGCGACCCCACGACACTCTCACTCACCGACTTATGGGAGAAACCACGAGAAGTGGCAAACTTCTTGAAGATGTCTATTTAAAATTGACGATTTATACACAACGAAAGACGAAGCGAAAACAAACATATCACGTGGGCCTCGCTCTTCGATGACGGCTACAACCGGCAACAACAACAACAACTACAAAAAATAAAATGTCACTTGATTTCGGATAACAGACCGAAAATTTTGTTGACTTCCTCTCTCCCAACCTCTCTTTTAAAATTTTCTTGGAAGGGTGACCGGGTGATTGTTTACGACCGGAGAGGGGGCTCTCCGGTCGCAAAGGTTCACCCGGTCACCCATCCACCGGAGAGGGGGGCTCTCCGGTCGCAAAGGTTCACCCGGTCACCCATCCACCGGAGAGGGGGGCTCTCCGGTCGCAAAGGTTCACCCGGTCACCCATCCACCGGAGAGGGGGGCTCTCCGGTCGCAAAGGTTCACCCGGTCACCCATCCACCGGAGAGGGGGGCTCTCCGGTCGCAAAGGTTCACCCGGTCACCCATCCAAGAAATTTTTCTCAACACATTCTGGTGAGCTATGATTGAGATTGTACCTCAGAAAGACAACTCTCCAACTTGGCTGAGAGGTATTGACCGAATATCCATTCTTCCAGTAAAAGTAAGAGTGACCTCCTTTCTCAGAGTCGGCAGAATCTCGGCAACAAAGGCGGCATCTCCGGTAGCCTTCCAGTACTCGTACACGCACCAAGTCAACAGTGGAGGCTGCGACCGGTTGAGATAGTAGACTCGGTTGCCATTTGGCACAAAGCCAAATCTGAAAGACTTCGCTTTGGTCTTACGACTTCTTCAACAATCACTGTAGATGGTAAAACCTTCACAATTTATAGCGGAATTTCATCTTTCAAACAATATGCACTGTTATAACCTTTCTCTCTAATACATATGTGACCATAAGACAACAAAAATATGAAAAGTCATTCAAAAATATTTGTTTAATAAATGCGACTCACAAGTCAATCAGATGTTTCATGTTGTACATCATCCCTTTCGTCGTCTCGAACATCTTCGAGGCAAGAAGCCCCTGCAACGAGTTACAGTTTCTCGCTTTCTTTCTGATAAAGTTTTTTTAAACTTCTCACTCTGGGTTATTATGATAACTCGAATTGGACCGGTTTTCGGCTCAAATGAAACTCCATGAAAACGAATTTCCTCTGATTTTGGACGCATTTAACAAGGTAGAACGAAAAAGTGATGATATCCCACTATGTCTCAAACTGTATAACAATTTTAGATACCACTCACTCCTATGTATATCTTCTTGATTACTAATATCTTCTTGATGACTACTATGTATATCTTCTTGATGACTACAATTCATAAAGTCATCCATCTTCTTTGTTATCACTCATTAATCCATTCGCTATCAACTTACAAATCCCGCCGTACCTTGATGGTGAAGAAGCTGTCCCAGTAGTACATCTCGCGGAACCTTCCGCCTGGTACAATAAACGGAAAAGGCACCGAGATCAACGAGTAGCGCTCTGGATTTTCCGTCACCGACATTGACACCTTAAACGTTCAAAAAATTGAGCTCAGGAGTTCAGGCCGTATCCAAAGAACCTCTAATACTTTCTTCAAGGATAAAAAGCTCTCTAGGCTGTTTTACCTGATGTTCCCTACACTGAAACGGATGCATATAACGCCTACAGTAATCGAGGACAACGTGAGAATCGTAGTGAGTGAGTAAGAGACTGTGGGATGCATTGGAGGCTCTTCTCTTGACAAGCTCCTCTCTATTCGCATGATGGGAAGGGGAAAGATAGTGAGTGATTGAGTGAGTGAGGAAGGAGGCATCCACGGAAGAGAAGAAGCAGAGCTGTTATTCTTTCATTCATACTTTCTGCAAATTCTATTCCCTTACGCTCTTGTATTTAAAATAACTTCTCTATTGAATTAATGGAATAAGAATTCAGAACGCGTTTCAAAGTGTGTACACTTTATTCCAAGAAAACCGATTTAAAAACTAGACTTCAAAATAATTGTTGTTACTTATGTTGAAAAGAAGCCCAATCCCATGACCTCATATAACCTAGTCCCTGTTATCTTGCTCAATTTGAATACTGTCGGAGATATTTCAGACCCAATTGTTTTCGGTGACTAGATTCCTAGATAAGATCTTTGGATCGCCTAAAACAATCATGACTAAAGCTTTGAAAAAAATTCTCAAATCAGTTAAACTTCCAAGCAGTCCGGGCGTGGCATAATGGTAGTGTGTTCGACTATTGTGCGAAGAGTCCCAAGTTCGACTCCCCCGGACAGATCCACACAAACCAAGGGGTTAATAAATGTTGGTAGTGCTCATGTACGAATCTGACTCTCACCACTACTGCTATTCACACTAGCAGTGATATAGCAGGCAGCAACTGGTTCTACCAGGAAAAGTCTGTCCTGCATCTCAGGGGATCTTATCAAGCATTAGGAAAGAACTAGCTTGTTATTCTATTCATTAAGCATTAGAACCTTACTATTTACCTTGAAATATTAGGTTAGCTCACGAAATCATCTTTAAAATCATACACATCAGCAGTGATCTACTCTGGTTCTATCATACACACCAGCAGTGATCTACTCTGGTTCTATCATACACACCAGCAGTGATCTACTCTGGTTCTATCATACAAACCAGCAGTGATCTACTCTGGTTCTATCATACACACCAGCAGTGATCTACTCTGGTTCTATCATACACACCAGCAGTGATCTACTCTGGTTCTATCATACACACCAGCCGTGATCTACTCTGGTTCTATCATACACACCAGCAGTGATCTACTCTGGTTCTATCATACACACCAGCAGTGATCTACTCTGGTTCTATCATACACACCAGCAGTGATCTACTCTGGTTCTATCATACACACCAGCAGTGATCTACTCTGGTTCTATCATACACACCAGCAGTGATCTACTCTGGTTCTATCATACACACCAGCAGTGATCTACTCTGGTTCTATCATACACACCAGCAGTGATCTACTCTGGTTCTACCATACACACCAGCAGTGATCTACTCTGGTTCTATCATACACACCAGCAGTGATCTACTCTGGTTCTATCATACACACCAGCAGTGATCTACTCTGGTTCTATCATACACACCAGCAGTGATCTACTCTGGTTCTATCATACACACCAGCAGTGATCTACTCTGGTTCTATCATACACACCAGCAGTGATCTACTATGGTTCTATCATACACACCAGCAGTGATCTACTCTGGTTCAATCATACACACCAGCAGTGATCTACTCTGGTTCTATCATACACACCAGCAGTGATCTACTCTGGTTCTATCATACACACCAGCAGTGATCTACTCTGGTTCTATCATACACACCAGCAGTGATCTACTATGGTTCAATCATACACACCAGCAGTGATCTACTCTGGTTCAATCATACACACCAGCAGTGATCTACTCTGGTTCTATCATACACACCAGCAGTGATCTACTATGGTTCTGTCATACACACCAGCAGTGATCTACTATGGTTCTATTTTCTGACATCCCATTATTTTCGTATAGTATTCTAAAAGAACCTCAATTTGTACAACAAATTGAAATGTCAAACAAACGAAAATTCGATTAGTAACAACGATCGATATTTTACTAAACCTTGCGGCATAATGAAGGCCATTTATTGTGCAGATGACAAGCCCATTCTCGATATTTATCATCTTTTATCTCGTCGAAGTTTCGAGCCTGAAAGCAAACACCGTGTCTTTAAGAGAATATTTTTGTTTTTGGAAGGAACTTAAGTCGATGATAATTAAGATTGATTGATTTATTTATTCATTTATTTATTTATTTATTAGTATAGCCATACTATTAAAACGTGCATAAACACCCGCGCCTATTCCCCTTTAATTGTTCGGGTATCAAAATACCCCTGGCAGTTGATGAAGTTTCTTGCCTGATCGCTGAAGTCATTCGGGTGAACTTCATCCAGTTCCCCTCCAGGGTCGCTGAAATGCTCCTTAACGAAGAGAGTCAGCTTTTCCAGGTCCACTAGTCCAGTCTTCTCCAGAGACTCCCAGTTCATCAGCGTTGTCACTGAAATGTCCCTTCTTTAATAGGCTTCTTCTCCTTTCCTGTTCACGTGACATTCACATGCTCGCGCTGGCCTGAGCGCGTAGCCCGCTATAGACACCCATTTCTTTCTTATCACCAGCATCATTCTTATCACAAAGCATTCCCTTTAATCTATGACTTATAACTTCCCCAGTTGAGATATCTCAACAGATAAAGGCCTACAGTTCAGTCCCCTCCTGGTATTCAATAATCTCTCTTAATCTGAAGACAGTCAAGTAAAACTAGCTGAATATGCTCGGAATGTCTTCTCTTGCTCTCTTTTTCTTCACACTTCCCGCCGAGTGCACATGTTCTCAAATTACACTCATAACCTACTTTTTCGCACTGTTTCTGCCCTTTGTGGACCCTTGCCTCTTTTTTTGCGGTCATTCTTTCAGCTCTTATCTGTCGCAAGGGCTAGACATCGCTGGCTGTTTTTCCCTTTCATCTCTCTCTCCTACCCTTTCTTTCTCTCTCATTCTTTATCCCCATAATCTTATTCTTTCTCCCCGTTTCGACCCCCCCTCTCTTCCTCTTAGTCGATACAAACTTCTGCCTCTTTCGTCACCATCCGCTTTTCCTCCATTTTTCTCTTCTTCCCGTGAAATTCACATGCTCGACGCACCCAGAATAGGAGAAGCTTTCTCTAGCCATAGACTGGCTTCACCATTCCTTATTCCCCGCCTGCCCATCAGCTATTTCTCTAAGCAGCGAAAAAGAAAAATTTCTAGAAAGGTTAACTTCACTTTACAATGGTTTCCATAGGACGACTTTCAAGCAATTTTCTCTCAACTTTTGCTATTTCTATAATCTAGAATTGGCGGAATTTTCTTCCAAGAATGAACTGGAACCAGTGCTTACGAAACGATGAACCACATCTTCCAAGTAAATTTTAATAGGTCAAGAAACTTAGGGGTCATATCGGATGGGCTAATCCATGAATAGTTTAGAGACCCCCTCCCGATTTAGGGTGATTTTTGGATGATAACTGACATGTGTCCGTCTTCATGGGCATGTCGACGAAGTGCTTGCAGTCTGGAAAGACAGCCATTCTCTGCACCGCTTCCAGAAGACTCCCGCTGCAGTAGACTTTCTGACGCATCGCCAGCTTGAGGGCAACTGGGGAAAGAGTAAGGGTTGGATAAGGGCACTTGAAGATAGTTCCAGAATATAAAGTGAGGTGTTTGCTTTATGAGAGAGGGATCCTATTAGTCGGATCTGAGCCAACGACTCATACGTTTTTTTCTCGGAATGAAAAAAACCGTTTCTGGAATAAGGGCTTATGGCGGTATTTGTGTTTGGTTGCTTCGTGATGGCTTTTTAACATCCTGAACAAGACACGATTAGTACATACACCATACTGGAAAACGTGGGAGTCGATGGGTGAGAGCATTGGCGAAATTCGACTACCATGCTCAATTCCAATTGCAGTCGTATAATGTAAGAAAATGCTTCTGTTCAAGAGTTCAAAATGTCGAGACTTCTTTTTCCGAACCTTTTTCACTGAACGTTGTAGTGTTAGTGTGCTTCACTAAACACTTTTTTCTTCTCTCAGTATTTACGTTTGTGTATTTCGTTCGATTGTTTACATTATCAGATTGTGTCAACACTCTTCATTTATTTCATCGTCAATAGATATTCTTGAAGAATGCAGATTGCGTTTTAGAAACTATGAAATCTCAAAAAAGCCGAACGGTAATGCTTTGAGGTCTTTTGTTATAATTTAAATGCACTATGTGCTAGATAAATAAGAGAGACATATAGCCAATTATTGAAATGGGAATTACACCCTCAGTGAAAATTCGAATTTTTTCTCATTTTAAAAGCCGCAGGACACTACACTAAATTTAAAATTGCCCACTTTTTGAAGAAGGGCCGATTTCTCATTCGAACTTTCTATTCCAACTCACCAGTGTTGACAGCAGACGATGCGAGTCGAATATGGATCAGTAAAAGAAGTTGGAACGGCTTAAGACGAGAGCGCTGGAACCGCACCTGACTTGCGCGATATAGGACAATGAATGTATGCAGGAAAGACATCGTTCGGAGAGAAGGGGGCTATATAGCCCCGCCCACAGCGCTCAGTAAGCTCCACCCGTCACAGGAAGCTTCTAGAAAATGACAACATTGAGTTGAAGATACGCGCGTTTTTTCTCGAGTTTATCGGCAAAATTTACATCCGTTCTTTTATCGCGAACTGATTTTGAGTTGTTCGTTAGAAGAAAATAGAAATAATTATATAAAAAATATAGTTCCCCTCTCTGATCTCAGTTCCCCTCTCTGATCTCAGTTCCCCTCTCTGATCTCAGTTCCCCTCTCTGATCTCAGTTCCCCTCTCTGATCTCAGTTCCCCTCTCTGATCTCAGTTCCCCTCTCTGATCTCAGTTCCCCTCTCTGATCTCAGTTCCCCTCTCTGATCTCAGTTCCCCTCTCTGATCTCAGTTCCCCTCTCTGATCTCAGTTCCCCTCTCTGATCTCAGTTCCCCTCTCTGATCTCAGTTCCCCTCTCTGATCTCAGTTCCCCTCTCTGATCTCAGTTCCCCTCTCTGATCTTATCATGAGAGGTGACCCCTCAGCCTTGCTCTGTAACAAAGGCAATCAATATCCACAAAAAACCAATCCTCTTCTCAACTTACCCATCCCCTCAGTTTCTCTACCCTACATCTCTTCACTTCTGAATGAGATTGTCGTCAATGCTATCTCCCCTCTCCATCAGATGATCGCGGCACAGTCCTTAGAGATAAACCTTTTGAAAGAGGAAGTCTCCAGACTCAGGCAAGCTGTATCTCCTGCCTCCTTAAGGCCTCACATATACTCTGCCGTTGTTGAGTCGACGCTTAGGGATCGCAGTATGCTGGATGAGAAAGCCAAGAGAGCCGTCATTCTGAAGTTGCCGGAAGGATCATCGTCCGAGGACACATTCTCCAATGATGAAAACACCATTCGGAACCTCATAGACAAACTCGGATCAGATGAGCTGCGACACGACTTTGATCAAGGAGAAATCACTCATCATCGACATCCAAAAGACAGGCCTCGCTTTTCCACAAGACAAGGTCGTCCTCTCAAGATCCAGTTCTCTACATCCGACAAGCGGAATCTCTTTCTCAGTCTTTACAGGAAGACCAAACGGCCCCTGCCCAGTGGAAGCTATGCCAGAGCAGATCTCGCGCCTGCAGAACTTCTCGCAGAGCGAGAATGTCAACGTCATGCCAAGGATCCTTCTCTTCCCGCCACTCGAGTCATTGATGCTCATCTTGACCCTCTCCCAGTCTTCTTTCGCCTATCTCAGTCTTCCTCTACTCACACACATCACATCCGACCCACGTCACCGAGCCTTCCTACTGTCTCTTCCGTATCGACCTCAACCTCTCTCCCGCCCACGAAGACAGTTCAACATGCAGAGCAGCCTCGGCAGAACGCTCTCAACCAGCCCTCTCGCAGTCGAAGGATAGTGGCCCCGAAAAGGTACTCTCCCTAGGACATGAACGATGTGAGATCCCCTCATTCCATATTATGTCATAGTTTTAATGCTCGTTCTGTTAAGAACAAACTGTATGATGTGTACCATTTGCTCAGATCCTCCAAATGTTATATTTTCTTTGTCTCGGAGACGTGGCTGGAAGATACTGATCCTGATTCTATACTAACCGATGGACTCCCTTTCGATGTGTTTAGAAGTGATCGTTGTACTGGACGAGGGGGTGGAGTAGCGATTCTAGTCCATGACTCTTTCTCTTCTGTGCTCATCTCTCAATATTCCGAACACAACATTGAATGTGTAATTATTGATGTTTTCCCTAATTCTAGTATTTCTCTGCCTTTTTCATCGATCAGACTCATTAGCTGCTATCGTTCTCCTACAACATCCATTAACAGCATGATTGATCTAACCTCTTTTCTCTCCTCTCACTGCTCACTTCCCTACCCTACTATCATTTGCGGTGACCTAAATTTACCAAATATTGACTGGCAATCACTAACTACAATTCGTAACTGTCATATTTCTGAGTGTTTCTTACAATTTGCCAGCGACCACCACTTAACCCAGTATGTACTCACACCCACTCGCATATCCAACATCTTAGACTATGTCTTCTCTAACCAACCAATCATTATGAAATGCAGTACTCAGCCTCCTATTTCTACGAGTGATCATGCCTCTATTTCTTTCTCTATAACCAACAGTCGAGTCTCGAAATACCATCCCTTACATTGTCGATCCGATTGGAAGAAAGCCGATTGGTTGTCAATAAATTCCGCTATAGTCCGTATCGACTGGACCTTTTTGTTTTCCTCTCTCACCATTGATGAATGTGTTGTATTACTAACCAATACTCTCAACAACCTCATATCTGAGCATGTCCCTAACAAACGTTCACTCAAACCTCATCTACAGTATCCCAAAAAAATTCGACAGATTTACAGCTATCTTTTGAGAAGTAAGAAGCGATCAGTAACATCTTCAAGTACTTCAAGAGCTTGTCGTAAACTCCATAGGGAAGTTCTGAAATTTGAAAGTGAACGTGAAGAGAATCTAGCCTTGCCTAAGAATTACAAACTTTTCTTTCGTACGCTGGCAAATCGCATAAAAAAGAAACCTGTCAATTCCGCACTTATAATTGATGATGTTGTCCTTACCAACTCTGTTGAGAAAGCTAAGGCTTTTTCGGACTTTTTCGATTCTATTGTTAGCATTCCATTAGAAGGTCCGCTTCCTCTGCCTAACTGCTCATCATTCCTCTCACCAACTTACATTGTGTCCCCATTGGAGATTCATAACTTGATCCGTAAAATGCTTCCCAAAACCAACACTTCACCTGATGGCATACCAAATATTTTCATTAAAAACTGCAATGAGTCTTTAACAATTCCTGTATCGATTATCTTTTCAAACTGTTTAACACTCGGATACTTCCCTAGTAACTGGAAAAAAGGTATCATTATACCCATTCACAAGAAAGGGAACACTTCTGTTGTTAACAATTTTAGACCCATAACTCTTGTCTGTTCTTTCTCAAAGCTTTTTGAAAAACATTTGTATAATCTTATTTACACTCACCTCGAAACCAATAACCTTTTATGCTCTAGACAATCTGGTTTTAGAAAGAAACGTTCAACAATAACCTCTTTAGTTGAATCTCACTCACTGTGCCTTTCTCTCACTAACCGCAAGAAGCCTTTTGATATTTGCATGATCGATTTCTCGAAAGCCTTTGACGTGATTGATCACCGGTTTCTTATTCATAAACTTGCCTCACTAGGAATTAACTCCTCTCTTTTATCACTAATTCAATCATTTCTCAAGAATAGAAGTTCGCAAGTCCTAATTGACTCAAGCTTATCCGATAGTAAATTGTATACTAACGGAGTACCACAGGGCAGCTCACTCGGCCCTCTTTTCTTCACAATGTTCATTAATGACATTATTAGCATCATTCCTTCCGATGTCCAGCTTTTTTTGTACGCCGACGACATTAAATTAATTTCCCATGATTCATCTCTGATGCAAATCGCTATTGACTCGATAGCAGATTATGCACATAACTGGTCTCTAACAATTTCAATTCCGAAGTGTTCTGTCGTTCATTGTGGCTCTTGCAACAGTAAGAGGACTTACTCCATGAATAACATCACCTTGCCTTCATCAATCAATGTCAAAGATCTAGGTATCAATTTCAATAATTCCTTAACTTTCTCTAACCACATAGATCAGGTCATTAAAAAATCATCGAAATGTGCGAATCTTATCCTTCGAGCCCTCAGAACATCGTCCATCACAGTTTTAATGCGAGCGTTCAAGTCATATATACTGCCCTTGCTTGAATATGGTAGTGAAGTTTGGTCACCAACTTCGATAGGCCTTGTCAATGATTTGGAAAGAGTTCAACGCAGTTTCACACGCCGTGTGATGTATAGAGCCGGTAGAACCAACCTAGATTACCCTTCGCGACTGAAGCTACTGAGTCTCCATACACTTGAGCACCGTAGAGCTATAGCAGATCTCTGTTTCATACATAAATGTATCCATGGCCATTTTGAGCTTGATTACTCAACTTTGTTTCTCGTCAAACCGTGTCCTTACAATAATAGAAATTCACATCCTCTTCGTATTAGTCTACCGTTTAGATTGTCGCAGTCACACACTACTTGTGCCTCCCGTGCTATAAATGTGTGGAATGCTTTACCTATCCAAATAGTAACTATTTCTTCTAGCTCAGCTTTCAAGAAAATGCTTATCAATTTGCCTATTGATGATATTGTACAATTGTCCCGCTTACGTTTGTGATGCTTATTTTTCTCTCTGTAAATATACTGTATTTTGCCTCCACACTGATCTCACATCGTGACAGTTATCCGTTGTACGTTTTAACCATGAACAATTGGAATAAAGAATTGAATTGAATTGAATGTTTTGGTATCAAATTAAATAATGAAAATACTTTTTTAAAAAGTTACCAGGGGCGCGAAGACAAGAGCTACAAGTTATCGATTAGAATGTACCGTCAATATGACGTGCTTCTTGGTGATTTGCTTGGGTTCAGATTAAAGAAAATTCAGTTTTTACCTTGCTCTCTGTATATTCCATAATGAGTGTTTGGTAGAGGTAACACGATTACAAACTTTTAATTAAATTTTTGCTTTACCTTTAAAGTTTGAAATCAAGTCTTCTTACAAATGAAAGAGTTTTTAGAACTCTTTTTCAGTTCTCTAAGAATTTTTAGAGGTGTTTTAGATAAAGAAGTACCATTTATACATTTAATTACACTTTAAACTTGCGGTTCTCTATAGAAGAAGTCTTGACGAAACCTTGAAACGACAAAATTTTATTAAACATTTTATTGAAATATATTATTTAATTTAAGATTAAGAATCAAGACAGAAAAGAAGCCAAATTGACAGTACGGTAAAATTTTTAACCTTAAAGGCGACTGCTTCTTTAAGAACAAAATATTTTTTTTAGAGCTACCTCGTTTTTTGTATAAATGAATGATCAACCTGAGACTATTTATGGTTGAGTAAATAGTTCACACGTTTAGTATCTCATGAGTTCGAGTAATTAATTGTTACGAGAATTAGATCTAGATTTATAATTCCCATTAAAAAGGTATTAATTCGGTTTTAGTTAGAAGTCACGAGAAGCGGTGGCTGAAAGCTGCACCGGAACCTGGGCAGGGGTTAGATAGTCATGTCAGACCTTCTGTCGGCGGACCTCTGTTTATCCATATCTTAAGGGGGCTTTTATATAAAACATGAAAAACTTTTTTCGCGGTCCTCTGTTTTTTTCTCATAAGGGGGGAACCTTAAGTGAAATTTTTTCCGCTTATGGCGAGCGTCTGTACCTTTTTCTTGCACAAAAAACCCCTGAACCTGAGTCAATACAAACAAATTTAAATAAATAAATAAAAATCATTTTTCATCACACGTATGCAAAATGCGATGAGCAAAGAATTCTTCATTTCAGCTGCCCAATTTGTGGTTTTACGCTGATTATTGTTTTTCACATTCAATTAATGGTCAAAAGAGCTCGAAAATAAGAGATACCGCGGAAAAAAAGTTGCTATCGACAAAACACGAAAAATAAATATATTTGCCTCAGTTTCATGATCAGGATCACGGTTACATCGGAGGCCGGTTGCAAGACGTTTGTTCGACCAAAGTTGTTGTCCGGTAAAACGTTTTACCGAACAAAAACAAGTTATTCCGTAGCAACAAGAGACTTTTGTTGGTAAAACGTTTGTATTCAAAAGGTTGACGCAGGGGTTAAATGGTGACAGGATCGGTCCCGCCGGCGGATACGTGTACACACACTATTGACAAAAAACTCCCTCTCCTTTCTTACTCTTTTCCTTCATCCTCTCTTCTTTTTTCCTCCAAACTTAGAGCGGCGGATACATGTAAACGCAAATTGGGTGGCTCCATTTAACATCTGGGTTGACGCACTTTGGGTATTGATCATTTCGAACTTTGAATTGAGTTTGTAGTCTATTTCACCATGCTTTTTTATATATTGACCCAAATTAATAATGTTACTGTAGTCACCTATTTGAGTTCCTTTTCATGAAATAATGTTACTGTAGTCACCTATTTGAGTTCCTTTTTTACAAATACAAAGTTATATTCGACGTTATCGCGAATAATGGCCATGCCATTGATTATTGACCTTTATTTTTTGAATAAAAGTTTGTAATAAATTCTTAAACACGAACAGGTTGAGGGGGCCATCATTGTGACGCGGTCATTTTTAAGAGAAAAAATTGTTTTTGTGATAACCGAAAGTCATATTTCATTGAAAATCAAACTACTTTAGTTTTACGGCAAAAAGACAAATTTCGACAAGTCCCGACACCTCTTCCGATCCAAAAGTCACTAATTTCTCGATTCATATCTTACTAAAAAAATTATTTTTATATAAAACTAAAATAGAAAAAGGTAAAAAAATATAAATAGAATTAATTCAAAAAACTACGAAAAAAAATTAAGGAGAAAGCTGGAAAACGCTGAAGTGAAAGAAGAAAATCTCCGAGGGGAGAGCAACGGGTCAACAGAGCTGACTTGAAGTCAGCTGATATAACTGTGTGGCTTGTCTCGAGTTGTTAACACGAGATCATGATTTTAGTGCGTCCAGGATCATCTCTACTTTGATTTTGTGAAAAGCTAATTTACGAAACCGAAGTATTTTCGTTACACTGAACGATTTGAAATTTATTTATTATCGATGATATTTGGCGGTTTCGAAGCCGGCACTGTTTGCGTTTATGCCCCTCCCCCTACCAGAGGTTCCATGGGTCAGATGAGAGTGGCATTTTTTTGATACGGTCTCGTTATTCTAAGCCGTACGACCTCGTTAGCGTAAACTTTTGCCGGAGCCTAAACGTTTTTTAATGTAAAAATTATTTCTATATGTTAAATTGTTTTTTGTAAATGTAAATGAGTGAGACGTATGACCCTTGGAACCTCTGATAGGGGGGGGGGGTAAAAACGCAAACAGTGCCTCGAAGCCCCTTCGGAAGTAGAACACAGCTCATTTTTTTCAATATGTAGAATTCTTATTTGAATGAACGACATACCTGATAAGCAGCTTATCATGGAAGCAAACAAAAGTTGTATGTTTTTTCTTCAAAAATTTCCGTGCAACCGTTTAATAAAAATTATGCGCAACATTTCTGTTTTTTTTGCATCAAACTAAGGTTACTTTACGAGCTAAAAACGATTCTGAGAAGTACAAAGCTGGATCTGAAGTGTTTGAGTATGTAAAAAAATCATTCGAACCTGGAAAAAAGAAGAGCTGCTCTCGAACCTGGAAATTTTTTAATATTATATGAAGTACCTGAAAAAGATCTGATTCATCATTAAATCACTGTATAAACATGTTTGCACAAAAAATCTTGATTAGAACATGAAAAT
Source organism: Allodiplogaster pararmata (assembly GCA_964056735.1). Taxonomy (NCBI): domain Eukaryota; kingdom Metazoa; phylum Nematoda; class Chromadorea; order Rhabditida; family Diplogasteridae; genus Allodiplogaster; species Allodiplogaster pararmata. Next base: position 27,153,220 of record OZ057405.1, read on the forward strand.
AATTGTTACCATTCTATTTTAAATTTACATCTGACTTAGCGAACAAACGTTGTCTGACTTAGCTGCCTGCGCTCTACCGTACCTCTAAAAATGCCGTACCTCTAAAAAACGTCTCCACTATTTTTTGACAAATTTAGCCATTGAATTGACAAAAATTACTAATATAAGAATTTTTCTTATGCGGTCTCGTTAGCTTAAGCCGTATGGCCTCGTTAGCGTAACCTTTTCCTAAGCCTAAGCGAAAAAAACAGTGAATAATAGCTGAATACAGATTATTTTTCAAATGATAATTTTACATACTCAAACACTTCAGATCCAGCTTCGCACTTCTCAGAATCGTTTTTAGCTCGTAAAGTAATCCTAGACAAAGTTCTATGCAAAAAAAATGCGGATTCGACGGGACCACTATACTCCTGTTTCGCCCCTCTTCTGTTTAAAAATGACCGTTTCAGTAAAAGTTAATCTTTAAAACTTAAGACTCACGGCTACTTTGGGTTTTTTTTCGACTTAAAGTGGGATTTTTCTCTCGGTGTGTTTGAACAAACGATTAAATGTTAGGTCTTATATATACTGAAGTTGAAATACCCTATAATAATGAAATGTATTGATTCTATGAGTATTCGTTGTGTGGCAACATGTCGTGCCATAAAGTACGGTGAGTTAGAGTCCTTTAAAAAAGGTCTTTAGCAACGCGGCCGCCCTGTCTCCTTGCCTCTCAAATTAGTAAATAACTGAAAATTTCTTAGTAATTCAAACAAAAGTTAACATTCGGTGTCTTTGGTAGTAGGTGTTTTTAGGCAATTGACAAATGAAAGTTAGTGGACCACAGTATTCAATAAACTTTTTCAATTTTCCATTTATTGCAATGTAGATTTTAGTTTTTTTTTCTTTCCTTTTTTTCACTTTGGTTCATGCTTGCAAGTTTTTTTTACTTTAGTTTTTGTTGTTTGCGCTTAGGTAAAGGTTACGCTCACGAGGCCATACGGCTTAGGAACACTCTATTTTTTTAGTTCTATATTCCGCTGTGTTTAGTGTTGCTTTTTGTTCTAGGGTTGCTTTTCAAGCTCAAAATCCATTTTATGCGGGTGAGAAAAGCTCGTGAACGATTGCTCGACTGCACTTTGAATTTAGTACTCAAATTTATCCTTTCTAAATAATGTTGCCGTGTAACTGAAAGTTTTTCCGGCTCGATGAGCATCTCAATTCGAAACAAAAATGCTTCACGAAGTTAATCCGATTTTAGAACATGTCCTATAGAACGAAAAGACCAGCTGAGAAATTAGTTTAAAGCATTCATGAAAAACATATGAATGATCATGAAGTTCTCAGATATCACATTTCGGAATCAAAAAGGCGAAAGATCAACAAAAAAAAGAAAATATCTGAAAAGGTGTTTTCTTCTTTGCGAAAAATCGCCATCGTGATGCATTTTTTTCGCAGTCCAAGATGAATTGGTTATGGTGAAGTTAAAAAAAGAGTCGCTCAGGTCATAGGTAAAATATGTCTTGATTTTTCAATAGGTCCATCGCTAAAATAGGTTAGAAGTTTCACTTTTAACTTCACTAAACCGGTTGAGGCTGAATTATGGCTAATGAAACGTTCTAATTATGCAGAGCAAAGAATTATGTCTTTCACTTTCAGCTGTGAAAACTCTGATACAATACATTCATTTTGAGTCAGGGAGAGGGTCGGTAGGTCGGTCGCCCTAGGAAGTTTTTTTGCCATTTGGCAGTTTACCTATGGCTTAGGTCGAAATGGCGGAGAAAGAGGAAGATTTACTCGCTGGTGCGGTCGACAATGGCCACGACGTTTTGAGTGAAGAGCAACTACTGGGAGAGGAACCAATTGAGATGTTAGCTTTCCAACAAAAACAATATTTTAAAAAATTTTTGAAAGGATTTTAAAAAAAAGTGATTTGGAGTTCTGAGAACAAAATATGCTTTAAACCAATGGCCTATTATCTTGGTAGTCAGTCTGGCTAACATCAGCGACGAGATCAGTTTGACCAACCTGCGTTTCAAAATTCGCTAAATATTCTTGATTTATCGCAAGTGAAGTTGTCGAGGCATAGTGAAGTTGTGGAATTTCAAGTTGAAGTTCATAGTTGACACAAGCATATCGTTTCAGATTTGCATAGTGAGAAAGAAGAAGGATAGGTGAGAGCGTGTTTTCCTGTTAGACGATTCTGGTTTGCGGGGGAGATTTCATAACTGTAACTACCTCAAAAGGTCATGGAAAACCACCTAATTGGCAAGGAAAACCACCTTATTTTGAAAATACACTATTTTTCCCCCCACCGACAATTATTCTCAGGCGTTCTTATTGCAGAATTTCTTCGCTTTTCGGAAACTCGATAAGACAGCACCAAGATTTTTTTCCGATATACAAGGCATTCTGTAATTTTTAGATGGTCACAATTTATTCGACGGTTTCAAAAATAGGAGAGGTGGGGAGAAATCAGTTGTGTACAGAGATCCTTCCTTGTCTTATTATATACTGAGCAGGGGTTAAATGGAGCCGCTCAAGTTGGGTTTACATGTATCCGCCGCTCAAAGTTTGGAAGAAAAAAGAAGAGGGGAAGAAGGAAAAGGGTGAGAAAAGAGAGGGAGTTTTTTGTCAATAGTATGTGTACATGTATCCGCCGACGGGACCGATCCGGTAACTATTTAACCCCTGATACTGAGTAGTTTTCAGAAAGCAGGAAGTGAAAGATGAGATGGATTTGTACGACGCTGTCACAGAGCCAACTAGTGACAAAGACACTTCTATGCTCGTACAAGTCAGTCCCCCTTTCCTCATTTGTTTAATTTCATTTCTAGAAGTTGTCGAATTGATTCCTGACTGTTTATTACCGCCCGCGAGAGCATAAGTCACCTAAAACTACCAACAAAAGTTTTTCGCGGTTGTAGGGCCAAGAAGGGGTTAAATAGTTACTGAACCAGCTATGACCGGTCTCATTCAAACAGGCGTTGAATGAGACCGGTCTTGGGCATGTTTGTAAGCGCCGAGCGAATGGGAAAGGCAAAAAGAGTGAAAACAGAAGTAGAGAAAAAGTAAAATAGAACGGAAGAAGATGATAATGTAGATCATTTCCAGCGCTAAGATATATGCGCCAACATAGCTGGTCCGGTAACTATTTAACCACTGCATTAAACGCCTGGGGCAGCGGCAAAATAATTTTTTTCGAGTTTTGTGTATAAATTCGATTCCTTGTTGTCTTTTTTAAAGATTTAACTCTTAGGTAGGTAATGAAAACCAGGGTGTTTCTTAGCACCCGCACTACATTTTTCGAGCGCATAGATTCTTGAAATTTCAGAGTTCAACATTCAATTTTTCTAATGATTTGGTGTTTTCCTGCGAAAAATCCGAGAAATAATTTTTCCAAGCGCATAGATTTCTATGTTTTTCGAGAGCGCATAGATTTTTTTTACCTGCAGTGCGGGTCAGAGAAACACCCCGATGAAAACATTGCAGTTTCCAGCGGAGCGTTATTAAAAGCAATTACTTTTAGATTTTTTTACTGTAACTTTTTAAACTTAAACTGTAAGGATAAATGGACTGCTGCTACATACTTAATCAATCACCATAAAACATGAAGAAATATGTATGCATCGGATAAAAGCTTATAAACGTATGAATAAAAACTTTAACTCGAAAAAAGTTTTTTCTCCACGGGCACCCGCACAACTTTATTCGAGCGCATAGAATTTTAAAATTTTAGAGTTCAAAGTTCAATTTTTCCGATGATTTGGACTTTCCCTACGAAAATTCCGAGGGAAATTTTTTCTCCAAGTGCACAGATTTCAATGTTTTTCGGGGTTTTTGGAGAGTGCATAGATTTTTTTCCCGCAGTGCTGTTCAGAGAATCCTGGATTGCATGACATGAAGCATATATCTCATCCCTAGTACTTTCAAAAGAAACAAATAGATCCCTCACCAAAATATATCCTATACTTGTGTTAAAACGCGCAGATAAAGAGAACTTCTCATCATTCCAGACTCCCCCGCACAAAGAACGGTCATTTTTCGTAATGGTCAACAGTGCGAAGGGTCCATGATCTGGTAACAGTTCTTTTTCAACAAACTAGGTTTAAATGATTTTTGATGCGCAGGCGAGCAGTGTCCCTTCAACTCCGGTGGCGGCTTCCAAACCCGCGGTGCAAACGACACAGACGCATACGTCGTACGGGGGAAAGAAGTACTGTTGCTACATTGGCAACATGACTTGGTGGACTACTGATGCAGATCTCCAGGTGAGAAATACGAATTGTGTTTTTCGTATAAGAGTTGTATTTCACAGTAAGGAATATTTATCTTAGCGGGTACTTTACTATTACTCAGTTACAGTCATCCTCTCACTTATGTCGCTTTTTTGTTCAGAGAAATGGTTATAGGACTAAGAGAATTACTTGTCCGTCATATAAAGGAATAAAGGTGGAGGGTAGTGGGTATCGTAATTTGAGGTGGAGGGTAGTGGGTATCGTAATTTGAGGTGGAGGGTAGTGGGTATCGTAATTTGAGGTGGAGGGTAGTGGGTATCGTAATTTGAGGTGGAGGGTAGTGGGTATCGTAATTTGAGGTGGAGGGTAGTGGGTATCGTAATTTGAGGTGGAGGGTAGTGGGTATCGTATTTTGAGGATTATAACAATCTGGATTAGTCAAATCCAAGGATTGAAAAATCCAAAAAAGTTAAAAAATTTAGGATTGTGAAAATCGGTATGCATGGATGTCAGATTTCTTAAACTTGGATTATTGTCAAAAAGGACGCGGAAAGACAAGCGTAAGCACTAAAATGCACTCTAAAAACTGTAATTTTCGATAACTAAATGCACTCTAAACACTATTATAATTGTCGAATATTAGTTTTGTTATATAATTACAACATTTTTTCAATTAATTTCGTTTTTTTGTTGTTATAATGTTTTCATTGTTTGTTTGTTTGTTTAAAGCCGAGTTGAATGTTGAATGTAAAATTTGTATTGACGATTCAGATATGGTTAGGCTCTTTAGCCTTTGACTTGCTTGCCTGCCACGCGGATTACGAAAAGAATTTATCTGAGCAGAATCAATAAACAACGAATAAACCAAACCAACAAACAACAACAACAAACAGTGAAATTTGGTACTATGAGAGAAAGAATTCAGATTGAAACTTGAGAATACGTAGCCAATTGGAACGCTAACCCGAATGAACCGTCTACTCTAAACTATTATTCTGACCTGCCTTGTCTCTGAACGGCGTACTGCCTGTTATCCGACGACGGCGTACTGCTTGCTCTCAACTTGCAAATGCGAGCGTGGAGGAGGAGATTGAGTGGACAGGTGGCCCCTTGTCACCTGTCTCAAACTTGGGTAATTAAACCGGGTGTCCTGAGAATTCCAATTGACCGTGCCCGGAATACATGAAATCCTAGAAATGACGTCCTAGAATACAGAAATAATATCTAGTACGGCATTGACTATCTAGAAATTCATATAATACTAGAGAAAAGGCAATATTAATTAATTATTATTGGTCGGAACAATTGAAGTTCCGTAGAACACAATTATTATAAGAAAACAAACTATAAAGGAAGGAACAATCGAAGTTCCCACTTAAGCAAGAATTAAACGCCTAGAAAACAACAATTAATGAGAAACTCTCGCTAGACTGCCTACTCTAGTCAATAAGATCAAAGTTCCAGAAATTTCTAAATTAGGAATAGTCGGAACATCCTAGATTGCGCAAGGTGCGCTCTACTCTACACTAAAACACTACACTAAAATAAATTAATGAGGTAATCGCTTATGCGATTACACTGGGGCCCGCCAGAGAGGATGGCCCGCGAGGACAGCGAGGGCGAGGCAACGAGCCTAGGGTTTGCTGAAGAACGGGTTCTCGTGGCACATGGATCCGTGGTGTGCTCTCTCTCCAGCAGCGAAGCAGAACGGGCACGCTATAGGAGGACAGCGATGCCCCCTCTCATACGATTGTAGACAGCGGATGCATTTCTTCTTTCGCAACAAAATGCTCTTCCTGTCCTCGTAATTCGCGATTGCACGGCACGCGACCGCCTTGTGACCCGACATTCCGCAGATTAGGCAATCTTCAATCTTGGAGTCTGAAGCTGCTCTGGACGGTTTCATTTCTTCTCGATGAGGACTTCTTGGGATTGTAGATCTCGGACTTTCGTGATAGCGCCGTTTGCTTCCGATTGGAACGGGCTGGTCTTTCGACGAAAGTTTCAGTATGTCTCTCTCCATCACTCTAATACGACCCGCCGTGGAATCCAATAGTACCTCGATAGAAGATAACCTTCCCGAAAGAACTTCGAAGTTGCGGTCGAGCGATTGTATGATAGTGTCGAGTCGGGTCCCAAGCAGTTCCATCCTTCTTTCGCCGTCGATCTTGCTCGTCAACGTAAATTTCTCGAACTTCTCTATGAGAAGCTTGCTTGTAGTGTCGATTTGAGGGTTGTTGTTGACTTCGCGGTTCTGTAGATCCCCTTCCGGAGAGTTTTCGAAGTCGAAGTTGTCTTCCATCTGCAGAAAGAACTGAATTGAAAGTTGAAAAAACAGAAGAAGATTCTGCCTACGTTATAGATCAGAACTTCTAATAAGTTTAGGAATATGATAGAGATTTAGGTATTTTAATAGATGATTCCCTGTCTTTCAAATCACAATATGAGCTTTTGTGTCGGAAGGCATTACAAACAGTTTATGCCTTATTCAGAATTATTTCATGTATCACACCAGATATATATGTAAGATGTTACAAATCATATGTTCTACCGATTTGTGAATTTTCTTCATCGGTTTGGTCTCCTCATTTAAAAAATGATATTAGGAAAATAGAGAAGGTCCAGCATATATTTACTAAACTTCTCTATTTTAGATGTAATTTAAACTGCTCTCCTAATATTAGTTATGAGAATCGTTTGAATACTTTAAATTTGACCTCTCTATATTGTAGGAGAATCATTAATGATCTCACTTACGCTTTCAAAATAATCCGAGGTGAAGTTGATCTTAAAGTTAGTACCTTTTATGTGTTCAAACCGTGTAATGGTAGAACATCCGCCTTTAATTTCCACATACCTTTCACAAATAAGAGGTTAACTTTCAATTGTTTTGGAGTAAGAACGTCTAGGTGGATGATTAATTTACCTGCTCAAGTTATGACTTCTCCTAACTCTAATGTGTTCAAAAAGAGGCTCAAGATGCTAAATGTTCTTGAAATTCTCGATCTGCACTTACCTAATCTCTGAGTTGTTCCCTTTTTTTGCTTTCTCTCTCCTTTCTTATTCTAGAAAATCATTGTTCAGATGTTATTGTCAAGAACAACGCTCACTATTGTATGAGTTATCTTATGTTTTGTCACATCAGTATTGATGTATGAATAAATAAATAAAAAAAATAAAATAAATAAATGATGAGGTGAAGATATGAGAGAATAAGAAGGAGCGTAATACATGCGACACAATGTGGAATATATGGAATAATGTGACGTAAATTAATAAGATGAGATAGGGAAAGGCCCGTTGATGTAGAGGATTAGTCGCCTTAAGGTGAGACTGGGCCCCCGCCGAAGTCATTGGAGCGCCGCCCAATATGCTGGGTTTCGGGCTAGATACTTGCATCCTCTTAACGGTCTTCTTGGGGTTTTTTCCGGTTGAGCTGCTGTTATGAAGTGATCATCATCATCCGGTTTTCCTAGCTGCATCGGAATTTCTTCATGAATCCCGAGCTCTAGGGGTATGAGCAAGTTGAGGGGCCTGATTATTATGCGACCTGATGAGCTTTTCACAGTTGCTTGTCTCTCCGTGAATTCTAGGATGCGACCGATTGGCCAGGAACCTCGAGGAGTGCATTCCTCCTTGATGAGGACTATGTCTCCGATCTCTGGAGAGCGTGGACTGGTTTTTCCTTGTTTGACGCTAGCATCATGCCTGCCACTGAGCGATCCTATGTACGATGACTGAAACAGTTCCCAATACTTCTGTAATTGAGCTTGAGCAGTAATGTGCTGCTTCGTTAACGCGTTCTTTGTACTGTCGGGTGATTCGTAGTCGCCCTCGACGGCATCGATGAGCGGTAAAATACCAAGGGAGGCTCCTGGGGTAAGAAAATCTGCAGGGCGGAGAACCCTACACCGATCGATTGGATCGTCAGAAAGTCTGGTCAACGGTCGAGTATTAATGATAGCTTCGATTTCCGTCGTTGCAGTGGTGAATTCATCTTCATCCAACACTCGTCGTCCAAAACTTCTGACCATACACATTTTGACGATTCCTACCAGCCTCTCATAAACTCCTCCCTGCCACGGAGCGTGAGGTGCCGTGAAGTGCCAGTCTATGCCTCTTGGCGCGCAATAGGATTGGAACAGGTGATTTTCATCTGGGTCCTGGCTGAGTAGTGCGTTCGCGTTTTTGAATGAGGGCGCATTGTCAGAAAGAACCCTCTCCGGTACTCCTCTTCTAGCTATGAATCTTTTGAATGCGGACAGGAACGACGCTGAAGATAGCGACTTGGTTACCTCCAGATGAGCTGCTCTTGTAGCGAGGCATGTGAACAGGAGTATGTAGACTTTGTTTCTCTCTCCGTTTGCTCTGATGGTGAAGGGGCCAGCAAAGTCGACTCCCGTAGCCTTAAACGGTCTACTCGGCTGCACTCTTTCCGGGGGTAACTCGGGGGCGGCGGGATATTTGAACGGCTGTGCTATCGTTTTCCGACAAGTGACGCAACATCTGAGGGTGAATTGAACCGCTCTTCTTGCTCTAACAATCCAGAATGTTGATCTTATGAGATCCATAGTATGGTTTTCTCCCGCGTGTCTGGCTGAGAGATGGACATGTCTGACGATCATAGAGATGAGGGGCTCATCCTTATTGCCAGGGATGAAGATGGGATACTTTTCGTTCGAGGACAGAGGGGAGTTCTTCAGTCTACGATCCCCACATCTATAAATTCCTTCGGAGTCCACAAATAAGGCGAGTTTACGATTTCCCGGCGAGTTGATAGAGGTTAGATGAGCTTGTTGATACATCTTGATGATGCACAACTCTGCTTCTTCTATCTCGAGAAATGTGAGTGGTCCTGCTGTAGGTGCTGTTCCGATGATCTTCTTCAATTTTGGTGATGTATCGAGAGACGCTTTCAAGAAGAATTTTCGGATAAAACGCCGAACATATGCTACGGTGTTACGTAGTCTGGAATACTTCGAGAATCTTGAAGGCTGAACCAGCATTGTAGGCGTCATTTGATCACCGATGACGAGGATCGGTCGGGGTGAGCTAAGCGTTTTAGCTTGAGTCTTTACTTCTTCGGAAGCTTGGTCAGGATCCCAGGCTTGTAGATTACTCACTCCGTCAGCTTTCAGCCAGGATGGTCCCTTCCACCAGATGTGACTGATGTTTTGCAGCTTAGTACTTGAGCAGCCTCTTGTTGCAAAATCAGCGGGGTTCTCTTCCGTTCTCACGTGTCCCAGCTTGACACAAGCAATAGGCTCAGCGCATGAGGAGTCTACTGTTTCACAGATAAGTCGACGAGTGGCAGTAACTTCTCTACTCATGTTCTGTACTGCTCGACTACTGCTGCTGTCCTTGATACGATCTGTCGCCCAATATAATGCGATGATGCTATCCGTGAACAGCGCACATGTCACCTTCAAATGAGGTTGAGTGCGAAGAATACTTTTTACAACGAACAGAAGAAGCCGTGACGCGAGTAGAAGAGCCTTTAATTCGAGACGTGGGATGGTCTGTGCATTTCTTACTGGTGCTAGTTGAGACCTAGCAATCAATAACGACCCTTCTTCCTTGCCAAGTAGGTAAACCGCTGCTCCCATAGCCTTGGCTGAAGCGTCAGCGAATGCTACTAGAGTGCACGAGTTTTGCATTACATCCAATTTCCGCGGAATCTCGAAAGCGAACTTGACGATTTCTTCTTCAACTCGCTGCCACGCTTCTGTGTCTTCTTCAGATAAATTTGAGTCCCATCCATAATCCTTCGTCCATAGCTTTTGCACAAAGAATTTTGCTGGGAGAAGCACGACCGTAAGTAGGCCGAGAGGATCGAAAGAAGAAACAAGTTTTTTCAAAACTTTTCTTTCCGTCAGTGGTCCTTTCACTTGTGGAACTGTCGCCTTGAGCAAGAACTTGTCTGTCGTAGACGACCATGGTAATCCAAGTATCTTCTGTGATCCAATCTTCCCTTGGTCTTGCTGCGGGATAGAGTTGATGAACTCCGTTGAATCAGACGCGAATTCACGCAAATTCATGCTTATGCCGGCGAAGAATTTTTTAGCTGTGAGGTATAATGCTGCCTTGTCCAGAGTTTCGTCACATTGGAAGATTACATTATCAACATAAAGATTGTGTCTCAGCTGTTCCAAGACGAAGGCTTCTTGAGTATCCGTTTTCTGTAGCTTTGACTCTTCCTTTTCGACGTAGTATCGAATCGACGACTCTAGGAGAAACGGGCTTTGTGCTACCCCGAACGGAGCGACGGTGAATCTGTAGTGCACAAGATTCGAGTCTCGCACAGGTTTCCCCGGATCTTTGAGCCACATGAATCTCATCCAGTCTCTTTGGTCTCTTTCGATTCCGATCTGTAGAAAGGCTGCTTCGACATCACATAGAAGAATGCTTTGAGACAGACGAGTTCTGATGAGAAGAGCGGGTATGCGTTCCAGATTCACTTCTCCCGTGTACATACATTCATTAAGAGAGAGTTTTCCTCTTTCCTTAGCTGATGCGTCGAACACAATCCGAATCGGTTTCGTTTCCTTGTCCTCTCGTAATACTGGGTGATGTGGCAAGTAAGCCACTGATGAGGCAGTAGATGAATCCGACACTTCCTCGATTTTATTCTTCTTGAGGTGATCCATAATTATTCCATGGTAGTGGTCGAGCATTCCTTTGGTCTGCAGGTTAGTGACAACATTTCTTAGTCTTGCGACCGACGATTTACGGTTCTCCGAGAGCTTGGGTAGTAGATCTTCTTTCATACAGTATCGCGTGAATATTCTGTTTTCCTTCAAAGAGACATTATTCCGGAAGTATTCGTCTACAAAGGAGCCTTCTTGCGCTGAAGCCTTCTCTTCTCCAGATTCGCCTTTGACTACTTCGTCGACTGCCAAGAATTTTTCGACAGCCTTGGTCACCTCCCTCTCGAACTGTTTTCTTTCCGACAAGTGATAAATCGCGTGCCGTTTGTTCGACTTCAAGGTGCTGAACTCCGGTTCACCGGCTGCGATCCATCCGAAGATTGATGACATCAAAATGTATCCACTTGGGAGCTTGATTGGCTTCTTTGCTAAGTGTAGCACTTTGAAGCATTCCTTTATCCCCAGTAAGATAACTGGGTTTGTAGTAGATGAGCTGAACTACTCGTCCGCCAATCGGTAATTCTTTCCTTTGATGAACGATATGTCTTGTTGAGGAAGAGCGTTGTACTTCAATGTGGTAGTTATTGGTTCCGAGTGACCCATCGCTTCCACATTAATGATGGATCCGTCGGTGCTTTCCAATGGAACTTCGTAGATGGTGTACTCCTTGCGGCCTACCGAAACCCCTCCTAGACCACACAGGTTACTGAAAGTTCTTCTGACCCTTTTCAGCTTCATGTTTTTTGCTACCTCCTCTGATACTAGGCTCATTGAAGCTCCCGTGTCAAGGATGAAGTCCACTTTCTTGCGAAAACATCCAGCTACTATCAGCTTTCCCGTCTGTAGTCGAGTTTCCAGGAATATTTCTTCCTGTGGCAAGATGGAATGCATTTGTCCTATGTGCTGTGACTGTGGAGATCTTGTCGAGTTCGGGAAACTTCCACCATTCGGTTCGGAGCTTCTGACGATTTTCCGATTCTCTGGCCTTCGCTCATGATTCCTGGCATCGCTCCGATTTCCTTCGTTGTGCTCGCGTCTCTTTGATGGGTTTCGATTTCTCTTGGAGCCGCTTTTTTCTATCACAAGTTTGAAACACAACGCGAGATCATGGGGACCGTCACAGAAGGGACAACGTTTATGGCACTGGTGTACCGTTCCGCCAGGTCGCAGACAGGCTATACACCATCCTTTGCTTCTGATGAAGTCGACTCTCTCTTTGACCAACGGTATCTTCCGACATTCCCAAGACAGCTTGTGTTTCGAGCAGAAAACACATCGAGTTTCACTTTCCAGTTGAGATTCCGTTCGCACGGTAGTCGATTGCCTTTGAAACTTGTTGTCAGGGATCTCTGGATTGGCAATGTGGCAGGTGTATTTGCTGACTCTTTGTTGAATCTGCCCTGTCTTCATTTGGGCAATGAATCTCTCTTCTTTAATCAGTACCTCCGCCTGATCTAGTAATGACGACACATTAACCTCATCGGTCTTGTAGATGAACTTCAGAAGGTTGTCTTGAGTTTCGCTGGGGAACTTTCTCAGCAACATTTGCTGAAGTGTCAAATCTCTTTGAAGTTCCGGTCTGCTCCTCGACAAGTTTGCGACTGCACCTTTCAAGGAAAGCACCATCGTCAGTTGGCTGCTCCAAGAATCGTTTGCCGCTTTAATACCTTCGAGTTGTGTCAGAACTAGTCGCTCCTCTGCTTTATTGGCTCCGAAGCTCTGTTTGAGAAGTTTGATTGCGTCTGCGTACGTGTCGCCGCTAGCTGATATTTGTGAGATCGCTATCTTCGCTGTGTCCGTAACACTCGCCCGTAGATACGCCATTTTCTCGGCCAAAGAAATATCTCGCCTTGTGTCAATCATCTCTCTGAAACATTCCCACCAAGCTGAGAAGTCTAGATGATTGCCGTTGAAAATTGGTAGTGTTGGGCTGGGAAGTGGTGGTAGTCTGGTTGCTCCACCGGATCTTTCACTTGCTTCGTGCACTGCGGGCCGCTCTGTCGATGTCGATACTTCATTTGCCTCCATCGAAAATTGTAGTTTAGCTGTTACCCTATCGACGGTAACTTTCAGCAGAGCAGTTTGTCTCCGCTTCGGCGCCTTACTTATCCATTGCTGTACGCTACTTTCGTCCTCTCCTTGCTTTTTCAGAGCCTTCGACCAATCTGTAAAACTTTTGTAGTAACCGTCCGCGACGATTTCCAGGTCGCTCTTTATACTCTGCGTGTGTAAACGCGTTTCTCTGCTCTCCGGATTGACGCTGAGGCGGCTTTCGGCCTTTTGCAGAAGGTCGTGTAGCTCTTCATTCAGCGTGACTGCTGTTATCTGCTCTGGCGAAAGAAAGGTGTACTCATTCTGAGTTGCTGCTGCGGCCGTAGATTTCTCAGTCATTCTGCTTCACACTTAGGGCTCATATAGTCGAGTTTATGTCGAAGTATACCTATGGGCACGATGCACCATGTATTGACGATTCAGATATGGTTAGGCTCTTTAGCCTTTGACTTGCTTGCCTGCCACGCGGATTACGAAAAGAATTTATCTGAGCAGAATCAATAAACAACGAATAAACCAAACCAACAAACAACAACAACAAACAGTGAAATTTGGTACTATGAGAGAAAGAATTCAGATTTAAACTTGAGAATACGTAGCCAATTGGAACGCTAACCCGAATGACCCGTCTACTCTAAACTATTATTCTGACCTGCCTTGTCTCTGAACGGCGTACTGCCTGTTATCCGACGACGGCGTACTGCTTGCTCTCAACTTGCAAATGCGAGCGTGGAGGAGGAGATTGAGTGGACAGGTGGCCCCTTGTCACCTGTCTCAAACTTGGGTAATTAAACCGGGTGTCCTGAGAATTCCAATTGACCGCGCCCGGAATACATGAAATCCTAGAAATGACGTCCTAGAATACAGAAATAATATCTAGTACGGCATTGACTATCTAGAAATTCATATAATACTAGAGAAAAGGCAATATTAATTAATTATTATTGGTCGGAACAATTGAAGTTCCGTAGAACACAATTATTATAAGAAAACAAACTATAAAGGAAGGAACAATCGAAGTTCCCACTTAAGCAAGAATTAAACGCCTAGAAAACAACAAAAAATGAGAAACTCTCGCTAGACATCCTACTCTAGTCAATAAGATCAAAGTTCCAGAAATTTCTAAATTAGGAATAGTCGGAACATCCTAGATTGCGCTCTACTCTACACTAAAACACTACACTAAAATAAATTAATGAGGTAATCGCTTATGCGATTACAGGAATTGGTATATAAAATATTAATATGAACATTTTCAACCTGTTTTAAATCAATCTGTTAGCTGAAAGGTGATTTTTAGTAATCGTTGTACTCTATTTGGGACTTCTGCACTTTAGCCCCCTCTCCCCCCTCCCAGAGGTTCCATGGGTCAGTTCAATTGGATCATGTTCTTGATACGGCCTCGTTAGCGTAAAGTTTTACTAAGCCTAAGCGCTTTCTGATGTAAAAATAACTTTTTTTAATGTAAAAATAACTTTTTAAAATGTAAATGAGTCAGTAGTATGACCCATGGAATTAGCCATGAAATAAACATAAAAGAAGCACTAAACAAGAGAACTTCAAAAAATATGTAAAATTCCGTTCCGTTTTACTTTCAATACACACTTCAAAAAGAGCAACATGAACGGAATGGGTCAAATTGAGCCGAGAATCCTTTCGGATTGCTCGCTAACCCACCTCCGGAGTAGGGTTACGAATTTTGTCGGATTATCTCAAATCCAAAAGTATTATAGCTTCCATGCATACCGGATTAGTGAAATGTATTAGGATAACTTCTAATCCAAGCTCTTAATCCTTTTGGATTGCTCCATGCATACGGCCTTTGATGTTTATTGATTGTGTAACAAAATGATCTTCGGTGAAGTGACAGAATGGCTATCACTACTAATAATAATGTATGTGATATTTGAGGTCGCTGTGGCGAACTGTGGTTTAACTGACCTCTGCGATATAAAGTTTCACGAAAATCGCACAAACGGACAAAGCAAAGGCTTCTGTTTGGCGGTCTTTTATTCGGAGAATTCGGTAAGTTTTTCTAGATTTTCATCGCTTAAAAACATAAAGATTGAAGTATTAGAAAGTTGAAGTTTTTTTTTTCTTCAAATGAGCAACTTGTGAAACTCAATCATAAGATAAGGTAAGTTGGAATGCATAGTCTCCAGCTATAATACTTAGGAGACCCCTATTCGTCAGACAAATGGCTAGGGGGCGAAATCAAATCCCATATCGGGGTCATCGATTCTTCTCAGGCGTTGCTGCTTGTTCACAGGGGTTTTTTAGTGTGTAAGAAAAAGGTACAGAAGCCCGCCAGAGGCGAAATTTTTTGATTTGTTCTAGCAGTGATCACTGAGTTCGGCTTTTTAAGCAGTGTAAATTATTAGAAAAAAAGTTCATTAAACAAATTTCATTATGAAAATATGAAAAAAACAGAAACACGCGAAAAAAAAATTCTCGATTTCATCAAAGGGTCCCCCTTCATTATAGTCTCAGCCCATCGTTGCTTTAAACGATTAACGTCCCCCTTATGAATTGAAAAAAAACAGAGGCCCGCCGACATATGGTCTTACATGACCATTTAACCCCTGCAAAGTAAATTCACGATTTTTGTGGGAGTGCCCAACTACGGTACGGGTAGAATCTACGCACTTTGCAACTGAGTGGACGACGAAAGTCCGCTGATTTCTATCGAAACATCTCTTTTTCTTTATATTTGTACATTCGCTAAAAAGTGATGCCTTTCATATAACACTATCGCAAGGAACAGCAATGTGTCCCCGTGGTGGTAACACGCGCTCCTGGTTTGAGTCGAGATGGTCTGGGTTCGATCCCGCCCGGTGGACTAGCTTTTTTCTGCTCGATAGTTTAATCAATCATTGGTCATCTTAACCAGGCGTCACGGCCTTTAAACTGTCGAAACACACTGACAACAGTGGCCAATCATGACTCTACAGCCTTAAAATCCTGTCATGGATGGAGCCGGATCATCCAGTCCGGAATTGAGCGCGACCTCAGGTGGTGGATAGAGGGACGCCTCCCTACGAAGAATTCGTGCCAGGAGGTAGCGGGAGAAATACCACCGTGGACCAAAACTGGGTAGTACAGGGTGGTTCATAAATAGTGTTACAAATGTTTGAGAACATTTCCTGAGGAAGTGACCGCACGTTGCGGTCACTTTTCTTGTTTTTTCCGATTCCCCGTAATTTTTTATACGTGTCAAGTGAGTTTCGATTGAATCCATCGATGTTTAGGGTAATGACAGCGTCGAATCGCTTGCGAACTGCGATCATTCGCCTACACACTCTTGGCCACGCCCCTGCTCGCATTGCTGAAACGCTTCGCCTGCCTCGCATGACAGTGTATCGAGCGATCAAACGATTCGAGGAGCTTGGCACATCTTTGGACCGTCCAAGGCGAGGTCGTCCTCGCACTGCTCGCACGACACAACTCATCGAAACCGTTCGGAGTCGGATCAACCGAAATGCACGACGAAGCATCAGACAGATGGCGCAGCAGCTCCCGATGAGCCGAACTTCATTGGGACGAATAGTCACGGAGGAGCTGGGACTCAGGTCGTATCGTACACGGAAGGCCGCTTTTCTGTCGGCTCGCAACAAGTCGGAAAGAGTCAAAAGATGTCGCGACCTTCTTCGTCGTACGCAACAAGGCGAACATTTCAATATGGTGTTCTCTGACGAAAAGCTGTTCACCGTGGAAGAAGTCCACAACTCCCAAAACGTCAGAGTGCTTGCGAAGGACGCAGAGCAAGCCGATAGCAAGGGTAGAACGGTCCAACGCAGTGCACATCCAACTCAAGTCATGGTCTGGGCGGGGATCTGCGCAACAGGAAAAACACCGCTTGTTTTCGTCGAGAAAGGCGTCAAGATCGACACGGAATACTATCTGAAACATGTTCTGCAAGACGTGCTCCATCCATGGTCTCAATCGCATTTCAATCAGAGGACATGGACCTTTCAACAAGACTCAGCACCAGCCCACAAAGCTAAAAAGGTTCAAACGTGGTGCAAGGAAAATTTTCCCGGCTTCATCACAACAGCAGAATGGCCGGCCTCATCACCCGACCTGAACCCGCTCGATTATTCCGTTTGGGCCTACTTGGAGTCCAAGGTAAACTCTCGCTCCCACCCAAATATTGATTCCCTGAAGAATGCCCTTCAGGCAGAATGGGAAAACATCGGAGTCGAATACCTTCGTACAGTGGTGGAGGCGTTCCCAAAGAGACTTCGAGCTGTAGTTCGGGCAAAAGGAGATCGTTTGAGCTGAACTTTTGCGTGAATGTTGACATTCATGTTGTTGATAAAATATGTTAATTTGAGAAGATTTTCTCTGTTTTGAAAAAAGGTATAACAATTCCAATTTGTAACACTATTTATGGACCACCCTGTATAGCTCGTCAAAGAAGGACGATGCCGGACCGGTCTGGGCAAGCCACCGGACAAAACATCAGCCGATATTCCGCTATACTTTTCAATGGCGAGTCGAGGTGCCAGTCAAATAGCCTCTTTCCTATCTCCGGTGAACGACAGGCGAGACGTCTCTACTCCCAACCAAAACGATGCTATGCCGGGTTGACCACCAACTCCTATAGGGCCTATAGCATGAACAGGTTGCTACAACGATGTCCGCCTTCACAAGGTGCAGCATGGCAGTCTCAGGACTGCAAAGGACATCAAAACCCTTCTCCGGACGCATCTCGTCCGAAGAACAACACGAGAAGCTCTCTCATTGAAGAGAGTGTTCATAATCAAAAGCCTTCGATGCGGGCTGCTTGCCGGCAACAACAACAACAACAAGCCTTTAAACTGTGCAACTTAGAATTTGAAGATTTATGCATTCGCTCCATCATACAACTCTCTTATCATCAGTCATCCTTGGGTCATCTTCCATTTATACAATATCACCTTCCATTTATAAAATACAAAACGTTGGACATATATTTTAAATACAAAACGTTGGACATATATTTTATGTTGTTTCAGGTACGTGTACTTACGGAAAAGCTGCCCCTGCGCCCTGTGCATGGCCAGACTCTGGTTGTTCTACCGTACTCTAAGGTTTCCCTCTCGAGACTTGAAGACGCGACCGCGAAAACTCAGACAAGAGTGGACAAGAAAGACAAGAAAGTAGGTTTCGTTGTACCGTCTTCTGTAATTCAACGGTTGAGAGACAGAGTTATTACTTTGATATGCGCGCAGAAGTTTAGAGAGGAAAAAATTAGAATGACCTTTTCACCCCCATTGTTGGTAAAGTTATCATCATAAGTAAAGTATCTCTTGAATTTTTAATCGGTCGATAACTGGAGTTAAAAGTTTCACTTTATCTTTACGAAAGCGGTTGAGGCTGAGTTATGGTTGATGAACCCTTATATTTATGAAATGAAGTTTTTTCTCAATTTTAGCTGTGAAAACTCTGATACATTCATTTCGAGTGAGGAAGAGGGTCGGTAGATTGGTTTCCTTATAAAATTACTTTGCCAGTTTGCAGTATATCTATGGTTCCCATGCAAATTTATGCGCTCGCCATTAAAGCTAGAAATGAGCGTTTTCCGTTTGTGTGGCATCTTTTTTCCGCACGCACTCTTTCTTCAAAGCGAGCCGTTTCTAATTAATATTTTTTTCTATTCAAACGCTTGTGTTGTAAGAAAGAGTCTGGCGGAAAGATATGGTGAACGTTTTGGAGAAATAATATATAACGTATTATTATTATTATTCATTTTTCATAACTTCATTAATTTGCAGTTCGAAGAAGAGACGCCGAATGTGATGAACATGGGAACCATTCGCATAGGAGTGAACGGCATTTCCGCCGTCGGACCGCCAGCAGGAATGATTGGGGGTGGCCCGGGTCCCGGAGGGCCAATGATGGGACCCGGGGGAGGAGGACGCCCTATGGGTGGGCCCATGGGAGGAGGTCCTGGGATCATGGGACCAGGAAACGCGATGGGTGGAGGAGGTATGATGGGACCGGGTGGAATGAGACAAGGTGCCAACCCCATGATGATGATGACTGGCCCGCCAGTCGGAATGAGACCTGCAGTCTCTATGGGAGGACCTTCTATCGGAATGGTAAGTGCTTACTTTGGTAGAGGTGAAAGAGTTTTCTACAAACACGAATTTTTATTTTAAAGAAACTGTTTTGACGGGCTTTGCAATTATGCTGCTTTCTGCTGAAAAACATAGTTTTTCTTAGCCCTCGATTTCAATTTCCTAATCAGCGCCCTTTCTTTCCAGTTAATGAATTATTAGTCATTCAGGGTCAGCTACCAATGGGCGGCGGGAATCAGATGCAAATGGGCCCAAGGCCCAACATGTCGGGCCCTCCCCCTGGCGCAGGCATGAATCGACCGGGTGGTATGATGACGGGCCCTCCACCGGGCGCGATGAGTGGACCCCCGCCTGGCTCCATGTCTGGGCCCCCGCCAGGCACGATGGCTGGTCCCCCAATTCACACGAATGTCCCGCCGCCAGTGTTTGTCTCGTCGACAGCTCCACCTCAACCACTGCTGAGTCGTCAAGTAGCGCCGCCGCCCTTGCACATGGGGGGTCCTCAGCAACAGTCTTCTTCCCTTCCGCCCCCCGGAGCCCATGTCAACCCCAACGTTTATCCCGTCTTCCAGGCGCACGGTTCGGATCGGTTCTTTTGATGAATCGATTTTTCCAAATGAATATTTTCCTTGAGTCTTTCAAAGGATCGTTCAGTCTTTTGAATTATCATTTGCTTAATAATGAATTGATAGATTTAATTAATTCTCTGAGTTTGACGATGCTTACCGTTTCCTCTTTCCAACTATAGTAGTACTATATTGATTATCGATAGTATATGAATACGAATAGATATTGTCCCCATTGATATAGGTTTTTTTGTAGGATCAGTGATGAAAAAACTTGTATCTTTCTTCATGACAGTTTCTGGTTTTCCATGAAAGTAGTGCATAGGGAGAAGCATTGTTCAGAAAGGCTTCACATGTTCTTAGAGTTGCGTAAAGTTTGATAGAAGAGATAATTTAACGATTTTCAGAAGCACCACCTCCATTGTCAGATGCAGAGCTCGAGGAAGTGATGTCTCGCAACAAAACGGTCGCCTCTTCTGCCATCTCCAGAGCTATCTCGGATGCCACTGGTAAGGTATTCTATTAGTGTTTCTCTCCCGCACTGCGGTGGAATCTACGAATACCACCGACAGATTTTAGCTGATCTGCCCGCTTCTCGACAATAAGCGGGCAGATCAGAAATATTAATCATAAGGGAACGGCAGACTTTCAATAGAGACAGAGCAGTCGAAGAATAAAAATTCCATGCGAACAAAGAATACAACCTTTCTTGAAAAGCGCATAGATTTTGGCCGCAATGTGGGTTAGAGCTGAAACTCTGGGTACAGTTTGCCTTCTCGATCCATCTTTTCTAAATGTTTTGAGTGTGCAAAATGTCCCTTAAATAATTTAATGGAGAAAGAAGGAATTGGTCTGTTGAGGTGGGGATCACGAATTGGTCTGTTGAGGTGGGGATCACGCTACAGCGATGGAGACTCTCCTCACCGCTATCACTCTCATCAAGCAGAGCAGGGCTTCCGCCGATGAAAGATGCAAGCTCCTCATCTCCAGTCTTCATGTAAAACTTTTTTAACTTTGTGAATTGGGGGTGAAAAGTAATCAAATGAAAAGTAGGCAGTGGTGGTCAGAGCTCTTTTCCGTTACGCGATAGGTGATGAGTTCGAAATTCGAATTTTTTAACGTAGCTAAGCTCAGCACCAGGATGTTTCTTAGCACCCGCACAACTTTTTTAATTTTTACAATTTTGTTTAACGTTCAATTTTTCCAATGATTTGGACTTTCCGAACGAAAAATCCGGAAAAAATTTTCCAAGCGCATAGATTTTTTTACCCGCGGTTTGGGTCTGAGAAACACCCTGCTCAGCACATCGTTACCAGATACATCTTAAAGATGATTCCAATTGATCTTCTCTCACTAATTCATCTGAAGTCTATCCGATTTGAGGACACATTGTCTGGAATCGAGGCGAAGATGAGTTCACGCAAACATGGCAACTCGAGACGAGACCGGTCGAGATCGCGATCTCGCGAAAGAAAGAGACATCGCCGAGGCAGCCGCAGTAGAAGCAGAAGCAGAACCCGTTCGCCGAGGCGCAAGTATTGATCGAGGTTGGCAAACAGCAAACTGTTGCTCACAGTGAGGACAGATCAAAGATACGAATAGTGAGAGCGGCACGCTGGGAGTAAGACAACGAATGTGTGGTATGGAAGAGAAAATGTGATTAAAATGGAATCATCGTCAATTGCTACTGGGAAATTATTTAGAGGGAGTATTTCATGCGCGTGGTGAATGAGAGAGAGAAACTCCCTGATTCTCATGCTAAACCCCTTTAAGCGATATTCGGTTCTATATGTGTTTATCTTAGAAATAGGATAATTTCTAAACAAGAAACGGAATTCCCGGTATTTTGCAGTTTGAAGGATAAGTAACAAGTCTTTCAACATTTCACATCCGAGAATAGAGCAAGGAAATTACGTTGCCCTCTGCCTGAGTTTGAAGATAAAAAACTTTTTACTTGGCTAAAAGCCAAAAAAAAATAAAGTGTAGGCCGAACAAGAACAATCTCAGGAGAAGCGAAGTCATCACACATCGGGGGGCTCTCTTTGTCCACACTCTCAGCCTGATCTCAACTAGTGCAGACTTTTTATAACTCACTGATACTAGGATCTCTGGCGTGTTACACCTAGCAAGTACTAGTATCTCTGGCTTTTTACACCTAGCAATTACTAGGATCTTGCCACTTAGTTCTGTGAGAAGTTTTGTTCACAGGCGCGTTGTTGTTTTTCTTATACGAATTATTTGTATCATGCGGTTACCTCAAGTTGTTTTATAGTTTAAAACAGAGTTCTGCTTTACTTTGACGGGTTCTGGTGTAAAGTTAAATATTACTTCGATTTACGTTGTTTACAAAAATGATCAACTGTATTGAATGGACATTCAAATGGAAAATACCAGCTGAATTGGTTCGATCAGCCTAGAACCTTCGCTGTTGACGGAGTAACCCACTCGAATTGTCATTTTGAAAGACGTGTTCGAGTTGTCATTTTGAGAAGACAATTGGTGAAAGAGTGAAATACTCTTGTGCGATCGGCAATGTTGGTTTACTAGTTCAAAAATCTAATTTTCGTTGGACTTACAAAAAGATATGAATACTAACGAAAGGAAATTGTAATCTCAATTGTTAGGTTTTTCTCGAGTGGCTGATCAGGTGAAAAGAGCTGAAACATTGATAAAAAATTGTTTGGAAAATAATATATATTTTTTGCAAAAAATGCGGGTTTTTTTGCGCAAAAAGAGAAAATTTGATGCAATATGATAACTTAAGCATGCGACTCAGTTGTTTACTGTTTATATTGTTCTCATCTTGTTGTTTTTAATTACATATTGTACTTCTTGAATGTAAAGCTTTACCTTTTGAC
Organism: Allodiplogaster pararmata; assembly: GCA_964056735.1. Lineage (NCBI taxonomy): Eukaryota > Metazoa > Nematoda > Chromadorea > Rhabditida > Diplogasteridae > Allodiplogaster > Allodiplogaster pararmata. The sequence goes on from OZ057405.1 coordinate 27,175,625, forward strand.
AGATGAATCTCGCATGGAGAGGAGGCACAGAGGAAACAAGAGGAAGAGACAAAAAAGAGAACCTTCTTCTTCTCTCCGCCCCCTTTTTTGTTACCCTTGGGTTTGTTGCTAATAAACATTTGGCGAATTTCTAAGTGCAAGTTTTTTTCTTCTCTCACGTTTATTCGTCTACAATCTCAGAAATCCATTTTTTTGAATTAGGATCATTATGTCTTATAGAATTTGAAAAGTTCACGATTTTATATTTTCGAAAATTGTTATAAACTGTTGAGAAAACATTCAGAAACTTAATTTAACTAGACAAAAAAACTTCTTTTTGCTTGGATAAGATTAATGTTTAACTTTAGTTGTCGTGGATGTTTTCTGGAATAAAGATATTTCCGACACGTCAACTGTCACCCATCTGTAGACATTTTCTCCTCCAAACAACAATTGGCATCTATGACTTATGAAGGAGCCTTGGTCTCGACACGAAATAGGGCAAAAAAATCAGAGAGCATGAGACTGGTATCAGTCAAACATACGAATCTTCTTTGGAGACAGAAAACGGTTTGAGAGGGGCGACCCCAAATGAAATGTCGCCGGAGGCTTGAGGAAGGATGCATATTGTGAATGATGAATCCCACGAGGACACGAGTCACCCCGAAGACGGACATGGGGAGGGCGAGAGGAGGGGACGCAATTGTTTGCTACAGATTCAGCCTGGCTGCTCCCTCTTCTTTTCCTCACTTTCACACCCTCCCCCCCCTCTTCCCTTCACGAGCACAACAACCAACCCGATGGTTTTCACCCCTCTAGTCATGACTTTCCACACCAAGGCAGATTTATCGCCGCCATCTGGTTTCTCTTCCTCAGTCTTTCTCATGATTTTCATTCTCTGCCTCTTTTTTTCTTTTGCTGTCTCTCTTTCTCTCATTATTTCTCTCTTTCTCTCCTTTACTTCTGCTCTCGAGCTCTTTGTCTGTACCATTAATACTCGCTTTCCATCTTTTCTCTTCCGTTACATCTTTCTCTTATTCTTACTCTTAATTTCTATCTCTCTCTCTCTCTCTCTCTCTCTCTCTCTCTCTCTCTCTCTCTCTCTCTCTCTCTTTATTTTCATTCCTCAATCACAAGTCAGCGCTCGTATTCGTGACCATTCTTATCAGCAATAGGTTTATCATGCATTAATATGTGCATGCATCCCTCATCATCGGTCCATCAATAAGCCTCAAACTGACTCGCTCCTAAAACATATTCCTCGTTCTCAAAATTCCATTTGAAAAGTTTTATTCCCGAGATTACTTCCGAAACAAGTTACTTCAACAGCCCTTCGCAAAAGGGGTTCTGCATTAAATATGATCTTGTTGAAGTCGAGCAATGCACAGACTTTACGGAAATGGTAATCAACATGCAAAACTTGTAGGCAGAGACTATAAACTGGTTTCATTTGAAGTCTGAAAAAACAGAGAACTCTGCTCTCAGTCATAACATGTATATTCCCCATTAACAAACCCTGGTTATAAAAAGGCGTGACTTGGAATGTTCTTCAAGAAAAAGCTTGAGTCCGAGTACTTTCCAGATGTATGAACATTGGTCCCAGTCGAGGGTCACTGCATGTGGTTAATTCGAACCCATTACTTTTATTTCACTCTCGTATTCATTCCCTTGTTATCTTAGCAGTCATTCCCTTCTTTATAACTCGATCTTTCTTCTTGGCGCGCTATTTCTCTTCTCCTACTTCCCTCGCTCTGTCTTATCCTCTCACTTCCTCTCTCTCTCTCTTTCTTTCTCTCTCTCAATACATTTCTCTCTCTTCCCTCCCCTCTATTTCTCTCTGTCTATATATTCCTGCCTTTCTCTCAACTAGCCTCCATCACTGATACTTATCTCATTTCTACTTTTGGTATTTCATGTTGTCCTCCTCGTTCCACTGATTCATTTCCTCATTCGACTATGACTCAATCCCCTGAAGCGTGTATGTTTCTTCTCTCTCTCTCTCTCTCTCTCTCTCTCTCTCTCTCTCTCTCTCTCTCTCTCTCTCTCTCTCTCTCTCTTCACTCCCTTTCCCCTCTCTCCTTCACTCGAACTCCTCTCTCCCTTATTTATTTACCTCTTTCGCTCATTTTTCTCCGATGTTACTCTTGCGTGTTCCCTTATCCCCTCTAGATATCTGCTTTTAAGATCGGAGATATCTGCGTGAAAGTAAAGGTTCACCCTATCACAGAATCCCTCCTAGTACTCACTGACCTTGCCGTTCTTTTCCTTTTCTCCTTTCATTTTACCATAAACTAGCAAAAGAAACAGGCGTCATTCATCATTTCTTCGTTTTCTTCCCTGTTCAGCTCTCTCTCTTACTCTCTCATTAAACCTCTGTCTTTCTTTTTGTCTCTCTCTATCTCTGTATCTTTCTTTCTCTCCTCCTCTCTTTCTGTACTGTTTAATTTTCCTCATTACTCTCTAGTACAGTCTCTCTTTGTCTATCTCTTTATCCTCATCGTCTTTAGTTCTCTTAGTAACATCTAACTTTCCCTTTTTACTTCCTGACAGTTCGTTCAAAAGTGGAGTTGACACAAGACAGCAGAGTAAAAGAGAGAGATTAGGTACAGTTCCCTCCAAGCTGTGACAATGCCTCTTCTTCTTCTCTTCTTCAGATGCCGTCTTGTATACAGGCAGCGCAGCCCAACCCTTCTCATCTTTCCTTAATAACCTCCTTCTTCTCACCCTTCATTCGTTTGTCTGCGCCAACTCTTGCGGTCACTCTTTTATCTCCGATCGCCTGTAAGGGTCAAGCATGACTCTCTTTTCTCTTTTTTCTCTTGATATCTGTCCTGACCACTCACTCTTAGTCTTTTTCTCGCCATCTCCTTGGTCTTTTTCTCGCGAGCTCTCGTCTTTGAGTCTGTGGTTAGGCACTCTTTGCCGCACTGCCACATGTGATACGGGAAGAGTGTGTATTAAGAGAAAGAGGAGTAGAGAGATAGAGAGACGGATGGTAAGAGACAGATAAATAGTAATAAAAGAGGTATAGGCCAAGACGAACCCGCCTTCGCCTCCTCAGGCTAAGCCCCGCCCAAGATTGTTGGGAAGAGAAGGCTGTACTTTGTGTGTGTGTGTCTGTTTTGTTTCACTTCGCCCTTCTTGTCATAATCCATGGGCTTCTGCCTTGCTAGCAATCACAGAATAGCCAACTAAGGCAGGACCAATTCGCTCTCTTCTCCCTCTGAAGAAACCTCGTCTCTACTCCTGTCTGGAAGCAGCATTCATTCTCTTCCTCCTAGGAGTCTATTCTCCTTTGAAAAAGAGGCTTTATTTATTTTCCTGCGGGGGGAGGTGTTCGTGTTCCCGTGAGGTGAGAAGTATTGTCTTCTGCGAAGATGCGTCGGATCCGGCGAGATGGCGCATCGCCAGCCACTCGGATCAGAATGGCTGCTGATCTACATCGTCACTCCACATCTGATGACGACTCTGGCTGCGTTGCAGATGAATACACCTGGTCTCCATCCACGAGGAGACCTGATACGGTATGTATTTTAGCACGAAAAGATCCGATAGGTATTTTTATGAGCACAGAAAGGACTCGTACGGTATGTATTTTAGCACGAAAATATCTGAAACTTGATTTCTCTGGCCTTGTAGGGTATGATCTTAGATCGATAAATCCTGATACGGTATCCTCTAAAAACGAAAAAGTTTGCTACGGATGTTCTTCCAGCTCTGCACCTGATGCGATTCTTTTCAGGATGTTTGTGAACGCATAAAAGCTTCAAAAATTGTTTTCAATAGTAGAGTCACGCCTTAACTTCGAAATTACAAGAGTAGTCGTTAACTTAATAAAGTTACGCATGGCTGTTATAGATTAAAGGGAACGTCGCATCTGCAATGATGTTAGTTATTAATTTTCTGGCGGCCCTGTAAATTATCAAAAGCAAACTACCAATCAATTTTTTGCTTTTAAACTCTGAGGTCCTCCCATACCGAGTCTTATCTGATATGGGAGAAAAACTAAGGTATCATTGTTTTAGGTCCACGCCTATTTCTCCGCTTTGCCACCCGAGCGAGTCCCAATCGTGGGCTCACATGGTGAGAAATGGAGGGAGCGTCAGTTGAGGCACCAACTTCCTCCTCAGGATAGCGATCACGCCTACTGCGGTCATCTGTCTACCGCCAAAGAGAAGGCGGACCTCGCTTTCTTTCATCATAAAAGGTCCGATATTAATTATGAATTATCATTCGAAATGATCAATGATCAAAGTATATTTTTCGCAAGGTTATATTCTACTAGGGATCGTCATTGTAAACGATGGTCAGTATAACTGATAATCATCATAAGTGATGCGAATTTTCTGTAGAAGTTATTGAAAATTTTTGAGGATATGTTTATTTGAATAAAGAATACTTGCATATTGAGAATGGGGAGTTATCCTACTTAATTAACTATGTAGCTATTTCTATTTTTTTTCTATTTCCAAACCTAAGAAGTAAAACATCTTTTCTTCGTTAAAAATCGCCAAAAAGTTTCTAAATAACAAAAGACAATTTTCAAATCAAAAAAGATACGGGTTTATTGAAATGGATAGTTTTAAAGGTTTATAACACTTTTCACTGAATGAACTCGGTTAAAAAAGTGCACTAATGCATCCGCTGCAAAAAAGTGCATCCGCTGCTGCTTTCAGTAGCGTGACGAATGATTGAGGAACTCAGTGAAACGATCGCAACACCAGCCAGTTCCGCTAGAAAGATCACCTATCTGTGATTTGAAGTATTATTCAGGGGTAATGATGAACACGAATTTAGGAGAACTTGCGTGTAAAATCTATCGCAAATATATATTTAATTCAAAAAAGCTATTAATAAAAATACTCTGCATTTTCTCCTTTACCTCACACGCTCTCGCCCTCTTTCAAACGTCTGCCGTTCCCTCATGATTAGTAGTCTTGATATAAACATTCTTTCTGCGGATGAGAAGAAACAGCCTAGTTACCGATCGGAATGGTTACAGATTGGAAGAATGCTTGGGAAGAGGAGAGGTGCAGACGATTCCGTACGGTGGAGGAACGATGAATTGTGCCCAGGTAGAGTAATCTTTGACTTCAACAAACAACTCCTCCTTTTTCCCTTTTTCTTCTAATCACCTAATTTTTGTGTATGTATACCATGTTGCCTTTTTTGATTATATTTTATGTAGGAAAATAGTTTGAGAGAGAGAGAGAGAAAAGGAAAGGAAAGGAAAAGTGGGAGAGGGGAGGCATAAAGAAGGAAATGTATTGGTAAGGAAAAAGGAGAGAAAAAAAGAGTTGGATGGATCGAGTCTTTCTTCCCGAGCAATGTCTTTCAACTTTGCTCAAGAAGAGAAAAGTTGATAGAATTAAGGAGATCAAGGGAATGGGCTTGTTGGGCTGAAAGATGATAGATGGTCATAAAGTTCGTGAGAAAGATATAAATAGTTGAAACATAGATGTATTAAGAGGAAGAGATGGAGAGATAGAGATGAGAAGAGAGGGAGAAAGAGAAAGATAGTGAGAGAGAAAGCGAGCAGAACAGAGAGTGAGTGGTTGCTGTAAAGAAGTACTGAATACTTTTCTGGTCTAATCTAACGACTTCTCTCCCTCCACTCCTCCGATTGAAGAGGCATCTGCCCTGTGGCTACCCTGTCTTTATGCTGCTTACTCGCACGGTCTGCTATCGTCTCTGTGTTCATCCTCTCACTCTCTTCTATTGTCTTGCCACTTTGGTTCATTCCTAACAGTGTCCGATCATCATTAAATGACGGAAAAGAAGAGATCGAGAAAGAGGAAAAGTTCAAAGAGACAATAGAGAGATTTGAGAAAGAGAATTCTAGAGAATGAAGTAAAGAGAGAGAGAGAGAGAGAGAGAGAGAGGAAAGAGGATAGGCAAGAGGTTAGAAGAATATCAAAGAGAATAGAGAGAATGGGAGAAAAAGCAATGAAAAACCAGGCAGAGTATAATTTTAATGTGCAAAAGGAAAAATGGTGAACGATAGTAGAAAACGAGAAGACGAAATATAGGAGGAAGAAAGGATTAGAGAGAGAAAGAGAAGACGAAATATAGGAGGAAGAAAGGATTAGAGAGAGAAAGAGAAGACGAAATATAGGAGGAAGAAAGGATTAGAGAGAGAAAGAGAAGACGAAATATAGGAGGAAGAAAGGATTAGAGAGAGAAAGAGAGGACGAAATATAGGAGGAAGAAAGGATTAGAGAGAGAAAGAGAAGACGAAATATAGGAGGAAGAAAGAATTAGAGAGAGAAAGAGAAGACGAATTATAGGAGGAAGAAAGGATTAGAGAGAGAAAGAGAAGACGAAATATAGGAAAAAGAAAGAATTAGAGAGAGAAAGAGAAGACGAAATATAGAAGGAAGAAAGGATTAGAGAGAGAAAGAGAAGACGAAATATAGGAGGAAGAAAGAATTAGAGAGAGAAAATTAAAAGAAAGAAACATGATCAGACAAAGAGGAAAAGAAAGAGTGCTGGGTGAAAAGGACTGCAATAGGAAAGGTAGAGGAAAATAAGATGAATAAGAGAAGGAGCATCTGCGTTCATCGCCAGGCTCCTCGCTACTTTTAATGATACCTGGCGAAACAGGGAATCTTTTCAACTTCCATCTCCTTTCAGTGTGAAGATGTACTGGGAGAAGGGAGCGTCTGTGTGTACTCGGAGAGAACGGCCGCCTGGTTTCATCCCGCCTGCTTCTTCTGCCACACTTGCAAGGAGCTCCTCGTGGACCTCGTCTACTTCGCCCACGAGGGAAGACTCTATTGCGGACGGCATCATGCGGAGAAGTATCGCCCGAGATGTGCTCGATGCGATGAGGTGAGAAAGTTTTAGTGTGGCCGAAAGGACAAAGAGAGAGATAGAGTAAGAAAGAGAAAGAAGGCGAAGAGGAGAGAGAAAGAGCAAATAAAAACAAAGATAGGAGAGAAGATAGGGTAGAGTGACAGCAATGAGAGAAGTCCATAGTTTTAAACGTTTAGTATTCAGTTGATCACTTCTTTACATGCTAGACTTTTACGTAAATTGAAATGGCTGAAAGAGCAGGAACACCATCGTGGGTGACTGGACTTGAAACGGTTTCAGCCCCATATTTCATGGGTTTCGGGGAGGTCGGATAGGTACGGAAACAGGAAGAGGGACTGGGTTGGGAGAATGTGTTTTGAGGGTGAAAGGGAAGAGGGGGGGGGAAACAGTTAGAAGGAGATAAATTGAAACAGGACTGAGGGAGATAAATCAGAAGCTCACGCGATCGTTCTGTCAGGTCTCTTCTCATCTGAGCCTTTCTCTATTCTTCTCTAACCGTGTTTTCTCTTTCCTTATCTGTGTCTTTGTTTCTCTATCATTTTGTATTATGTAAGTATATATTTCTCTCTTCTCATCTTTATGTTGCATTTTTCTTACTTCCATTCTCTTCGCTCCGCTCTTTCTCTCTCTATCTATCTATCTCAATCTCTCCCTCCCCCCCTTTCTCTCTCTCTCTCTCTCTCTCTCTATCTCCCTCTCCCTCTCTCTCAATCTCACTCTCTCTCTATCTCACTCTCTGTCCCTCTTCATCTGTTTCTTCCGATCTATGTATCTTGATGCAGTCTTTGTCTTACTTCCACTTCCTATTTTGCTTCTCATGATTCCAACCATCATTTCCCTTTCCCGCAAGTGATGATTGTTGCCATTCCTAGCAGCATAATGGAAATACGATCTGGAGTGACAGATGCGATAAGCTTCTGATTCAGTGTGGAAAGAGAGAGATGAAGAGAGGAGAGAGAGAATGAGAAAAGAGAGAAATTAAGAGAGATAGATAAAAAAGAGAGAGAGAGAGAGAGAGAGAGAGAGAGAGAGAGAGAGAGGAAGAGAAGGGCTAACTGAGATTGAAGAGTGGTGAGAGCTGCATGGGAGCAGTTACACCGGGATAGGCTTTAATTTCCACTTTCTGCTCCTAGTGAGGGTGCACTTGTGAAACAGTCTACCAACCCCTCCCAGTGACCCTCTCTTTTTAGAGACTGTAATTGTATATACTTAGATGTAGTGAAAACGTTTCACTACTAATGCCAAGGGACATCAAGTAATAAATAAAAGTTGAACTTCATCAAGTCTCCGATTTTTTTTAGATGTAGATCGATTTACGGACTTTGAAAAGAAAAAAATACTTAGACTTGAAGCGCACCGAATTCGATTAGGGTTCCTGTAACCGTGCATTTATCTCATTCAGAATAATTTCATTAAGTTTTCTTATTACAGTAAGTATTCACGCGGGAATAAACATTTTTAAGCGATGGAGGACGTGAAAAGATGAAACATGAGAGAATGGGACAAATTGACCTGGAAAACATAAAGACGGAGCATTTTTTTCCGATAGAAACTAAAAAAAGATCCGATTTCAACCACATTAAACATGTGACTATTGAAAAAATTAAATATGACACCCCTTCCTAAACAACATTTTAGAGATATGCACTTGAAGTTTTAAATGAGTTTGCATCTATCTATGTTCTAGGTCCTCGTGTGGCATATAATCCATGCCAATTCTCACATGTTCAGCTGATCTTCTCCGAGGACTGCACTGAAGCGGAAGGGCACTCCTGGCACGTGCACCACTTCTGCTGCACAGAATGTGACGCCCCCCTGGGTGGTCATTCCTACGGTCGTTCCGCCTCCGGGCAGCCGATCTGCCGCAGCTGCAAGTCTAATCCGCGCCGGGTCCCCGCAGCGCCGTCTGCGGTTCCTTCGCCTGCGGGGCTGTGCTCCGCTTGCCGCGTGCCCTTCTCACCCTCGGACGCACTTGTCTGCCACGCGGGTCTCTCATGGCACGCGACCGGCAGCTGCTTCCGCTGCCTCCTCTGCCGCCGTTCTCTTCTCGGCCTTCCTTTCTCGCTCTTTCCGCCCTCCTCCTCGCTCAGATGCTCTCCCTACTGCCCCCGGCCGTCCCACTCCCTCGAACACATCTACGAGACGGTTGAAGTGACGAGCGCGTCAATGAGCCGGCCTTCCGCCTCGTCTAGCTCGGCTCGTCAGCAGCCTAGGCCACTCCACTCTTCAAAATCGGAGAGATTATCGAGAGAGACTGGCAACACACTCGCATCCATGAGGATTTACTCGTTAGTCCAGTTTTCTCTCGCTTCAATAGTATGTTTTGACTTCTATGTGTAGCACTCACCTTCATAAACATCTTACATATAGACTTCTTCGGCAGGTCGTATTGAATTCAGATTTTAATTTAGACTTATTCAGCTATTCTCGATGACTTCTTTCACAATAAAATTTAGTGATTAAATAAATTCTTAGTTTTCATCAATACTTTGTGCCAATCACCGTGTCCTCAGTTTCTCCTGCTTTCAATCAAGCGAATCAGTACACATCTCTAAACGGTCCTTGAAATCATCTTGATAGATTTCGAAGAAGTTTTTGTTAAACATAGTGTAAATATATATATATATACACTGCAGTCATTCCTTCATTCTGTAACATCTTATTTTTCGTTCTTGAGTCCTCTTGTCTTGTGTCTGTACCAAATCGATTCTGAGGCTTCGTGGCTCAATATTTATCGCAAAGTCGCTTACTTTGCTCAAGACAACTCCAGGAACTTTTCTCAGGTCCTCCTCCTCAATGTCATCTTCAGATGAAGACCTAGAAGAAGTAACGCCGCCTCCTCCACCCGCCCCTTCAGGGAGGACTAAGAGAACCAGAAGTCAGCTTGCGTACACAGATTTGAGAGATAAGCAGACAATTATAGACCCATAGCTGGCTATACAATAAAAAAAACAGGTTTTCATGTATTTTACGTACGCACATATCCCCTTGCGATGTTTTCCACTATTTTCTAAGTTAAAAATATAACTTACGTTCCAACAAGAACTTTTGAATACTTGCTGACTAGTTTTTCGTAGTAGTGGTCAGCTTTATTGACTTTGAATTCAAGATTATTATTTTTTTAAAACTTGAAATTTGCAGAATTGACCGCCGCTCGCCGGCCTAATCGATGTCTCGTCTCTTGAACCATTTCTCTCTTCAAATTCAAACATTTATTGCAGTCAATGTAACGAATAAACAGATAATGATGATAAATGACTATGAAGTGTTCGATTGTTTGTGCTTTGTTGCCTTGGAGTGAGACTCGCCATGCTGATGGTGGCCATGGACCGTCTCTGCTGGTGGGCAATTAATGGGGCATCATGAAGTTATAAATAGGGGAAGGGAGGTTTGGAGTGGGAATTGATCATCGGAATGAAGAGTGTGAGAACTCAAGATGAGAAAGAGATTACATGGGATAGGAATGAGGAGAAGATTCCTTCTGCCTTACACTCGGAATGGTTTAAGATCACATCTGATCGCATAAGAATAAATGATCGATTATTAACAGATAACTTATCATAATATTCTCTGAAAAAGAAAGCTTTATCGAGGATTTATGAAACCCTCTTCAAAATTGAATTGTTTTTAATTGGAACCTTGCCAGATCGAGAGACACATTTTTTTAAAAACAGAGACATTGTAATGCTACCTACTTCTTTTCCTATTCACAGGACAAAAAACAACAATGTAAAGCAGTCACAAATCGCAAGAAGGAGTAGAATGACTATTCCTAGTGAAGAAGGAGAAGAATGACTATTCCTAGTGAACTCAAAGCCATCGAATGCAAAACCTCAAGTGAGTATTTATGAATTCATACATTTATCCTCACATTTTTAAAAATTCTTTATTTTTCTTGAGGGCATTCAATAAGTCGGTGCGGCAGCTTTTGCTGTTCACCGGTCACGTATCGCTTCAGGCAGCGGATAAATTACAATAACTTAGATCTGCTAGATTTTATATTTATTTCGAGTCAATTTTTTGATCTGAATGTTTTCAGGAAATGATAATTTGCGGCTCTGATCATGCGGAGAGAAGCAAAAACAATATCTTATGGAAAAGTATCACAAGGATTTCTATCATGAGAGAAGTGAGGAAAAACACCACCGGAACGGCGAAATTTGATAGAAAAGTATTCAAAACACTGAAATAAGCTTCAACGAAATAACATCACTCGAAAAAAGCAATTACTTAAGGAATTGAAATTCAGACCAATGATCAGCGTAATCGTCAAACGATAATGTCTTCTTCCATCCATCTGACAATTTTGTTTCTGTCAATTGTCAGTTTATTGACCGCGTAGCAAAGTCGGCTCCTCTGCCGAGTTCTCCTTCATGTTTGGCATGAACGACAATGCCATTAGGCAAGCGAACACTGTCATCACCATCTTCGGCTTCACCTTCAAGAGCCTCACTTCATTTATTGTTTTTATTATATCAAATATCGCTTATTCTAAATTATGCCTGGAGTTAAGAAAATTTGTTTCCAAAAGACTAAATTTTTTCATATATGGGAATCAATGGAGCGTTTTAAGGGAGCCGATTTGTTTTATTGATTCAAATACCATTTTACACTTGTTTGCCCCAGAGCGTGGCATAGTGGTAGTGTGATAGACCATTGTGCGAAGAGTCCCGAGTTCGACTCCCACCACGGACAGATCCACCCAAACCAAGGGGGTTAAGAAATGTTGGTGGTGCTCATGCACGAATCTGACTCTCCCCACTGCTGCTAATCACACTAGCAGTGATCTAGCAGGCAGCCACTGGTTCTACCAGGATAGGTCTGTCCTGCATCTCATGGGAGCGCGTACCCTGCCGCGAGGAAGAAGAAGACTTGTTTGCCCCACAGAGATTATCATGTTGAACTATAAGACGGACGATCATTCCTTAATTTATTTATTTGTACATGGTTAAGGTACAACGAACAACCATCAGAGTGATGATTTTTCATTTGAAGCGAGACTATGTGATATACTTGAACCTCTCATTTCAATTCTCTGAATTCAGTCACGTTCAGTAATCTTTGATGAAATTTTTTAGAATGATGTTTTATCCTTAAAAATAAAACATCCACAATGTGAAAACGCAAGCCGTCAGTCTTCTCAGGAAGCAGCACCAACCTCAACAATGTCTTCTGGCAGAGCGTACACCTTCGCTCCGATTTTTCTCGCACATGTGATGGCATATTTGGCATTGGCCATGTTGTCTTCTCTGACCTCTGACCAGTCGATCTTATTCGGTTGGATGGTATCGATGAGATCCAGGATGGCCTTGGAGTTGGATATGGAGGAATCTTGGAAGGATTTGATACGTGAAGACTTTCCCGATGAGGACAGCTGTAAAGGGGAGACCATTTCGCATATTCAATTTGTGGCGTGCTTCTCGCAAATAAGAGAACTTCTACAAGGAATATCAAAGAGAATGCTGTTGCTAGTTATGTATATATTCAACGGTGATACTGTTGATGAGGCTCTCTTTTCTTAGTTTATCATTCTATCTTTATCATGATTAGATGGATAATGGAATGAGAACAATCTTTCACTCAAGATTCTCTTTAGAAACTTCGAAAAGCTTCTCTACCTTGTCTTCGCTCTTTGCATCTTAAAAATTACTTGGCGATTTTAAGCGACAAAACGGTAACTGGTGTGCGAAATATAATAATACAACAAAATGTATGTGAAGAAAGCATGCTTCCATCTAGGAACCCAGCTAATTTTGTTCGCCAACCATGGAGGAAGCCGGTTTATAGCAAAACGTAGACATTTTGAGACCGTGGAAATAGTAACGATTCCAGTCCACATTCTGCTCTCTTCATACTACTCATAAAGTAGCGGAGAATGGTTAGTGAGAGCGTTTGAATTAATGGCCCTCAGTGTCATTCAAAATAAATAGTTTCATTTTGTGCTCTTGGTTAAGCTTGTAAGTGTGACCTTTTGATTGACCCAGTTGACAATCTCCTTGTCCGCAGGCAGAGCATCCCCGCTCTGCGTGCACTGCGCGAGCACCGTCAGCGTATACGCTCGCATCAACTGCCACACCAATGCTGCAATTAGGTACTGTATTCTTTTCTATTCGGTTACTGTAACTTTCGGCGAAGTGGTGACTTTCTGAATGCGATTTTCCCGAGTAAATGAAAAAGGAACATTCTCCATAAACCGTTCGAGCTCTAAAGAATTCAGGTGCTTAAAACCCCGTTTCTAGCGATCCTCTAGCAGACTGAAGAAAAAATCAAAAATTTTACCCTAAAAATAGGATTATTTTAGAAATAATAAAGATCATGGATGAATAGGCTTGAGCCTTTTGATAAATGAGACTAGACTTGGTCCAATTGCTAGATGAGACTAGACTTGGTCACTAACCAAGCGTGAGAGTGGGGTTGCCATCATAAATGTCCTTGCCCTGGATGCCGACCAAGGAAAACTTCAACTGCTTCCCCAGCTCGACGGCATAGTTGCAGTTCTGTATCTGGTCCATCATGCCCCGTAGCTTCGTGAACACTTTCGTCACTCTCTTCCACTGCACGATGCCCGCCCGGATAATGTCGTACAGCTGAAGAAACCGGGTGGCTTATCACATTTTTCTCACCCGTGCTGGGGTGAGTCCTTCGCACTACTAAATAACCAATAATAAAAAATAAATAACCAATAAAAATAATCTTTTTATCTTCTATAGCTTACGCACTTCAAACGCACGCTCTACCATTTCGTCTTCTAGGCGTTCTGTTCTTTCAGTGTTAGTATTTTGATCTACATACTTTCTTCTGAAGGTGAGAACTAAGGTTTTTCAACATTAATGGCAAGGTAAGCCCGCCAAAATGGTCTCGTCAGACCCTTTTCATTCGTTTAGACTTTGATCAGTAGATCGCTCGGAGGCATAAGAAGATAAGATATTCTTGTACCTTAGAGACATTGTGTCAAATCATTTTACGTCAAAACTAATCGTTTAACCCCTTTACTGAGCATGAACTCACTTCTTATTAGGTGAAAAAAAAATGAAAGAATTGGATATTTTGGTTGTCTTCTTTCGTGAATGTTTTCTTAATTCTGTGCTTATCGCCACAATTTTGCATTGAAAAATGTAGATAAATTATTATTAAACGGATTAAATATGAAAAAAATAACAACATGAAGTGTACAATTTTTCATAAATGCTCAATTCGAAGCTGTAACTCACCTGGAAGATAACAATTCGTGGAACTCACCTGGAAGATAACAATTCGTGGAACTCACCTGGAAGATAACAACTCCGTTACACAGATCCGAGTAGAGCCAGTTGACATATGGATCCACACCCATTGAATTCATCCAATTCCTGCCAATTTTTGTATTACCATTTTTCAAGCAAGTGAGCAGTAGCTCTTTATGCTGATCCGACTCTCATTTAATAAGTTTTGTGCAAACTTGTCAACCTAAAAGTGATAACTCCGAGGCCTTCATTCTTGCTACGATCGCCTGATGGCTTGGCGGGCCTGATGACTATCCGTAAGTTTTCCTCTCATGACTATGACAAAAACTTCATGACTAGAACAAACTTATTGACCATGAACATTTCTTCACACTTATTAAGACAAACTTTGCTGTTTACACTAGTCAGTCCAACTAATTGCTTCTGAATATGACTCAATCATCATGACTCTCCTGCCGGAACTATTCGAACGATCTAGAAGGTCCACTCACTCATGACTAAGACTGATCCAAAATGACTTTCCTCCGTCTCTCCTTCTAATAATCAACCGACCTGTACGTCTTTTCCTCCCTCGTCTCGACTACTCCTTCCTCGATAACTATCTCGTCAGCTCCTGGATCTGGCAGCTGCGGGTGTTTGTTGAAGAGATTAGCAACGAATGCCAGATTTAGCTTGTAGTTCCCTCAAAACCGAATTCAGGAGTGAAAGTCATCGATGTAATTACTCCTTCTCTCTAATTGATTAATTCAAAATTATGATAGACAGAACCTCTCGCATCTTCAATTAAAACCTCCGTTTCAATACCAATTTTAGCAAAGACGTAAATTTTGCGTGTATTAAAGGTTTTTGTCTCGTAACACTAAGGATGGAAATCGAATGGGAGTGAATCTCGAAACACACTGGCAACAGTGGCCATTCGTGACTCTACAGCCTTAAGAGCCTGTCACGGATGGAGCCGGATTATCCAGTCCAGAATCGAGCGCGACCTCAGGTGGCGGATAGAGGGATGCCTCCCTACGAAGAATTCGTGCTGGGAGGTAGCGGGAGAAATCCCGCCGCGGACCAAAACTGGTTAGTATAGCTCGTCAAAGGAGGGCGATGCCGGACCGGCCTGGGCATGCCACCGGACAAAACATCAACCGATACTCCGCTATACTTTTCAATGGCGAGTCGAGGCGCCAGTCAAATAGCCTCTTGCCTATCTCCGGTCAACGACAGGCGAGACGTCTCTACTCCCACCCAAAACGATGCTAGGCCGGCTTGACCACCCACTCACAAGGCCTATAGCATGAACAGGTTGCTACAACGATGTCCGCCTTCACAAGGTGCAGCATGACAGTCTCAGGACTGCAAAGGACATCAAAACCCTTCTCCGGACGCATCTTGTCCGAAGAACACGAGAACTTTTCTCATTAAAGAGAGTGTTCATAACCAAGTCTTCGATGCGGGATGCTTGCCGGCAACAACAACAACAACAACAACAACAATGGGAGTAAATTGCAATTGGAGCCCATTATAATATATTTTTATTTTCTCCAAATGAGAAAAGAAAGGCGTACCACTAGCAACATCATTTGCAGTGACGAACTCTTTGCACTTCAGCTTGTCCGCTTCGTTCAACATTGCTGTTGCTCTTTCACTGCATGTACGGTCGGGTTTATTATGATTCGAGAGAGATAGAGAAAAATATATTTATATAAAGAGAGAGAGAAGTAGGGAGAGCGATAGATAGAGAGAGAGAGACAAAGAAAAAGTTAGAGAGGTAGAAATAGGGAGGAGATAAGAGCATACACATTTCCATGAACTCCAAGGGGATGCAGGGTGACTTGGGCAGCTGGTACGGCGATTTGGTGAAGGAGGTGCGTGTAAATGATGGAATCAGTGATGTCTGAGGTGAAGTTAGACAACCTCCGAGACACTTCCGCCTCAATTCACAACTTACTTGAAGACGATTGCAAAATTTAAACTGAGGCACAGGTCCAAATTTTTCTTTTTTCTCTACTAAGACACAGCCTTTTTTTCATGTGAACCTTCTAAAAAAATTCACTAGATGTAAATTGACCCATCGGAGAAATGAATGTAACCATTTATGAAAGGTAGCTGAAATATCAGAGACCCTGTCTAAATACTAGTTATCCAAAGGGTCATTGACCCCATTTAAAGAGAAAAAAGTAACCCTTTCTAGATGATAGTTGACCCATCGTATAAGGATCTCCTCGGGAGAAAGCTTTCGTAGATCTTCCAGAGTCTCGCCATCTTTTAGCAGTCGGAAGAGACCCGGACAATGTTGTAGATCAATTTGATTGAACAGCCCAATCTGTCGAAAACACTCAGATTTACACTCGATTTTCAGATAGAAAACTATTATTTTGAAGGAAAAAACCTTTTACGAGAGAACAAAACTATATTCCCTGTAATCAAATCTGTACGGAGGCTAATTAAGAGTTAGAATTACAAAAAAAATGAAAGAATTTCGGTTTTTTAGTCGAGAGAAAACACCCCGAATTTGTTCATAGAAAGAGGATATCTCAGAATTGGTAGCCTGTTCTCAAAAAAGTCCACTCACTCTGATGATCTGCCAAAGCAGCCCCAGCACGAGATGGGGCGTTCCGCTGGCCAGGTCTGGCCCGTCAATGTTCACAATGTTGCAGCCGATCGCTTGGGCCGAGTTTCGAGCTAGCGTCAAGTTCTCTAGTTTTGTGTAGGTGTTCAGATTCTTCTTATTTATACCTCGCTCGTCAATCGTGTCGGGAACCGCGAGGTTGATGAGCTTACTGTAAAACTTCATATTTATATTCTAAAGGGCAATTAAATTACAGTAAGTGAATGTCCCCAGCACTGTTGAGAAGTTTTTTTAAACGACCGTTCTTTGAGAGATATAATCTAGAATAAGGACTAGCTCTCCCTTCTCTCTTTACCTTGAGCTCGCATCTCATTATTACAGATTCCTCCGCTCGAAAAGCGGTCGTTCTTCTTAATTTTCAACAGTTACACTACACTTTTGGTGAACTATGGTGAACGTTCAGTTCTATGGCCCGATTTGACGCCTCGTTAGGCATCCAGTTTAAGGTTTTATGATATAGTTCGAAATCCTAATGTTTAAGATATAAAAGCTCGCTAAATCTGAAAAACTTATACAGATTCATTGAAGTTACAATACAATTGTTTTCGTCGCGCTTGATTACATTTAGAGGGAGGGACGCGCTCCTCTGAGATGAAGTACAGGCCTAACTTGGTAGCACCAGGAATCCCGTTTCTGCTCCTCAGGTTACTTCTGGTCTGTATATCAACAAGAAAGAAAAAGACGTGCACGCACTAACGACATCGGTCAATACACTCGAATTCTGAGACCCATTGCACAATGGTCAGGTATACCACCATTGCATCAAACACGGACAATCGGAGAGTACGGAATTCAATCAATACATTGTATTCAATCAGTCAATACTCATCTGCCAATCAATTATACTAACCATATGATAAGTCCATCCTGGACCTTCTGATACAACTCTCCCTTGCTGTGATCTACTGGGAGTAATCTCCGCAAGTCCGGATCGTCTTTCAAATTACTGTTGATCCAATTGGAGAATGCCACCTCTTCCTTTAATTTTTTTAGTCTTCAAAAGCTTTATCAATAGAAAGTAAGGCGTTTGACTAGGAAATTGAAAACTATAAAATGGGAACAAAACTGGAAGTGTTCTCGGCTGAGTCTGTTTTGCACAGAAACTGAAAAATTTTCAACAAAGATCTGCTCATAATCAGGGGTTTAATAATCAGGGTCTAATAATCAGGGGTTTAATAATCAGGGTCTTTTTCCGTTCTATTTTACTTCTTCTCTATTTCTCTTTTCTCCCTTTTTTTGCCTTTCTTCTTATTCAGTTCGCTCGGCGCGCACAAACATGCCTTAGACCAGCCTCATTTAACGCCTGGATTTGATTATGAATCATAATCAAATTCTTTTCCAGACCGTTCTCGTTGCACGAGAGTCATAGATTGACTTTTATCCTTCAGAGGCTATCATGTCTTATCTGTGTATCTCTGAAATTCTGATGAAAGTTTGAGAATGAACCCTGGGTAACCCGAACTCGAATTAGTAAATACTATAATACTAGTATAGAGTACTTAAGTCTATAACCCACACCGGTAGATTTTTCTCACGCATAGAATCTAAATTACTCAAGGGAGATTTGCATACCGCAGTGTAGATCAATTAAACACATTGTAAATGTAATCCCTCTTCATATTTTGTCTCTCACCTCAACTCGGATGGTGTGGACTGTGTTCTCTTGTTTCTCGCTCGGAATCGTGTACGCACCAGTGACTGATCTGCACAGAAATAGACAGAGAGACTCACCAAATCTTTTCAATACTCTTGTAAGCTCTTGATTGCGCTGGCTTAGCACAACTTCTCATATGGTACAATGCTTCATTCGGAAAAAACACATACACC
The DNA here is from genome assembly GCA_964056735.1 of Allodiplogaster pararmata. Taxonomy (NCBI): domain Eukaryota; kingdom Metazoa; phylum Nematoda; class Chromadorea; order Rhabditida; family Diplogasteridae; genus Allodiplogaster; species Allodiplogaster pararmata. Next base: position 27,194,093 of record OZ057405.1, read on the forward strand.
GAAAATTAAAAGTAAAAACCGCCTAGAAGAGAAAGAGAAAGAGGAAGAGAGAGAGAGGAAGAGGAAGAGAGTGAAAAAAGAGAAAGAGACTGATGGATTGAATAAGTGCAAAAAGTTGTGAGAGTATACTCAAATACCCTGTAATTGTTTCACAAGGTTTGTTCTCACGACTCAAAAGTACTATGTCTCCACAAAAACCTGTCTTCGCTTGTTGAAACCATGATTTAGAAAAACATCTGTTGAGAATATTCCGTTTTTTAACACTTCTACCAGCAGTTTCACTATAACACAAAGACCTAATCTAGAGCAGGCGTTAGATGAGACTGGTCTAAGGCATGTTAGTAAGCGCCGAGCGAGTTGGAAAAGGGATGGGGAGAGGCAAGAAGAATGGAATGAGAAGTAGAGGAAAAGTAGAATATAACGGAAAATGAAGAGAATGTAGATCATTTTCGCCGCGAACATTTATGCGCCAACATAGCTGGTCCGGTAACTATTTAACCTCTGATCTAGAGATGCTAACAGCCCTTAATAAAATGGTAGCGAACTTTCTTTACAAAAAGTTTTTTTGCGCTTTGGAATATTTGCAGAACATTGGAAAATACTTTGTTTATTTGGGAAAAATTTGATTGCTCACTGATGAATAGTCTCAGACTTGTTTCATTGCATTGCTAAAGAAATTAAAGACTTTTTGAGAGGGAGAGTGAGAAAGAGAGTGAGAGTGAGAGAGGACAGAGAGAGAAAGATGAATACCTATAGAAAAGAAGAAGATGAACATGGAAACTAGATCAAGAGAGGGAAAAAAGAGGGAAAACATGCAGGAGTAGTGTTGAGGAAAGATGTGAATCGACAATCCTATCTATTCTTCTCTCCTATGATTGAGTGAACGGTTTATGAAAGTATTTTCACCATTGAATCTTATTTGCATATCCTTACGATGCTGATTTGGCTCAAAAACATCTCAAGTTTTATCAGGAAACTTTTCAAGGGTGTTTCTGTAACCCGCGCAGTGGGAAAAATCTTATGTTCAATTTATGCCCTTTCTTAAAAGCCAAGAATACAAACTGTTTTATTGACTTTCTCAGTTCTCTATCGCACTAACTGGCTTTCTCTAAAAACTCTAAAGTTTTCTCATGACTAGTATTTATGATCTACACGCTTCTTTAACGAGTGGTAAAAAAACCAGCTAGACCATATAGAAAAAAATTTCTAGTTAAAAAAATCAATTCAAGCCTCTCAAATTAAGTTTTGATAGACTCGACAATATACATTTTTTCATCATTGTAAGAAGAATTGATGACTCAACGCTATTCATTCATAAAAAGGTAGTCATAGACTGGAAAAATTGAGAGACACCGTTAAAGAATATATTAACAGCTAAGTTATCTTATTAGCATGAGAAAACTATCATAGAGACATCATTGACTGTTAAGAGGTGGTTAATTTATCTATCAGGCTTTCAATGTTAATGGGTCATTGATGAAAAACAATAACCTTTATATTCACACTAAACCATTTTTAAGGCTATGAGTCATCGAAACCAAAAGCTTACTTAACCCCGTTAAGAGAGAACGTAAAGTCAATCAAAAGTCATGAGTCAATCACTTAGTCACTCTAAAACCAAACAAGCTCAGCTGGCGGACCAACCATAGCTTAGCAGAATCTGTTTAAAAAACTTTTTCGGGTTTGGGTGACCGGGCGACCCTCGGTCACCAAAGAGGGGGAAGAGGGGGAAGTGAAGGAGAGGGGGAAGAGGGGAGGAGAGGGAGAAGAGGGGGAGAGGGGGAAGAGGGGAGGAGAGAGGGAAGATAGGAGGAGAGGGGAAAGAGGGTAGGAGTGGGAGAAGAGGGGGAAGAGGGAAGGAGAGAGGGAAGAGGGGAGGAGAGGGAAGAGGGGAGGAGAGGGGGAAAAGGGTAGGAGAGGGAGAAGAGGGGAGGAGAGGGGAGGTGAGGTAGAAGAGGGGAGGAGAGGGGGAAAAGGGTAGGAGAGGGAGAAGAGGGGAGGAGAGGGGGAAGAGGGGGAAGAGGGGAGGTGAGGGGGAAGAGGGGGGAGGGGAGGAGAGGGGGAAGAGGGGAGGAGAGGGGAAGAGGGGAAAGGGGAGAAGAGGGGAGGTGAGAGGGAAGAGGGGAGGAGAGGGGAAGAAGGGTAGGAGAGGGAGAAGAAGGGAGGAGAGGGGGAAGAAGGGGAAGAGGGGAGATGAGGGGGAAGAGGGGGAAGAGGGGAGGAGAGGGGGAAGAGGGGGAAGAGGGGAGAAGAGGGGGAGGAGGGGAGGAGAGAGGGAAGAGGGGAAAGAGGTTAAGAGAGGGAGAAGAGGGGAGGAGAGGGGGAAGAGGGGAGAAGAGGGGGGAAGAGGGGAGGTGAGGGGGAAGAGGGGAGGAGAGGGCAAGAAGGTAGGAGAGAGAGAAGATGGGAGGAGAGGGGGAAGAGGGGAGGAGAGGGGGAAGAGGGGAGAAGAGGGGGAAGGGGGAGAGGAGGGGGAAGGGGGAGAGGAGGGGGAAGAGGAGAGGAGAGGGGGAAGAGGGGAGGAGAGGGGGAAGAGGTGAGGCAGGAAACCAGGGTGTTTCTATTACCCGCACTGCGGGTGAGAAAAATCTAAGCGCTCTTCAAACAGTCCGAAAAACAATAAAATCTATGCACTCGAAAGAAGAAATTTTCGATTTTTACCTATGAAAACTCCAAATCTTTGAAGAAAACAATTCCAAACTCTTTTAAATTCTGGAATTCTATGCGCTCGAGAAAAATTATGCGGGTTGTAAGAAACACCCTTCAGGAAACCAACAAAATGTTTGGTCTGTTTTCCGGAGTCAGATTATGTTTTATTTCGCGTAGCAAGGGTCGGAGTTGGAAATTCGACATTTTGTTCACTTACGAACAGTTACTTTTTTGAAAATATAAAAAAATTTTCTGAGGAACGGGCGGGGTCACCGAGAGAAATTTAACAATTTTGGTAAGCTTTGGGACCAACCCTATCCTACTCTTCCACCGGTTGACTTCGCTGTGTTTCTGCTGCTGCAATTCTTCGAAGAGGCTGCTGAATCTGTCGAGGGAAACCTCGTCGCCGAGGCTATGCTTTTTCTGTAGCTCGCGTAGCTGCAACTTTATTGTTACTTTCAATCTTTTTTGAAACCGAGGAGAACAATCCGTCTACACACCAAACATTTTTTTAGGCATCTGCATAGGTAAACTGCAAACTGGCAAAACATTTATAGGGCGACCGACCCTCTCCCTCATTAGAAATGAATATATCAGAGTTTTCACAGTTTAAAATGAAAAATATTCATTCCTGTACATAAATAGAACATTTCATTATCCATAACTCAGCCTCAACCGGTTTCGTAAAGTTGAAAGTGAGTTTTTAACCTACCTTATCGATCGACCTATTGAAAAATCAAGACATATTTTACCTATGGGCATCTGTCAACCATAAAAACTCTATTGACCTTCAGGCTGTTTTCCTAATCGTCGAATAAGCTTAGAGACGTAATCTAATCAATACGGACTAATCAATACGGAACGGCAGCCTTCGGAGAGCGACCAGAAGCGTGCGTTTAAGAAGAAAAAAATTTCATAAAAACAAAGAATGCGCATTACTAGCTTTTTCAATAATCCATCGAATCGCGCATACATTACTAGAAAGCAGCGCTAGTTGAGTATCGTTTCAAGCTGTGCCCGCCTGGCAGTCCAACCTGGTATCCTGGGACATCTATTCCAAGGAGTTTGAGTGCTTCTTGTAGATCATTTCGGTGAATGAATCCATTTCCCGTTGGAGTGACCTATAAATCCAAAAATCGGTATCATTGTCTCCTGTCCTTAAATAATCATTATTTTTCTATTCAGTGATTTTTTTTTTATAAATGAATCTTCAATGAGCTTGTTATTTTTTAAACAATCTCCAAAAACTTCAAAATACAAATTAAAATGTATTCAACGTTGCGCAAAAACTTCTTGGCAGTATTGAATCGTTCCGTGTAAACTCGGTCAAAATGAAAAATTCCGTGTAAACTTTCATAACCTGCTGGGTATCATGTTACCAAAACGTGAAGCCTATTGCACTCTAGTGAAAAATTTACTAATAACGATAGTTTTCCAATCTAGGGTTGTAATCGATGTCCTTTTTTCAGATATGCTACTCAAGAACTGATCCTAGTCGTTTAATGCAAATCTAAAAGATATCGCATTGAAGTCCCTGATTGTCAAATGTATTAATAGTAGCAGGTACAAATGACAATGTACTAACCGTTCTTATATGAGATGACAACTCCTCTACTTGCTCCAAATTTAGGGTCATCTGCTTCTGGAGGGGAAACGAACTCTCGAGTAGCAGAATGTCACACGGAATGTCCCTGGAATGACAGAGTCACTTCGACTGCGGAGAGGGAGCGAGAGAACAGAGAGAGAGAGAGAGAGAGAGAGAGAGAGAGAGAGAAAGCGAGGATAAGAAAGCGAACAAGTAGTGAGGCTTCACGGGGAGGAATACGTGAGACAAAGAGAGCGGCGTGCTCTTGATCACCGCTGTCGTTTGCTGTAGAGATGAGCAGTGTTAGAAAGAAGAAGATTGAGAGAAGTAGAGCGATGGAGAAATCGACACAGAGAAAACAATTACAAAAAAAAGAATGCGCCAAAAAAGCAACAGGGGAAAAACACCCGAAAAAGTCCGAGGAAAACGGGGAACAGCGAACAAGTGAAAAATGAATTAGAGCAAGAATAGGAAAAGAAAGAGTGAGAGGAAGAGAGAGAGAATGAAAATGTTTAGAGATGTTGAAAACAGAGAAAAAGAGAAGGGAAGAAATGTCGAAAGAAGAAGAGGGGAATGGCGAAAGATTGAGACGTAGAAGATTCAAACAGGGAAGATACTTCGATTTGCCATTCAAAGAAAGAGTGTACAAACTGCTAAATGTTTTTCAGAAGATAATATACACTTATAAATAATCAGCAAGTTTGAAGACTTGAAGACTACAGATGATCAGAGTAAAATATAAAAAAGATATTGAAAGTAATAGCATCGATGATATAGCAATAATACATCAATAATAATTGTTTTCGGTTGCGAGAAAATTGAATTACAGCATTCTGCTGGCATTCAGACCAACTTGTGATTTGATCTCGTATATATGGTTCTATCAGGTGAAGAAAGTCAAAACATGAGTAAGCATTCTTAAGAGCACGAACAAAAAATTTTTTCAACGAAAAGAATCAAATAACATACGGAAATGCCTCCCAAAAGCTTAAACGACGTTGCGTTTATTTTCAAGGCATCCTGAATGACATTTCTTAGAAAGTCTGGAAAACCAGATAAGGAAAACTAGATACAGACATTATATAAGACAACATATTCATTCGTCTTATTCTTAATTCATTCTTAAAACGTCTTATTCCGGACAATAATATTAATCAGTCTTCCATATCAACATGTGTTTCTCGTCAGTTATCAGTATGGAATTCATTGGATTTTGAAATCGTAAACGATCCTAATTGCAAGGTATTTAAGAACAATTTACTTAAGTTGCCTGTCAACCTAGTTTTACCAAATACTTTTGTTTCTGATAACTAAAGGCTCGTTTCTTTATTAATAGCATTTTCTATCCCCTCCCCTCCCCTAGTTAAGCAACCTTTTGCTTACACACACCGCCACTAGAAAGACAGTCCATGCATATCCGCTATTGTTATTGTTCATTGTGAACCGAAGTTGAATATAATCTTTGCAAGGAATAAAAGAATGAATGAATGAATGAATGAACAGTTTGAAAGAAGAGATAATGACTCAGAGAGAGCAACACTGAGTACACTTGTTCAAAGAATTATTTCCGATAAGAAAAAATCAAAATAAGTAAATTAAAAGATAGATATTGGGAGAGAGATTAAGAGAGAAAGTTATGGATTGTTATAAGGACTAAAAAATGAGTATCAACTTGAGATGAGAGATGCTTTGAGATAAAAAGAAGCTTGAACAAAGAGAGGGGGGGAGGGAGAGAAAAAAGAGATATAGAAGAGAGAGAGCAACAGAGAAGAGTGAGAGAGATCAAAAGTTAGCAATAGTTTAGGCAGAAAAATTTGAAGGTAGATCAGATTAATCGCTTCAAGATATCTCCCTTCCACTGAGAATGACGGGTGCGGTGCGCGTGAAGGACAATGATTGAAGGAAATGCCACATTTGCTCGAGGTAAATCAGTTGAAGAAAGATGAGTAAAATAGAGAGAGAAAGAGAGTGAGAAAAATGAGAAAGGAAAAAGAGAAAAGAAGAGGAACAGAAGAGAGAGAGCAAAGAAGAGAGAAGAGAGAGAGCAAAGAAGAGAGAAGAGAGAGAGCAAAGAAGAGAGAAAGAGAGAGCAAAGAAACAGAGACGGAAAAGAGGAAAAAATTTTTTAAAAAGGGAGAGAAATAATAACTACAGGAAGAGAGAGAATGTAAGTATAATGAACAAGTTAGAGAGTATTAAAAGCTGAAGAGGTAGCGAAGATTATATAAATAGTAGAAAACTGAGCAATGATTAGTTGAGGGTGGGGGAGGATTTTATGACAGGAAAAAATATATAAGAAAGCGCTCTTAGTAAGTTTAGAAGAACTAGACAAGCGTAGACCAAGAGATTAGATAACTCGTTTATGACTATTGACCATATTTCAACAAAGGTCACTTTGTTGAAATATGGTCAATATAAAGAAACGACCGCTCTCTGAGCGGAAGATTCTGGAAAAAATGAGAAGCGAGCTGGAGGCAAAATGCAGAGAAGTTAGAGCTTCTCATTTTTATAGACTACCCAGCCCGAAGAACTGACGTTTTTCAAAATTCTCAACAGTGCGGTGACCTATGCTTGTGACAAGAATAATAAATGAACACTCACATATTGAGAGAGAAAATACACAGAAAAGCAGACAGAGAAAGACTAGGGAGAGAGAGTTAGAAAGAGAGAAAATACACAGAAAAGCAGACAGAGAAAGACTAGGGAGAGAGAGTTAGAAAGCTGCAGATCAACTTCGCCGAATAATTACCAATAAAAAAGAGGTTTCAGAAAGCTCAATTCTCGTACGAATGTGTCAACCAATCTGTTTTACTAAAATTTAAAAAAATTAAGGTTAACATAAGGTTACGCATCTCGTCCGAAGAACACGAGAACCTCTCATTAAAGAGAGTGTTCATAACCAAGTCTTCGATGCGGGCTGCTTGCCGGCAACAACAACAACAACAACAACTAAAATTCAAATAATTTCCGCTTTCCCACAACTGAAAGTTGCGGGAATCAAAAGGTCTTCCACTACAACTCAATAAAGCTGTGTGAATACTGATATATCACACTTCGAATTCCCCTATTAGTGAAATTATCAAAAGTATACTTTTTATTTTGTATCATAAAAAATATACAAAAATTAATTGAGCCGTTTTTCTTCAATCTAACATAAGGTTAAATTTGTACATCAGGTTATATTCTTAAAGGACTTCGCGTATCCAACGAAGACGTTTACAAATGTAAAATATGTTTCTTAATAGATTTGCAAATCTTGCCTGAATAGGAAAGGCAAGTCTTTAAATTGCAAGTATTGTATACAGTTGGCTCTATGCCAAGTATAGGCTCTATGCCACGTCCTTCGTTTTGCTGCTTTGAGTTACTAAACAGAAACAAACGAATTGTTCTCCGGAAAGTCATCAGAAAACAGAAATAAAAAGAATTAAACAGTCAAAACATGGCGGGAAAGGGCTGAAAGAGAACATTGATAAAGCAACATTCGTCGTTGAAAAAGTAGAAGGAAGAACATAAATAGCCCGACCTCTCTGCTCTAGCCATAAATAAATAAGCTTATTGCGCAAACGACTTCGAAAACCCTTAGGCTTGGTTTCAGGTAGCTCAACCTGTACATACGATATAGTTATAAGCCTCAGGGACTTCACTTTCAGAAATAAACCAGGAATTAGAACTGGAATAACATATAAGAAGAGCTGAGTCATTTGGTTCTAATGACTATGACTAATCAAGAATATTTTATCGAAATTGGCTAGGATCCTTGGTGAGAGAAAGAGAGAAATCACCTTCTTTATCATGAAACTCAGAGCAAAAAGAAGATTCAGAATGAAATCAAAGGGCAACCAAATGCACAAATGATTGTAGAATCGATTGAGAGAAAGAGAGGGAGAGAGAATTCGAAATGAATGAAAATGGAAAGAAGAATGAAAACTGGAGAGGGAGACAATACACGATTCCGAGAGACTCAGCGAAAAAAGAGAGATAATTCAAACCGAAGAAAACACAGAGTAAGGAGTAGGGTAAAGAGGGTGTCAAGTGAAAGCAGAGACCAAAAAGCGAGAGACCAGAGAGAGGGAGAGAGAAGAGAGAAAGAGATGAAAAGAGAGTGGTATGGGATGGCCGGCACACTTTGTATGGCAAGCTGAGCAGGGCGAAGAGGAACATTGAAGGGAGATGGGACTGCAAACAACACCCGCACACTGTGTACCTATAAGAGGTAGCAGAGAGCTGAGCGAAGAATCAATCTTCCTTTTTCTCTGGCTCTCTCTCTCTTTAATCACAATTTGAACCTTCACCTTGAAGAAAAGAAAAAAATAGTTACCAGTTTTTCATTACTAATATGTATTAAATGACATTAAATATTCGCATTCTGGTAGTTACATAAGAAATTAGCATGGTAAAGCAGCTTGACCATTTTGATCTAAAAACCTTTACAAGTCACATCCATCACCTTCTAGATCTGTTTGAGATGAATTACCGACACTTTGTACCGCGTCACTTTGTATACGACACTTTGTACCGCGACACTTTGTACCGCGTACGGCCTCGTTAGCTAAGCCGTACGGCCTCGTTATCGTAAACTTTTACTAAGCCTAAGCGTTTTTAATGTAAAAATATGTTTTAATGTAAAAAATAAAACGTGCGGCCTCACTCAAGTCGCGGTACAAAGTGTCGCGGTACAAAGTGACGGGGTACAAAGTGTCGGGTACAAAGTGACGCGGTACAAAGTGTCGTGATACGGTTTGAGATTCATTCAACGATGATGAATACCAATCGATAACAACAACAACAAACTACTTGAAAAAGGAATGAATACTAAACGTAATAGACATTGGTAGCCTTATCAAGTAGACTCCTGAAACCTTTTCTTTCTAAACACCAAGCTCCCTTCACCAAACACAGCCAGGGGTTATTTAGTCATGACAGATCTTCTGTCGGCGGGCCTCTGTGTTCCAAATCTTTAGGGGGGTCCCTTATGTGAAAAAAGGTAAGGGGGACCCTTGTGTGAGAAAAAAAAGAAAAAAATTTTTTCCCCCCTAAGGGGGGACCCTTATGTGAAAAAAAAATTTTCCGCCTTCGGCGGGCCTCTGTTTTTCCAAATCGTAAGGGGGGACCCTTATGTGAAAAAAAAATTTCGCCTTCGACGGGCCCCCCTCATGAAAAAAATTTTTTTTTCTATTTGAAAAATCGTAAGGGGGGACCCTTATGTGAATTTTTCTTCGGCGGGTTTCTGTTTGAAAAATCATAAGGGGGGACCCTTATGTGAAAAAAAATTTACCGCCTTCGGCGGGCGTCTGTCCCTTTTTCTTTCACACTAAAAAACCCCTGAACACAGCTCATTCGTCTGTTATGGGAAGAGCTACACACTGATGAGGCAACTCGTGGAGCCCGTTTGAGAAACGCAACAACAGGCGTGCAATGAGTGATGAGTGCAGATGTAAGAGAGAGAGAAAGAGAGAGATGGTGTGATCGGGAAGAACGAAATAAAAAGAGCTATGAGACGGATAAGGGGAACTGAGGCAAGATAGTGGGAGCAGCCTAGAGGTAGTTTATATAGTAGGAGAGAGAGAGAGAGAGAGAGAGAGAGAGAGAGAGAGAGAGAGAGAGAGAGAGAGAGAGAGAGAATTATGAGTTGAAGAGTTATGAGTAGAAGGAGAGAGATCATGAGAGAAGGCTTAGACAATACTATAGTGAGGAAGCTAGATAAAAAAGAGATCGTGAGAGGAAGCCTGGAAAAGATAATGAGGAAGTAGGAGAGCGAGGAAAGAACCGCTGAGCATAGATGCAAATTGGAAAATTATCTACTAAGAATCGAGCAATGAGAGGGAATGAAAAAACTTGTGAGTTTGGTGACTCAGAATATGAGTCATTTCTCTTCGAGATGAAGAAAATTCAAAGAGAATGAACGAGAAAGACAGGAAAGAAAGTGATATACAATGTATGAGAAATGTAGAGCGAAAAAGCAAGATGAGGAAGGCGTCAGAGAGAGAGAGAGAGAGAGAGAGAGAGAGAGAGAGAGAGAGAGAGAGAGAGAGAGAGAGAGAGAGAGAGAGAGAGAGTTATAATTGGTTACGCTAGCATTTATGGCTGCCTTATGGACAGCTTGAGGGCCTGAGATCGCTCACGGGAGGACTCAGAAGAGAGATAGAGCAAGGATAGGAAGGATCGGGGGAGTACAGAACAGAGAACATATCTCTTTTTGCTCCGCGTTTTCTATTCTGGGATGGAGATCAATATACTTGATAGAAAGCTCCCATTTGACTCGGAGTAATTGGATGGACAACAGCTGTGGTGCTATTGTTCTTTCGCAATCCGAACCAGTGAAACTGATGAATAGTTAGGGCTAAGAATTCTTATAAGATGCCAAAATATATGCTTCTTCAGTGTTACCATGGTAACACTGCTCTGAGGCTTGACAGAGCCGAGTCGGTTCACGGATGGAAAGAGAGGGAGCGGCTGGTCGCTGGTTTTTACTCGCTCTGTCTCTTGTTGCAGCGACTGCAGCCGTTATCGCTGCACTCATTCAGGATGTACCAATGGCACGTCGTGCACAACCAGGTTACTCCTAGACTGATTGAGTACCTTTGAGGTACTCATTCAGGATGTACCAATGGTACGTCATCAACAACCATTCTTCGCTACTTTGTGTACCATGGAGGTACTCATTCAATATTTAGCATTTAAACAAGTCCTCAACCAGGTAACCCTTGGCACGATCAAGTACATTCGAGGTATTAATTCAGGATGTATTAAGGCCAAACGCACCCAAAAAGTTTACTATTGGCTTCGTTGAGTACCTTATAGCTAATGATTTCTCGCTGAAGAACCAAACTTTAAGCTTAACTTGCGAAAGAAAAACTCTGTTCACTCATTTATTGGCGGTCTTTTGTACCTCGTACCGAGTGAGGCAAAATCGAATTTGTCGTTAAATTCGAATACTTGATTGAGGACGAAAGTAACGGGAGTTGTTGGGTGTTGTTCACGAGTATCGCTCATATGATAGACATATGAATTTACTTAAAACATGTCATAACGTGTTCACGAGTATCGCTCATATGATAGACATATGAATTTACTTAAAACATGTCATAACGTACTGAAATCCACGTTTTTATATTTTCTTATGTGCTACCTTAAGATTCGCGATAGGTAGTAAGAAAAGAAAGGTATGGGTTATATCCCTCAAAAGCACAGCATGGTGTATAACAATTGCAAGCTACCGCTTCGAAAGCGTTTCACCTTACTTCTTCCTCAAAACATTCAGTCCTTGATAAAATTTTCGAATAACTTCGGGCATAAAAATCGGCGTGTTTGTGAAGCGGTTGATAATCAGTGTGTTTCAGATCCCGTATATTGAATACCGTAACCGAGGCTGCAGTACTGCTCGACTTTTCCGTCTTTTACTCACACTAATATCCGTCCTTCTCCCAATTCCTATCATTTTCTCCACACAGGTACACTAAAAACATTCTAAATGAAGTGAGGATTAAGACATTGTGAAGGCAAACAGTAGAAAAAGCGAGTGAGAAATTAATGGGATTTTCGCGAAAGTCAACCAACCTTATGGCGAAATATGGCGAAAAAAAAATCTGACGTAAAATTAAAGAAGGTTCTACACCTTCCGGTTGTTTAATCTTAATGCCGAGCTCCAACTTATTTCTTGAAAAGTGACAATAACACAAAAAAGTCACAAAAACACCAAAAATTGAGCGATCGCAGAACACAACAGAAAAAATACCAATGATAGATTTTCGATAAACATCTTCTCAAAGCTTTTGCTTGAGTTCTCAAGTTAGAAAGCGATCTGGAGCAGATTTATCGAATTCAAAGAGCAAAGAAATGTTGACATTGAAAGTCCGCGATATTCTCGATTTCCTGCTATTTTCCTCCCCTACCACACACCGGAAGAGCAGCCATTGGTTCTACCTCCCTATGTCTGCAGCCATTGGTTCTACCTCCCTATGTCTGCATACCATCTCCAGAATGCGCGCACCCTGAAGTGATTTGATAATCAACTTCTCATAGTTAATTCCTCTTAACAGCAGTGATCGTGTTCTTCTGAGATGAGATAAATAAGTATCCTGGTAGAACCAGTGGCTGCTCTTCAAGTTGCTGAACGTGTCTACAGCAGTAGGTGAGTGTTAGATTCGTGCGAGCGCTATAAACATTTCCTGAGTCTCTGAGTTTAAGTGAGAAAGAACCTCTTGCACAGAAGACACACTAACAGTATGCCAAACCTGGGCTTGAATCCATGATTCAAAACAACCTTGAACAATTTCACTCCCTTAAACCCCCAGAGCAACTTCAGGCAGGGGTTAAATAATAGTCATGACAGATCTTCTGTCTACGGGCCTCTATTTCCAAATCATAAGGGAAACCCTTATGTGAAAGAAAAGGTAAGAAAGACCCTTATGTGAGAAAAAATTTCACCCCTAAGGGGGGAACCTTATGTGAAAAAATTTTTCCGCTTTCGGCGGGCGTCTGTCCCTTTTCTTTCACACTAAAAAACCCCCGACTTCAGGGTTTATGGAAGAAAACGGGTGAATACTGGGAGCAGCCGAGAATCTCCTTCGATCACAAGTATTTGATGCTTCTACATGGGGAAGGGTCGGTGTCCCTTTTCTCCTCGTCCTTCCCGGCCCTCCAGGGACTCAACTCCCAGATTCTCACCTCGCTTGCTTACTCGCAGATAGATGATAACAGCGATGGCAAAGCTGACGAGGTTAGAACTTTTTCTTTCGTTATTCGTAAATTTACACTCTATGGATTTTGATACTTCGGTGAAAATTCCTGGAAAAACTTGTCTTGACCAGGTAGGTACACATTGTGTCAGTAGAGGACACCTCAAATACACCAAATATCATTCTTTGATATCCGAAACTACACAATCTGAATCGGTCTAATTGTTTGAACTGCTTTCCGTATTCCTCCGGAAAGCAGAATCCGTTATATAAGCAGAATTGGTTCTTTAGGCAACTCCAAAATACCAATTAGTCGTGAAATGGAAAACTGATTATCATTACCGTTCGTCCAAAATTTCCACCTTCCTTTCTTTCCATCTGTTTCACACTGCCAAATCTCTTCTGCGTTAACACTCGAACTGCGCTCGTATAAAATAGCTTCAAAAAGGAATATAAAAATTTTGAGACTATTTAAAATTCTAAATGTCGCAGTTATCCATCACTTTCCGCATCAACTTGCCGGAAAATGTAACCATCACAACATTGGATGTATACATCTTCCTTGATTTGAGTATGGAATACCGAGAAATTTTACAGGTCAGCCCTTAAAGATTCTGTACATACTCGATAGTTCAGTACCATGTACCATTTGATATATTGTATTATCGGACTTTACTAGTTCGGTTCCTAATCAGACTCTTTATTGTATACTCCCATTGATCACTAAATCTTTTCATAAAAACTCCATGAACTTCTTCGATATTTGTATAATTTTGCCCACATTTATCGAGGGAATCCTCAAATTTGAAGCTTCAGGTCTTCAAACTTGTAAAAAAAACTTGAAAACTACCGTAGGACGAGAAGCCCAAAAATGAAAAATGAGCGAGTCTCCACATCATTAACCTTTTTTCTCCCCAATTTCTACCCCTTAACCTTTTGCTCATACTCGATAGTTCAGTACCATGTACCATTTGATATATTGTATTATCGGACTTTACTAGTTCGGTTCCTAATCAGACTCTTTATTGTATACTCCCATTGATCACTAAATCTTTTCATAAAAACTCCATGAACTTCTTCGATATTTGTATAATTTTGCCCACATTTATCGAGGGAATCCTCAAATTTGAAGCTTCAGGTCTTCAAACTTGTAAAAAAAACTTGAAAACTACCGTAGGACGAGAAGCCCAAAAATGAAAAATGAGCGAGTCTCCACATCATTAACCTTTTTTCTCCCCAATTTCTACCCCTTAACCTTTTGCTCATACTCGATAGTTCAGTACCATGTACCATTTGATATATTGTATTATCGGACTTTACTAGTTCGGTTCCTAATCAGACTCTTTATTGTATACTCCCATTGATCACTAAATCTTTTCATAAAAACTCCATGAACTTCTTCGATATTTGTATAATTTTGCCCACATTTATCGAGGGAATCCTCAAATTTGAAGCTTCAGGTCTTCAAACTTGTAAAAAAAACTTGAAAACTACCGTAGGACGAGAAGCCCAAAAATGAAAAATGAGCGAGTCTCCACATCATTAACCTTTTTTCTCCCCAATTTCTACCCCTTAACCTTTTGCTCGTTTCCCTCATTAATCTAGGCCTCACACTAGAATGAGCGGTCGTTCTTCTAATTTTTTCAAACGCAGTTGACTTTTCTGATTCTTTCAAATGTCTAAACTTGAAATTCTGTGAACTTCCTAACAAACGAAACTTGAAGAAAAAATATTAGTATTTGAAGGTTGAATCCGCGATAAAGTTCAACATTCAAATGGAGGAATCAGATTCCATCTTCGTGACTGCCCTACTACAGGTTGAGCAATTGCTTCCCCTGCCGACTCCTCTTCACAACATCACAGACCTCTCAAGAAAAGAACTCGCTCACTTCGCACCGAGAAGATTCGACAAAGAGATTACCAAGGCGCCACTTGCTCTCAAGACTAATAGGTTCGGCAACCTTTTTGGTTTTCAGGATTGGGAAATTTTTTTGACCAGCCGGCTTAGCGAACGAATGAGGGTTGAGAACACATCACGATTGCCAATCGGAGAGATAAACTCAAAGTTGGGCGAACCAGATATGAACAAGTGTTCAAACGGCCTCCAAAATACAATATTTTACGCGCATTTATTTCAGTCGAAAAAAAGCAATTCATGGGCAGCAAAAACCTCGGTTCAGCTAGAGCACCGATTCTTTAATAGTTCGAACCGCGTTCAATGTGCACCTGTTGCAGGATTTTGCTCCATCGGGAGGGAGGAACCCGGGTACCCTACCGGCTACTTTCCTTTTCCCTCCTCGTCCCACCCTCTCATTTCATCTATCAAACCCGCTTTTTCGAGCTCATCAAATGGGCCTGGATCCAATATCTGGCCTTCTTCCTACCAATCTACGCCTTGTGTGAACTGCTTGCTAAGTACACCTTCGAAAACCACCTCATTCATTCAATCACTCTCGACCCTAAGTCATCACTCGACCATCCAAATCTTCGATAATATACAATTCTGGATTGTTGCGACAAAACTCATTTGATAATGTGATCCTTATCCGTGCGGTTGTTCAGCTTCCGTAACTTTTCATTCTCAACAATGTTTCAAGTATTATAAGTATCATCACGAATGCGATTGTTATACCTGACCACGTTTGCATACATAATCTTTCCACGAGTCCTCTTTATAACTTCTGCACAATTCAGAAGTAATTTGCTCATTCCAAGTTTTCAACGACTAGATATGTATTGAAGAAATGAGGCCAACTCCTAATACCAACACGCCAAGTAACCTTCAAACAGTTTTCTGGTTCTTCTTTATTGAGTCACTTCAAAATAACAATCTCATTTTTCTGCTTGTGTAGTTTTCCGAATTTTTGGTTGTGATTGGAATGAATGATTAAACACCGAATACTAAAAACAGTTTTGTAGTTTTCTGTGAAAAATAATTGTAACAACCAGATAACAACATCAACAATAATTCACCGGAAGACATTGAAATAGTTCACCGATCTCATTGATATCATCTATGATATCATAAGATTGGGTGATATGATGTGAACATTAAAATTCCAATACTGTCAATTAATCAGGGAATCCAATCCAATTCAATACTGATACCAATAGAAACACAACATCACTTCGTAACATTGAGGTACCGGTGAAGTGAAAAGACATCATCGCATTGAATTTGCACTACTTGTCCCGCTTTATAAACCGATTAATTCAATACTGATACAAAAATTCTCAATCAATATGTGTGCACTCTACAGCTACATTAGGACCCTGTTAATACCCGAGGAACCGTCGAAGCACAGTTGATATTCAATACGCTTTATGCACCACCAGCTTACTTACCAACCTTCAAAAACTATGGTTACAGTAATACTTGAAGCAACTCTGAGACAGTTGAATACATAGAAACGATATTTTTACTTCAAGGAACTTCCCAACACACCATTTCTAAGTACTCCTATATTCACACGAGTATGAGTGTATTATACAATAACTATTGATTGTTATGTTGAAAGAAACCTTTTTCTCTAAACGTACCATCTAACAGTGAAGTTGGCTGCGTTATAACTGATTACTCAACTTTCACACTATATATTATTTTCTGTTACCTCGCCATCTTCCCCATCACTGGGCATATCCCCCAACAACATGTCATACTGGGTATCCGGGAAGGTCCTGTGAGGAAGTATAATCGGCCACGCCCCATCACTCGGACCTGAGTTCTCTCTCTCCATCGCCCGATAGTATGCTCCGAGGAGAACGAGCGAGAGCGTCGTCAGTAGGAGCGGGTAGACAGGTAGAGTAACTGCACCGAAAACACTGCCTACTGTAGGCCAGAGCAGGAGTGCCTTCTGTAGGTTATCAGCCCGGGGCTTCTTCTTCTGCTCTAGCCAGAGAGGGAGCGAGAGAGTGCTTAGGGTGCAGAGTGCAGGCAGACAGCTAGAGAGGATTGGGGAGGCAGAGAATGACCACGCAAGTGTCAGCACCAAGAGAGCACACTGGCCTATTCCCGCCAGTAGCAGATAGGGCACCGAGGTTCCGCTGAGAGAATCATTAATACACCAAAAAGCTTTCGGCTCACTTCAACTGGAGAAGTGCCAACTTTTTCTTCCGAAAGTATTACACTAGGAAAAACCTTCATAATCTTTCCCGAAAAGAAACAACTACTTTTCGTATGGTCCTTCTTCCAAAATATTGCCTTTTACTGCAAAATTTTCATCAAAATCTTTAGCCAATTCGATCTCATTTGAAAAAAATTCCACTAAACTATCAAAAGACTTGACTTTCTTTTTCTTCAATTAGTCACTCATTCTACCGTTTTTCGTGGCATTTTGAAAATTGGTTCAGCAAACCAAAGCACCAACCAGAGAAAGATTCCGGCGACAACAAAGAGCTGCAGAGAATGAGAAAACACATATTGGTCTTCCTTCACATTCACACCCACAAAAATCGCCTCGGTTGCTCCCAAGAAGACTTGGCATAATGCCAAGAAGAGACGCACCCGATATTTCAACTCCCCATCCGGCTGTTCATTCAGCTGAAACATGGAATTTTTAATGAAAAATTTGGGTTTTTCTGATTTTTAATAAGAAAAATTGAACTTTTTTTCGTCAACACCTAACATGAATAAACTGATACTAATATACGAACATGAATAATTCGAGCATCAACCATCGAAAAAGGAACAAAATCAGCCTTGAAAAAGACGAAAACGATCATAAGTAACCCCACTCCCCTATTCCAATTATTCTTCTAGCTCTTGCATCGAAATCCTCTCTTGCTCATACTTTTCAATTCTACACCGCATACTTTTATGTGTAAACATAAGTAAGTTAGAATGAAGGGAGGGAGCTATGTGAAGCAGGTTTTTTCTTTGATCTGATCTCTGATTAAATCTATGTCCTTCACGAGAAAAAAAAACAGTGACACGTATTCTCTTTTAGTCTCGCGATCTTTATTTTTCGTAGTTTTTCTTTAACAATCATTTTCTTTAAAGTGCCGTTTACTCAAAAAATTTAAATTTTGAATAAAGACTTTTCTGTTTGTATTTTTTTTTCGTGTAACCTTCCGTGTAACGTGTAACTTTTTTCGTATTTTTTCGTGTAACCTACACTGAGGTTAACTTTTAAAATAAACTTTGTTCGAGCGGGGAAGTTTATAATATTGATCTGGAAGTGATCTTTGTAGAGCTATGGCGGGTATTACGAAGCAGCCTACCTTTAAGCCCGCTAAACTAACTGACTTTGAGGACGCGTGAGTCGATGTGAACGTTACAACTACAAGAGCAAACAAATATGAGGAGATAGACGGAAAAGGCCACCATGCCGAAACCAAGTGACCACGTCGCGTTCCTGCTCTCTTCCCTCAAAACACCCACCATGAGCATGACGCCCAAAAACTGTTTTTATTTCCAAAAAAAACTCATGTATATTGAAACCAAAACAATGTTTGTCTCTAAAAAATCTATGCACAAATCTATGCGCTATCCAAGAAAGCTCGTGATAAAAATACTCTGATCGTCTGCATTTTCTCTTTTACATCACACACAATCCGGCTCTCGCAAAGGTTAGGACTAGTCATCTGGATATACAAATTCTTTCTGTGGGTGGGAAGAAACAGGCTGGACACCACTGTAATTCATTAGAAGAATCATCTAACTTTAGGTGAGAAAGTTTTTGAATTTAAACAAGCCCTTCGCTCACCCCATTTTGCATGTTTCAATCAAATATTATCAATTTGAGGCTCGTCTTTTTAATATCTAACATTTTTCTCTGAAATCAGTTGCATGATTCCTGGCTATCTTGAAACGTAGACAAGCTATACCAACAAAAAAATAGCCTACAAAAGGCGGTTAACATTTTTTGTTGCCTCAAACACTTATATCGAGTGGGAGAACCTGGGTAGGTCAATAGCCAGAAGGAATATTCTCTCATTTGGCAGTTATCTTATGAGCTGAACCTGAAAAGAAACCGCTGTTCTTCTGGGATGGACGGACTGCTGGGCATCTCACTTGGTGAAGAAGTAAAAGCCTTTTCAACTTCATTGCTGCAACGCGATTCTCTTTATTTCGGAAATAGGGCTGACATCAGACGGTTCATCAGACCCTTCTTTTCACTTACATTGAAGAAGCATATCATGATTTTCGCGGTGTTCAACGTGTTCTGACCTTGTTTTGAGTGTACTGTGAGCTGCAGCTGTACTGTGAGCTGCAGCTGTCACTGCAAGCGGCAAATTTGTCGTGGTTATTGCCTGTGTCGTCGTTCTCATTGTGCTCGTAACGATGGAATTCACGCTCGTCAATGACATTGCTGTGGTTGTGGCTGTGGCAACGAACGGTGTTTTGACCGATACTGTTGACTCATTCGAGACCGCTGCTATTTCTGGTTGCTGCAGAATGTCATGGATCGAATTCAGCCATTCCAAGCCAGGTTGATTACTATGGTATTGTCAATAGACCCTCATATTGATTACTATGGTATTGTCAATAGACCCTCATATTGATTACAATGGTATTGTCAATAGACCCTCATATTGATTACTATGGTATTGTCAATAGACCCTCATAAACGCTATCAGTGAGCTTTTGCACAGGCCTTAACTGAGAACGGTCTGAAGCATGCTTGTGAGCGCCGAGTGACTTGGAAAAGAGATGGGCAAAGGCTAATGAGAAGTAAAGGGATATTTAAATAGAACGGAACTAGAAGAGAATTTAGATCATTTCCGACGCGAATATAGCTGATCCGGTAACTATTTTTTCCTGTTTTGGCATCGTTTCGTGTTTTGGCAAAGAAGACTCCTTCATTCATGACAAGCTTCTCAATATGTATGCTTATATTCATTCAACCTGTCTGATAATTGAGAAGTGATATTCTGTTGCAGAATCGGAGTTGATTCTGAGATTCTATCATTCTCCCGTCAAATATAAGGTTCCCAGAGTGTCATATTTTGCATTTTACCCTATTTATCCCAACAAAGACGTTTTTAGGTTCGATTCTTCAAGGAGCCATACCAACATTCTGTTGAAGTTTGCTCGATAGGAACGCTTTTTTGTTGTAGACTTTCAGGTTGAGCTCAGGGGATGAATGGTTACCGGACCAGCTATGTTGAATTGAATACATGTTAGCGCCAGAAATGACTCCATGCCTTTTTTGCGCGTACAAACATGCCGTATACCGGCCTCATTTAACGCCTGGTTGAGATCATAACTTGTAAATCTCTACGAAATTTTTTCTGCCATTCTCCAACTTTTTTTGAATTCTCAGACTTCATTTCTCACCAAGTTCCGGGCCTGTTTCTATGTTTGATTGTTGTTTTCTCATTTCTCAGTAAACTTTGTAGAACATTCAGACCTTGTTCTCTTCTTTTCTTTTCAGTTCATTCTCTTGAGCTTTGCTGATGACTCCGGCGGTTCCTATAACGACTTCTGGTCTGAAATAGTACATTGTATGAAAATTCGCCAAAGATTAAAAAAAAGTAAGTTATTATGTAAAAACACTATTTTTTTTAAATTCAAAACTGGCTGCAGTTCATACAAAACTGGCTGCATTGCACAATAGTGGTGTCCTCTATTACGAATAGAGCACCTTTCATATGAGGAAAATTATTCAAAAAGAGAGAAAAGAAACATAGTGTAGAGAGAGAGAGAGAGAGAGAGAGAGAGAGAGAGAGAGAGAGAGAGAGAGAGAGAGAAAAGCGAGAGACGTGTGTTCATGTTTTCGTTTCGAAAACAGAAAAAATAATTTATATTTCTAAAAAGATAATGAAAGATAAAAACAGGACGATAAAGAAATTACAAACAGGGGTTGAATATTCATGTCAGACCTTCTTTGGGCGGGCCTCTGTTTTTCCAAATCATAAGGCGGGACAAAAAGATAAGACTAAATCATAAGGCGGGACATGTAAAACAAAGTTTTTTTTCCGTGAGTCTCTGTTTTTATATCATAATGGAAACCCTTATGTGAAAAAATTTTCCGCCTTTGGCGAGTGTCTGTACCTTTTTATTGAACACTGAAAAACCCCTATTACAAAAAATAAAATAAAGGATAGATTGTGTGTGTGAGCAGTATGAAAACCCATTCAAACACTAATAGTCCCAGCTGAACACAATAAACATTGAACCAACTTCTTGACCTTCACCGTATAGTTGAGGTCAATGATGGGAGAATCCGTGATGGTGTGATTGTCCTTCGGCATCTGCTCCACCTCTCGGCGGATTCGATGCGATGACATCAGCGGAGAACTGTTGAGGATACTCAGCACGAATCCAAGGCCGATGCACAGAAAGATTACGATGATCCGACGATGAGATGATCGCCAGAAACAAAGCACCAGTGATAACGAACCTCAAGATTGTAACGTTATCAACAGGGGTTATTTAGTCATGACAGATCTTCTGTCGGCGGGCCTCTGTGTTCCAAATCTTTAGGGGGGACCCTTATGTGAAAAAAAAGGTAAGGGGGACCCTTATGTGAGAAAATATTTTTTCACCCCTAAGGGGGGAGGGACCCTTATTGAAAAAAATTTTTCCGCCTTCGGCGGGCCTCTGTTTTTCCAAATCGTTAGGGGAACCCTTATGTGAAAAAATGTTTCCCGCCTTTGGCGGGCGTCTGTCCCTTTTTCTTTCACACTAAAAAACCCCTGGTTATCAACCCGGTGAGAAGCACTACAATTCGACAAATTTCACCGTTTATCGGCGGGCCACTTAATCTTCAAAAGATGATATTTTTTTTTCCAAAAGCAGATCATTATATCGATATTCTTCTCGATATAAAAATGTGAACAGCGGTGAGTTTTTCCGAAGCAAATACTTGATTTGTCGCTCTTCTCTCAAGATTTAATTCCCCTCTTTTTTCAGATATCGGCAAAGGCTCCTGGCTTTGATTCACTAACTCCATCTGATGATTCCACTGGTAAAACCCTGGAAAAAGACAACGAGTAGAGGAAGACCGTAGTGAAGAAGTGCCCATTCCTTCACACAAATCAACAAGAGCGACATCGTCGTGAGCGAGGTGAAACTTAAGCCCCCCGTCGAAAGATGCACTGAAAACAGAGGTAAGATATGTCTTGATTTGAAAAACAGGTCGACCGCTAAACTAGGGTTAAAAAAGTACCACTTTTGACTTGACGAAACCGGTTGAGGCTGAGTTCCAACTAAAGAACCGTTCTATTTATGCAGAGAAATGGATGCTTTTTACTTTCACTTTCAACTGATACATTAATTTCGAGTAAGGAAGAGGGTCGGTAGGTCGGTTGCCCTAGAGATTTTTTTTGCCAGTTGGCTGTTTTCCTATGACTGAAAAGCAGATTCTTCTGGAAAGTGTTCTTTTCCTTTTTTGAAATAGTCTTTATGCTGATGCTATAGAGGTTCCTTTGCTCTCTTGAGAACTTTGTTATCTCGTAAATCTTTTTGATGAACAAAATTGCGTCAGGCTAGTTCTTGGAGAGCCTGCATAACTAAATACATTACATTTACTAAGGCTGGAAGCACACTACAAACTATAGTCTCCGCCCATTCTAGTATTTACTAAGGCTGGAAGCACAGTACAAATTATAGTCTCCGCCCATTCTAGTATTTACTAAGGCTGGAAGCACACTACAAATTTTAGTCTCCGCCCATTATAGTATTGTTTTTCATCGCTTCTTCCCAAACAGTTACTTTGTTACTATTTGTTCCAGACTCTGGAATCCTTTCTAAGCCGCAACGTTACGTGAGCGATTTCAGCCTAAGACGAGTTTTAGGACAAGCTTGCGTAAATGATAAAAGTTTCCGAAATATTCGATAGTGTCACTACTACTGACTTGGTAGCTAATATTGCTACTATTTTTCATATATTCTTTTTCAGTTCTGTTTCACTTTTTCTATTCTTTCTCCGTTCTATTTCATTTTTATATTATTTTTCCGTTCTATTTCACCTTTTCTTTTCCTTTTCCGTTCTATTTCACCTTTTCTCTTCTTTTTTCCGTTCTATTTCACTTTTTCTTTTCCTTTTCCGTTCTATTTCACCTTTCTCTTCTTTTTTCCGTTCTATTTCACTTTTTCTTTTCCTTTTCCGTTCTATTTCACCTTTTCTCTTCTTTTTTTCAGTTCTATTTCACCTTTTCTTTTCCTTTTCCGTTCTATTTCATCTTTTCTCTTCTTTTTTCCCCGTTCTATTTCACCTTTTCTTTTCCTTTTCCGTTCTATTTCACCTTTTCTCTTCTTTTTTCCGTTCTATTTCACCTTTTCTTTTCCTTTTCCGTTCTATTTCATCTTTTCTCTTCTTTTTTTCCCGTTCTATTTCACCTTTTCTTTTCCTTTTCCGTTTTATTTCACCTTTTCTCTTCTTTTTTCCGTTCTATTTCACCTTTTCTTTTCCTTTTCCGTTCTATTTCATCTTTTCTCTTTTTTTTCCCGTTCTATTTCACTTTTTCTATTATTTTTCCGTTCTATTTCATTTTTTATATTATTTTTCCGTTCTATTTCACCTTTCTCTTCTTTTTTCCCGTTCTATTTCACTTTTTCTATTATTTTTCCGTTCTATTTCATTTTTTATATTATTTTTCCGTTCTATTTCACCTTTTCTTTTCCTTTTCCGTTCTATTTCACATTTTCTCTTCTTTTTCCGTTCTATTTCACTTTTTCTCTTCTTTTTTCCGTTCTATTTCACCTTTTCTCTTTTTTTCCGTTCTATTTCACCTTTTCTCTTCTTTTTTCCGTTCTATTTCACCTTTTCTTTTCCTTTTCCGTTCTATTTCATCTTTTCTCTTCTTTTTTCCCGTTCTATTTCACCTTTTCTTTTCCTTTTCCGTTCTATTTCACCTTTTCTCTTCTTTTTTCCGTTCTATTTCACCTTTTCTTTTCCTTTTCCGTCCTATTTCATCTTTTCTCTTTTTTTTCCCGTTCTATTTCACTTTTTCTATTATTTTTCCGTTCTATTTCATTTTTTATATTATTTTTCCGTTCTATTTCACCTTTTCTCTTCTTTTTTCCCGTTCTATTTCACTTTTTCTATTATTTTTCCGTTCTATTTCATTTTTTATATTATTTTTCCGTTCTATTTCACCTTTTCTTTTCCTTTTCCGTTCTATTTCACATTTTCTCTTCTTTTTCCGTTCTATTTCACCTTTTCTCTTCTACTCTTTCCACCCCTGTTGCCTTTACCCATTCCTTTTTCCACTCGCTCGGCGCGTACGAACATGCTTTAGACCGGTCTCATTTAACGCCTGGGACTATTGTAAATAGCCGAATACTGAGATTTTCAGATTATCAAAAACAAAATTTTAAAAAAATGAATGGAATTTTCAGAAAGATCGTACCGAGCCACATCCCAAGAAGACTTCCAGCAACTCTCGAACCGAGTCTGGGCGACCCGATTGAGTCGTGCATTTCATACGCGGCTGGTGGAGAATTATCGTTCAGGCCCTAAAATGATAACGCATTTTTATCTATTGATCTCACGAACGACTGTTCTATTTGCAGCAAGACTATCATTATTGACAGAATATGCGTCAATGCTTCACTGCTGTTTGTTTCGTATTTAGTAAATCCAGAAACTATTTTAAGAAAAAATCAAATAGAATAAATTGCCTTAAAATACTGACAATATTATATTAAAACCCTCCAATGTCCAAGTTATATTGAATTTACTTTTTGATACAATTGTTCCTAAAACACGTCTACGTTCTCTGTTCTCTTGCTTCTTGAATCGTTTTTTGTTTTGTTAGTTCATTCTGTGAATTATAAAACAAAAGAATAAAGAACTGAATGAAGAAAGCGGTATTGAAAAAAGTATTGAAAAAGCAAATTGATTAAAAAATTAGAAATTGAAATCGATTTGAATTAAGTTTTCAAAAAATTACAGAAGTAAAACTTCAATGAACCAACAGAAGATAAAAGGGCAACGTTCATGATGAGAAAGGCTAATTGGCTGGATTCTGAGTATCGGCAGCAAATAGGCGCACCCTTTCTTTCTCGTCCGCTTCGGAGGCCCGCTGCCTGCTGAAACATTCGTGCTAAGACCACAGCTCACCAAACTTGTGAAATTTCTCCCGGTCACCCGCCATGTATTCCATGAAAAGTGTTTTACAGATGAAGAAATATAACTTATTAACATAGCAGAAGACATATCGAGTGCATATAAAAATTACCGGCCTAAAAAATCCTTAAAGGAAAATTTGTTGGTGGGACGGGTAAGATTGGGTAAAACGGAGAAAAAATACATTTGTGGTTGACCCCCCTTCCCTCCCCTCCTTGTACAAGGATCGCCCGGTCGCCCGCCCGGAAAAGTTTTTTTCAGCACATCTTGGTGAGCTATGGCTAAGACCTATTCAGGCATTTCTGGGCACAAATGAAGTTTTAACAGATCATGAAGTTCCGCTTACTTGATTGATCATAAAACTTGCCTAACGAAATCGTTACATTGAAATCATTTCAAGCTTTCAAAACCTCTATCTCATCTCTTTCTAGAGATGAAATCGTGCCTCGTTCTTCAATCCGAAATTAGAATTAATTTTTTTTTCCATTGTTTATTCTCCTGTACAACTATGCCACGGTTCATTTTTACCTAATACTCTTTTCAGTGTGAATTTGCCACCTTCTTTTTATTACTATTATTACTACCTTTCTCGAAGTTCAAACTCTCGGTCAGGGGTTATTTAGTCATGACAGAATTTCTGTCGGCGGGCCTCTGTGTTCCAAATCTTTAGGGGGGGGGACCCTTATGTGAGAAAAAAAAGAAAAAATTTTTACCCCTAAGGTTTTGAGTGTAAATATGTAGTTTTGTAGTTTAGGTATACTAACTGAACTGCAGCCACATATATTTTAAAAAGTAGGCATAAATTTGTTTAGGGGTGCCGCACTCTACTTAGGGGGGTCTATTGTTTTTAGTGTGTTTAAACTACTGTATTGTTCACACCATTTTCTCTATTTTTTGCCAAATTTAGTCACTGAATCGACAAAAAAATAATGTGGCTAATTGTTCCATATGGCCTCATTGGCTTACATTTTACGGCTCTTATTCCCTGATTGCGTCTTGTCTTGCAGACAGTGGAATACTAGAAAAACTTGCTTAAGACGAAAAAAAACGAAAAACGCTAAGCGTTTCGAAAATTTTCTTCATAAGTTATCATTTTGAGCATCAAAGAGTCCGGTTCCTTTGTAAAAGTTTTCTTACATAGAAAAGGTATTTTTAAATTAACAAATACTTAGGCTTAGTGAAAGTTAACGCTAACGAGGCCGCACGGCTTAGGCTACGAGACCGTATCAAATAAAATTAATAGAAAAAAGCATCCTGTCAATGTCTGCAAGACAAGACGCAGGATATGCCTATCAGGTAATAAGTGCCCATTTTAACTAAAACCTGAGCGGAAAAATAAATGAAAAAATCAGGGAAAAAATTTAACCTAACCCCCAAGGAAAGTGCGCCCCACAAGTAATGAAGTGAAGAAAAGTAATAGTATTTCACTGCTTCCAGATTCCAAACATTCCGCTTTTGAAATCTTTTTTGTAAAAATGAAAGATATTAAATTTAAAAAAACGATGTTTTTGAGAAACAAACCGGATCGAATATGACATCATCTTCGCTCTCACTGTCATTTATGTTAACATTGACGAAAGCCTTGCTCTGATCAGCTTGTCTCTGCGGACTTTCCTCTTTCGAATCTAGAACTGTACATTAATTTTGTTCGGTGTAGAAAAAAACAGTTATGTTAAAAATTGAGCAGATGAAGCGACTGACTTCCAAGCCGTGATAATATCACGGTTCCTTCATGTAAATCCATTCGAATCTCTGATGCGTTCTGTTAAATAATCCGTTCTTGAATCATGAAAACTTTTCTCAATTAATTTATCTATTAGTGTTGAAACCATCAACCTTCGCTCTAGAAAATAAAATCGAGTCTCAAAGCAATACAGTCAAAATGACGCTAGCACAAGGTTATCCACATGAGACGCAACTACTATTTTCGAGCTCTGAGAGCGCGAACGTTTTGATCTATTCATTTCACTGTGTCTAACTTATCAATTGAGTTTTTACTTGCAATTGACGTTTTACAGTTCAAATCTTCTTCGCACCGGCTGAAATGAGTAATTATGTGCGCTCCTCCAATGACAAAAAGTTCAAAGAAGTTCCGGAGGTCATATCAGACAAGTCGAAGAGTCGACTGTTCAAGCGAGGAAAGTTCCTCGGAAAAGGAGGTTTCGCCAGGTGTTATGAGCTTCTGGATGAGAAAACCAAAGCCGTTGTCGCAGGAAAAGTAGTTTCCAAAGTTTTACTGCAGAAGCAATACCAGAAAGATAAGGTAAGACAGAAAAAATATTGTTATGTTCAATTTATAAAAAAACAGTGTTTTACACAAGTTGTACTTATCCATAAACATTCTTCAACATGTACCATCAATTCTTTTTTAAAAAAAAAGCTTAACGGATCTAAAATCATTGAGAAGTTTTTGTTGCGTCTTTAACAATAGGAACTAAGCACTTAGCAAAAAAACTTGCATTCATAATAATTAGTATCTGAAATTTCTACATTTTACCATCAACTTTCCTCAAAGCTCAGGCTTAGGCAAAGACAAAAACACTGCTTACAATTTTTTGTCACTGAGGCCAATTGCCCTATCTTGAGACAGAAATTAATACAAAGAAGGTGAAAGACGCTTTGGTGTTGGAAAATAATAGAGAGGAAAGTATAACGGTCCTTAAACCAGATTTTCAAGTTTCAATTTTTTGATATATGTCAAATTCTAAGCATGCTCATTAATTTTTTTCTCAGTTGTGTTCAATAATTTTGTTCAGATGGTTCAAGAGATCACCATTCATCGCCTACTCAACCATCCCCATGTTGTCAAACTGAATGACTACTTTGAAGACAATGATAATGTCTATATCATTCTGGAGCTCTGCTCGCGCCGATCTTTGATGGAACTGCACAAGAGAAGGAGAGGAGTCACGGAACCCGAAGC
The DNA here is from genome assembly GCA_964056735.1 of Allodiplogaster pararmata. Lineage (NCBI taxonomy): Eukaryota > Metazoa > Nematoda > Chromadorea > Rhabditida > Diplogasteridae > Allodiplogaster > Allodiplogaster pararmata. The sequence continues at coordinate 27,221,945 of OZ057405.1, forward strand.
CAAGTACTACACTTATCAGGTATCACTCTAAGAAAAAGAAGGGCTTAGAGCATAGGTAAAGTGCTAACTGGCAAAAATAAATTATAAGGCGGCCGACCTACCGACCCTCTCCCAGGGGTTAAATATTGACCGGATCGGTCCCGTCGGTGGATACATGTACACATACTGATCAAACCACCTTTTTTCCGTGCGGTGGTTTGATCAATTTGTCTTCTCTACCAGGCGTCACTGCCTTAAAACTGTGTAACTGAGCATTTGAAGATTTATCATCCATCTTCTACCTCTCTTCTGTCTTAATTGTGAAATCTGGAGTTATGCTCCATTCACGACGCTTTCGCTTCATGAGCATGCGTGACTAAGAGAACGAGGCAATTGAGCCTTTAATGAGCACTATCGCACGGAATAGCAATGTGTCACCGTGGTGTAATGGTTAACACGCTCGCTCCCGGATAGAGGAGAGATGGTTGCATGGGTTCGAGTCCCCCCGGTGACTAGCTTTTTTCCGTGCGGTGGTTTGATCAATTTGTCTTCTCTACCAGGCGTCACTGCCTTAAAACTGTGTAACTGAGCATTTGAAGATGTACACATACTATTGAGAAAAAACTCCCTCTATTTTCTTACCCTTTTCCTTCATCCCCTCTTCTTATTTCGTCCCAACTTTGAGCGGCGGATACATGTAAACCCAAACTGGGCGGCTCAATTTAACCCCTGCCCTCTCCTTAACTTTTCTCAAAACTTCTCACTGATCTAAATATAATGATAAATTTCTCAGAGCTTCAAAGTTATAGTTGAAAAGAAATCTTTTTTGTGTTACTGGATGAAAATTTACGAGCAGGGGTTAAATGGAGCCGTCCAATTTGCGTTTACATGTATCCGCCGCTCAAAGTTTGGAGGAAAAAAGAAGAAGGGATGAAGGAAAAGGTTAAGAAAAGAGAGGGAGTTTTTTGTCAATGATGTATGTATATGTATCCGCTGACGGGACCGATCCGGTCACTATTTAACCCCTGTTTCCGAGTGACATCACTCAGTCCGAACAGGTTTCTTCAAGTTAAAAATTGGAGCTTTAAACCTACTCGGGTGATCGACCGACCTATCGAGAAATCAATACATATTTTACCTATGGCTTAGAGGTTCAAGTTTTTAGTTTGCAGAAAAAGACAAATGAACTTTTCAAAAACTTTGGAAAAATATTTCAAGGCTAAGTTTTCTCGCTGAAATAGAAATACGGTTTGAGATTAGAGTTTAATTTCTAAAAGTTTCAGTGTCAGTCAATAGTAATATTAGGTAAACTGCCAACTTGCAAAGAAATTTTCTAGGGAGATTGATCTACCGACCCTCTTCCTCACTCAAAATCATTGTATCAGAGTTTCTGCACCTAAAATTGAAAGAAAAAATCTTCCTTCCTCCAGATAAATAGAGCGTTTCATTAGCCACATAACTTAGCCTCAACCGGTTTCGTAAATTTAAAAGTGGAACTTTTAACCTAAGCGTTAGAACTATTGAAATATCAAGACATATTTTACCTATGATAGTTATCGACTTGTATGGAGCGGATGTTTAAAAACAAAAATTCTAAGTGAAATGTTGTTGTCGAGTGAAAAAATGATCTCAACATACGGAGCGGGGTTTTCTTTGGAGGGGGTTTTCTTTGGAGTATAACAAAAAAAATGTATTTTTTTGGCATTATTCAATACATTAGAATTATCGAGTCGAACTTGCGCATAATTCAATACTTCATCTCACATCTCTTGAGTTTTTCAACGACTCGAAAAAAGATGATTTCATGCTTAATCGAGGAATAGAGAAATGTTGGACTTGAAAATATTTAATTTTTCGAGATAAAAACATTTGGAAAAAAATTGAGAAGTAATCCTGAAGCTAGAGTAGCTTCTTCTCAAGATTTGATAACGTCGCCTCAAATAGCTACATGAACCCAACAAAAGACTCTTTACCGCTGCCTTCCGAGCAATTATGGAAAAATTGGTCAAGTGAAGGACCATGTAACCAACGCACTGCTAGCAGGGGTTTTTTAGTGTGTAAGCAAAGGGTACAGACGGCCGCTAAAAGCGGAAAAGTTTTTTCACAAGGGGCCCTCTCTCATGATGAAAAAAACAGAGGCCCGCGAATTTTTTTTTGTTGTTTAACATGAGGGTTCCCTTTTATGATTTGGAAAAACAGAGGCCCGCCGACAGAACGTCTGACAGGACTATTTAACCCCTGACTGCTAGCATTGAGGGGTTTAGAAAGAGCCATTTCATGATCCGACATGGTCCAATCAACTATTGATTCATCCAATCAGGTAGTTGACGCCCTGGTGTATTTGCACGAGAAGAACGTCATTCATCGAGATCTGAAGCTGGGTAATCTCTTCATCAACAACGACATGCAACTGAAGATCGGTGACTTCGGCCTTGCAACGATAGTCGAGCACGAGGGGGAAAGGAAGAAAACGCTCTGCGGCACGCCCAATTACATCGCTCGTCAGTTGAAGCATCCTTTTATTGGGTGGGTCTGAATAGTTTACAGGGCTTCACAATGCATTCCAATAAGCAACTTGCTGAGAACTGGAGGGTTTTATGAAGAGAGTAGACTTATCTGAACTTCAAATGGAAAAAGATGCGTTTCAGCCAGAGTTATTCTCAGTTAATTTTATCGAATGAGTTTGGTGTAAAAATACGATATAATCGAACGAGTAGAAAAATTGAAAAGAAAAAAATATGGTAAGTGATCAATTTTTTTCATGTTTTTTATTGTCGAAAACAGTAACTGTGATTGATTAAAAAAAACCAACTTCACTGGAAAAAGTTTTTTAATCTCGAGGTATCACGACATTTCGCACCATGACAACTCACACCTAAAATTTCAGAATCTAAATCTTTATATGTATTTTTTCACTGGAATTTGTGCTTAGGCTCAGGTAAAAATTAGGGTAGAGGCCGTGCGGCTTAGTAAGAAAAAACGACCAGCCACATATTTAAAGCTTTGTAGAGAAACATTATTGCGAAATCCGGGTGCTAGTTGTCGCGGTGCTAAATGTCGTGTTGCGAAAAGTCATGGAACCACCTATTGCTATGCCGTTTTAGCGGAGGTGCTGGATAAAAAAGGCCACTCCTTCGAAGTAGATGTATGGGCTGTTGGATGCATTCTGTACACTCTTATCGCAGGAAAACCTCCTTTCGAGACGAAGGAGCTCAAGGTCATACATTTCTACCACGCTTTTTTTTACAATCTGATAGTTAAGCGGGTAGATCTGAAAGACTAATCATGATGGAACGGCAGAATTCGGAAAGAGACCGAGAGGGTGCGATGAGAAGTCGATAAGGCCAAACAAACACAGAAATCTAATCACTAGCTTCTTTGGAGAGCGCATAGAATTGTGCATTATTTTAACTTGCAGGGAGGGTTAGAGAAACTACCCCTCCCCCGATAGGTCACTGTCAGGTATAATATAGTGACCTGCCACTCCTATGCGGTGGATATGTACATGCATAGGTAAACTGTCTTGATTTTTCTATAGGTCGAAAAAGTGTTACTAAAAAATTCGGTTTTAGTTCAATATCGAGCTCAATTTTTTTCGGGTTGAGTGGCGGGTACGTACATACACCCATTTGGATCGACACATAATATCCCTGGTCACTGTTGAGAATTTTGAAAAAAAACGAGTGTTCTTTGAGCGATGGATGGACTAGAATAATGATTAGCTCTCCTTTCTTCGCTCTTAACTTGAGCTCGCTTCTCATTATTCCGGACTCTCGCTAAATAGCGGAAGTTCTTTTTGAATTCTCAACAGTCAAACTACATCTTTGGTGAACAATGAACACGCGAATTCCTTTTTTGTCTCTCTGCGGTGAATCCGATTCGAAGTTTATGGTTGCAGGATACGTACGAGCGTATAAAGAGAAACGAGTACAAGATTCCGTGTTGGATGAGCCGAGACGCGGCAACTCTTGTCCGCGCCCTTCTCTCCGCGGAACCTTCTAAGCGGCCCCTCATCAATACAGTAAGCTTGTCTCCTGAAAGCTTACAGTAGCCATTAAACTTCTCTGTATCTAACAGAACGAGTCAATTCAAAGATTGGATAGAGTTTTCAAGTGTAACTCGGCTCGTTCAAGAGGTACATCAAGTGTTGACTGGTATTTCCGAATTTCTTTTGAAGGGGTTGAATACAAGATCGTGGATTTCTAAATTCAGTTGTAAATTGTTGATGAAGCTCAAAAGAGCTTAGCACTTTAGTGACTAGACTCCTTTACATAGCAAGTGGATTACAGGTGTTGTCCTTCGACTTCTTCAAGAAGGGCTACATGCCTTCGCGTCTCCCCACCTCTTGTCTTAGTGACTAGACTCCTTTACATAGCAAGTGGATTGCAGGTGTTGTCCTTCGACTTCTTCACGAAGGGCTACATGCCTTCGCGTCTCCCCACCTCTTGTCTTAGTGACTAGACTCCTTTACATAGCAAGTGGATTACAGGTGTTGTCCTTCGACTTCTTCAAGAAGGGCTACATGCCTTCGCGTCTCCCCACCTCTTGTCTTAGTGACTAGACTCCTTTACATAGCAAGTGGATTGCAGGTGTTGTCCTTCGACTTCTTCAAGAAGGGCTACATGCCTTCGCGTCTCCCCACCTCTTGTCTTAGTGACTAGACTCCTTTACATAGCAAGTGGATTGCAGGTGTTGTCCTTCGACTTCTTCAAGAAGGGCTACATGCCTTCGCGTCTCCCCACCTCTTGTCTTAGTGACTAGACTCCTTTACATAGCAAGTGGATTGCAGGTGTTGTCCTTCGACTTCTTCAAGAAGGGCTACATGCCTTCGCGTCTCCCCACCTCTTGTCTTAGTGACTAGACTCCTTTACATAGCAAGTGGATTGCAGGTGTTGTCCTTCGACTTCTTCAAGAAGGGCTACATGCCTTCGCGTCTCCCCACCTCTTGTCTTAGTGACTAGACTCCTTTACATAGCAAGTGGATTACAGGTGTTGTCCTTCGACTTCTTCAAGAAGGGCTACATGCCTTCGCGTCTCCCCACCTCTTGTCTTAGTGACTAGACTCCTTTACATAGCAAGTGGATTGCAGGTGTTGTCCTTCGACTTCTTCAAGAAGGGCTACATGCCTTCGCGTCTCCCCACCTCTTGTCTTAGTGACTAGACTCCTTTACATAGCAAGTGGATTACAGGTGTTGTCCTTCGACTTCTTCAAGAAGGGCTACATGCCTTCGCGTCTCCCCACCTCTTGTCTTAGTGACTAGACTCCTTTACATAGCAAGTGGATTACAGTTGTTGTCCTTCGACTTCTTCAAGAAGGGCTACATGCCTTCGCGTCTCCCCACCTCTTGTCTTAGTGACTAGACTCCTTTACATAGCAAGTGGATTGCAGGTGTTGTCCTTCGACTTCTTCAAGAAGGGCTACATGCCTTCGCGTCTCCCCACCTCTTGTCTTAGTGACTAGACTCCTTTACATAGCAAGTGGATTGCAGGTGTTGTCCTTCGACTTCTTCAAGAAGGGCTACATGCCTTCGCGTCTCCCCACCTCTTGTCTTAGTGACTAGACTCCTTTACATAGCAAGTGGATTACAGGTGTTGTCCTTCGACTTCTTCAAGAAGGGCTACATGCCTTCGCGTCTCCACACCTCTTGTCTTAGTGACTAGACTCCTTTACATAGCAAGTGGATTGCAGGTGTTGTCCTTCGACTTCTTCAAGAAGGGCTACATGCCTTCGCGTCTCCCCACCTCTTGTCTTAGTGACTAGACTCCTTTACATAGCAAGTGGATTGCAGGTGTTGTCCTTCGACTTCTTCAAGAAGGGCTACATGCCTTCGCGTCTCCCCACCTCTTGTCTTACAATGTCACCAAAGTATACAACTGAACAGGTTACTCTACTCGAATTGATTCTTTTATAGCAAACAACAACTTGGAGAGGAACAACAACTATTAGAAATTGTGAAGAAAAAAGCCGAGAGAGAAGGAGAAATAAATGTGTTTAGATAAATGATGTAAGTAAGGACATTGTTTTCCGAGCCATAACCAAGAAGACCTCGTCTACCCAACCGGAGATCTTCAAGGGACAAACCACAACAACAGGAATTGTGAGATACAGAGAGAGAGAGAGAGAGAGAGAGGCGAAAAATTAAGAGTTAGAAAGAGTAATAAAAGAGACAGACAAGAAAGAAACGCCCTGTCCAGGAAGCCAAAGATTAATACTTATCATAGAGTAAGAAACACTTAGGTTGATGCAATAATGCAACTTCCATTCGCGAATTTCATCAGCAGAGTAAAAATAATGCGATGAAACCAAAGTTTTTTCTATGACGTTTCCGGTTGGTAACTATGATTTTTTTTCTTTAAAAAAGCTAGTGGAAAAAAGTTTTTTGTTTGTATTTCTTTTGCTCTCTTCCCCCTTTTCTCTTTTTTTTTACTCATTATTTTCTCTCTCTCTCTCTCTCTCTCTCCTCTCTCTCTCTCTCCTCTCTCTCTCTCTCCTCTCTCTCTCCCCACCATTTCCTCACGCTCATTTTTAGATCTACACTCTTCTTTTCCGCATCGTGCAAGCCTGCGAAGTTGTCTATAGCAGCATAATCAATATTCAGTGATTTCCTCGCAGAATCCTCCTTTGCGTCGCTGTGACTGCTGCCCCCATCCCTCGCTCGCTCTGACTGCAAAGGCCACCGGCAAAAAAATGGCACCCTTGGTCGCTTCCAGACCAGACTTCATCGAGATGGGCCCGCGAGGAGATGTGCCAGAGGCCAGGCCACTCCAGAACGTAGTCCAGAATGCAAATAATCTTCCCTCTTCGGATCTGAACCCAAAGAAGACGACGCAAGCCTGTGGACGCACTCCGTGCCCTGGTTGGTCGTCTCGGTTGAGAGCTCCATTTCTGGGTATTCCTCGAGATCCCTCTGCAGCTAAGGTCTACGAGCGATTTTTGGGGTTCCTCGAAATAGCTTATGACTCGCATCATCTGCCCGTATGGAACAGTCAAGTTTTAATGACTCACTCTCAATCTTTCTACGTCGCCTTCCGTTCCCTCTTGAAAGAGTATGAAGCTTTTATTCTAAGACCTTAGTGACCTCTTGTTCCTGCTGTTGAGTGGAATCCCCTCCCCCTCCACTCCAAATTAAAACAGAAAACTTGAATGGGTTTTTGAAAGAGTTCCATCGGTCAAGTTTCTCGTACGTATTCTCTAATAATAACAGCTCTAATAATAAAATTTCTTATTTTTTCCCTTTTTTTCTTAGAAAAATAGAATAGAATGTATGAACTCGCATATTTTATTTTATTTTTTCAAACATTCAAAATATCGCATACCTTGTATTGTAACTTAAGATCTTTTGTAGGTGCTTATACTATCTATATTTTCAGTTGTACTACATGATGTCGTAGGTCTTTTTAGGGCCTAGCGATATAAAACTATCACCAAAAACCATCAATCTCACTAATATATAATACAGTACACATTAATATCAATCAAAAGATCATAGAACAATCCCAACACAACGAGTTTCATCATTGACCAATCCATTCCCTTCCATCCCCATCTCTCGTTTTGTTATTATTTTTATCATCACTGCGTCATTTGTTATTGAAATTTATTGTTAATTTTTGTTGTTGTTGTTATTTTCATGTTAGTTTATTAAGTTTAGTTTGTTTATTTGAACTTTTTTTAAATTTCGTTTTTTCTCTATTAGGGTCTCTCTGGGAACTCACTCAAGAGCCCCACCCAGAGAGAGCGGAAGTCTGTCTGGGCTCGGGGGCGAAACAGACTTTCGCATTCGGTCTTCATAATCAAGGTGTTTCTTAGCACCCGCACAACTTTTTTCGAGCGCATAGATTTTCAAAACTTCAGAGTTCACCATTCAATTCTTCCAATGATTTAAACTTTCCGTACGAAAAATCCGAGAATTTTTTTTCAAAACGCATAGATTTCAATGTTTTTTGGGGTTTTTAGAAAGCGCTTGATTTTTTACCCGCAGTTTAGGTCAAAGAAACACCCTGTTCATAACTCATAGCAGAACTTCATCTTTCAAACAATATGCACTGTTATAACCTTTCTCTCTAATATCCTTAGTTTTTTTAACTGGAACATTTTGTTAGCCTATCAAGACAAGCTAACCTTCAAACTTTTGTTGTATACTTTAATTCGTATTGGCCAAAAATCACGAACATGTCCATAGAAGTGAATGTGAATGCTCCCCGTACTTGTACTCAAGACATGAGCGTGTATTGATTGAACTTGTACTCAAGACATGAGCGTGTATTGATTGAACTTGTACTCAAGACATGAGCGTGTATTGATTGAACTTGTACTCAAGACATGAGCGTGTATTGATTGAACTTGTACTCAAGACATGAGCGTGTATTGATTGAACTTGTACTCAAGACATGAGCGTGTATTGATTGAACTTGTACTCAAGACATGAGCGTGTATTGATTGAACTTGTACTCAAGACATGAGCGTGTATTGATTGAACTTGTACTCAAGACATGAGCGTGTATTGATTGAACTTGTACTCAAGACATGAGCGTGTATTGATTGAACTTGTACTCAAGACATGAGCGTGTATTGATTGAATACGTCAATTTTTCATCTCGATATCAACATTAAATTTCTTTTTTTCTTTGGTAATCGTTTTAAGCAACGATGGGCTGAGACTATAATGAATGATATCCATGGATTTCATTCAATATACAATAATTCTTATGAGGTAATTTATGGTCAATTTGATTTTTTTTTTAAATAGTTATCTTTCCTCATCGTGTCTTGTTTTTATTTTTTTCAGACATATCCACTCACATCTTTGTTTTTTTTTTTCTTCAAAAAACAGAAATGTAAGGTCGGCTAGTCATTTCAAAAATCTAATTTTCGATGAAATTTTCTCATCATATCACCGTCATATCATTTCACACGCTTTATCTGAAGTGGATCAGGAAACGATATTGATCCGAGCTCAACTGCCTAACTTTTTCGATGAGAAGATATATTCTATTTGCTTATGCAAGTAAGTTATTCATATTTTTTTAAAATTCCGTTGTTGTGTTTTTTTAAAAACTTATGTGCGTGGAATTGATTGAAACTGAAACAGGTCTACCGGAGAGAGGTGATCTACTGTGGTCTAATACAAAGTTGGTCTACTTTGTTATACTGTAAAGTAAGTCTACTCTTATGACTTTGACTGAAGTAGGTCAACTGTGGAAGTCCTTTTCATTCGATGCAAACGCGTCGCTTCAGGCAACAATGACATGGGCGCGGACTACCAGCTGCAGGAGCTTTACGCGCAGCTGGTGGCCATCTTGAACGCGCCCGGCTCCAAGGAGCGTGAAGTGCACGCGGAAGACGTCACCGAGGCGCCCGAGTGCCAGCCGGTATATTGGATCACCAAATGGGTCGACTACTCAGATAAGTACGGCATCGGCTATCAGCTGTGCGACGACTCGGTTGGTGGAGTCTCTCTCTCTCTCACTCTCTCTCTCTCTCTCTCTACATCGCTCTTTTCAACTGTAGGTTGGGGTTCTCTTCAACGACAGCACGAAGATGGTTCTGGATGCAGCGGGGAACGAGCTGATGTACACTGACAAGGAGAACCAGGAAGAGTACTACACGAACGATGCTTTCCCAGACACTCTCAACAAGAAGGTTTTCTCTCTCTGAAGGCGTCAAGTACTTGGATTTGAATCCTTTCATTTCGGTTGCAAAGCAGCATAGTTACATAAGAAGCCTTCAATGATTCCTAATATGGGGTTCTCCAATGTATACGCTACAACTGGGTACGAAAATTTTCCCTCAGTAGTTTGGCCGAACCTCCTATGATTGGCTCAGTTGCTCTTGCCTGAAAGTCCCGTCTTCTCTTTGTCCACAATCGTTTGGACCTCCGTGTAATTCACCATCTCGCTTGCTTTCTCATTATTATAGGCCTCCATTTAATTTTTTTTTAGTTGAGCAGGTCACTTGTGGCAGCTGAGATAAACATGCCTTGTCTGGAGTACGGATACCCACCCAGTAACGTCCTTGTAATCCTCGTAGTCCTGCCTACTGTCTGAGCATAGAACCGCGCTTCTGTAACTAAGCACTACAAAGGAGAATAATACCGTAGGCCGCAAGGCATGAAAGGTAGAGAAAATGTTCAACACATAAGATGATTTGTAGCCCGAGGCACCATCTTTTCCCTTTTGAGGTGACACTGGTCCGATACTTCCGTAACTATATGCACGAGCATCTCCTCACTGCGGGAGCGCACATGTTGAAAAAGGACGGAGATGAACTGGCACGACTTCCATACCTCAAGTTTCTAATTTGTATTTTCCACCAGAAGATTTCCTGTATATACATATAGTATACTGTAGAACTGAAAGTAATTTCAGTATTAGTCAGAGCAGCTAAGGGTTAAACTTTTTCGCATTAGTTCAGAGATCGAGAATAGCCATATCTCGAAAAACAAGGATTGTTTTAGAGTTTGGTTCCGAACACGCTCGGCGATCGTTCTGTTGCTGTCGAATGGGACACTGCAGATCAATTTCTTCCATGTAAGCAAGGCGAACAAGATAATGATTATGTGGTGGGCTTGGTTGGAGATGCCCGAAGGGTCTTGGTTGGAGATGCCCGAAGGGTCTTGGTTGGAGATGCCCGAAGGGTCTTGGTTGGAGATGCCCGAAGGTTCTTGGTTGGAGATGCCCGAAGGGGCTTGATTGGAGATGCCCGAAGGTTCTTGGTTGGAGATGCCCGAAGGGGCTTGGTTGGAGATGCCCGAAGGGTCTTGGTTGGAGATGCCCGAAGGGGCTTGGTTGGAGATGCCCGAAGGTTCTTGGTTGGAGATGCCCGAAGGTGCTTGGTTGGAGATGCCTGAAGGGTGTTTCTCTTGATCACCCTCATTTCCAAATTTTTCCACACATAAAAGAGCCACACAGAAAATCGGGTGATCAGAATTATTGTTTTCAATGACTTTCTACTTCTCGTGATTATGTGGTGGGCTTGGTGGTTCTAGAGGACAAACTACGATTAAACTTTCAAGATCAGAAAAGTATGAATAAATCTAGTTTGAGATCAGAGGTTGTCGATTCCATGACTTTCTTACCACGACATTTTCACAATATGTTTTTTTAATGTAGTTATGTGAATGGTTGTTCGTTACGGTATCGCACTGGATTTTACTACCTTTTAACTAGTCTAAAGTTTAACTTAACTAAACTAAAACTAGTAAACTAAACAGTCTAAACCAGGGATATTATGTGTCGTTCCAAATGGGTCTATGTACGTATCCGCCACTCAACCCGAAAAAAATTGAACTTGAGATTTTCCTCTCGGTGATAGTCGTTGCTACCTCTTCTTCTCCAGCTTTCAGTAACATTTTTTTTATTGACATTTTTTTCGAACTATCGAGAAATCAAGACATTTACCTATGCATTTACGTATCCGCCGCATAGGAGTATTATACCTGGTCTAAACAGATATTTATGATTAAAAAACTTTATGTCTATAGGTCGATTGTAGAATTAGAGTACGAAATGTCGTGTTACCTGGGTTGTTTGTTATGCTTGACCTTGTTGTAAAGAAATTTAGGATTCTTTTTCTCCAGGCAAGCATGAATTGTGATATTTTAAGGACCACGCGAAGATCATTCTGTGTCCATATATGGGCGCCGTCTCTTATCTTGACCACAAGAAGAACTTCCGAGTTTTCAAGCTCTCACTCATACAAGAGTACGGCTCCTTCAAAGATCTTTTCACAAGACTCCGATACTCCAAGTCCATGCTCGAAAGGTAAGGCTGTAGAAAAAGTTATATATATATATATATATGTGTATATATATGAAAGGGTTGAAGAGAAAAGACAAAAACATGGGCCGAGTAGTTATCATGCGGTCTCTAGTGTTTGGGAGACAGAGCGAGAGGAAAAGAGACAAGCTAAACAGTTTTAATTTTCTTAATCTCTTCGAAGCATTGGTAATGTTTTCCATATGTTAACTCGTGGTTTTTTCCGAGAGCATTCTGCAGAATAAAGAATGGATGTTGAGGTTGCTGAGCACGGAGAACCAGGGGGAGTCCAGGCCGGGCTCCCTCTCCACAGTCCGATCAGCTCAGTCTTCTCTCCCTCCCTCTCGGTTCGCCCTATAGAAAAGCACCTTCTAATTTTAGTGTTCCTTTATCCATCTGTGAATCAATGGCGCGTGTTTGAATCACAATTTAGTGGATGGCACGGGAAGGAAGCAATGCTCACAATAATATGCCTTATGTATTTTCAAAAACTGAAAAAACCGTTCGAGATTGTGTGCCGCTTAAGAAAGCGTTGAGTCTATTCACCATGATTCTGTCAAAAGAATCATATCATTCACTGAAGAGGAAGGAAGCCTTCAATTCATCAACAAAGTCTTTATACTCATACGTGACCAAGTTTTTCTTATCCGGTTCTCTTGATCCTTCAAAAATTCAAATTTCATTTCAGCTTGTTTTGTCTTGGAAAGTGTAGATGTCAGACTCTTATTTTTTTATGCGTGAGCTATTGAATGATTCACAAGTCATAAAATTGCTAATTCTCGGCAAAATTCTCTGCATTGATAAAGTTTGGAAATATTTGAACTGTCAAACAAATGTTCACCTAAATTTGAAGATCTTCAAAACTTAGATGAAAGTTTTTTCTCTTGTAAATTAACAAACAATTTTTATTCAAGAAATGATTATTTCCTTGGGGTCGTTCAAAAGTGATTCGTAATCTAATCTCTAATTGTGTTTGTCTGATAATGTATGGTCGGCTTTCTAACTCTGTAACACTTCTTCTTTCACAATGTATGCACGGTGGAGTAATAAAGTCCGTTCTTTTCACCTTCTACTTACTCTAGGAAATCCCAAATTCAGTACCTCACATGATTCAAACTCAATTCTTGTCTGGATATTCGGATTTTCATCATATTGTCAATCACACCTTGACATACTTTATTTATACATAAAATAATGATTATGGCGTCGATTACAAGTCTTAATTAGAAAGAGCATAGGGAGGACCGATGTGAGGTCCGTCCTGGTTCAATATGCAAAGCAAGAGCATAGGGAGGACCGATGTGAGGTCCGTCCTGGTCCAATATGCAAAGCATTATTTTATAAGGCACTGGAGAAAAAATCAAGGCTGTGAAGGATAACCATATATTGGGTCTTGACGCGAACATACAGAAGAAAAGGGAAGTGTGTGATTATAATGAGGAAAATGGAAAGATTAAGGGGTGGGCTTTTCAGCTTTGCGAGACTAGCGCTAGTCAATGCTGAAAAAGTAATTGTGAGCAAATTGCAACGAGGCGAGCTACCATGCAAAACGACTAGAAGTATTGTAACGATCCCAGGATCATACTACTATATATGGATCAGAAGATCCTAGAGAATAAAGAATAATTCTCAACTAATCTTCAAAATATCTCAAAAATCCTAACAATCGATGAGATGGCAGCGTGTGGTGTGGTTTACATGTATAAAGAAGCGTGTGGTGTGGTTTACATGTATAAAGAAAAGATCGAGAAAAAAGAAACGGAATTACTTCATTCAATTTCAAAGGATGCAGAGTGATTTTATTATTCTTGGAAATATATCAAAAATCCTATCTTTATCGATGAGATGGCAGCGGTTGTTGGTTTACAAACATATAAAAAAATATTTGAGAAATAAGGAGACCGAATTACTTGATGAGTCAATTTAAGAAGACTGGTTGGCCACAGATTGATCTCAAGTTAAATTTTGAGACTTGAAATAGACTTAAAGTTTGATTATATCTTGCGAATCTATTCGAGGAGACGGCCAGAGCTGGCGTGAAAAATCAACTAATAAACAACAAAAAAATTGTCTAAAAGCTGGATTAAATTTACTTTTGAACATGTCGAATAAGGCTAAGGTCAAAGTTAGTTTGAATATTGAATTGACTAGAAGTAAGAGCGGTAAATGAATGGACGGAATTGGCTGACGGCCTCATTTGAATTGAAGACCGAAGACTGTTCGCACATTTCTGAGGGCGTAAGAGGAGTCTTGTTGATCCGCAAGTCTTCAATGGTTGAGTCCGGCCAAGCTTTCCAAATCGATTCGGGTGTTTTAAGAAAAACTGAGAAGCCTAAAAGTTGGACCACATCGGTTTGCGGATCCATCTAAGACGAAGGCCAGAGTTGGTTCGGATCTTGATGGAAGCGGCCTCTGCAGCCCTCACGGTGTCCTTCACGGATTGCATCAGGTTCTGGGCGTTCAAGACTAGCTGCTGCATGGCTTCTTCATCTTCTTCGCTACCTGAAAAGCGGAATCGCACTGGGTTTCCCGATTCAGGTTCCATCTGATACTATAGTTCCGAAATTGCATGCTATGAGATCAGCGTGTTGGAAGTTTGTTACGGTTTCAGAATAACCAGTTTTTTCGGTTAGAAAGAGCTGGGAGAGAAATGGGATGAGATGGGAGCCGTTTACGTAGTTCAAAGGTAAAACCTTTTTTTTCGAGTTTGCGAACAAGTTTTGTCCACAATTTCTAATGCTTCAAAGTAGTTTAGATAAATTTTGACTACTAATTATAATAATTCGCTCATATTCCCTAGCGAGAAGATAAAACTTTTTATTTCCTTTTTAATTTAACATAATCATTCAAGATGTATCACCCTGAGTAGTCAATGTATTATTCGACAACGCGTTCTAGGGAGTTGAATCTTTCTAATCTGGAGAGAAAAAAGTAAGGAGTAATTGATTCAGGAAACTCCCGAGTTTCTTGATTTATTTGCTGAAAGGATTTGTAGTTAGATGAACAGTTTGACATCTTTTTTCCTAGACAAACGACGGCATTCTTGAGCATTGGAGGGCTGTGTGTAGAGGAAGAGAAAGTGGAAAAGAGGTTAGAGTACCCCTGATAAATAAGGGATATGTTAAAGACGCAGAGAGGTAAGAAGGATGTTAGTGGGATAAATACTGGAGGTGTCGTTCATGCAAAGTATTGGCTTGTTAGCTCGAGAGAAAGAGAGATAGAGGAAGTTAGCGGGTTGAACACCGCAGAAAAAATGTTTGAGGCGAAGAGAGAGAGACAGAGAGAGAGAGAGAAACACAGAGACAGTAGAAGAGGGAGAGCAGAGAGAAGGAAGGTGGATGAGTTGAACACCACAGAAAAAAAGTTGTTAGAGGTAAAAAAGGAAGAGAGAGAGAGAGAGAGAGAGAGAGAGAGAGAGAGAGAGAGAGAGAAATAGATACAGGATAAAAAAGAAAAGGGATGAAGAGAAGCTATAACACAGCAGTAAAAAGCATGCGTTCAGTTTATTTATTTACCGTCAAGAGGCTGTCCGTATGGGCCGATCGCAACTGAAAGAAGTAAGAAAAAAGTTGAGAAGATGGAATGTAGGAACGTGAAAATAGCTTCAGAGAAAGAATATTGATCCGACAATCAGACAGTCTTCTAGCGAGTAAGTATGTGTGTAGCGCTCTATTGAAGGATAAGCTGAACTGGGGACAGAAAGAGAGGGAGAGTGTGTGAAAAGGAGTGATAGAGAGTAAGAAATAGATAGAGAGAAGCAGAGCAAGAGAGGTATTCCGACGATATAGATAGGTACTGAAAGGAGGAAAGAGACAAAAGCAAGAAAGTGATGAATTCGATGCAATAGAAGCTGACCGGCAGATCCCAGCATAGTGGCTTTCACAGTGGAAAGAATCTTCAACTGAGTCGCAATCGTTGGGATTCGCTCGGAAATTTGCAGAAGAGTCTGAAAATAACCAGTTTAAATGATGAGCAGTTTTACTGTCTTCGGTCGATTCCCAGTGCCAAAGTTAACTGCCTTCTGTCATATGCCATCTCCTTTAATGATTTTTATGCTTATTCCAATAAATCAACAAAAAACTAAAAATAGTAAAACTTGAAATTTTGAGAAAACATATAAATTTATTTTAAAAGTGTTTTTTAGTACATTTTAATTCACATCAATGTTCTCGAAATAAATTTATCTATTTTCAGCTCATTACGGTAAATAAAAATTTATTTGAGCTTATAGCAAAGTTCGAAGGGAAATCTAAGTTACGAAGTCATTTCGAGAAACTATGAAACAGGAGTTTATCATTAATATTTGAAGTGTTTGATACAGTATTCTATTGATACAGTATTCTACTTGACCTTGAATGCAACTCAACTGTTCGAAAGTCAAAGGAATCTTTTGGTTTTTTTAGATACCGCCTTCTCTATACTTTTAAAAATACACAAGTAAACATCGTCTGAAAATCCCAGAAATGGTTTGAACTTGCAGTCTGTGGTGAACAACATGTCTTTACCCAAATGGTATTATTTCCTACATGAAATTTTAAGAAGTTCGATATCCGAGCGCGTTGGAAAGTACATACAATGCTTCTGGTTGTAATTTTATCGTTCGATCTCGCATTCAAGCATTAAATAAGCAACTGTTTAACAGTACTTCGAGGCTGCATACATTGCTGACTTGAGCTTCTGACTTTCTGCTGACTCAAGAAGCTGAATTTGATGCTGATAATATTCGAACTTCCTTTTTTGTTTCAACTATCAATTTAAAAACCTTCCAGTAAAATAAAACGAACCATTCGCATGCGAATGTCAGTGCATTGCCGAGCCAATTGAACAGAGAGACGAGTCACTTCTTCCGAGGCATCGGCTATTGATTTGGCACAGTCTATCAAATCCTGTTTACGCAAAAGTGTTCGGATTTCATCGTCACAACTCGATAATATATTGATGAGTAACAATACATATTGAATGCATAATTACTCATAATGCAGTCAATATCTGATAGCTTGGTTTCGATAAATAACTCAGATAACAATAAAAACTATAAACCCGTCTTAAGGTTCTTATCAATAACTCCCAGATATTTACTTATACACTAAACCGATTTTTCCAGTTTGAAAAACACGTAACAGCTCCCTATGGACCCCACCATCCTCTTTCCCCTCCAGCCTTTCCTTATGAGTACCAGAAAAGGAATCATCATACTTCGCATTCCACTGAATAGTAAGGGGGAGGGAAAAGGGGAGGAAGAGGCGAACCTTCTTGGTGCCACCCTCTCCGCGGACGAGCTGCGAGAGTCTAGCCATCAGGATGGCCATCCTTTTTGCTGCTGCCACGATGTCGTTCTCTGAAGACGACCATTGACGCAGTTCCTGAAATCATCAAAATATTCCTGTGCTGTTAATGATTCATATGAAATTAATAAAAAAAACACTTGTAGTTATCGATTGACTGCTAGAATATTATCGAATGGTTTAACAATCGATAGGTCAAAGAAAAACTTTTTGGTTTCAACTAATTCGTTGTGGAATCAGTCTGATTAAGTAGGTACTAAAAAGAGCCCCGTAAGAGGCAAAGTGTACCTGATGGAGATTGTGCGCGGCAGATAGAATGGGCTGAGAAGACGCGCCGGGGAGGGGATAGCGCTCCCAAAAGGCGCGCGTCTCCTCTTCCTCGTCGACATCGGGCGGAGGCGGTGGCCGGGGAGGCGGAGAGATCTCTACGGGCGGTGGAGGCCGAGGTGGAGCCGGGATCTCTTCGTGCACAATCACCTGCAAGGACAATTAGCTTTCGCAGTGTTCTATGGTCTATAATGTTGATAGGGAGCTTCTTGTGTGAATTAGCCCCTCTAGCGCTATTCTATGTATGAATATGAAGAAGTTAAACATTTTCTTACTTTCTTTTTTCCAGTTTTAAACGCCGAACTAATAATGTCTGAGATGTGATAGTTTTATATATCGTACTTATAAAACAGCTCTTAACTGACTGAATCCATACAGTCTTAGATTATAAACCTGGCACAGTCGCGTGTTAATTTATCATGCTAATTGTTTCTCTACGCTCGCTATTTACTCCTACAGTCAAATCTGGAATCAGTGTATATTTATCAATCGTGGTGCTTCATGTCTTTGGCATGAATCATGAAAAGAATAAAAATAAAACAGTTTGAAATTTGGACCTTATTATGGACAACGGGCGGAGTGGGCGCGATGACTTCTCTATGGTGCAGCAATTGACTCGAAGGCGGCGGGACGGCAGGCGACTGCCGACTCAGCGACTCCGAGTGGTAAGAGCGTTGCGGTGGCGGCTCATATCGGGGCATTGGCTCGTATCCCCTGGAAGGCGGGCGGATGCCACTGATGGCGTCGCCAACTCCTCTCACGGAACTCAGCAGCTGGTCGTTGGAGTCGCGCCAGTCCTTGGCTGCGTACTTGTCGGCCGGAGCCAGCGCGACTTGCTTGGCGTTCTTTACCATGGGCGGAATCGCTGAGATGTACACCATCGGCTCATAAAAGTCATCTCGACCGATTTGAATCATCGAAGAAGGAGAAAGCGACTGTTTCGCGTGGTTCCTACTCTACTCCGCAAGGAAACCACTTCCATGTTTCTACGCGCCTCTCTATCTCTCTCTTTTTATTTCTCTCGCTCTCTATTTCTTCCTCTCTCTTTTACTCTCTCACTCTCTTTCTTTCATTCTCTTTCACTCTCTCTTTTTTTCTCTCTCGTAGTTACTCTCTTTCTCTTCCTGACTCCCTCTCTATAACTCTTCTCCTCTCCGATCACACTCCTCCCCCGCTTCTCCACACTTCCTCCCTTCCGACTTGCCAATTTCTACATCTCGCACGATTTTTTTCTCTTAGCATTCTTCATAATGGTACTTCCTTTCCTCTTCCTTTTTCTTCCGTTTCGAGTGTACTTTTTTCTTTTTCACTCACTCTATATCTTTCTTTATCTCTCTCTTTCTCTCTCTCCCTTATTGAATTTTCCCTTTCTTATTCTCTTCTTCTCTTATCACAATTATATCTCTTTCTACTTTCTATGTATATGTATTTCTTTCTCTATACATGTGTCTGCTCGTTTTTCTACTCTCAACTTGCTAATCACCTGAATGCAGTTCGGCAGCCGCTGTGTTTACTCGGCTTACGAATGATGGTTCTTCGGAGTTGTCGGCCTCGTTCTTGGCAGTCATGAGCACTCGATTGGCGAGTCTCGCGACCTGCGATGTGTGGTCGACCATTGACTGCGGCTCGCTCGCCGCGATCGCGTCCTCGCAGCGAGTCGTGTATCTTCGCATAGCCTAAAGCAGACTTTTCTTGCTTTCGAATTCAAGGCTGATGATTCTCCTTTTTTCACTTGTTTCATGAAATCAGGTAGTAGTAAACCTTATGCGTTGCCTTCGCTTCTGGAAGTTTCACAGGCACCTAGTCTCAAAAGTAGGAAAATACAAAGACAAAGCCCATTTGGTAAAATCACGAACATGTTCACTTGCGCGCACGAATTCGCCTGTGTCGATGGCGTCATCGACATGGGATCGCAACCGGTGGAGAGCGTCCGCGTACTGTCGGTGGACGTTCTCAAAGTGCTGCTCCACCGAGTCCGTGTCGTTGTGGAGTCGGATCTTACCGGCGTTGATCAGTTGGGGAGTCATTGCGTCCACCTCAACAAGATACTCATGAATTTTTGTCTCAGGACTTCTACTCAATCTCATGACCATTCTCATTAACAGTGAAACTCAAGGGTCAAAAACTAACTGCTATCAAAACTCGACTCGATTCTGAAAAAGCTTCAAAAACGTTATCTGATCTAGTTTTCAATGAGAAGGAAATCCGTATGAAACAAGTCGTTTTTTCTGGAATAAACAACTCAGAAAATAATGAATGAATTAAATGTTTTGAAACGGAAAAGGTATTGGCTTAAATTCGCTCATAACTTTTCTAAATGGAGAAGATTTTTGAACCTCAATTTTTATGCACTGGGAAGATTAAAAAGAAATCGATGGAGAATAAGAACAAAAAAAAGTTAATTTTGGAGCACAAAATCGGAAGAAAACTACTGAATTATAGGAAAACTTAGAAATAGAGTGCCTTTTAAAAGAAAATTGTTTTTTATAGGGAAATAGTCTTAATCGAAGTTGCAAAGGATAAGGAAAAAGTTGAATAAATTAGATGTGAACTTCCTCGTGGGTACGAAGCTGTGTTTTTTCTAATAGTATTCTGAGAACTTTGCGGAAAATATTTCCTAATAAATAGAGTAAAAAACTGAGAAAAAATCTAAAGGAAAACTTTAACAAAAAACAACAAATTAAAAAAATTATTGCTAAAAAACGATGAACATTTGAAAAGTAAAAATTGTGACTAGAAAAGAAAATCAGTATTGGAGAACATATGAGCAGAGTCAGTTTATAAAATTAAAGAGAAGAACCTTGACATATTTATTATATCTTAATCTTGAAAACATATTTATTATATCTTAATCTTGAAAACATATTTATTATATCTTAATCTTGAAAACATATTTATTATATCTTAATCTTGAAAACATATTTATTATATCTTAATCTTGAAAACATATTTATTATATCTTAATCTTGAAAACATATTTATTATATCTTAATCTTGAAAACATATTTATTATATCTTAATCTTGAAAACATATTTATTATATCTTAATCTTGAAAACATATTTATTATATCTTAATCTTGAAAACATATTTATTATATCTTAATCTTGAAAACATATTTATTATATCTTAATCTTGAAAACATATTTATTATATCTTAATCTTGAAAACATATTTATTATATCTTAATCTTGAAAACATATTTATTATATCTTAATCTTGAAAACATATTTATTATATCTTAATCTTGAAAACACAAGAAAATTGAATGAGTACGAGTTTTACGAGAAAAAAGACGGAACTTTCAAAAAATTAATGAAAATTTCCAATGAAAAAAATGAGAAATATCAGAAAAAAGTTCGTCTTATTTCAGAAGAGAAAGTCAAGTTGAAACCTTTATAGCGAGGAAAGGGAGGAGAAAAGGGAAGGAACAGTAAAAATAATATGAAGGCAAATGATGATTATTATAGTAAAAGTGACAAAGAGGAAAATGAGTTATATGTAGTTAATATAATGAGTAAGTTGAATAATCATGTGAAAAGTAATTCTAAGCACAAAGGAAAGGTGAAATGTTACTGCAAAGTAGAAATTGCAGAAGTCTGTTTCGCCCCTGCTCAGACAGACCTCTGCACTCCCTGGGTGGGGCTCATCAGTGAGTGCCCAGAGAGTACAATTGTAAAGAAATAAGAGTAAAATTTTAAAAAAAAATTAAATATAGAAAAAGAAGAGAATGGAAACCAAAAGTCTGAGAGTGAACACTAATTTAAAAAATAAATCAAGTAATCCGTAAAACAAAGACGAGAGGGAGAGTTAAGACTAGGAAAAAAACCTTATCAGAAAAGACTGAAAGAAAACAACTAATAGAATAGTACAGGGAAAAACACAGAGAAAAGAAGAGTAGCAGTAAGCACAAAAGGGAAGCGAAAATTACTTTGGGATCACAAAGTCGAAAAAAGAAGAAAAAACAGCAAAAACAAAATAAATAAAGATTCTTCTTAAGTAGCATTTTGGTTTGAGCAATCTTGAAGTTCCATGCATTAAATTCTGTGGAAAAAAATGCAGAGATGTATAAAAATCAAATAACTCAAAAAGTCTTTTTTAACGATAAAAAGTTTAGAACTAAAACATTGAGCCCCAAATTCAAACGTGAGAACCGCGAGGATTACATCACATGAAATGAAAACTTGAGCAGAAGTCGAAAAGTAGAAGGAAAGATTTCCCTTGAATCACACGAGGAAAGAAGCGAAAAATGCGTGAGAAAACATGGAACCATTCTCAGAGATGATTTGACATGTTTATGGAAAGAAAAGAAAAGAAAATGGGAAGAATGAAATGAAAATATTCGAGAAAAAAATGTCCAGGAAGAAAAACAGTTAAAGTAAGCAAAACATTGAATTAATCGAAAGTTAACAAAGTTAACAAAGAACAGTTAACAAAAAAATTAAAGTGAAAAAACACTTGAAATTTTTTTATTGTTCAAAATTACCTTCAAAAAAAGAATAATCGTCAAATTAATGACATTATATATAATATATAATT
This sequence comes from Allodiplogaster pararmata, assembly GCA_964056735.1. NCBI lineage: Eukaryota > Metazoa > Nematoda > Chromadorea > Rhabditida > Diplogasteridae > Allodiplogaster > Allodiplogaster pararmata. Next base: position 27,243,831 of record OZ057405.1, read on the forward strand.
CAAAAAGTATATATACTTATGCCTCACTAGAAACATTCAAAGATGAAAGAAAAAATAGTTGATCATCAAAATTATACGACCGGATAATGTTAGTAGCAAAAATACAACAAAAAACACCGTTCGAGGGTGAAATAGGAGAGCAGCATTTAAAAGGGGTGAAATAGGAGAGCAGCATTTAAAAGGGGTGAAATAGGAGAGCAGCATTTAAAAGGGGTGAAATAGGAGAGCAGCATTTAAAAAAATGTAGCTTAAAAATAAAAATTGCATGAAAATTCAAGTTTTTGGATGGGTTAAAATTCGGGAAAAAAGTTTTTGAATGGGATAATCAAGGTAATTAAAGAGTACAAAAAAACTTGGTTTTGAGATAGAAAAAAACATAATTTGTTTTCTGAAAAACACGTACCTAGTATGCATAAATAATGGAAAGTAAAGAAATAGAATATCGAAATAGATTTGCCGTTCTGAAAATGATACCAAAGCAGAAATTAAAACACGACCAGCATAAATGAGAGATGTAAAAAGTTTTTGAAAAAGAAACCATTTTCTTAGCTCGAAGAACCTGAATGGTTCTAAATCTAGAAATGGAAGAATACGTGAATGAATCACAGCTTGATTGAAAAAAATTAGTTGTAAACCTTTTTTTAAAAAAAATTTCTGCGGTAAAAATATATGAGAGAACTAGTTTCGTAGACAGATACCAAAAAAATTATGATTAAGATAGAACACATGGAAGAATGAAAAAACAAAGAAATTTTAAGAGAAAGGGAAAGAGAAAGAGAAAGAGAAAGAAAGATAATCATAGATAGGGACAAAAGAGAGTTTTATAGTGGGAACCATGAAGTTTCATGTCGATGAGCGTTAACTGACCATATCGGAAGTCTGGAGAATATCCTCAACGATGCGTTTGTTCTTGCTCGGGCCGCACCTGGCAACCAGTCTTGCCGTCTGTGTGCACTGCGCACTGTGATCTCTCAAATTGGCCGACTTGCTGGCAAAGTTGCCCTCGCGGTTCTGCGCCATCGGATCTGCTCTGACGGCGTCGACGAACTGCTTGAGCGGTGTGGAGATGTCAGCAAAGTCCTCCACCACCCGGTCAGTGAGTATCTTACGCATGAAGTCCGCGAGCTCCCTTAGCTTGTCCCGGAGCTGCTGTCGGATGGCGTGTGCCTCGGGCGTGTTGCCGAGTCCTCTTCGCTCGAGATCAACGAGTTGGTTAGCGAGTCTGTCGATGTCCGAGCTAAAAAAGTCCTTGTCTTTGTATTAAAAAATCTCATTCACACTTTTCCAAGTTATTTTCCATTGGTTAATACTGCACAAAAACTTTTCAAACAAAACTTATACGTGACTTATCAGTTTAATCAAAAAGTAAAAGGATGAAAAATAAAGAAAGTAAAAATCTTCTTCCTTTGTCTTTTCCTATCCCTTAGGTTTTATGAGATCTCAGGTTTTTCAAGACTCCAACCAGAGGGCGAGAAGTCTATTCCGGTCCTGAGGATGGAGACCGTCCGCGAGTCCACGGGCGTCTTCAGTTAGTCTTGCAATAGCCTGCGCGCCCAGTCCTTCGTCGTCCACACCCGGATTGTCCAACCAGCGCAGAGCCTTTAACATTTTTTCACCCATGAGCAGATAGGTTTTTTTTAAACAATGGTTTTTTTTATTATTATTATAGTATAACATAAAATGTCATTTTTCATGTGAAGTTATACTTCGAAACAACTTTTTTTCAATTTTTTCAGAGAATCTCTTTTTAAGAATTATATAAATGTCTGATGTTTACTCAATTTGAATGAACAAGAAGAAGAGATAAGAATGCGGTGGTTCTCTGAATCTATGATAACTGGACTTTCGCGTATTTAAACCTTCTTTATTTCATTTCGAAGTCATGACTTTTCATGAAAAGAAAACAACAAAAAACAGGTTTGAAGTTCGGTTTTAAGAATTAAAAATTAAATATGCTGCTGCCTAAGAAAGAGACAAAGAGAGAGAGAGAAAGAGAGAGAGATTAGAGAGGGGGAGACCATGGTAAAATATGGTTAAGTTCGAATACAACCGTGATGCGAACCTGTTCAAGTCTGCCCCCGGCGGTATGTGCAGGATGCGCCCCTCCACTCCTCTGTGTGTGCAAGAGGGCGTCCGGCAGAAGTCCAGTGCTCTGCCGGGTTCCGACCAATTCCTTCAGTTTGACGGCGCAACGAGAAGCGAGGCCTTCGTTGTCGTAGCGGCCCTTCAAGCAGTACAGAAATTTAACATTTACAATTCGACAACAATTGTTAAGTCTTTAACAAGATAATAGATAATTATCTCAAGGATCTGCAATGTGTTTTGGATAGTGTAGTCTCAACGCGATCGTTTGCGGAAATATAGAGAGCGACGGATGTGTTTTAATATGGCCCCAGGGACTATATTTTGTATATGCGGTAGTTTTTCCTCCTTACCATCTAATAGTCGGCTGGCTAAACTATAGAGAATACTTGCAAATTACAGAGCAGGTACGTTAGAAATTTCAAGACTGGAGAGTGCCTAAAGCCTTAACAAAAAGCATTAGGTGCCGTGCTTTGCTCAACTTGTTTGTTAACTTATGTACCACGTTTGCCCAAAAGCAACGAACATAGTAAAAAGAAAAGGACCAAATCTTCTTTCGGCCTCACTAATTTTCCGACTAACCGAGCTCCTCAGCTCGCAGATGGCGTTCGTCATGGAGTTGATGTCGCTGATGACTCTGTAGATCATCTCAGAGTCCTCGGGCAGAGCTCGGGCGGCGATTCGCTCAGAGTAGTCGCAGATGCGCCGGATTGCCTTCTCTCCGGTGGCTCCAGCGGGTGCACGTGGGTCAGCAAGCCAATCCAGTGCTGCCGCTAGTAGAGACTTAGCAGCGGAGAGCGCCTGAAAAAATCACTGATCATCTTTTCCTATAACTGGTTTGATCTTCACTTTATAATCCAGTACACTTTTCATTCTTTCAATTAGTTTTTCCTTTATTTTTATCAAGGTGGTTTTTGCTTCTCTCTGACGTCCATTCCTCATATAAAAATGAGTATTGGTGCAATAAAGCATTCTCGGCATTCTCTTCTGGAACTCGGAGTGGGAACAATTATCTAGGGAGTGCTCTGCAATATCCATCAAAACAAAGTTCTGTTGTGATACTTTATATTTACGCTAATTTTTCTTACAAAATTATCCTTCTATGAATAAAAAAATCGAAATTGAAACAGTTAATTAAAAAGAGGTCACATCAATCGATAACTCAACGCCCTCTTGAGGCTATCTACTAGGCAAGGTTTTTTTCAAAACATGTAGTACCTCAACACTTTTTCTGAATAAAACAATTTTATTTCGTGTTTTTCCGAGATGATTATAAAATTTTTAATGATTCTCTTTTAATTTACAAACGATTAGCAGTGTACATACGTATATATATATTTATCCATAACTTATGTTTATGAGTAATAATTTCAGATATATGTATACATATGTATGTATAAGAACATGTGGAACTATATAAATGCAAGCCAATCGAAGTTCCTCTAATATGTATAGCGGGAAAAAAGAAGAACCTTCTTCATGGCGGTGATGTTGTCACTCTCCCACTCGTCCTCGTCATAAGTTGTCAGTTGGAGGACTCGAATGATCTCGTTCAGTTCATCTGTCATTCTGTTCGTGAGATAGTTGCGGTTCTCGGCCGCCTCGTGAACGCCTCGCTGAAAAGATGATAAAAGACTGTACAGTTAAATTTTTCTGATCAAGTTTGAAACTATAAAGACTCATGTTACTGAATTTACAACTTCTGAAGAATATTGAATTTACAAAGAGAACGACGAAAAAACATATTGACTGGGTGAAGTATCCTATTGGAAGATAAAGTAGAGAACAACATTATGGAAGATCAACTTTCATGTAGTTATTTATAATCGGAAGAGTGCACAGAAAGCAAACATCTCACACAGAAAACTATGGGCCGAACGATTGACTTATCAAATTTTTTATTTAAATCAAAAGTTAATTTTAAGAGAAGAATAAAGAAATTGGAAGGGGAGGGGGGAAAATATTAAATCTTCGAGAAGTGAGAGTTGAAGAAAACTGTTTGCTTCAAATAATGGAATTTATAGTTCATCAGCGCGGTAATCATCACATTCTTTCTATTTTCCTGCCCTCGAGATGGTCGCATCTGCTCCCGGCTCTTTCTTCATTTTCCCGTGAAACCATCGTTACCCTCTCCTCCACATCATGACTTCCTTTCACACTACTCAAGTTTTCGACTCCACGTCCTTCTGCTCCTTCTACTCTAATTTCTTAATAACTCGTGTTGACTCCCAAGCTCTCGCATCAAATCAACTCCTGCTCGTCAGAGAAAACATCGTACTTTTTATGTGGTGTAACTGAACTCGCACATGCGACAGTCCTCCTTTGTAAATATTCGAGATCTCTTTGCAAGGAATAAAATCTATCTATCTATCTAATACTGCTATTGACTGTTCTAGACGGTAAGGAAGAGACGGCTGGGTTCGATATTTCTCCATTAAACAGCTTTTGTCAGTGCTAGAGTTCAATCATTTTCCTCACTCCTATACAATCCTTTCGAGGTATTATCCCAAACTCCGCTCTTTCGCTAATAAGATTAGTTCCGAACCTGAGAGGAATCTTGGCTGATCTGGATGAATATCTTCATGGCGCAGATGAGAATGGGCGAGAGGGTCTTGACAGCGTCGAGGCATCGGATGAGAATCTCTCGATGAGCGGCGTGCGTGAGCTCCTGCTGGCGGGCGTTGACGTCCTGGGTGAGTCGACTCAGCCAGGGGGAGATGTCCTTGACGAACTGCGCGAGGTCGTCAATGCTCTCGATGACCTCAGCTACTTGCGTGTAGTCGAGCACCTTCAAAAAGTAGTCTTTAATTCATATAGAAGGATCGAATGTGCTCAAAAAAAATTTCTCCTTTTTTTTGCTATTGAAACAAATTCTCCACTTTATTTAGATTTTCATTTTATGCAATTCATTTCTGAAAAGATCTCTCGTTCATGTTCAAGGTCTAGAGCGGCCGATTGTGTTCCCAAATATACCAAACAAGTAAAAACCTTACTTCAGAAGAGAAATTGGGATGACAAAATAAAATACCGATTTATTAAAAATGATGAACAGAGAAAAAATAATTGAACCTTTTTGCAGACCCTTATGATCTTCCTCACTTCACTTTCATCAAAGCAAAGCAGTAGAGCAGAAGTACCCTGAAGGATGCCTCGGGCGCCATCTATCAGTTTCTTCCTAGCCGGGCTAGAATATGGTTCCGCCTGAAGTAAGGTTCCAATGAAACAGGGTTCTCTGATAAATCTCAACCTCTTTTCAGGCACTCGAGTTCTGCCTTGTGTGTTGGAGTATCTGTTGTCTTTGAATGTGAGCTCTGCTTCAATTCAAATGGCTCATGTTCAGTCCATGATCCTTTTTCATGTCTTTACAACTTCTCTCTCAAGTTTGAACTTTTGCTTTCCCAGTTCCTGTCACTTCTGCTTCTCCTCCAACTTTTAGTACTTTCTTATCCATCAATTCATCTGATTCTCTCTTATCCGCTTTATTTCTCTTCTCCTGCCAATCAATCAATAATCACACAGCAACTTTCCTAGCTTCTTCTCCTGCCTTTCTTACCTTCCACTCCAAGTTTTTTCTCTTGTTCCAATGATGTCTGGGAAGCACTTCCCTCTTTTTTCTCTCTCAAACTCTCTGCTTCTCTGTGTTCTTCTCTCTTCCATGCTACTCTCGCCGTATGTTTCTATTTCTCTAAAACTCTCTTTTTTTCTGTCGCGCTGTTTCATGCTCTCTCTCTCTCTCTCTCTCTCTCTCTCTCTCTCTCTCTCTCTCTCTCTCTCTCTCTCTCTCTCTCTTTGTCAAACTTGCCTTTAGCATCTGGCAAGCCTCTTCGAGAAATCTCGAGCTAGCTTTGACCCTCTGAAGGGCCGGAGGCATTTCAGCCTGCAGGATTCTGTCGTCTGATTGCTCACATGTGTCATAGCCAACCTGCAACAAAGCATATCTATACTCTAAGCGTCTCTTTCCACCTTACTTTCTCATTTTTATATCTTTCTGAATTCCTTCTTCTTCTTTCTCATTACCTAAACTCTTCTCTCTGTTTTGCTCTCTCCACCCTTCTCTTTTCTTGTACTCCACTTTACTCTTGTCTTATCATTCTCATTATTCTCCTTCATGAGAAATAATATTACTTTTTTGTTGTCGTCATTGCAACGAGCGGTCTTCTTTCAGACCGCTCGTTGCAATGACGACAACAAAAAATTATTGCATCGAAAGTAATTCGCTCGGCTTTTGCAACACATTAGCGTTTTCGAACAAGTTTTACAGAGCCAAGTAATCAATCGAATGAATTAACAAAACTCGAGAGTTCTTTCATTTCCTCCCCTTATGTCTTTCTTCGCAATACTCTTTCTAACTATTTTTTCTCCAACTATATCTGGTGTCAAAGGAAGGCAGTTGATTGAATTGTACATAATCCAAGAGATCATGATACATTTTGCTGCTCCATGAGATCATGATACATTTTGCTGCCCCATGAGATCATGATACATTTTAATGCTGAGCCTAATTGTCGCGAGTGGCGATAATACTACATACACTAACCAAGAAGGTTTTGAAAAACCTCCGTTTAAAAAAGGAATATTTCTTGCGTTTAAAAAAGTTTCAAAAATCTACATCCCTTCCCCTTATATCTTTCTTTGCAATACTCTTTCAAATCTTTTTTTTACTCTCTTTTGTCTCCATCTCTCTCTCTTTCTTTCTCTCTCCCTCTCCCTCCCTCTCTCTTTCTGTAACTCTCTCAGCTCTTTTACGACCCTCTCTGCCTCTCCTTCTATATACCTGTCTTTTTCTCTCTGTCTTTCTTTGTATCTCTCTATCTCAATTTCGAAGTAAGAACTGCTCTTCTGATTCCAAAATATGCGTTCTGCCAACACATCTGCCTTCTTATCTTACAATGTACTGCATCTCTATGTATTGGGCCTTTTCTTCTAAAGTTATCTTCTCTCTCTTTTTCGTATGACTTTTTGTGTTTTGCAGGTTATTTTGTGAGTCAAGGAAGGCGACTACATTTGTTTTGACTGTAAATAGGGGCAATTCCAAATGTCATGGATGCGAAGAAACATCAAGTGGAGGGAGCAATTGGAGAAGGATCATACGCTCTTTTCACAGGAAACTGACCAAGTACTTGAAAAACGGTCAATAAATTGTTTTGAAAAAAAGTCAATACAAAGTTTATCCAGAGAATAGTAAAAAATACAGTCATTATAAAGAAAACGATTATAAAGAAAAAACAGAGAGAAAAAGAGTGCGAGAGAGAGAGAGAGAAAAAGAGAAAGGATGAAAGAGTGAGAGCTGAGCAAAACAAGAGAAGAAGCAATTACTTGATCGTTTAAGAGCAAACCCATCTTGAACGCATTCTTGCTAATTCAGCCTTCCATGCTCAATCTTCTTTCCGAGAAATTATGTGCATGAAAAAAAAGAATGAACCTTATACCCTTCATTATCTTTTCATCTTATCTTCTACTATTATCCAGGTTTCCTTATACTTTCTCTCTCTTTTTTTCTCTCTTTCTCTCTCCTTCTCTCTTTCTCTCTCTTAATTCGTTTTTTACACATCTACCTCCTGAACGAACAAAACAGATAAGATATTCACCTTAATGGGCAATCAATCCAATGATAGGCGACACAATCATAAGATAAAGGGAAGGGAGAGCTAGAAAGAAGGGAAGGGAGAGCTAGAAAGAAGGGAAGGGAGAGCTAGAAAGAAGGGAAGGGAGAGCTAGAAAGAAGGGAAGGGAGAGCTAGAAAGAAGGGAAGGGAGAGCTAGAAAGAAGGGAAGGGAGAGCTAGAAAGAAGGGAAGGGAGAGCTAGAAAGAAGGGAAGGGAGAGCTAGAAAGAAGGGAAGGGAGAGCTAGAAAGAAGGGAAGGGAGAGCTAGAAAGAAGGGAAGGGAGAGCTAGAAAGAAGGGAAGGGAGAGCTAGAAAGAAGGGAAGGGAGAGCTAGAAAGAAGGGAAGGGAGAGCTAGAAAGAAGGGAAGGGAGAGCTAGAAAGAAGGGAAGGGAGAGCTAGAAAGAAGGGAAGGGAGAGCTAGAAAGAAGGGAAGGGAGAGCTAGAAAGAAGGGAAGGGAGAGCTAGAAAGAAGGGAAGGGAGAGCTAGAAAGAAGGGAAGGGAGAGCTAGAAAGAAGGGAAGGGAGAGCTAGAAAGAAGGGAAGGGAGAGCTAGAAAGAAGGGAAGGGAGAGCTAGAAAGTGAGTGAAAAACAGAGCAACAGGTAGCAGTAAGAAAGAGAAAAAAGTTAGCAAAGATCGACCAAGTCGTATAACCTGCAAAACGGATATTATCAGTGCTCTAGGGTCCATTTTGATTTTCAAAAAACGAGAAATATCTCTGATTGTTTCATGTGTTCGGCTCTTATAGTTTTTCCTCTGCCCGGTTCCCCCTCCGGCCTCTTGTTCTTTGTAGTTTTCCTCCTCTCGCTCTCTCTCTCTACATCATTTTCGTCCGTGTTTATGTTTTTCTCAATTATTTTCACCCCTTTTCAACCTATCTCTATTTTCTTTTTTCTGACATATTCCCATCGACCATTGCTCCTCATATTTCACCTCAACACCACATTAGTCGCAAGCTCGTAGTGTGCAAAGATGTGTCGTCATCTATGTATTTATTGCTAATAAGGGAAAGGGCGCTTGTTGTCTTCTCTCTTCTTTCATTAAGGCTTCTTCTTTCATTGACCCTTTCTGCTTTTCATTTTCAGGGCAACTTTATTTTCTCTTTTTTTCCATCTCTTATTGCCTCCTTCTCTAATTTCTCTCATTATCAATGCTTCATTTTCTCTCGTTTCACTAACGCTCATAAATTTTTTGTCATTCCCTTTCTCTCACCCTCTCTTTATCTATCTTTCTCTCTTTCTTTCTCTGTCCTTTCTCTCACTCTCTCTTTATCTATCTTTCTCTCTTTCTTTCTCTGTCCTTTCTCTCACTCTCTTTATCTATCTTTCTCTCTTTCTTTCTCTGTCCTGTGAATTTGTCTTCAATTTCGTATGATTCTCTCACTTCATTACTTCTCTTCCTTCATTTCCTTAAGTCCTCTCGTTTTCTCCGTCTCCCCTCTTTCTCTTCCCTCTTGTCTCTCCGTCTTCCCTCTTTCTCTTCCCTCTTGTCCTGCCATTCTTGCCTGCCTTTTTTACCCGAGCCTTTCTCCCCCGCTGACTCACTCTTAGTATTGGTCTTCAAAATGGCATACACACTCAAGCCTGCTCTTCTCATTCATCTGCACATACATTTTTAGAGGAAGATAAAAATTTCAATATTGATTGCATTCACAAAAAATACTTACTAATTTCGAAAATAATAAAAATTACCTTGATGAGGTTTTCGACTGCGCGAGAGACCATCCCCACGGGTCGTGTGAGGTCAGGCATGGGGTTTCCATCCTCGGCTTCTTCATGCAAGATCACCAGCCGAGAGACCTTAAACGAATTTCTTTTAAACTTTAAATAGTCAGAGAATATAGCCAGAGAATGTGAAACAGTCATGCTTAGGAGAGATTAGACAGAATCATCAGGTTCATGAAAGATGAGGTGGAAAGAAGAGTTAGGAAGGAAGAAGCGGAGAAATTTACCGAAGATTAAAATCATTTAGTTAGTTTAATAAAGAGCTGCAACAGAAAAGTTTCGAGAAGTCCGGGCGTGGCATAGTGGTAGTGTGATAGACCATTGTGCGAAGAGTCCCGAGTTCGACTCCCACCCCGGACAGATCCACCCAAACCAAGGGGGTTAAGAAATGTTGGTAGTGCTCATGCACGAATCTGACTCTCCCCACTGCTGCTAATCACACTAGCAGTGATCTAGCAGGCAGCCACTGGTTCTACCAGGATAGGTCTGTCCTGCATCTCAGGGGAGCGCGTACCCTGCCGCGAGGCGGGAACAAGCGCGAGGAAGAAGAAGAAGAAGCAGAAAAGTTTCGAGAAACAAACGGAGTTCAATTGGTACTGTTTAGAAGATCAGAAAAATTAGAAAGTATGTAGTAGTAATTTATTTGACTCGAAATATCAGGAACTTTTTAAGAATATTTAGAAACAAAGGTGAAAATGTTAGTCAAAATTCAAATATGAAAAGAAATAAACTTTGTGCATTGTGCATCGTGAAAAGAACCCGCAGGTTCTTTTTGGAACAATTGTCGCGCTATTGTGACAATTAGATGTGGTAAATTGTTGTTAGGAACGGACGTTTAACTTTGAGTAGAGTAAGCATCATTAACGAGATAACAAAGTCCTCAAACAGATCGAAATTAGATAAAGCACGAAAAGGATAGCACGAAAAAAAGCACGAAAAGGATCACGCTGATGTTGTTTTGAAAAAAACAAAAACTTGTTTTTATCAGTTATAAACCACGTTGCATCGGCAGATTGGCATAACAAACAAAAAGAAGGGTTAAGAACGAGAAAAGTTTGTCTAAAGACAGGTTATAAAGGCAAAGATAGCTTTCGAGTGAATGGAAGTTTTTGAATCAATTTCATTTTCCAAAGTCGAAAGTGTCATGCGAGAGTTGAAATAATTACATTTGATAAGGTACGGTTGGATGGGTCAGAGCTAAGGAGTAGAGGAGTGGCCACACTGACAGCGGATCAGAGCTAAGGAGTAGAGGAGTGGCCACACTGACAGCGGATCAGAGCTAAGGAGTAGAGGAGTGGCCACACTGACAGCGGATCAGAGCTAAGGAGTAGAGGAGTGGCCACACTGACAGCGGATCAGAGCTAAGGAGTAGAGGAGTGGCCACACTGACAGCGGAGAGGTTATGGAGAGAGTAAGAGAGTATTATAGCTGCCGGTGCAGAAACGTGGAACACGATGAAGCTACACAAGCAAACATTGAACAATAGAAGCTCTCATTAGTTGCATCCGTTCAGCACCCCATTTCTATTTAAAGTCAGTTTTTAGCGTGGGGATAAACTTAGTGTTACTCGTTGAAAGATGCAGCCACAGCGAACAAAGAGTACGAACACATCGAGGAAGACCGGAAAGAAGAGAAGAGGAAGATTTCTGAGGCAGAAGTAACTGGCAGACAGGACACTCTTCGGTTGAGGTCACTCGCTGCTGTATGGTATCTGGATAGATGAACTCTCTTCTCTTGGTTGAAGTGGTCGAGGCAGCATCGTCTCTCTCGGCGATGGCTCGGTTGGCTAACTGGTCAGCTACTTCCAGCACGTAATGTAACTGAACGCATGGTGGACAATGTTTCACATGGACGAAGACATTTAGCTGCTAAAAAACTTCTCATTGGAGTTCTACAATACCATAGAACGAGAATTTTGAAAAACTACTTTTATTTGAGTGGGGGGGGTTTGAAATAATCAAAATCTCTCAATTCTCAGCATTTTGCCACTAGCTCGCTCATGATTATTCCAGAATCTTTCGCTCAAAGATCGATCTTTAAAAAAAATCTTAACAATTCGAAAAGACCTTTGTTGGTCTATGAATTTTACATATAGACAGCTTTTGAGCGGACATCAAGGTACATATGTACATGCACTGTGTAACTTCTCTTTTTAAAACAAGCGAAGTTTGTGTGCGATATCAGGATAAAATGTTATAAGATGTGTTCTAGCAGGATATAGAGTTTACTGGTGGCGTGAACCGAGAGATCAACATGAAGACGATGGTTTATTAACATCAAGTTAAACAGCGGCTCAACTCTGTTCACTTATGTGTGTATGCATATGTCACATTCACAAATCAAGGCCTTCATGCAAACATTGACAATTCATTTCTTTTTTCAACTTCAGAAGGATAAGATAAGAAACACAAAAAACCCACCTTTTCCAAAGGCAACAAAATACAACTTTGCTTTTTCATTCGTAACTAACATATGTATATAACCTGCATGAATCATATTTTTCTTAAGCGCATGAAAAGAAAAACAAACGCAAATTATTTTTACAAAGTCTGAATAATTTTGAAGAGAAATCTTGCAATGTTCATAATCCTTTTTTTTTGCTATGTTTTCTTGAACCTCTGTTCACTTATGTGTGTATGCATTTGTCAAACTTACAAACCAAGACCTAATTCAGCAATCTAATAGTTAATGCTGAGTGAAAAAGTAAGTTTGTGCTTGCTCAAAATGCGCTGCTCTTTTTTCTTTTCAGACTTGACCTCTGTGAAAATGTCAATTGTCGATTTTTAGCCAAGAGTTAAGAATACAGAAAGAGAGAGAGAAGAAAAAATAGTACGTGAAGCAAGGAGAAACAGAGATTGTGGTATGAGAAGTTGATAGAGAGAAAGTCAAGAAAGAAGAGGTAGAGAGAGAAGAAGAAAACAATAGAGGCGATAAAAAGAGCAGACAAGAAAGGAGGGCGAGAGAAAGAAAGACATGGGGAGTCTTCTCTTCGCCTACGGCTATATTTAACGTGTAGTAAAGCGGGCTGTGGGCAACCCACGCAGGAGAGAGAGAGCAGGGATTGACAAGAGCGCACAGAGAGGTAGCGGAACAGAAGAATGATGAGAGAAAGAAATAGAAGAAGAGAAATGAAGAAGGAGATGAAATCAGAGAGAGAGAGAGAGAGAAGCAAACAGCGTGAGAGTCATATACAAAGAAAAAGAAAAAGAGAGAGAAAATAATCAGTGAGAGAAAAATAGAGAGAAAGATAAAAGATTGCCTCTTAGGTGTCCGGATAGACATCTCGCTACCTTCATCTATTGAAACTGCTGCTAGGGATCTGATCACAAACAGCGTCGATTCCAGTCAAAACTGCTCAAAATTAAAAAAAAACATTAGAAAAAAATGATAGAGAGAAGAGAGATGCAATAACCAAAAAATAAGAGGTTTGACGATGAGAAGAGAGAGGCAGAGATCATAGATCAAAGGATTATTAGTGATTCTAAGCGTAGAGAAACAGAGAATCAGATGCAAGATAAAAACAAAACAATGGAAAACAGAAGAATTATAATAATCAATTTTTTGAAGATGAAAAAACAAATTTATTCACTAGGAGTTCGACACGAATAACACACAAAAGTTGGCTAAATTGCGAGCTCGAGAGCGGGTAGAAGACTCATTGAATATAACCGTTAAAAGCGGTACCTGTTGAGCAACCGGCTCGAGAATGTTCTCGATAACTTTCGTGTGAAAAACGGGCATCTTCTTATGTTGTAGTTCGTAGTGTGGCCCGAAGCGCACTCAAAAAAGGAGTCGTGGGAGAGGAAGCGGGACTTCCCGTTTCAGAACGGCCGATGCATTCCAAGAGACTGGGTGAAGAGAAGAAGGTGCACGACAGCCAGCAGCGATGGGAGCTAGTGAAGAGAAGAGAAGGGGAACGAAGACTGAAAGAGAGGGAAAGAGAGGAAGGGAGAGAGAGATACAGAGATAGAAAGAGAGGGAGAGAGAGAAAGGGAGAGAGAGATACAGAGATTAAGAGAGAGAGGGAGAAAGAGGGAAAGGGTGCAGCAAATATCTCTACACCCCTCCCCCACTCTATCACATTCCTACTTCTTACTCCCCCGCCCTTCTCTCACCTCTCTTTCCATCTTTTACTCTCTCTCTCTCTTCCTTTCTATCTTCCTCTCTGTGTGTTTATCTTCAAAACATCCTCTCTCTTAAAACTGATCTCTCTAACACATTCCAGTCACTTTCTTTTCTGCTATATTTCATTAATTTCCTTCAAGTTTTCCCGCTCTATTCTCTCTCTTCCTCTCTCTGTCTCTCTTTCTTTCTTTGTTATCTCTTCTTTCATTTGTAAATTTTTTTCTGGTTTGGGTACTTGTTCTTCCTATAAAATGAATGACTGCTATTTTAATAACTCCGAAAATGAGTCATTAGCAACAGCTCCATTGCGCATATGTATGTACAATTCCCTTCTCTGTTAAAGTTTCTAAAAAAAAAAAGCGTGAACGTCGCTCGCGTTCACGCTCTTCGCAGACTGTTTACTTAATCTTTTCTTCTTGATGACTTCATCGCTCTTTTTTACCTGACTGCCAGGCTCAGCTGGCTCCTTTTACTGGTATTTCCAACTCATAACTCTAGATGATATATATAAGATCGAGATTTGTTTTAGTTAAGCACCATGAAATGAAAAAGGAGTTTTACCTGTTTTAAGGTAAAACTGTTTTCTTCTTTTCAGACAACTGTTTTCATATATTAAATCTTGTACATATGTTACTTTCTTCGTCTTGGCCTCTCCTACCTAGTTTTCTCTTCTCATGTTATTTCTCCTCTCTTCAGTAACTACTTTTCTTATTTTTTTCTTTGAATCTGTATTCCTCTTACTTTCTCTCTCTAACTACCTTTCTCTGTCTTACCCACACTAGATGCTTTCCTTGTTTCTGCTCCCTCCATATCCAGGGTCTTCTCTTGTTTCTGCTCCCTCCATATCCATGGTCTTCTCTTGTTTCTGCTCTCTCCCTCCGATTTATTGTGTTTTCTCTTCATGAGATAAGCCACATATGATTGTGGCAAAAGCAGTGTGGGAGCATCCGGTTTTTCATCGACATCATCCGTGATCACTCTTACAAGCGGACTGCTTCTTCTCTCCTTCCAACTCTCTCTCTTTCACGTTATCTCTAACCCTCATTCACTCTTTCTCTCTCGCTCTCTCTCGCTCTCTTCTATTTCTTTCCCCTCTTTTTCAGTAATTCTCTATTTCTCTCCCCTCTTTTTCAGTAACTTCATCTGCATCTGATCGTCTTCTTTAATCAACATCTCTCCCCGACTGACCCTCTCAAGAGTTTTTCTCTACCTCACTTACAATAGTTCTGATTTCATATTTTTCCTACTCCACAAAAACCTTCTTTTTTCGAATCAAGTTCATGACAACTTTTCTTTTTTCTATCAAAATGGCCTTGAGATACGCGGGGACAGCTTAGAGCAGAAGGAGAACACAACAGAGGACTCAGAGAGTATAATACTCAGAGGAGAAAAGAGGAGAAGAGAAAGAAAAGAGGTAAAAGGTGAGAATTGGAAACAGAGGATGAGAAAAGAAAAAGAGGGGAAAATAGAAAGCTATTACGAGATTAGATTAAGTGACAAGTAAGAGAAAGAACAGAGGGATAACAATTGTATGACGTAATGACTAGAGAAAAATGCAGGCGACAGAGAGAGAGAGAGAGGGAGAGAGAGAGAGAGAGAGAGAGAGAGAGAGAGAGAGAGAGAGAGAGAGGGGAGAGAGAGAGAGGGAGAGAGAGAGAGAGAGAGAGGGAGAGAGAGAGAGAGAGGGAGAGAGAGATAGAGAAGAGCTATAAATAGAGAAAGGGAAAGAGAGAGACAATTAGAGAGAGAGAGAAAAAGAAAATAAGAAACAGAGAAAGAAAATAAGAGAGATTTGATGGAAAGAGATAGAAATAGAAAGAGAAACAACCTAACTGAGTAGAAGCCAGATTGAAAAATACCGTAATAAATCTTTTTTTTTAGTTTGATAAAATTTCTTTTTGTTTTTTTCTTCAATGAATGAACAATGAGAGTACGTACAGAAACATCAAGTTTGCGTTAATCCCAGCACCTATTAAGAAAGTGGCTGCGACTGGTCCAATTGGAAAAGGACAATGATCTTCGTCTGGCAGTTCGGCATTTGCGGGTTGAATCCTAAGCTGGCAAAAAAGCGGTCAATGTTTCGAAGTTATGCTCTCTATCCCGATACTACAGTTTTACGTACGTCAGCATGCTTGTGCTTGTACCCGATTTCTAGCAGGACGATTGCTTTGGTTTGAGCTTATCGTGCAAGGGATGCGTCTACATTCTCCTGGTCCCCACAAAAACAACATACATGGACATACATCAAAGAATTCACAAGAAATGAGCTTTTTACTCGATTCGGTTAATACGATTCTTACATAAAAGAATCGTTTTAATCGATTAGATTCTATTACAAAGTTAATCTGAAACTAGTATTTCTCAAGGATTCTTTGCTTGAAATCAAGTTTTCACTGCCTGCTAGAAGACACTGGCAGGATTACTTTTTAAGAAATAAAATACTCAGAATACATTCATTGACTCGGTTTACAAACAGGATCTATCAGTGTGATTTGACGGAGCAGTTTGAGTTCTTCATTATCTCGTTGAAAAAACTATTTTAGTTTTTCTATCAAAATAAGCATTCAACCTCAATTCATTTTTTAAAGAGTGGTCTCCGTGAGTCAGTCTTCGAATTCATATCGTCATACTGCTTCATTCCAGCCATTTCAATCAGGCTGTCCCCTTCCCAACAATAATTGACTTTCTTGCAACAGAAAACTTCTCAACCACTAAATTTTCACTGAGAATTAAGTAAAGAGGAAAACAATTTAGTTTTTTTTTCAGGAAAAAAAATAATAAAAGAAAGGAAGTCGAAGTACTGTAAGAGTGAAGTCGAAGTACTGTAAGAGTGAAGTCGAAGTACTGTAAGAGTGAAGTCGAAGTACTGTAAGAGTGAAGTCGAAGTACTGTAAGAGTGAAGTCGAAGTACTGTAAGAGTGAAGTCGAAGTACTGTAAGAGTGAAGTCGAAGTACTGTAAGAGTGAAGTCGAAGTACTGTAAGAGTGAAGTCGAAGTACTGTAAGAGTGAAGTCGAAGTACTGTAAGAGTGAAGTCGAAGTACTGTAAGAGTGAAGTCGAAGTACTGTAAGAGTGAAGTCGAAGTACTGTAAGAGTGAAGTCGAAGTACTGTAAGAGTAAAGTCGAAGTACTGTAAGAGTGAAGTCGAAGTACTGTAAGAGTGAAGTCGAAGTACTGTAAGAGTGAAGTCGAAGTACTGTAAGAGTGAAGTCGAAGTACTGTAAGAGTGAAGTCGAAGTACTGTAAGAGTGAAGTCGAAGTACTGTAAGAGTGAAGTCGAAGTACTGTAAGAGTGAAGTCGAAGTACTGTAAGAGTGAAGTCGAAGTACTGTAAGAGTGAAGTCGAAGTACTGTAAGAGTGAAGTCGAAGTACTGTAAGAGTGAAGTCGAAGTACTGTAAGAGTGAAGTCGAAGTACTGTAAGAGTGAAGTCGAAGTACTGTAAGAGTGAAGTCGAAGTACTGTAAGAGTGAAGTCGAAGTACTGTAAGAGTGAAGTCGAAGTACTGTAAGAGTGAAGTCGAAGTACTGTAAGAGTGAAGTCGAAGTACTGTAAGAGTGAAGTCGAAGTACTGTAAGAGTGAAGTCGAAATACTGTAAGAGTGAAGTCGAAGTACTGTAAGAGTGAAGTCGAAGTACTGTAAGAAAAAAGTCGAAGTACTGTAAGAGTTATCTAGATCAACTTCATCAAGCTGACGGTATACATTAGATTTGAAGTTAACAGTGTGCACATAGAGCACAGTGTTTGATGGTTTTTCTTATGAGGTGAGATGAAAGAGATCTTCTTCATTCTCCAAGTGGATCTTCTCACTCTGCAGAAAAATGTATTCAAAACGGTTTTCCGACTAGGGATGGGCGTTTACCGTTTACCGCTTTTTACCATTTACCGTCATCTTTGAAGTTAATTTACCGTATTATCGCTTACCGTTTTGATGTTATTAACCGGTAAAAAACGGTGAAATCTTAAAAGTTAGAAAAGACAAAAAAATGCAAATCTTACCCTCTGAATCTACAGCTATTCGTTTCCCATTGCTGAAAATTCTCGCTAAATAATATCTTAGCTCTTCTCCCACTTCCTCCGAAAGCGAACGTCTTTTTTCGACTTCAGGTACTATTGTCTCAGACCCGCGCACACGGCTTACTCCAGAAAATTTAGAGAAACTGCTCCATCTACATCAAGTAATTGACATACTAGGATTCAATCTCTGACCAATGAATTAAAATCGTTGTTGTTTTGTTGTTGTTTTTTTTTGCATAACACCATAATCAATAACATTCGCATTTTTTTCAAAAAAAGTTTTTATTTAAATGAGAGAATGGACTAGAAAACAAGAAATATTGAAGTGTGGTGAAATCTGACCAGATTTTTAAAAATCGTTTTTTACCGTTTTACCGTTTACAGTTTTAAAAAAAAAGAAGTTTTACCGTTTACCGTTCACATCAAAAATTAAATTCTACTGCACTCATCCCTGATTCCGACTTAATTTTTTGAAGAGTCTTTCTTACAAAATTACTGGAACTATAATAACCCAGCTTCAGAAAATACGCTTTTTAAGCGACAAGTACTACAGGAAATGGTTTGAGAACCCATAATTTTGGCTGTGGGTTTTTGCTATAAATGTTGATCGGAAAGGAGAACAGCTGTAGGGCTCCGAATACAGATAACTAATTCAATTATACGTCGGAAAAGAAGCAAAACACACTCACTATATCTCTGTGGTTCTGCCTTTTTCCATTCATCGAAATCTCGTTATCAATCACCATTGTGTAATATAAGTGTATGGGATTTTTCCATTTGTAAAATTTTCCCGTCAGGAAGATAAAAAATTAGTTTTTGTTGTTGTTTACTCTGTTTTTTTCTCGAATTTTTAAACGTTGTCAGCTGAGCTCTTCCATTTTTTTGCTCAACTCAATTTTTCCACGAATTATTTTGCTTGTGAATGGCCCCCCTTACCAATTGGAGTTGGAAAAAAAGGTTTGAGAAGAAAGCGTCAACTTACAAAGCATAAGTATAAAAACAGAGAAATTATGTCAGAACTTACTCTATCTAGTACCTTCTTTGAAGACTTAGTGCTTCTTACAACGATCATGAGAGAATATCTCGAGAACCACTTCAGAACTAAGAGAACCTCTCTCCCACTTGCTCCCTCACTTTCTCTATCTTTCTCTATCTTTCTCTCTCTCTTACTTTGTCTCTCTTACTTTATGTCTCCCTTTCTCTCTCTTTCTCTCTCGCTTTATCTCTCTTTCTCTCTCGCTTTGTCTCTCTTTCAGTCTCACTTTCTGTCTCTTGCTCTCTCTTTATCTCTCTTTCTCTCTCACTTTCTCTCGCTTTATCTCTCTTTCTCTCTCACCTTCTCTCACACTTTCTCTCTCTTTCTCTCTCTTTCTCTATCTTTCTCTCTCACTTTCTCTCTTTCTCTCTCGCTTTATCTCTCTTTCTCTCCCACTCTCTCTCTCTTCACCCCTCTCGCTCTCTATCTTGTTTTGAAATTTTCTTTCAATCCTTAAAAACTCCAGCGATTTAATCAGTTCTAGTAAGCTTTTCTGGTTTCTTCTCAGTGTTAAAAAGTTCTCTCGAACTCTTTCTTCTTGTTCCATTGAATTCTCCCAGGCTTTTGCTCTTCGGGTCATAAGTGAATGAGAGAAAAATGATAGAAAGATAATGCGAGGAAGAGGAGAATATCGAGGAAGCAAAAGAAAAAAACGGAAAGAGAGAAAAAGAAGAAAGAAAAAAGAGATTCAAAAACAGAGAATGAGATGAGTAGAAAAAAGGGAATGGATTGAGATATTTGGGGAAAAAATTACAAAGACTACATACCAGAAAAGAGAATTAGAAGTAGTAAGAGGTTGAACAGTAGAGTGAGAAGAGAGAGCGAGAGATAGAAAAAGAAGAGATGTAGAGAGAAACAGAGGGATAAAGAGAGAAACAGATAAAAAGAGAGACAGAGATAGAGAGAAAAAGAGAAATATAAATAGAGTGAAAGAGAGCAGAGAACTCAATTGAGGGAGACAGAGTTGTGAAGAAACCAGTAAATGATTCGAAAAGCCATGCTATTCTCACATTCAAAACAAAGTGGGCTGCTATCCTCTGAAAGTATTTTCACACCAGAAGCTCATTAAATATTTTATCGATCAATATATTTTATCGATCAATATCGAATTTAAAGTCTTCTTCTTCTAATGCACAGCTTTTCTTCATGCAATCCATTTCAAAAGATTTTTATACCACAAAAAGTTTTCAAAAAAGAAAATATTAAGAGAAGTTATATATGAAAAGGTATTGCTAGCTAGAGTCTTGAACTGGGTCTCTTCGCTCTAATGCAAGATGAGAGGCGCTTACAAAGTCTGACAAAAGTTTATGTAATATATATATATATATATATATATATATATATATATATATATATATATATATTCATTCATTCTTTATTCCTTGCACAGATTATATTCAACTTCGGTTCACAGTGAACAATAACAATAGCGGATATGCATGGATTAGGATAATATATTTACATATATGTTATGGCTAGAATTGATCAGGCGCTTTAAATCGATCATATCAATTTAAATGGTTAAATTGATCAGATAAATTTACTGTACACGACCACGCTGCCGCAGACATGGAACCAAATGAGTGCCTAGAAGCTGCTGATTCATACGAGTCCAAATAAAATCTAGAGCGACCGTGCCGTTGTCACAGAACGCACCCCAAACCATGACGGTACCACCCCCGAAATTGCGTTTCGAGAAATAAGGGATCTTTGCGTAGATCTCGCCAGTAGTGCGAGAATCCATCGGGCCCGTCCAAATTGAACTTTTTCTCGTCCGAAAAAACCACCTGAAAGGTTATTAATTACTAACTAAACTGACCGAAGAAAAAAAAATAATTAGACCTTTTTCCAGTTTCGTGTAATGTTTTTCCCTTGCGAAATCAAGGCGCTTCTTCTTATGGAATTCAGTCATCCGAGGCACAGTTTTGCGTATGGCGGGCACCAGATGGTCGGACTGTCGAATCGTGCGTAAAATGGTTGACTTGCTCACAGATGCGTTCGTTTCGGCACCGATTTTAGCAGCCGACTTCATAGAGTTCGAAGCGATATTGCAGAAATTTGAAATTTTACTGAAGCAAAACATCAATATAACAAGTTCTACCTGCAGATCCGCTTCGACAACTTCTTGGGCCTCCCTGGATGCTTCTTAGTCCCATAATTGTCGGGGTCTTTGAGGAACTTGCTGACTACAACATTGGAACGTCCTAGATGAACAGCAATTCTTCTTGCGGAGATGGCATTGGCACGCAGGGCTTTCATCGTGTCTTGCTCGGAGGCGGAAAGCATTTTCGAGCTGGGCATAATGTCTAAACAGCAAAAAAAATTAAGCAAACATGTTCAAAATCTGCGTGTTAGCATAATTAGGACGCGGCAGAAAAAACAATTTTTTTATAAAAAACTTTTTTTGCGTCCATTGATTACCATAATTTCACATAATGTTCCAAAAATACTTTCGAATGAGCCATGAAAGTAACTATTAGGTATCATCAGTTGTTTTCCGAAAAATAATTTTAAAAAATAGGGTGTTAGCATAATTATGACGCGCACTATATATATATTTATATATATATATGTAATTGTTATAATAATAATAATAATAAAAATAAACAAGGTAGCAAGATTAAGTCTTGTGAACAGTGTTTATTACCTTCCCTCCTCCAGCTCTCATTTGAAAAACAAGTGGACAATTTCAAGTGAAAATAAGAGGATTGAAAATAAAAAATAATTTGAACTGTCTCACAAAAATTGTCTAAATCGGGGGAAGTAGAAGCGTGGAAAATACTTTTGATGCTCCAGAATGACTGCGATAGGTTCAAAGTTTTTTTGAGCCTCAGTTCTTTTTTTTCTTGTTTTTTTTTGAAGCACGTTGCCTACCTCGAGTCCGTCATAACATGATCTTCTCAACACGATACAACAAATTGCAAAAGGTTCTGTTTTTAAGGGGTGGTGAAAAACCGAAGTATAATTATAGTGTCTCCGATATTAAAAACGATGAACAATAAAATAGTAGGGAGAAATAATTATTAAGATACTCACGCTGAAGGGTTCCTCTACTATTAATTTGCATTTATTCCTTCTAAGAAAAAATCTCAAACGAACGAAGCTTTAAAAAGTTGAAGTTGCAGATTCCATTTTTTTTCAAAAGCGTCTTCGCAAATAGTCGTTTTTAAGGTAATCATGTCATTCCTTTTACACCTCGCTCTAATATTTATTCTAAGCTTATAAAAAAAAACTTTAAACATAAATAAATTTGAATTCATAAAACTTTATATGTACTAAAAGCGTCATCTCCCCATCAATCATTCGTCCATAATTTTCTTATTAAATATTTTGCGTCAAAGTGCCACCCCTCTGTTTATTTGTTTGTTTTTATCCTCTATGAAACCCTAAACTTATGGACAATCGGGCATTAACTTGAAGAAACTGGCTTTAAAAATTGGTATTTGTGGGACGAGAAGACTACAGGAATTTTATTACACATAGAAGCACAGAAGGAGAGTCAGAAAGTACGCAAAGCTTTAAACTATCCTTATTTTTTAAAAGGTTTTATTAATCAAGAAAAAGGAGCGAGTAGATTAATTGCCACAAGTACTTTACATTCACGGCTAACCGGACTTCGGGCAAAAGTTATGAAAACACATTATTCGGGAAAACTATGTTGTGCCGATTCAAGAAAGCTATGAAATTTGCATCTACGACATCGAAAATTATTTTGGTCAGAGCTGTTCGGTTACTAAAAAAGTTGTCTGCTATTCTAAATCCTTGCTTCTTCTGAACAAATTAACACGATATTTGATACTTTTTATACTATTCATCGATAAAAGTATTCCCTCATTGCATTTTAAGAATTGCTGACAAATGTTTGAGAACATGAAAATGTAGAACTATCATTTTCTCCGAGGTTATTGAAGTTTGTGAAAAAACGCCAAGTAGTTTTTTTTGTTGTTATTCAAGTAGTTTTCTCCAAGTTTTTATGGCAAGATCCTTGAGAAATATCTGAGAAATTGTTGTATAATACTTGTCATGAATGGTTGCTTGCGATTCAGATTAAGATGTAAAGTTTTGAGTTATATTTTCAGATTCAGAAGGCTGTACCAGCTCAGGTAGTCCATTGATACAATTCAGGGCTTGTCATTTAGGGCCGAAAAGAAGAGGTGCGAAATCAAATTACGAATCTCTTAGCACGGAGCTCATACAAATTACGCTGACTAGGGACCTTTTTTGAATGGCATTCCTTATAAGTAAAACGCCGTTGGAAATCGCTGATGATGAACGATAATGTCTAAGGAAAACGTGATGAAATCCGCTTGAGCGTATTGGGTATTGGTTTATTTGCGAACAGCACACCAATATATAACTTTAAAAAAGAATCGTATGAATTTTAACAATAAAACAACAACATTCTAATGATAGACAGTTTAGAGGAGGAAAGAAAGCTTCAATGATGATTAGCGATGCTTCATTGCGACATCTTTCATCGAAAGGGAAATTTCATGAGACAAGATTGTTCAAAATACTTCTTCGCTCTTCACAATGAATAGTCATCATTTCATTTATCTACTTTATGAAAGGCACGTTTTTGGTGTATTACTTTATTATGTTTCTTCATCCACCGTACTCAGCAGCTTCAGAAAAATTTCCAAGCATTACTCGTTGAAACTTTATCTATGAGAATATCTTCAAAATGCTCTCGTTCCTGAGCCGTACGATCTCTATGGCATGATTAATCGTACGTGATCAAAGAGCTGTTCAGACTCAAAATGACGGCCTGAAATTAAACTTTCTTTTCTGTGATTCCTTAGAAGTAGAAGAGTAGCACTAAAAACATCGAAACCGAGTTCCGCTGCAGTATAAAAGTTAATCAACTATGCGATTGCGACGATTGCTGGTGTCAGATGTGTTTTGTCGAATTACTCATCGATCGATCTCAGTCATTGCTCCTGATTCTCCAATTCTAGCTCCTAATCGAACCGGGTTCATTCGTCAGAGATTGGAAAATTGGCTCGATGGCTACGAAGATTTCATTGGAATTAAAGCCGTCAAGCAGGCCCAACTTGAAGTTATAAAGGTATGTTTTTTCGTGCTGTGCAGTTTTTCGGGATTTTTACGACATGAAAGACCTTGACTTAGTAGTTTTATCTGAAAAATTAGAAAACTTGGCTCAGCTTGAAAACTAAGTGTGATCCGCGTCTCTAACCTTTGACAAGATGCCAAAAACTGAAAATGCTCAACATCTTTCATAATGTCTCGTTCCTCAGCCCTACGGCCTCGCTAGCGTAACCTTTGCATAAGCTTAATCAGTAAAATATTAAAAGTATCTGGAAAAAAAACTTGTGAAAAAAATATGAAAAGTTTACCGTCCGGCTGATTTGCTGATTTGTGTCATACATTCGTATTTATTTTTGAGTTATCTTTTTTGTTAATCTTTTTCTAAATTATCTTTATTGTTAATCTTTTTCGTCTTTCTTTCTGAAATTATCTTTATAAATTTTAGGGAAAGGAAAGGGGTGGGGTGCGTGAGCATTATGAAAAAATTTAAAATGTTGAAAAACATGAATTCAACAACATGGAAACGTTGCAAAAAACTTGACATCACCGAATCCGAATTTTCGCCGAACTACTCACAGTCTAGCATCTTCACCCCTACACTACAGCACCTGTTAGAAATTATGAACAAAAATGAATGATATCCCAGCAAATCAGCCGGACGGTAAAATTTCACAACTCCTAAAAACATTATCTCTGGGTTTGTGATTCTATTGTAAGGCTGACTTGTACAAAGCTTTGTGAATTATTTCATCAAAAAAAATATCAGTAAGTCTGAAGAGAGCGTCAGGTGATAGCAGATAAGCAGAGAATAATAAGTGTGAAGATATTAAAGAGACATCATAAAGTCAAAGAAAATTGCAGTCTGACGCTGCACCACACCTAGGTTGTTGTTTTGTTGTTGTTGTCACGCTATGCATCGTCCGTTGGCGGTGGATCCGGTTGAGGCCGGGTCGGGAGACCCACACACCACACCTAGGTTTGAGCAGAGCCGAAAACTTAAATATAGCCCATAAACATACTTGTTAAAATGCAGGGAGAGGGTCCTACGTCGAACTGGACAAGTGCCCCGTAAATTTGGTCGAAACATTTTTCTTATGAGAAATCTTTGACAGCGTTCAATGATGGTTTTTGTGAGTTTATTCAACAAGTTGATTCTATTTTCAGTGGGAAGAAAGGCTCAGCGAAGCTCAGCTGCTCAGAAGAGAAAAGCAGGCAGAGATCAAGAATCTGCAGTCTAAACTTAAAGAAATTCATTTCGATCTCGACAGAACGTCACGCGGCGAAGACAAGTTCCTCATGCTTAAATATTTGTTTCTGAGGCTTTTTTTTCATAAATCTAAGTTATTAGGAGAAAAAACGCGTGTACATCTAGGGAATCAATTGAGGATTGTGAGTCGATGACGGTTGTGTGAGCTCACTGAAAGTAATCCTATGATTGATATTGTTGTTGTTGTTGTCTTGCCCATAGGTCCTGTCGAGGGGAGTCCTTTTGGGATAGGTTGGTGGTGAGGATTCTTTTGAGTCCGGAGAGAGTTTCTCCGTCTACACTCGCACCGCAGTCGGCGATCCTCTTGGCGAGACCCATTCGTTAACCGGAGAAGGGCAAGAGGTTATTTTACTGGCGCCTCGACTCGCCATTGAAAAGTATAGCGGAGTATCGGCTGATGTTTTGTCCGGTGGCATGCCCAGGCCGGTCCGGCATCGCCCTCCTTTGACGAGCTATACTACCCAGTTTTGGTCCGCGGCGGGATTTCTCCCGCTACCTCCCAGCACGAATTCTTCGTAGGGAGGCGTCCCTCTATCCGCCACCTGAGGTCGCGCTCGATTCTGGACTGGATAATCCGTGACAGGCTCTTAAGGCTGTAGAGTCACGAATGGCCACTGTTGCCAGTGTGTTTCGAGATGATTACAGGGTGTTTCTTAGCACCCGCACAACTTTTTTCGAGCGCATAGATTTTTAAAATTTCAGAGTTCAAAATCCAATTTTTCAAATGATATGGTATTTCACTACGAAAAATCCGATAAAAAATTTTTCAAAGCGCATAAATTTCAATGTTTTTCGGGTTTTTTGGAGAGCGCATAGATTGTTTTTACCCGCAGTGCGGGTCAGAGAAACACCCTGGATGATTGATATTCGGCTTTGTTAACTTAACCATAGTTTAGGTCTAAACTTTAGAAAAAAACAGTGAAACGTAAGCAAATAGACTCAGCAGTAGCCCATTGACTCCTTAAATTTATTAGTGCCAAAAAAGTATTCATCCAAAACGATTGCGTTTCATGCAGGGGTTAAATAGTGACCGGATTGGTCCCGTCGGCAGGGTTTTTTTAGTGTGCAAGAAAAAGGTACAGACGTCCGTCAAAGGCGAAAAAATTGTAACATAAGGATCCCCCTTACTATTTTTCAAAGAGAGACCCGCAATTAAAGAAAAATTTTTTGCTAAATTAACCTGACTTTTTGTTGTTGCAGGTTCGTTTCTCGGGTCCCCCCTTATGTTTTTCAAAAAAACAGACAGCCACGAAAGAAAATTTTCTTTTCACTTAAGATTCCCCTCTTGTGAATTAAAAAAAAAACAGAGACCCTTACATCTAGGGTCTTACATGACCATTTAAATCCTGCCCGTCGGCGTATACATATACACATAATATTTAAAAAACCTCCCTTTTTTCTCACACTTTTACTTTATCCCCTCTTCTTTTTTTCATCCAACTCTGAGAGACGGATACATGTAAACCCAAATTGAGCGGCTCCATTTAACCCCAAGTTTCATAAAGTTTCGATTTTCACTTACAGTGTGAGTTTTCGGAATGATTGTTGAACATAAATTAGTCGCATTGCACATAGGAATTTAAAAAAAAAAGGATATGGTTGTTGAGGTACCTTGAGCTGTTAACTGCCGAACACGCGACGATCAAGCAAGAGCGCCATCTACTCGAAACATTCGAAGGATTCGAGAATTCGGAGCGAGAAGCCTTTCATCAGCTGTCAACCAAGTAGGGTTTGTATATCAATCTTTGAGGAGATATTTTTTGTAGGAAAACTTTCTAAGAGCC
The DNA here is from genome assembly GCA_964056735.1 of Allodiplogaster pararmata. Lineage (NCBI taxonomy): Eukaryota > Metazoa > Nematoda > Chromadorea > Rhabditida > Diplogasteridae > Allodiplogaster > Allodiplogaster pararmata. Next base: position 27,270,518 of record OZ057405.1, read on the forward strand.
GCTTATGGGTTTTCAAAATCACGCGGTTGGGTTTTTGACTAAGCTAAGATCCTTTTTTAATTTTTTGGTTTTTTCAAATAACTTTTTCTTAATTTCAAATAACTCGAGTTATGAAGGTCAATTTGAAAAGGTTAAAAAAGCGGTTTTTATTGTTTTAAAAAAAACTGAAAAGTTTATTTTAAAACCCGCACGTTGTTTTTATAACCCTACCCTGGTTGTACTTTATGTTCAATACTCTGCCGCTCTTTTAAACGCATTTGAGAAAAGTTACGTTTCTATCTCGCTTGCGCATTTCTCTCTCGCTCTCTCTCGCTCTCTCTCTCCCTTACTCTCTCTCTCTCTCGCTCTCTCTCTCCCTTGCTCTCTCTCTCGCTCTCTCTCCCTTGCTCTCTCTCTCCCTTGCTCTCTCTCTCTCGCTCTCTCTCTCCCTTGCTCTCTCTCTCGCTCTCTCTCTCCCTTGCTCTCTCGCTCTCTCTCTCTCCCTTGCTCTCTCTCTCTCGCTCTCTCTCTCCCTTGCTCTCTCTCTCTCGCTCTCTCTCTCCCTTGCTCTCTCTCTCCCTTGCTCTCTCTCTCGCTCTCTCTCTCTCCCTTGCTCTCTCTCTCGCTCTCTCTCCCTTGCTCTCTCTCTCTCTCTCCCTTGCTCTCTCTCTCGCGCTCTCTCTCTCCCTTGCTCTCTCTCGCTCTCTCTCTCCCTTGCTCTCTCTCTCTCGCTCTCTCTCTCCCTTGCTCTCTCTCTCCCTTGCTCTCTCTCTCGCTCTCTCTCTCCCTTGCTCTCTCTCTCTCTCTCGCTCTCTCTCTCCCTTGCTCTCTCTCTCGCTCTCTCTCTCCCTTGCTCTCTCGCTCTCTCTCTCTCTCCCTTGCTCTCTCTCTCTCGCTCTCTCTCTCCCTTGCTCTCTCTCTCTCGCTCTCTCTCTCCCTTGCTCTCTCTCTCCCTTGCTCTCTCTCTCCCTTGCTCTCTCTCTCGCTCTCTCTCTCTCCCTTGCTCTCTCTCTCGCTCTCTCTCCCTTGCTCTCTCTCTCTCTCTCCCTTGCTCTCTCTCTCGCGCTCTCTCTCTCCCTTGCTCTCTCTCGCTCTCTCTCTCTCTCGCTCTCTCTCCCTTGTTCTCTCTCTCGCTCTCTCTCTCTCTCTCTCGCTCTCTCTCTCCCTTGCTCTCTCTCTCTCTCTCTCTCTCGCTCTCTCTCTCCCTTGCTCTCTCTCGCTCTCTCTCTCTATCGCTCGCTCTTTCTCTGTTGAGTTGGCTTTCCTTCTCTCTCATCATCCTTTTCAATTTCCCCTTTTTGTGGCAGAGGTAATGAACAGTAATACTATTGATTCTTTTGAAGTTAAGGTATGTTGGATATTCACAAAGATTGCGTGAGTTCTGAGAAGGACTGCGGAGGCTCTCGAGAAAATCGATTGTAAAGCGGAATGAAGATAGAGAATAGAAAAGACAGGAGCACTGTAGCTACCGTATCGGATTATGGGGGAAGGCAAGAATGTTCAAGTGATAGTTTTTTCATACTTATAAGGAATGAGAGAGTCATCATTTTTTTGTTAAAGAGTCCGCGAGAGTCACGAACGAGAGCGTGAGAGGTCGGAGAAGACGAAATGGTGGGGAGTGACTGCTTCCCTCATCGGAGCGGCTCTTGGCATCATGGGATCCTCCATTAGTATGTTTTCCTTTATGCTAATGGTTCTGGTATCATTTGAAAAACATTTGACCAAAATAACTTTAAATATGAAACTCTACCCACTGCTGCTATTCACACTAGCCGTTATCTAGCAGGCAGCCACTGATTCTACCAGGATAGGTGTGTCCTGCATCTCAGGGGAGCGCGTACCATGCCGCGAGGCGGGAACATGCGCGAGGAAGATTATTTAACTTGAAATATGAAAGTTAAACTTCTTGGATCTCTATGAAAAAATTGATGATTCAGTAAAATGTATAAGAATGGTGAAAAGGGATGCACAGAGTTGAGAACAGAAACAAAACAAGAAAGAGCTGGAGAAGAAGGAGGAAGAAAGTCTATCTCAGAAATTTACTATCTCCGAGGTCCCAAAAGTGTTGAGTAAGCCTTAGAACTGTGTTTTTCGGAGTTATATTCGGTCAACAGACTTTGTTTTCCCAGTGCGTTTGAATAAGATACAAAGGCACGCGAAAAAAACAAATACCGGAAACTTTTAAGTACGCAGACCCGCTAAAGTCAAGAAAAATCAGTTCGGTCTAGAGGAAAAACAATAATTTATAAATACCAACCCTTTCACGAGCGAAAATAAGAAACGCGCTAGATGTCGGAGCAGATGCCCGCCGTTAAAGAGTTAGTCACAGGAATTAAATAATCGAGTCCGAATATCTCATTTAGCAAATCTCTGTTTTAGTTTCGAGGCAAATCCTGACATTGAACACTTTATTTCTATCAACAATAATAAATAATTTTTTGTCATCAACGGGTCTTTGCTTCTCTTTCGAACAAGACTCTGAGTCTTTTTTGAACGCGGCATAATAAGAGCCTTCGTTTTACTCGACCATTCAAGCCCTCCCTGTTTGCAGGTAATGAGATAAGGTTGCGTCGGATGCGGGAAATGATCCCATTGGGATCAGCGGGCATCGGAGAGATGGCCGCCCTGCTAAAAGAACAGAACTATGTCATTCACTCATTTGTCGATGAGATGAAGGGTGCCCTTGATGTCAAAGAGGAAGGGATCGCAGCTAATGGCAACAGAGTCGAGAGACAACTCGCATCTGGAGATGTGGACAAGGTGAGGGGGCGAAGTTTATGAACAACTAGGGGTTTTCGGGTTTAGGGAAAGAACTTAGGGTTTTTAAAAGGTTAAGCGATGCAAGAATGATGGTAAGCAAGATGAAAGGTTTCCATTAGAGTAGATGAAAGAAGAAGGTTTTCAAAAAGTCAGAGGAAGAGAGGAATTAAGTTCAGAGGAATTAATTTCAATCATAAAATGAGACAAATTAGGTAAGTCTTCTAGAAGGTAGGCAAATCATAATATTATCAATCAGATGTCTTCAAATATTCAAATAATTTTCTATCAGGTTTCTTAAAACTCAAACGGACCTTGAAGAAGTGATTTAAAAACCCAAAAGTTTTACAAAAAAGTGATATGTGAATTATTTTTTTCTCGATAATTTTTTATATGAATAAATGTCTGAATAAATGTATGATTGAGAGTTGATAAGTTTTGATGCTGTTTAGTATTCAAAGAATTCGCTCAAAAATTAAGTTTTTTGCTTGACCAGGTTCTAAGTGCCGTGAAAGCCGAGAATGCCTCACTCTCAGAGCAAATGAAGCAGTTGGTCGGCCTCGTCAAACTGCAAAAGAGCTTAGACAATCCCGAGGTTCGCTTTGTCTCAAGAGTATGTTTGTCGAGTGAGATAGGTCGGAAGTTCATCAGTCCTAAGCTTTAGTTTTACCTGGGAAAAGCTATCTGATTGTTCATCAATAAAAATGGGTAAACAATTCAGAGATTATGAGCTTTGACTACTTAGGTTTGATAGATATTTTTCATAACATGAGTGTGTTATTGGAAGCAGATCAAGAAAGCGAAACCTTTTCAAAGCAAGAGTACTGTTTTGTTATTCAATGTTTTTCCGCTTTTCGTCTGACAGTTGGAGAAGTTTTCGACTATTTCAGGCAGTAGTTTATGTGGGAGATGACATGGAGCGGCTCCTCCATCAGACAGAGAAGAACATCGAGAGCAGAATGAAGCTGCAGACTCTGCTATCTGTCGTATTGGTCTACAGTGCCCTAGGGCTCGCCATCCCAGTTGTCTACTCTCTCTTTAGATGAAGTCTCTCTCTGTCTCTCTCTCTCTCTCTCTCTCTCTCTCTCTCTCTCTCTCTCTCTCTCTCTCTCTCTCTCTCTCTCTCTTCTCTTGCTTTTTGTCTCTTGTTCTCTCTCTCTTCCTTTAAGCTTCTTGCCAGCCCTTTATTCTTCCCATTCTCATTTCTTAAAGTAGTGTATAGTCGATAATTGAGTACTAACATTCACAGATAAGATGTTAATTTACGGCGAAAGTACGCCAGTTTTTCCTCCCAGGAAAAGATAGGAGTTGTGGAAGGAGGAAGAGTTTATTGGATTTATAAGGTGAAAGATATCTGTTGCAGCTTTGATCGAGAAAGGATGTCCGTAGGTTGTAGTCTATGGATATGTTGTATAGTCGAGGATGATTATGCCTCATCATTGCATGCACTTTATATATTACTTGAAAACAATTTTGAATTAATTATATATGTTTCAATGATATAGAGGATTTAAACGAGTTTTCGTAATTAACAATTGAATGGTACGGGTACAGTATACATAAAGCGTGTAAATAAATAGTTCTTACATGGGTATTGTTTTTGCACTTGAAGCTACTGAAATCGTTCTTTATAAATCTGTGTGACCAATTTCGAGATATCACGCAATATTTACAAGTTATCGGCTAAGATTTAGTGATTTATTTCATTACCTGGACCGGTTGCCCTAACTGGTTTATGATTTGGACTTCTTACTGCTAATGCACGTATATGAGACTACTTTAGTGTTTCCCTGTATTTTGATGTTCTTGAAAACGATAGAAATCCGAGGCCAAGACTGAATGATGTGCTTTATAGCCTGCTTCACGATAACATTCACGTAGGAATATACAGTGGTGAAAAAAATTCGGGCCAAAAGCGCTGGAAGGTACTTAACTTTCTAATGTTGAAAGTTTTGTATCGGCCATGTACAGGGCTAGCATTAGTAAGCTTTTCATGTTAAAATGAAGTTCTGGAATAGTAGGTAAAAGTGTCTTTAAAGTGTTAATCATCAAAGAGTAAGTATAGTTCGTGCGTTTTGAACAGAAAAGCCGATATGATTTAAAGATTTTATCTGATTCGCCATCTTTCTTGTCGCGTCGCAGCTCCAAACGCCGAGTCACTACGTGCTTGCAGGGTCCCGAGATACTCTATCACCAAAAAGCCTCTGTCAATTAAGGTCATCACCCAGTGCGACTCAGCGACCTCTGATGACTGGTGGAAGCATCTTTTCGAGAAACTTCCGAGTCGCCGGATCTTCCTATTTTAGCAATTAATTTGAAGGCTTTCAAAACAATTTTTTGGGAAAAAGTAAGTGAAAAAATATTATTTTTGAAAAGACCACGGTTTTTTTCAATCTACGTACTCGATCCTACAAGCTTACTAATATCGGCATTCCAAACCACTCTACTAAGTAATTTTTTAAGAACTAGAATAAATTGAATGCATAATAATCTGATGGAACGGCGCTTCAAGTATCATGAAGTCCATAGTAGACAATTTTACCTTTTTATAACTGATTTTCAGGACTTGGACTGTTGAGATCTATTATTCTTCACCTTCAATTTCCAATTTCCGGAAGACCTAAAAGCAGGTTAACTTTTCATGTAGTTTCATTTCGAAAAAATCCTGAAAACAATTCTCTGAAAATCAAAAATGAAATTTTCTTCCCAAATATGTTTTGTTGGTTAAAAACATGGGTCATATATTTTATGAAAACTTTTAAATTTCTACAACTATCAGGCGCATGACACTATTTCATCAACCGTTTTTCGTTTCAAGTGTTAATTTATGCTGTTTTTCAAAATAGTAAAGCAAACTAATTAGTTTTATGGAGCGTTAGAATTCAACTTCTCACTTTTTTAAAGTAATCTCTGCAAAGTGAGTTGAATGCTCCAATGTCTAACCACCAATTGCCGTGAGAAGGAAAATGGACTACGGTACTTTTTTCATATAAATTTACGTCCAACAGTAAAAGTTATATAAAAATACCGTAGTCCATTTTCCTTCTCACGGCAATTCGTAGTGAGACATTGGAGCGTTCAACAAGATTACTTTGCAGAAATTACTTTGACAAGTTGAATTCTAACGGTCCATTCGTATTCGAAAAATCCTTTTGTGTTGCTAAATGGAGGAATCATGTTAGAGAATACAAATTGAAGCAGTCTTCAATGTTTTACTCGTTCACCATCGCGTTCTCTGAGAACATCTTAAATTAGTTCAGGGTAGAACTATTCTGTCCAATCGCAATCCTCATTTTTACAATCTCAGACCATCCACTAGTAGAGGAACCAGTTTTAAATTGTTTTATCGAACCCCTCGCTCTATCGCTCGAATTAATTCCTTTTTTATGCGCTCAGCTCGTATTTTTAACGAGAGAAATAAAAACCTCTCATAGTATGTTTACCTCAAGTTATCTGGGAATAATTTCATTCATTCATTTCATTTTATTCTTTCGATTATAACTGCTTTCAACTCTAGTTTTCTTCTATTTTTCTCACGTGTTCTATGTATGTCTTTTGATGTATATTCCACGTAATAAACTTATACATATCTTAATATTTACTTCCTGCTATGTCCTTGCCTTTCTCAGTGTTGAATTTCTTCACTTGCACTTTTTCCTTTTCTCATTCCATCATATTTTCTGAATTGTTTTTCAATGAAAAAACCACAACTTTTCTTGATGACACTGTATCATTGTTATATAAAATTGAGAGTGCTGAGATACGTGAAACGTTAGGGAATTATAATTCTCTAGAATATTTTTCGTGCCAGAATGGACGAGACGCCCATATTTTATCGAACTTGACTCCGCGTTCTCAAATATGACACAAAAATAATTTAAATTACTCTTTGAGCACATTTGTTGCACCACATGAATTTCCTGAATAAAAGTGGATCATTTTGACAGTGAAGAAACAATTTAGCCGGATAAGTAAAGAAAAAGTCTACTAACAAAAAAGAAACATGCGTAGTGGTTAAACTTTTTGTGAAATCAGGCTAGATTTGTACAGGGTGGCTGGAATACAGGGTGGCTGGAATACAGGGTGGCTTTTATCGTTGTCAAACTTCAACACGATGTTTAAAACACAATAAACTTCGAAAATCAAAAAAAGGAATCGGTGCGTGCACGAAATAGTGCGTAGCACACTCCTAAACCACGGACTGCGTACTTTCCAGCCACCCTGAGGGCGTATGCATGGAAAACAGATTATAACAATCTGGATTAGTCAAATCCAAGGATTGAAAAATCCAAAAAAAGTTAAAAAATTTAGGATTGTGAAAATCGGTATGCATGGATGTCAGATTTCTTAAACTTGGGTTATTGTCAAAAAGGACGCGGAAAGACAAGCGTAAGCACTAAAATGCATCAAAATGGGTATCACGACACTTCGTATTTTCGACACTTCGTACCCGACACTTCGTACCCGACACTTCGTACCCTCGACACTTCGTACCGCGACATTTCGTACCCGCGACACTTCGTACCTCGACATTTCGTACCCACGACACTTCGTACCGCGACATTTCGTATCTCGACACTTTGTACCCACGTTAATACGACACTTCGTACCGTGACATTTCGTACCCCGAAACTTTGTACCCAACCTTTTTTCTTCTTGTTTTTCGATAATGCTGTTTCTTTTTTAAATTAACTTTTTCTTTTAAAATGACACTTTGCACCCCGAAACTTCGTACACACGTTAATACGACACTTTGCACCCCGAAACTTCGTACCCACGTTAATACGACACTTTGCACCCCAAAACTTCGTACCCACGTTAATACGACACTTTGCACCCCAAAACTTCGTACCCACGTTAATACGACACTTTGCACTCCGAAACTTCGTACCCACGTTAATACGACACTTTGCACCCCAAATCTTCGTACACACGTTAATACGAAACTTTGCACCCCAAATCTTCGTACACACGCTACTACGACACTTTGCACCCCGAAAATTCGTACACACGTTAATACGACACTTTGCACCCCAAAACTTCGTACCCACGTTAATACGACACTTTGCACCCCAAAACTTCGTACCCACGTTAATACGACACTTTGCACTCCGAAACTTCGTACCCACGTTAATACGACACTTTGCACCCCAAATCTTCGTACACACGTTAATACGAAACTTTGCACCCCAAATCTTCGTACACACGCTACTACGACACTTTGCACCCCGAAAATTCGTACACACGTTAATACGTCACTTTGCACTCCGAAACTTCGTACCCACGTTAATACGACACTTTGCACCCCAAATCTTCGTACACACGTTACTACGACACTTTGCACCCCGAAAATTCGTACACACGTTACTACGACACTTTGCACCCCAAATCTTCGTACACACTACGACACTTTGCACCCCGAAAATTCTTACACACGTTGATACGACACTTTGCACCCCGAAAATGTTACTTGTGTTGTTACCCCGATGAAGGTTGAAGCAGCTTTCGAACACAATGAATCACATGGAAAACATCAGTCTATTTTTCAGGTCCGATTACGCGTAAAAGACGATGTCGTAGTCCATGTCGTCCGTGGACAGCATTCTCATCGGCCTAATCCTTCACAGTGCGAGTCTAGGAAGATCAAACTTGCCTTCTTGGCTTCGGCCGTTCAACGCGCTGAAGAACCGCTGGTACGCGTCATGTTTCGGTCCGAAACATGACGGCTGCGTATCTTTCACCGGCCATAGAAGCTACCTTGCCGAAGGCTACTTCCCTGAAACGGACGGCTCAGAGAAAGAGGCAAAAACACCGTGAAGAACCACAACTTCCGGGAGACAAGGAGTGGGATTTCAAAATCGAAGATGAATACGCATTCTACTCCGACGGAAGTCCTTTCCTTCTCGTAGACCAAGGGCAAGGAGAGGAGCGGCAGCTGATATTCGGAAGCTCAACGGGAAACCGTTTACTCGCGGAGGCGTCTTCCGTGTTTTCGGACGGAACATTCAAAACGGTTCCAAGCCCCTTCAGAGTACTCTATTCAGTGGCAATAGTGAAGGAAGAACAACACCTAGTAGTACTCCACTGCCTGATGAACCAGGTCTCCAGTGCTGCATTCACGCGTCTGTTTGAAGCAATTAGGGCGATGGTACCCTCTTTTCATCCACGTCGATGGCTTTGCGATTTTGAAGTGGGAGCTTGGAATGCGGTGAACGCTGTTTGGGGGATCGATGTTGTAGGGTGCATTTTCCATCTAGCAAACTCTATTTGGAGACATCTTCAGAGCATCGCCGGACTCATCAACATGTATCGAGAAGATCCTAATGTTCGAAGATTCGCCCAAGCCCTCACAGCCCTCTCCATTCTCCCACCCATAGAAGTGAGTCATGGATTCGAAGAACTACTGAGCAGCAAATTTTTCCCGACAGAGCTGGAAGAACTATACAGTTATTTTGAAGAAAATTATATTCGCCGTTTTCGGTTGGGAAGACAGGTCGCTCCTCGCTTTCCTGTGGACCAATGGAACCATTTTGAAGAATCAAAAGGGTTCGACAGAGTATTTCGGACAAATAATTGTCTTGAAGGAACTCACCACTCACTTCTCATTGTTCTTGGAGCAAAACCTGGCTTCTGGACTTTTCTTTCAAAAATCCGGACTCATTCGCAAGCAGAACTGCGAAAGGCAGTGAGGGGTGAGCTTGGAGAATCGCCACACCGCCGGCAAAACTATGTATCAGCATACAATCGAATTCGCCACCTCGCTAGGACATATGAAAACCGCCCAAGACTGGATTATATCTTCGCACAGGCGAGTAATCTCGGATCGAAGGATTGAATGGTTCAAACCGTACTTGAAGTAATGTGAGATACCGTAATGTGCAGATCCTGTAAGAAAGGCTCATCGGGGTACTGAGTTGAGTAAGATACTGTATAACTCTTGTATACCAATATTATACCACTTTTAGCTGTCCGTTTCCATGAAATGCTTAATTGCTCATGAAAGTCTTATTCTTCGCCACAGTATATAAAAATATGAGGTTTGAAAACAATGAGAGCCTAAGCTTGTTCATCAAGAATCTTTTTATGCCTCACTTGCTATACATTGCTCTTCGAGTCGAAGTAGAAACTGATTTGTGTATCTCAGAAGGCGTTCGGAAATTTACAAAAGTTTTGCAAGCTATTTTTGGCCTTTTATGTGAAATTCTGCTGATGCTATGCTTATAAGACTAGAAAGAGGTTTTTTGTGTAAGAAGGATTATTCGAAAATGAGCACATGCACTGAATCACATTGATAAAAAAGTGTATATGATATTCTGTTTAAAAAAACTTGATCTGATAATCGAAATAGCAATTTGACTTCATGTTATTTATTTATTTATTACATGTTGTTCATATAATATACAATGATAGTACACAAACATCATGTGGGTTATAGTGATTCCAACAAGTTGGAAGATGATAAGCATTAAAGGAATAAACCAAACATTAGATCATAAACATTACAACTTAACACATGAACACATTGAGCGGAACAATATTATAAATACTAAACACTTGAATTTAATTCAGTAAACAGATGAGCAGATCTTATTGCGAATGAATTTATACGAAAAATTGTTTTCGGGGCACGAAAATGTAATTTGAAGTTAGATCCACGTGTCGCGGATTGTCTTAAATTATAGAAATGGGGTTTTCTGTCTGAAAGAGTTGTTTTCCCCCTATTAGTTTTAAAAGTAAACTCAAATCGTTCGATTCTCTTATGCTTTCCAATGAAAGAAGGCCTAATTTTTTGTTTCTAATTTGACTGTTTGGCGTGTTTATGTAATCAGTACCGAAGCAGCGATAGAAAACTCGGCGAGTGAAAAAGTTTTGGACGTTTTCCAATTTTCTAATATCTTTAACGAAATGGGGGGAATAGACAGTGGTACAATGTTGAAGAATAGATTTAACATAAATGTTATAGGCATCAATGAGCACTTTCGTGCTCTTACTTTTGAGAACTTTCAGAATGAGGTAGCATTTACGTTTGGCTTTCGATGCGATTATAGAGCAATGAGAAGAGAAGGTTAATCTATTATCTACAATGAAACCTAAATCACGGATCTCATGACAATATTCAAGGTTGGATCCGTTCAATGAGTAAGGATAACGAGGGGGTTGTTGTGGACCTATTCTTAAAGCTTTACATTTGGGAAGAGATAACGGTAATTGCCAAGCTTTTGACCAATCAAGAACAGAATCTATAGCGTTTTGCAAAGGAGTATGAGAGTCATTAGAAGACAAGTGCTTATATACTTTCATATCGTCGGCAAAGACCTTTATTTTACAAGAAGAAGAGGAAATTTTAGAAACAATATCTGAAGTGAAAATGATGAAAAGTAATGGGCCGAGAACACTGCCCTGGGGGACTCCACTGCTCACAGTGAAGCTATCGGAAAGTGCGTCTCTAACCCTAACTTGATAGGTTCTGTTACTTAAGTATTCTTCTATCCAAGAAACTATCTTAATTGGAAATTGATATTCTTTGAGTTTATGGATAAGTTTAATATGAGAAACTTTATCAAAAGCCTTTTCAAAATCGAAGTAAATTATATCTGTAAATTTCTTCTTATCAATCTCTGATGTACATTCGTCTAGAAATAAGAGCATAAGTTGTTCTATGGATCTCTTGCGACGGAAGCCATACTGGTCATCATGAAGAATATCATTTCTTTTACAGTGATTATCAATTTCTTTAGATAAAACTTTTTCGAATATACGACAGAAGAGAGAAGTTATACTAATTGGGCGATAATTAGATGGGCTGTTGAAAGGGGGCTTCTTTTTGACTGGAGTCACTATAGAGTGTTTCCATCTTTGGGGGATCTGAGCCTTCTGATAGGAGTCGTTATATATGATTTCAAGAGGGATGGATAAAGGTACGGCAATCTTTTTTATAAAGAGCATGTTTAAATTATCTGGAGTACTACAAGAGGAGATTGGATACTTTTCAATTAGATCACAGATTTCATGACGTTTAAATAATGGTGTTTCTGGATCCAATATTGTTTTGATAGGAGAGGGTTCAAAAGGAGGAAGTATTCCATTATCTTTAGTAAAACATTTCTGAAATGTTCTAGCAAGAAGATTAGCTTTTTCTAAATCTTTAGTCATAGTAATACCAAGCTCATCTAGTAATATATCAACACCATTCTGCTTCTCTGTGGTGTTTGTTCTAATGAATTTGAAAAACAAGTTTTTGTTCTTGCTATTCACAATAAATTTTTCAAGGCTACCATTAAATTTATCTACATACTTCTTGCACTTTTTACTAGCTCTAACATATAACTCATAATCGGCAACAAGTTCACTAGAGAGGTATTTGTTCCACAAGTGAAAGCGTTTACGCTTAGCTCTTTCTATATCAGAGGGAAGAGGAGCGTGCGTTGATAGACTCACATTCTCTAGAGGAGCAAATTCTGTCACACAACTGTCTAATACCAATAATAGCAATTCATACTTGCTATTGGTATCATCGCTTAGACTTAAAATGGAAGTCCAATCTAAGTTAGATAAGAAACAGAGTAAAACTTCGTATTTTATTTTATTGAAATTGAGTCTATAAGAATATAATGGAAACTCATAGAATAAGGACAACTCAAATGTTATTGACTCGTGGTTAGAAGAACTAAAAGATGGGGTTACAAGTGAGTTTTTGACCACTTTGGGACTATTAGACAGGAAAAGATCAAGAATATTTATACCTCTTGTAGGTCTTTTTATGTACTGGGTCATTTTAGTAGTCGCACAGAAATCAAGGAAATTTTTGGAGTAGTTTGTTAGAGAAGTAATTGGAGTAGAAGTCCAGTTAATATCTGGAAGATTGAAATCACCTATAATAACACACGGATGATTACAAGTCACAAGGTCACTTAGGAGTTTGATCAAGTTATTGCTGCCTTGTGCATCAATATGAGGAACACAATAAACAAAGACGAATCTGATTATGTGGGACTTGATATCGATGTCAATCGCTAATACTTCATAGGAGTTTTTAATAGTCTGGGATAGAATGACTTCATGGGAAAGGGTTGAGGCTATGAAGAACAAAACTCCCCCACCACTAGTTTGTCCCTCTCTATCACATCTACAAATGGAGTATTGAGAGGAGAACGATGAGAGGAGGAAAGAGTCGGGAAATGAGTTGGAAAGCCACGTTTCACACATCGCAATAACAGAGAATTTCTCAGAGAGTAGAAGTTGCAAGTCTCCTATCTTGTTAACTAAAGAACGAACGTTGGCAAAATAACATTTAAAATTATGAGCAAGCGACCGGAGATCATTACTTAGTTTGATTGAAATGGAGATCGGTTAACATGAGAATGACGAAAGTTAGATTGAGAATTGAGTTGGACATAACGTCTAGGTGGGTGGCGGATAGTTTGGGCCATAAGTGGTTGAGGAGAAGATGGGAGACGAGGGAAAATGAAGTTAGGGATGAAAGGTTTGGGTTTGGAATTGTCTTTTCGCCAGGTGATGATGGCTCTTTCATATGCGCGCTCGCATCTGGTCTGGGAATGTCTTACAAAAAGGTTGTGGTTTCTGAGCAGAAAACTCTTTGAGAGTACTGCCTGTTGAAAATCCACAGTTGGCATAACGATTTTCAGGGGTCTGGGATTGGAGTTACGGGGGTTGAAGGGGATATGAGATGGCATGTGATAAACTTTCTCGGGAATGGCCTGGACATCCAGGTCATTGAGGATTCTGCGAACATTCAGGAGGTCTTGGTCGGCACGTGTAGCAGCAGAAGGCGAAGGAGATTCCGGGAGGCGGAAGAGGACAAGAGAGCGATAGCGTTCTCGGCGATCAGCTATTTCAGATGGGGATTCGAAGTATCGGAACGATGGGTCAGAGATTGGAGAGGGCTTAGAAGCAGGAGTAAAATTAATCATAGGAGAAGAATTCTGGACATTCGAAGATATGACATTGTTTTGAGAAGTAATCTTCTCGACGGTAAGAATAAGAGTGTCAAGAGTATCTTTGAGTGAAGAAATGGATTTGGTCTGTTCTTCAATTATAGACTGGTACTCAATACACCTCTGCTCCAATGCTTCGTTGCGATGTAGAACTGCTTTCATCATCTGGTGGAGTTCTTCGAATGAGTCGGATGTTCCCACATCGCCCCTTCTTCTCGTCGATCGTAATCTGTTAAAGAGAGAACCAAGCGGGGATGATTGAATATTTTCTGCAGAAGAAGACATACTGAAGATCCCAAATGCAACGAGTCTTACTAACTTTATGAGGTGCCAAGTTTAGAGAATAGCCTTGGCACCAGGCGTTCCGTTAGTCCAGCTTCGAAGATTCAGTCGATGAAGAGCTCGCAGTTGTTAATCATTCATCACTTATGCCGCGTTGAGAAGAAGACGAAAGGGGGGAATGACTTTATTCGCTTGGGGAACTTTGTTCACAGAGAGAGAAAACGAAACTCGACCGCTCAGTGTGAAGAAAAGGAAAGGAATGAATGAGTTGAATGATGAGTTGAGAATGAATGTTGTATGAAAAGATTGAATGAGAATGAATGTTGTATGAGTTGATAAAATTTTGATCCTGAAAATTCGTAATTGGGAAAGTATGCATTTTGTTCGTGCACCGCAGCAAATTTTGCTGTCACAGTGGAATTTATGTTTTGGTGTCGCTATTGAGGACATTGACGATGTTCAAGACTGTCTATGCTCGGTGATCGCTTTGCAAGATAAGATAAATAAACTGGCTGAAGGTATTTCGAAGTCATACAACACGTTGACATTGTGATGAACAGCTGTGAGTTGCGAGCTTGCAAACCTGTCGTCGCAAAAAAGGGTAGATCGAAAAGAAGAAATTGCATGCTTAGAAAAGAGCGAGAGCGTGCGATGAAAACGAGAGAATTTGATAGATATTAAGAGCTTTTTGCGAGCTGTTTCCAAAGAGCGCTTAGGCTTCCATCACAGTGCGGGTGAGAAATTCTCAATTCCCATCTTGCTGATTTATCACCGAGTAAAAACCTAGCAGTGATCATATCGGCTGTGATAAAAGAGACTAGCTGTTTGACGTCAGTGTTTTTGTGTTGAAAAAGAATTTGTTTTAGTTTTTTTAGATCTAGATTTTCTTGAAGTTAAAAAAAGCAAATAAAACCTGTATATATCTGACTGTATGTGAGCAAGTTGGTTTTACTTTTTTACGGTAAAAAACGGTTGGTGAGCAAAATAGTGCGCAGCCTAACGAAAACAAAAATATCTGAAAGTCTGTCATACCTGTCAAAAATAAACAAAAAATGAGCAACAAGTAACATTTTCGGGGTGCAAAGTGTCATATTAACGTGGGTACGAAGTTTTGGGGTGCAAAGTGTCGTATTAACGTGGGTACGAAGTTTTGGGGTGCAAAGTGTCGTATTAACGTGTGTACGAATTTTCGGGGTGCAAAGTGTCGTATTAACGTGTGTACGAATTTTCGGGGTGCAAAGTATCGTATTAACGTGTGTACGAATTTTCGGGGTGCAAAGTGTCGTATTAACGTGTGTACGAATTTTCGGGGTGCAAAGTGTCGTATTAACGTGGGTACGAAGTTTTGGGGTGCAAAGTGTCGTATTAACGTGTGTACGAATTTTCGGGGTGCAAAGTGTCGTATTAACGTGGGTACGAAGTTTTGGGGTGCAAAGTGTCGTATTAACGTGGGTACGAAGTTTTGGGGTGCAAAGTGTCGTAGTAACGTGTGTACGAAGTTTTGGGGTGCAAAGTGTCGTATTAATTTGTGTACGAAATTTCAGGGTGCAAAGTGTCGTTTTAAAAGAAAAAGTTAATTTAAAAAAAGAAACAGCATTATCGAAAAACAAGAAGAAAAAATGTTGGGTACAAAGTTTCGGGGTACGAAGTGTCGCGGTACGACACTTTTATTTATGTTTTTGTTTTTTTTCTTCATATTTTGTTTTTCTTCTTCATCTTTTGTTTGTCTTCTTCATATTTTGTTTTTTCTTCTTCATATTTTGCCAACTCTATTTTTTCTTCCTTTTTTCACCAAAATGTTTACAAATATTTGATTTTTTTTTTGTCCATTAATAGTATACATAAATGAAAACAAAATAATTTTAGCATTTGTATATTCATATAAGGGTTCTTTTTAACTTGGGCGCGCGCTTTACTTGAGGGGTTTTTTTAAAAAAAACTTTTCAAAAGATTATTTTCACATTAAAAACAACGCTTAGGCTTAGTAAAAAGTTTACGATTTAGAAAGTGGTTTTTTTCTTCCAAAAACTAACTGGAATAGTTAACATTAAATTTAGCTTAGGCTAAGTGAAACTTACGCTAACGAGACCATTACGGCTTAGTTGGTAAAGACCGTTTTATTGAAATTCCTTCAAGTAGTATAGGGTCCAAAAAACAACAGAAAATCTAAAAAAGTTAGTGAAAAAACAACTTTTTTGAGTTGAAAAAATTTTTTGTTGTTGAAAAACTTGAAGCCTACATCGTTTACTTAGGTCACGTTTACAAAGAACAAAAAACTCGAAAACTAAAGCCTAGTTTAGCCGAAAAATCTTACCAGTTAATTTGCACTAACTCACGCCTCCATAGGCCGTATGCATCGAAAACAGATTATAACAAACTGGATTAGTCAAATCCAAGGATTACAAAATCAAAAAAAGTTTAAAAATTTAGGATTAGGAAAATCGGTATGCATGGATGTCAGATTTCTTAAACTTGGATTATTGTCAAAAAGGACGCGGAAAGACAAGCGTAAGCACTAAAATGCATCAAAATGCACTCTAAAAACTGTAATTGTCGATAACTAAATGCACTCTAAACACTATAATTGTCGAATATTAGTTTTTTTATATAATTACAACATTTTTTTCAATTAATTTCGTTGTTTTTGTTGTTGTTATGTTTTCATTGTTTGTTTGTTTAAAGCCGAGTTGAATGTTGAATGTAAAATTTGATGGAATTGGTATATAAAATATTAATATGAACATTTTCAACCTGTTTTAAATCAATCTGTTAGATGAAAGGTGATTTTTAGTAATCGTTGTACTCTATTTGGGACTTCTGCACTTTAGCCCCCTCTCCCCCCCTCCCAGAGGTTCCATGGGTCAGTTCAATTGGATCATGTTCTTGATACGGCCTCGTTAGCGTAAACTTTCACTAAGCCTAAGCGCTTTCTGATGTAAAAATAACTTTTTTTTTAATGAAAAAATAACTTTTGAAAATGTAAATGAGTCAGTAGTATGACCCATGGAACCTCTGGGAGGGGGCCTAAAGTGCAGAAGGGATCCATGACACTTTGTTACAAGACAGTTTGTTACACGACACTTTGTTACACGACACTTTGTTACACGACACTTTGTTACACGACACTTTGTTACACGACACTTTGTTACACGACACTTTGTTACAAGACAGTTTGTTACACGACACTTTGTTACACGACACTTTGTTACACGACAGTTACACGAAAATTTTTTTAACCTATTGAAAATTGTAAAAGGCTTTGTATTTATGCATATTTGATAAATTTTAGTTTTGTTTTTTTGAGTTTTTAAGTAGTTGAAGTGGAAAATAATACAGTTTATTTTAGTTTAAATTTTTTCTTTACAGTTTAATTTTCTTTTTTTTACAGTTTAATTAGTTTTTACAGTTTAAGTACAGTTTAATTTTCTAAACAAATTCTTTTCGCGTAATAAAAAGTTCAAAGTTCAAGTTTGTTACGAGACCATGTTTGATAGCGAGTTCCAAAAAGTGATCAAACGAAACAGAGAGAGCAGTTTTTTTTACAACATCAATTTTTTAAATATACTATTAAAAACCTTTTTTTATTATATCAAATTCAACTTTTCATTCCTGGTTCCCTTTTCAAGGTTAAAACTTCTACTAGAAAAAATTGAAATGAAGAAACTTTCGAATAAAAAAACTCATAAGGGTCGTTGGTTTTGAATTTTCTAAACAAGTTAAAACTTCGAAAAATTAAGGGTTATATAACAATAAACTTTATTATTGTTAAACTTTTTTTTTGTTAAACTTTTCCCGCACCCTGTAGATAAATTGAGGCCGTTTGGCTAAATCTCCGGTGAGGTTGGTGATGCAGGCATAGACGGCCACATTTCCTCGTCGCCTGTAAGCCTCCTCTCTCAGATGCTCAAGCCGAAGCTGGCAAATTTGGCTCTGGGGCAACTTCTCTAGCTTTGTCGAGAATCCGACGATTTCGGAAATCACATTCAACGCTTGAAAAAAAACGGAGGCTTTGTGTTATCAACTTTTTGTTCCTGGTACATTTTTAACTGACAGTTTCTTACATAATATTCCGTTCCGACACAGTTTTTCCCCGGGAAATTTTGTTTGTTCCACGACATTTTGTGCGAATAATATATATTTAACATATTGAAACTTTGAGTAAAATTTTCAAAAACTTAAATCTCGATCGTTTAAATTCGATCCCTTCCCTAGCCCCAATACCCTTCCCTAGCCCCAATACCTTCCCTAGCCCCAATAACCTTCCCTAGCCCCAATACCTCAAAGTCGGTGGGAAGGTGTAAACTCACTCAGCCCTACTACCGTGATTGCCGGAATCACGACGTTCTGAGTGAGGCTAAAATTGGGCCCCCTTTGGACGAGTCCACTTCCGGCAGTGGTTCTATCCGCCAGTTGGCCAGGCGGAGAGGGGTTAGTCCAGGCCACACGAGTCTAGGCGTCTTTTCGATTAATCTTCTGCTTTTCTACGGTCAAGGATTAGCAGGAACTCCCGACAAACACGTTCCGCGATGCCAGGCTGGATTGACCATCCACTCAACAGGCCGATCGCATGAATACCCTTGTTGTAAACCATGGCTTCAAGTTCTTCAAGATATATCATCAAAGCTAGGGCGTCCCCCGGAAGCGACGCGGTCTTACCTTGTCCGCTAGGACCGTCAAATATGCGAGGACAGGCAGCTACCCATGGGCGGGGTATGTCTGCGCGGCGTACAGCCCAAATTCGCCTCGTCACATTGAATGTTGGAACACTGACGGGACGCAGTAGAGAGCTGGCCGCAATGCTAGAAGCAAGAAGGGTTGACATTGCTGCTGTACAGGAAACGAAATGGAGAGGAAGCAAATCGAAGCCGATAGGAGACGGATACAAGCTGATATACCATGGCACGTCATCAACAAGAAATGGTGTTGGCATTATTATCTCCTCGAAAATTGCTGATGATGTAACCGAAGTCATTCGCTCTACAGATCGAGTCATGGCCGTCCGAATTTCTTCGTCCAACAATCACTTCCTTGTCATCTCAGCATATGCACCTCAACAAGGATGTAGCGACGCTGATAAGGAGGACTTCTACGACTCTCTAGAGGAAGTTATCAAACTCCGAGAGTCCCATGAAGACATCTTAATCGGCGGAGATTTTAACGCTCACATCGGTTCAGATCGACAAGGTCGTGAGAGAGAACATGGAGGACATGGAATCGGAACGATCAATGCTGAGGGTCAACGGCTACTTGACTTCTGTGCTCGATGCGATCTAGCAGTCGTGAACTCCTTTTTCAAAAAGAGACGATCTCACGGACTCACATACGAGAGCGGAAGAAATCAGAGTCAAATTGACTTTTGGTTAATCCTGAGAGCAAAGCTGCGGAACGCGAAAGATGCAAAGGTCATTTCATCAGACCATGTTGCATCTCAGCACCACCCTCTCTTTATGTACTACAGCGTATTGAAGTCGAAGAAACAGCCTTCTCGTAATCCTGAATGCACACGTGTCAAATGGTGGCGCTCGACTGGGAAAGCAGAACGTATCTCTCTCATGCACTTCATCCATCGCAATCTACTCCCTCCTGCACTCTACAAGCAGTTTCCAGAGGACATAAATGAACATTGGAAGCTTCTTGAAGACAGCATCAGAGCACCCGCCGCAAGCATCCTCGGAAAGACGAAACCCGGAAAGCCAAGAATCGAGAAAGACACCTGGTTTTTCACCTCCGAAGTTCAGGATGCGATCAAGGCGAAAAAGAATGCCTACAAGAGATGGAGGACGTCAAATGAGGCTGACGACCGCGCTGCATACAGCTCAGCCAAGAAAGCCGCCAAAAGAGCTGTCGCAGTTTCAAAATCCTCCTACTTCCGCGATCTCTATGAGAAGATGAACCAACCAGGAGGCGATAAAGCCATCTATCGGCTTGCCAAGGCTCGACACCGCAACACCTTGGACATCCAGAGAGCAGCCACGATAAGGGACAAACAAGGGAAGCTCGTCACTGACCCTTTAAAAGTCAGAAACAGGTGGCGCGAACATTTCGAAGAAATGAGCGGCCAAGAGTTTGAGCACCCTCCCATCCCTACTTCCCACGCCATACAAGGACCCGTGCCAACCATCACGGCCGAGGAAGTGAAGAAGGCACTCTCTAAGATGAAGACTGGGAAAGCGGCTGGACCGGACGACATAGCCACCGAAGCCTGGAAACTTGCGGGTGATGTTGGACTAGCACATCTCGTGCACCTGTTCAACACCATCGTAAAGCAAGGCCAAATTCCACATATCTGGCGCTACTCCACGACCGTTCCAGTCTTCAAAGGAAAAGGCGATGCCAGAGTGTGCAGCAACTACCGTCCAATACGCCTTCTCAACCACACTATGAAGATATTTGAGAGGATACTGGATTCACGCATACGAGATATCGTCGATATTCCAGCTCAGCAATGCGGGTTTGTGAACGGAAGAGGGTTCCTGAAGAGTACATTCGATGGACAATGGCGATGTACGATGATTCAAAGAGTACTGTCAGAACTCCGGTCGGCATCACAGAGCCATTCGCAGTAAACGTTGGAGTGCACCAAGGGAGTGCTTTGTCTCCCCTTCTCTTCATTTTGGTTATGGATACCGTCACGCGTCCTCTACTGACTCCGGCTCCGTCAACCATCGCATACGCCGACGACATTCTCCTTGCTGCTCCTACACGTGCCGAAATCGAGAAACGCACCCAAGAATGGAATGACGCTCTTAGTAGGCATGGCTTACGCCTCAACATCAAGAAGACCGAGTACCAGGAAATCGGAGTGCAAACGACGGGAACTGTTCACATCAGCGGTGAACCGCTCCCGAAGACCTCCGAATTCAAGTACCTTTGTTCTGTCATCTCCTCAGACACGTCAACAAATGCAGCGGCACGCCAAAGAGTAAATGCAGCTTGGATGAAATGGAGAGAAGCTGCAGGTGTCCTCTGTGATAGGAATATCACAGCTGGCATACGCGGAAAGATGTATAAAACAGCAATCCGTCCCGTGCTTCTCTATTCGACGGAGACCTGGCCTACAACGCGTATAACCGAGAACATTATCCACACGAATGAGATGAAAATGTTACGCTGGACACTAGGACTGACTCGCCTAGATCGATCGTTTAAATTCGATCACTTACTTTTATTATTTTTTCTCTCCAACTCTCAAATTATTGAACAAAGTGATCTCCAAAAATGAGAATGTCACATCAGTTTGTACAGATTCAATTCAATTTTTATTCCGAATGAGCACGCAAAAATAGTTAACTGCGAGACTGTATTCTCAGACAAGTATGACTTCAGTGATTAAGCTGAGAAAAACTTCAAAAAAGACAAAAATAACAACATTGTAATTACAGAATATAGAGTGGCAAGTTTATAAACCTAAGTGAGATCCCGTAGCATTGATAAAGATGGTCTAAGCTACCTCCAGTAGTGTATTAAAAAAACATTTGCGTATGGCCTCACCTTTTCCTCGGTTTCGAGCTTGTTTGATTCTAAACTATTAAGATTGTGTCGAATATATCTACAACTATGCTTTTCGCTACATCAATCGCTTATCTATATCTCATTGATCACAACTCATTGAAATAATCTTTGGTAAAAAATTCAAAATCTGTATCTCATCTCAGCAATGACAATTTTTAGACTGGGAAAAAAAGTTTCATATCTCTATCTAATACATTTGTACATATGGAAAATTGTACACATACATTTGTACACATGTACTCGTATGGAAAACACATATTTTCATGCCTAAATCTATTACATTCAAGTCTTATAAGAAAACAAGTCTTCACGTGAACGGAAAGATAAATCTGTAGTTACACAAAAAATCAATGGCGTCTCTATGCGACTTTCTATATGCTATCGCCACGACTAATTTTTGGCACCAAGGTTGTGAGACTGGGCTAGGATGTAGGAAATACGAGTTCGGTTCGCCAAATCTCGAGCGAGGCTAGTTATGCGGGCATCAACGGCTAAATTTCCCCGCCGCCTTTGGACCGTTTACCCCAGCTCTCCACGCTGGAGCTTGCGCACCTGACTCTGGTGCATCTTTTTCAATTTTTCTAAAAACTCCCACAACCCTGACCGCGCTCCCAGTGCTAGAAGGAGAGCGTGATGCTCTCCTTCTAAGTCGTTGTTGGTGCGAAAGCTTCGCCCTGGCCCCACAGCGTCGTCAAAATAGTTCCAGGACGGTATTGGGAAACGGGCAGAATAATACCTGCCGTAGCGAGAGTAGCCCACGTACACTCGCTCAAAATATTCAAAAACTCCTTGGAGTTCTTCGGGGAAATCGGCTTGTGAGGCGAGCTCTTCAAAAGCATCCACGACCTGCCGAGGAAATTTTTTTACAGGTTTTAAAAAAAACATTACTTAATTTCAATGACCATGACTCTTTCTATTCAATGCGCACTGCATTATATAATGACTTCGTTTATGCAACAATTTTCCATAGATAAAAAAGCAAAGACTTGTCAACATTAAATGAACTTAAACATTAAATGACGGGATAACCTGGTCTGGCGGGACGAGGGCCAAGGCGCTGAGAGATTGCACAAAGCGACGGATTCGGGTGTTATCACGGTAACTCGACTGTAGACCTTGCTCTCCTAGCTCCCGCCAGACCGACTGGCCTAAGTGGAATAGACACCCTGAGACGCCGATACCCCAGATGTCTTGGATTCCTTGCCACGCTGCCATCTCAAAGTCGGCAATCCAGGTCTCCGGGCGAAACTGAGGGGCCAGAGCTCGGACCGCGTCAAAAGCCACCGCGTACGCACTCCGTGTTGGGTGAGCTCTACCAAAAAGGATTTGTATGGCAGTGAAGTGATGGTTGCACGCCGTTTCGCAAGCGATCGAATAAAGCTGCTTGAATGGAGCGGGTACTACCTGTAAAAGGTAGAAATCAGTTAAAAGGTTCCAGTAAAAATGCTGTGATCTTAAATCTGTAGCTAAAAAATCGTTCGAATTGGGATAAAATGTTAAATTTATAATTTTACCTTAAATGTGCCGTCACTGAATACCCGGCGAGCATGAGATAGAGCGGCCACGGATTCCATTGACCCCATCACCAGCACACGATCGCCACCCCTGCCTTCGTCAGCGAGAATATATGAACGACCGTCTTCAAACTCGGCATAGCAAGATGGTATTTCGAAGTTGAAATCTCCATCTTGAGGCAGTGGCGGCTCGTCTCTCACGGCTTGCCTTTTTCGCTGTATCGTACGCTTCAGGCTGCTATTCCTGGGTAAATGCGCCTCTTCTTCCAGATTCATTGATCTAGTAGCCTCTGGATTTTCGCGCCGCGGGGTCGGAACTACGGTTCCTGCGTCTAGGACTGAGCGGGTCGTCATGTTTGTCGTGACCGCCATTTCATTGAGTCTGGACTTGGTTCGGAGAGCGACGAACTCCCCTGGGGTGGGAAGGTGAGTATGCTCTGCGTTAAACACGCTAACGATGAGGCCGTCCCGTACTCTAATGCGAGCTTTACAGCCCTTGCTGTACCGCTTTGCACAAAAGCAAACAAAAGTGTTGTCGGCTAGCCGGCGATGCACAGTGAAGCATTGCCCTCCGGTTGCTAGTAGTGGCTTGTTTTTCGTGGTGACCCCTTGCTCCACAATGTCTCCGATTGAGTGCATTATCTGAATATAGCATGAAATTGATTTGAATGACACTATTGGGAGAAGCCGATCTATATTCTCTTTAATTTTTTGTTGTTCAATTTCCATTTCAAATGGAGAAAAAAAGGCTGAACAAATTAAGGATTTTGAAAACTTTTTATTTTGTAAAAAATGTTTTAAAGTTTCAATTTGTTAGAGAGACCATGGTCTGTTTGAGAGACTGTTAGAGAGACCACGGTCTGTTTGAGAGACTGTTAGAGAGACCATGGTCTGTTTGAGAGACTGTTAGAGAGACCATGGTCTGTTTGAGAGACTGTTAGAGAGACCATGGTCTGTTTGAGAGACTGTTAGAGAGACCATGGTCTGTTTGAGAGACTGTTAGAGAGACCATGGTCTGTTTGAGAGACTGTTAGAGAGACCATGGTCTGTTTGAGAGACTGTTAGAGAGACCATGGTCTGTTTGAGAGACTGTTAGAGAGACCATGGTCTGTTTGAGAGACTGTTAGAGAGACCATGGTCTGTTTGAGAGACTGTTAGAGAGACCATGGTCTGTTTGAGAGACTGTTAGAGAGACCATGGTCTGTTTGAGAGACTGTTAGAGAGACCATGGTCTGTTTGAGAGACTGTTAGAGAGACCATGGTCTGTTTGAGAGACTGTTAGAGAGACCATGGTCTGTTTGAGAGACTGTTAGAGAGACCATGGTCTGTTTGAGAGACTGTTAGAGAGACCATGGTCTGTTTGAGAGACTGCGCGCAGTTTTTTTGTTGTTGTTGGAAAATTTGTTACTTAACTTTTCATTGACAGAATCAAATTTGAACAAACATTTCTGAATTTAATTTTGTTCTGGAAGAAAACGAACTAATATTTTCATTCTGCAGAAAACTTCCAACCTTGGTTTTATTTCCTATTGAGATAGGGATAGGCGGAGGACGCAAGAGTTTTGGAAAGACGGAGGAACGGCGGATGCGCACTTTGCTATGCTCCTGTTCACGGATTATTTTTAAAAAAACTTAATTTAGAAACATTATCAAAGTTTGGTTGTTTTAACTTGGGGGGGGGGGGACGCTTCACTTGGGGGGGGAGCTCCGCTTCACTTTGGAGGGGCTATCTTGAATTTTAGTTATTTTAACATTAAAAACGCTTTGGCTTAGGAAAAAGTTTTCGCTAACGAGACCGTGTGGCTTAGGCGAACGGGACCCATGAGAAAATTCCTCATATTGGTTCTTTTTTACACACCAAATGAACGCACCGAAAAGAGCCCCCTCCAAGTGAAGCGCCCCCCCCCCAAGTAAACTTGTGCCAAAAGTTTTTTCCAAAGCTAATCTGTGAACGCTGAAAGCTCACAGGCGTATGCAAGAAAAAAATTAATTGATTGCAATTTTAAAAGATGGGAGAGCTGAATTTTTTTTGTGTTGAAGTCTAACAAACAGCCGCAGTTCTGATGTTCAATTCCTAAACAAATTGATTACGAAACAATCTAACAAGAATCAACCACTACAAAAAAAATCCAACAGTTAAAAAACACTCATTTAAAACCTAGAAAAAAAGTAACCTTGAAATTAGAAAAAAAGTAACCTGTCGTCGAAGAAACTGTCCTTCAAATTAAAAATTATGGAGCAAAGAAGTCTAACAAACAGCCGCAATTCTGATGTTCAATTCCTAAAAAAATTGATTACGAAACAAACTAACACGAATCAAGTACTACGAAAAAATCAAACAGTTAAAAAACTCATTTAAAACCTAGAAAAAAAGTGACCTTGAAATTAGAAAAAAAAAGAAAATTCCTAAAAAAAATTGATTACGAAACAAACTAACAAGAATCAAACACTACAAAAAAATCAAACAGTTAAAAAAACTCATTTAAAACCTAGAAAAAAAGTGACCTTGAAATTAGAAAAAAAAGTAACCTGTCGTCGTAGAAACTGTCCTTCAAATTAAAAATAATGGAGCAAAATATCTCGGAGCAAATCGTCGTGTTACAATTTTTTTGTAACAAAGTGTCGTGTAACAAAGTGTCGTGTAACAAAGTGTCGTGTAACAAACTGTCTTGTAACAAAGTGTCGTGTAACAAAGTGTCGTGTAACAAAGTGTCGTGTAACAAAGTGTCGTGTAACAAAGTGTCGTGTAACAAACTGTCTTGTAACAAACTGTCGTGATACCGTGCAGAAGTGCCCTTTATTTGTATGCGCTATACGTTCCTCTGTAATTAATACATGATACCATGAAATAAACATAAAAGAAGCACTAAACAAGAGAACATGCAAAAAACATATGTAAAATTCCATTCCGTTTTACTTTCAATACACACTTCAAAAAGAGCAACATGAACGGAATGGGTCAAATTGAGCCGAGAATCCTTTCGGCTTGCTCACTAACCCACCTCCGGAGTAGGGTTACGAATTTTGTCGGATTATCTCAAATCCAAAAGTATTATAGCTTCCATGCATACCGGATTAGTGAAATGTATTTGGATAACTTCTAATCCAAGCTCTTAATCCTTTTGGATCGCTCCATGCATACGGCCTCTGTATCAAATTTAAGTGTTTTTCGTGTGTTCCAAGACATGGTGGGGATCCTCACACAAGACAACTTCTATCTGGAAAAAATGTGATCTGTCACAAACGATTCACCAATCCGTTCTTGCCCAATCTGCTATTCAAAGAGGGTCTTTGCAGCTTTGCAAAGCTGCAAAGACCCTTTCTTAACAGGTATGCATTGAAGAAAATTGAATAACATCCTTTTTCTTGTGTTTTATATGGCGTATGTTCAAATAAGAAAGCAGAAAGGTTTATCCAAAAGATAACCAGGAAAGCATTATGCTGTGCTCAACCTTCAATTTCTCAATAGCACTTGATAAGTAGGAATTATATTTATTTATTATTTATTTATTCATACATCAATACTGATGTGACAAAACATAAGATAACTCATACAATAGTGAGCGTTGTTCTTGACAATAACATCTGAACAATGATTTTCTAGAATAAGAAAGGAGAGAGAAAGAAAAGGAGAGAAAAAAGAATTATCGAGATTAGTTCTTGAAACTATATGTATTTATGATTTCGTTAAACAAATCTTTGACTCCGGTTTGGTGTTTGGCTTTCTCTTCAGTTTTGTTGAGTAATCTTTCAAACTTCCGAATTTCTTTTGAAGAAGAAAAGGCAACTTTGCGATGCTGCATACAATCCCAATTCGATCGTTTGGTATCAGTTTTTTTCTCCATATAATTCTGATTTATATTATTAATAAAGCAATATTATTCGAATGGTTGGTTGTAAAAGGGCGTTTTCAATGTGAGCTTGTGATATTCTTCTGTTACTGGACCTTTATTCGCTTTCTGTGGTGACTTTCTCGGAGGAGACCCAGAAACATACTTTGATCACGCGTTCTAATAGAGTGCGCAAGAAGTTCTGCCAAGCGAATTGAAGGTTCCAAAACCGTAGCGAAAAAAGTCCATATCTGGTTCGTTCATGGCAGCATGCTGAGAGCACTGAAGGAGATCACAATAACTATGGAAACAGTAGAAAGAGTCCTTCAGGTTTAAGGCAAACAAGGTCTGATTGAAAAAAAGTTAGCATGGGCTTCAGGAGATTCGTTACAGTCTTGTACGAAAATTGGAAAAACTTCATTCATTTATTCATTCTTTCTTTTTATTCCATGAAATTATCTCAGTCAACTTTCTGTCCTTCTGTACTCAAGCTGAGTGGCAAGGGCGAAAACCGCTCTCATATCGATCACGACCTGACAAATCCCTATCGTTTACCGACAGTATTTTCTCATTACATCTTGCAAACTGAAATTTTTTTCATAGGCTCATAAAAGGAACAATTTAAGCGAATCATTCGCACGTATCAATTGAGTTTTACTGGAGCAGCTTAAATTAAAAGTGTAAACTAATAAATAGTTATAAATCGAAGAAATTTTTCTGCTGTCGGAAAGCCTTTATTCCTAATCTGGACGACAAGGATTGAGATATGGCACAGTCTTTTGTAAATAAACTATCTAGTATCAATTCAAATCACTTATTGGAGTATTCCAATTGAGGAAAAAACTTAGGATTCATATTGTAAGAGGCTACCGTATTCTGTAATGAAAGCTTCATCTTTCAACAATGGAAATGATAGTGGAGTTCAAGATTGAATGATGTGCTCCATCGTCTGCTTCATGATTCCATCGACGTATTCGTCTACCGTAGTGACGACGTTCGTTCCGAGAGTTCGGATAGCACCGAAAGATACTCGCCTTCCCTGAAAAATTGAAGATGATTTTTTTTCTAATTTTCAGAGGCCGATTGAATAATTTTAATTTCTTTATGTTTTCTTTATTTCCGTAATATGAAGTTTTGAAAAAGAAAAAAAGCGATAGGGAAGATATATGATCTATCCTGAAAATTGTGATAGTCTTGTGAGAGACAATCGAATGTTTTAATAATTAACACGCTCTCAGCAAGAATAGAAACAACATAGCTAAAATTTCAGACAAGAAATTGAACAGTTAGTAGCTAATGCTCGTATCCCTATGACCTTGAACAGTTAGTAGCTACTGCTCGTATCCCTATGACCTTGAACAGTTAGTAGCTACTGCTCGTATCCCTATGACCTCGTAGTAGCTACTGCTCGTATCCCTATGACCTTGAACAGTTAGTAGCTACTGCTCGTATCCCTATGACCTTGAACAGTTAGTAGCTACTGCTCGTATCCCTATGACCTTGAACAGTTAGTAGCTACTGCTCGTATCCCTATGACCTCGTAGTAGCTACTGCTCGTATCCCTATGACCTCGTTAGTAGCTACTGCTCGTATCCCTATGACCTCGTTAGTAGCTACTGCTCGTATCCCTATGACCTCGTAGGCACCTTTAATCTTTACCTCAACAAAGGTCAATTATCATTGTTGAAACATTGAAAAGATACCGCTATTCAAGCGAGAGTCTAGAATAATGAGAAACGAACTAAAGATAAAAAGTAGATATGGAATATCTCTTATCCGAGATACTAGACTCTCCTGTTTGGAGAAAAGCCGTGTTCTAAGATTTTTTTAAATTGCAGGTAACCTATTAACCTCGAACAGGCACTGTTAAGACTGACTCGATTAATGCTAGGCACGACGCCCAGGGAAAATGAGGAGGGCGACTGAATAGTTTCAGCGGCTTCTGGCGATTTCTCATACTGACGCTGTAGCTTAGAAGACGCCTTCCAGAGCGAATCTGGACTGGTCGGCACTCCGTCTACAAGGAAACAGAGGCGACCGTGCGGAAACATGACTTTTCATATAATAGTAACAATCTTCTTCGCGCTTGATCCCGCTTCGCGGCAGGGTACGCGCTCCCCTGAAATGCGGGACAGACCTACCCTGGTTGAGCCAAGTGGCTGCGCGCTGGGTCACTGATAGTGTGTGAAGCAGCAGTGAAGAGAGAATATATGTATATATATATATGAATAGAGAATATATATGACTTTTCATATATATAAAGTTTATAAATAAAAATGTATAAAGTATGTTAATGTGCTCGACTATTGTGCAAAAGGTTCCAAGTTCGACTTCAAGAAATGTTGCTAGTGCTTCGCACGAATCTGATACTCTCCACTGCCTTTAAACGCAGTAGCATCGCCCCACCAGGCAGCCACTGGTTCTACCAAGATAGTCCTGTCCGCTTCTTAGGGTAGCGCTTACGCTTTCACGAGGCGGAATCAAGCGCGGGAAGACTATTATTCTTAGTAGAGTTGAAATTTTACGTTGCAGAGGCGCTAAAACATTTTTCTGAACACTCAATTAAAAATGCGTAACCATATCTATCCAAAAACATCAGGAACTACATTAGCATTCTCGTGAAATGTTCTTGGAAAGAGTGTTCAATTTGATATATTACATAACTTTGCAGAAAAAGTCTCATAGTCCACATCAATATAGATAAAGTACCTGGGAAGAGAAAATCCAATCGAACGTCGACGAGTTCCTCTTTGTAGTAGAAGGCTACCTGTGAAGAAATGCAATGTATGCTTTTTAACGGATTGTGAGAGTCTATAATAACACGAAGGCTTTGCACCCATTTCCGTTTTTGTTTGTTTCCATATGATAGTATTTTTCTCGAAAAAAAACTATCATGACCGCAAGAATAAAAGCCTTTTTTTGTTGGCTTAAGCTCTCGAGCTTTAGCTTATAATGCGGAGCGTTGGCTTAAGCTCGAGAGCTTTCGCGTATAGTTTGTTGGCTTAAGCTCGCGAGCTTTCGCGTATAGTGTGTTGGATTAAGCTCGCGAGCTTTCGCGTATCTTGTGCTGGCTTAAGCTCGCGAACTTTCGCGTATTGTGTGGTGGCTTCAGCTCGTGAGCTTTCACGTAAAGAGTGTTGGCTTAAGCTCGCGAAATTTCTCGTATAGTGTGTTGGCTTAAGCTCACGAGCCTGTGCGTATTTTCTGTTCTCGAGAAGGACCACACCCCAGGACTGGGCATCGTAGGATTATTTTGTATCTACGGCCTTTGTTTCTTTTCAATTAAAAAAAGCTTTCTCTTTCGTTAGAGCATGCTTGTTCGGCTTCCGGATAGCTTCTATGTTAAACTAATCTGCCCCAGAAACCCCACTTTTGACATTCAGGCTAAGAGAAAGTAAGTCGACCTTGCCACATCTCGAGGCGGTGTTCATGAACGTAGTCCATTCGAAGCACCTAGCTTGAATGGGCGGAGAGAAGAAGGGGCTGCCGAGCAGGAGAAGAGAACACGTCCACTGGATGTGTGGACTGCCACTCAGTTCTTTTAGGGTCGAGTGAGCGGCGAGAGAGAGCAGTGGCCATAGCAGAGAGCACGCACTCGAGGGATCCTGATATCAGTCTCAGGCTTTCTTACACCAAATTTCAAAATCGCTAAGATGAGTCTGATACCATTGCAGATCAGCCTAAGTCTCTTAAACTAATATGAAGATTCTTAAGATCCTTTTGAGGGCACCTGAGACCAGCTTAATAACTTTGGATAACTCTGAAGATTCTTGAGTTCAACCTGAGGGGTTCTGAGATCAGTTACATATATGTAGGTGCTCCGAGCTCTTAGGTAGCAAAAACGGGTTTATAAGTAGGTAGTGAGGGCTTTTCTTTCTCGAATTGAGACGAAAGCTGCAGTAAAGTTGTTCCCCATTCGTTTTGCTCAGAGTGCAGCGAGAAAAGTACAAGCATTACTGAAGCGAATCAGATCTGCTCTTTTGTCAGTTGAAAATCCTCAAACCCAGTTAATGAAGCATATTTTTTGTTGCGACAACTCAATCGGTAGAGGTTCATCTACACTCGGTTCATCTCATCAAAAGAACAGTCGCTGTTTGTCTATCTCCACTTGTTTTACCTCCTTCAGCATGGTTCAACCCAGTCCTAGTAAGACTTCAACAACTCATATTCCCAACCATATTCGGCCCTTTTTGCGATTAGGGCCCCCCCCCTATCAGAAGTTCCATGGGTCATACGTCTGCCTTATTTACATTAAAAAAATTATTTTTATTAAAAACATTATTTTTACATTAAAAAAACATTTTTACATAAAAAAAACGCTTAGGCTTGGGAAAAAGTTTACGCTAACGAGGCCGCACGGCTTAGACTAACGAGACTGTATAAAAAAAAGCCACTCATCTGAATCAATTGAACCTCTGGCAGGGGGGCCTAAACGACCCCCTAAGGCAGGCCTAAACGCAAAAAGTGCTCCATATTCTACGCTCATGTGCCTCCACGTTCTGCGTTCTCATTTCACTAGTATGGCGCTTCATGGCTTTGACACTGATTATGAAACGAAGGAAAATATGTGAACCGTTGTAAGCCACATCTACCCTATGATATTTTGATGAAGGGGAGTAGGAAAAAGTAGAATTTTGTGGAAAATTAAAGTTAAATCAACCTCCAATTCCTCATAGTTTATTCTTGCAGCAATTTCCAGTTCCTCTGCAGATACTTTCTGTATATGAACTCTCGCCTGGAACGGAAGGTTAATTTAAGAATGACCAGTGAAAGGTTTGTTGGCTTTCTCAATAACATTGAAGGGTTTCTTGTCATTTTAATATGGTTTCCTGTCATATGATTTGCTTTGTATGCTTGTAAATACACGGTAAGGTTGAAATTCAGTGTGAAGAAGACATGCGAATGAATGAAATGTGTCTAACATCGTTGATGGAGAGTAGCACTCCCCCCGACCACTCATAGGAGGAGGTGCAGTAGGGAGTCGCCGTCTGCAAAACTCTTCTGATGACTGTGAACTCCGGAGTGACCAGGGGGAAGCTGAGGCGGAAGGCCACTTCTATGTCTCCGTCCAAGGGGGAAGGCGTCCAGTGCAGGTTCTACAACTGATAACTCTCTCGTCTAGTAAGTATCTTTCCATCTTTCATCTTTGTCTCTCTCCCCCTTGTTCTCTTTCCCTCTCTCTTTCTCACTAACTCTTTCTCACTATCTCTCTCTCTCTCTCTCTCTCTCTCTCTCTCTCTCTCTCTCTCTCTCTCTCTCTCTCTCTCTCTCGTTCTTTTGCTTTTGTTTCTTTTTCACGATCTTTCTCTCACTCTATCTGTTCTTTTTCTGTCTCTTCTTCTTCCTCTTTCGAAAGTCTTTGTTCTCTGCCTCTATCGTAACCTCTGCTCTTCCCGTATTTTTCCATCTCCTCTTCTCACAATATAATGTGCATCTTCCACGTCAAGTTCATTTTAAAGCTTAAGATGTTGTTTATAAAGGCTGAGTGTCATTCGGTTCTAGAGACAAGACATGAAAGAATAAACGCGTGGTGTTTTAGATAGGCCTTCGTTTCTTCAACCGTTTCTTATTCAAGTATACCGGAGCATTTGAATATACGTACCTAACAGTTGACTCTGCATAGAATCCATTTAAAGTTCCCGAAAGTCGGAAGTTGCTAGTGAACTCCTATAAGCTTACATTATCTGTTAAAGTAAAGTAGTTTACTTTTTTCCTTCAAGGTTATTTGATAATATTGCGATACATCAAAAATAAACAATTAAAAAAACCGCAAAAGTTCGCCTACGCTAGGAAAATGCTTAAAAAAGTTCTGAGATTATTTCAGAGCTTTCCTCAATGCAGCGACCCCACATGAGAATCCCATATTATCCCAGGCGGTTTGTTGGAGTTTTTAAATCTTGAGAGACCTTGAGAGCTTTCAAAACATGAGGAAAAAGAGCTAAACACCTGTTCTAGTAATAAGATAATTTGAAAATGGAATAAATTTCCATAAAACGGCTTAGGCCCTCATTTTCGGGCCATTGACCCTGTTCAAGACAGAATATCAATGCACTTTCCCGGGGACAACATTTGATCTACGAGGTGGATTAGAACTTGGCCATGCTACTTTGTGTGATGGTGTTGAATGGATGAATGAATGGTTGTAAGACTTTGGTTTGATTGTTCTAAAGAGACTAGAAATGTACTGACAGGAGGTTTTCTCGAAGGCTCGTCTATGTGTTCCTGGAGGGAAAAGACTGTTGGACCACCTTCCCTACAGTATCCTTGAATATCTTCCTGAATCAGGATTTCTTTTATTGAGAGTTGCATCCGTGAGTATTCGATGAAGGTTATGCCATAGTTGTCATGCAAGAAAGGTTTCTCAAGCTCAAAGGAACACACGAGAGTTCCCCTGAAGAAACAGCTCGCAGCCTTTTGCATTCTGAATGAGAGATCAAATTTCTATTGCCTTTTCAATCTATTTTTTATTGTATAAAGAGCTTCTGTGTTTATTCTCTCTCCTGTTACATACATACGATATTCTGTGTGAATTAGAGGCTTGTGGGTAATAAGAATGGAACAATGATAACAGAGATTCTACCCTAAGAAAAATTTCAAGTGATATATCAGCAATGATATTATGAAATAAACTTGTAAAATAGGATAATACAATGCTGGAACTGGAATGAAATGTTTGTTCCATGTTTTTAGTTTATGACCAAAACAGAGGCTGGCCCGATTAAGGGGAACACATGTTACCTATTCAGTCTAAATAGTCATGCTCAATCTTCGTTTTGAAAGAAGAGTACTCGGTATCGAGGGGGATCGGGACCGAATCACGGTTGAATAGGACCAGATAGGAAGAAATAAAGGAAGAACTTAGCACACGGTTGGGTTATAAGTGAGTTAGTTATAGGGAGGGAGAATTTCAGCGCGCTAACAATACTGCCTTAGAGACATCTTCAGCTTGACGGATTAATTCGAAAACCAACATTGAGTTCCGATGTGAGCGAAAAGGTGGAGAATTGAATGGTCGGAGAGGTCTTAGATTCGTTCAGCTCCTGCAGTCTTTCGTCTCTCCATGCCCCTGGCAACATCGACCTAGGACAGGTCATGTATTTATTCAGAATGATCACTATTCATACTTAAATCCATGTCTACTCCATTTTTAGTTGTTTTAAAAAAAGCTACGTTCGAAGTGTCATTTTTAATACTTAATTCTTGGTATGAAGAGTTCTGCTCTGCTCTCAGCATTCGGTGATTTATTTATTTCTCATTATTGTTTTTCTAATGCATTCTCGAAAAGCAGAGATGAACTGGCGAATGAAAATGAGAGTGTAAAAAGATAAGCAAAGATAAAGAGAAATAAAAATAAAAAGGAGAGGGAGAGAGATAAGGAAAGAGAGAGAGAGAGTGGGGAGAGAGCGAGAGATACTAACTTGAGCTTGGAGATGTTGCTCTGCTTGAGTGAAGACGCTCTCGCATACTCAGTTCTGATGATTCTCTCGAGAGTCTCGACGTCAACTTCACTCCAATCTTCCTTGACGAAAGCTAGTCGAATTGGCTTTTCCGCCTGAGGGCGATATCTTCATGCCAGTACTTCTTTCTGTTTTTTGGGGGGAACAGATGGGCAAAAGAAATTTGATTTGGGAAGAGAATACAAGAAAAAAGGGACATAAGGATAAAAAAGAGTCAGAGAGAGGGAGAGAAATCACGGGAGAGACATGTAACTAGATATGCAAAAACAGAAAAGTAGAGAGAACGAGAAGATAGCGGAACAGAGAAATATAAAGATAACTAACAAGGAGAAAAAATGGATTCGTCAAAAGTGCTATTTTATAGAAAGAACAATACACAAACAGCGAAAGTGAAATAGAGGAAGATACCAGAGAACAAGTCGAGAGCAACAAGTGTCTTCTATATATGAGAGAAACTTAAAATCA
Organism: Allodiplogaster pararmata; assembly: GCA_964056735.1. Taxonomy (NCBI): domain Eukaryota; kingdom Metazoa; phylum Nematoda; class Chromadorea; order Rhabditida; family Diplogasteridae; genus Allodiplogaster; species Allodiplogaster pararmata. Next base: position 27,305,269 of record OZ057405.1, read on the forward strand.
TTAGAAGCGAACCGATTCATAGAAAAAGGAACAGAAAAGGGAGAGAGAGGAAAAGAAGAAAAGATAAGACAGGCAACGAGAGGAAATGAATGAGACTTTGATACAATAACTTTTTTAAAAAATCAAAAAGAATATAATCAAAGAACCTAAGGGCAGATAAAAAGGAAAAAAAGAAAGAGTACGCGTAAAAAGACGGAGAGACAGTTAAAGAAAAGACATTGCTGAAGAGATAGGAAGCAAGAATAGAGGCAGATAGATACCTGAAAAGAAAGAGACAGGGGTAGGAAAAGAGAGTCCAAGGGAGAAGAAAGAAGGAAGGAAAGGGAAGGAGTGGATAAGAGGAAGAGGGAAGGGGGAAGAGAGAACAAAGAAAGAGAGAGGGAGGGAAGGGGGGAAAAGAGAAGAAAAAAGAGAGGGGGAAGGGGGAAGAGAAAAGAAGTTAAGAGAGAGGGAAGGGGAAGAGAGAAGAAAGAAAGAGAGAGGGAAGGGGAAGAGAGAAGAAATAAAGAGAGAGGGAAGAGAGAAAAAGAATCAAAGAGAGACAAAGGCAAAAAGAATGCGAAAAAGGGTTAGGTATTTTATTCGATTGATGTGATTATTTATCCGCACTTATCTCTACTCAACAATGAAACCTAGTAGACCTAAAATAGAAATAGTAGTGTCTGCTCTGTCAGATTTCTCATCATTTGGCATACTCTTGCGCTTATCTTTCTCTCTCTCTCTTTCGAATAGGCACGCTCTATATCTCTATAATGTATACTGTCTCCTCCCTCTCAATTCTGTGAAAATTTTCGTGATGTATATCATTCGGAGCTTATTTTGCGCCTATCCGTTGTGCGCTTGTCAAACCCTCAGGCACTTTCGAGACTTCTCTATTTATAGATAGGAGGGAAAAGTTTAGTGTGTTTGGAGAAAAATTGAGGTCTGAAAAAGCAGAAGTTGATTATCTTTTCTCGTGTCAAGAACTTATTAGGAATCGAAGGGTAAACAGATTCGATGGGAAAGTGATGGGAAAGTAAAGAAACTACAGAGACTTGATAAAACGAAAAAAAGAAATGAGGTAGGATTTTTTCAATTAAAAAGGAAAAAGAGGAAGAAAGAGAAAAAATGTTGAAGAGAAGAGAAAAAGAGATCAAGGCTGGAAAAGAAAGAAAAGCTTAGATGGTGAAAGTGCGAAGAGAGGAAAGCTTGCTGATAAACAGTGACCTCGTTAAAAAAATCCTGGTTAAAAACTCAGCTAACATTGGCAATGAAGTTGCGTATGCAGTAGAAGAAAAGCGGGTCGGAGAAGGACTGAATGCCAATGACGGTGTCCACTGCTACCGGCCACTCCGGTTCTTTCTTAAATGATGTCTAGAAGTGGATGACGCTCTAGGCGGATGTGAGAAAGAGAGACTTACACAGAAAAAAGAGAGAAAGGAAGAAAAAGCAACAGAGAGCGAAAGAGAGAATCAAAGCGAGAAAAGGAGAGAAAGAAAGCAACAACAACAAAAAAACGAGATAAGTAAGTTTGGGCAACTCGGAATGCTACTGACCTCTGAAAACCAGCAAAAACAAAAACTCAAAACCCAACTTGCGTCGGCTTTTAGGAGTATTTTTGCTGCTGACATAACTATATTTACCCTCTCACGATTAAATTTGACGGCGAACGTTCGTAATGGGAAAATTTCGAAAGTTTTTAAAGGGTTTCAACCTATAAATACAATTCAGAGATTCATGCCAGTTTCAAATATTTTGTCTTCAAATTTTCTATTCTATCACTGCAAACTTTTTGAAGAAATCCAATCTAGCAACTTCTCTTGAATTCTCTATGAGTTATGTTGAACGTTCTAGGTTTTTCTGAAGTCCTCAAAGCCTCATTTGTCAGTTTTCAAGACTTGGAATTACAACTTCAGGATTACAGGACGAAAACGTATGAAGCTATCAACTTTTTGTTTTATCTCTTATTTGCACAGTTATCAGACCGGCAGAGCCTGGTTTCTACCAAAATGCGATCGCTTCGAAGCCGTATCACTCAAACTGGCTCATTCCCATCCATTCGTTTATTCCAAGAATGGGAATTTTTCTTTTACAACCATGCTCATCTAAGCCAGTTATATTTTCCATACACTTAAAAAACTCAATTTCGAAAGGTGCTGAAATTTCAGTCTAAATGTTCACACGAAATGCATAATTGTTGTTTCTGCATCATATGATGCATCATCAGCTTGTCGCTTCCAGACCACACGCTAGAAAAATTAGCATCTCTAATAACTTTTATACGTTTCTATAGTCGTGTGTTATAGTAATTCAAAGAGTAACTCGTAGAGAAGTAATTTAATGAGTAAGCGGGAGAGAAAGAGTAGGAGATGAGTTATTCTCCCTCTCCAACTTCATTTCCTCCGGCTCCGTAAGCTCCGCACACTCCGTGCAGCTTCTGTCTTATTTTCATTCTTACTCGATACTTCATAGTTTGATGCGAGCGCAAACACGCGAACTCAGACTCTCTCTCTCTTTCTCTCTCTCTCTCTCTCTCCCTCTCTCTCTGTCTCTTTCTCTCTATCTCTCTCTTTTTATTTCACTTTCTCTCTCTCTCTTCCTCTCGTTTTTTATCTCTCCTTTTCTCTCTTCATTTTCTGTTTCAGCTTACTGCTTGCTTCTCATTACCCCCTTGTCCGTATTTCTTCCTGCATCTATGTATCTCATTATTCATGTTTTTTTCTATCCGTTTTGACCTCTTTCTATTGCTCTCCGTTTCTTCAATATCATTCATACTATTCTATCCGAGTCTCTCTGTTTTATCTCGTTACGTCGCGCTGAAATTTTTTGTATATATAACTTCATTCTCTCTCTATCTCTCCTTCACAAGCAATTTACCGCCTATTTGTTTCTGAATGCTTCCGTATTCTCCAGTCGCAACTCAGTTATTCTGCAGCTTCACAACATCTCTTCTTTCATTGCAAAGGCTCTTTAGAACATGAAAAAACCAAAGATGAGTCAAACACCTGAACGAAAATGCAAAACTGCCTGAAACAGTTTCTAACTTCTTTTGCATGCTTTATCTCTTCCTCTGTACTCTCTCTCGCTCTCTCTTACTCTTTATCTATAACTCTTCTCTCTCTTGTTATTTCTCAGACTAAGTTGTTTGAACTCATCTCAACTCTCTCCTAGCATGATCGGAAAACGGTAAGCCGTGATTCACGAATCATTCTGGCTAACTTTTCCAGAAAAAAGCGCTTTTAACAAGCTTCATTTTCATTAAGAGTCTTCAGAAAGGAAGTTTTTCATGCTTTTCGCACCGATATCTCTAATTTTACATGAAGCCTTTTTAAAACTTATATAGCTTGAGTTTTCAGTAATTTCATGAAGACACAGAATACGGTCTAAAAGTTGGTTTTTTTAAAAACAAGTCTGGCCACAAGCCTCGTTATTCTTATCATCAAGTCTCAGACGAGTTGGTCGAGGTTCTTCTGTTCCACCGAAGTCGTTGCACCATAACATTTCTTTATGTACCTTTCTACAAGTATGACCGTTTGTCCACTTTTCCATCGATTTCAAAAGTCTACCTGTATGATAGAGCTCGTTTCTCGGCCGAATCGTAGTGCTAATTGCTGTGCGATCTCCTCCGTCTCTGCATAAACACAGAAGGTCATACCTGCAACATTCAGGAAAACGTTTTCTGAGACACATAAACAAAATACTCCGCGAAAACCAAGAATACAAAATAGAGATGGTCCGGGCAGTCCTTCCTCCTGATAGAAGGCTGCTCACATATTGCTCCGTCTCTTCCCCGCAAGCTCCGCCCCTTCCTATACTGCATTCAAACCTAGAAGTTTCATTCCGCGAATCATTCAAGAGAGCCCTCCGCTTGCCAGTAGAAAACGGCCAACTGACTGCGCTTCCTTGCAGAACATTAGATTCCTCGTAATCTTTTTGTCTACATTCTGATTCTCTTCTTTTTCACTTTCATCTCTCTAATGTTTTCATCCTTTTTCGTTCTCGCTTTTCTCTTTACTCCTTTTTCTCGGAATTTTCCCTTGTCTGACCACCTATGCCTAACCATACTTGCCCTAATCATTTCTCACTTCAAATTCCTTTTTGTTTTTCTCTCTGCCTTTCCACCTTCGAACTCTTTTTTTTCAGTTTCTCTTTTTTTCTCCGTCTCTGACAATCGTTTCTGCCTTTTTCTTTTTCATCTCTGTACAGATTCTTTTCTGAGTTTCTTGGACTATTCTCATGCTGCTCTTGATTGTCTCCTTCCAATTTTATGTGTTGTTCATTCGAACAAAAAACATTTCATTGCTTCATTCCGAAAAAAGCTTCTCTCTCGTGAAACAACGAAAACTAAACAAGATCAATTTACAGCAAATGCAGAGAAAAGCACTCTTTTCCCTGTGTGTTAATTGGTAGAATTACTGCTAAACAATGTCTACGAGCCGCAATATTCGAGGAAGAAAAGAGACGAGCCGCAATATTCGAGGAAGAAAAGAGACGAGCCGCAATATTCGAGGAAGAAAAGAGACGAGCCGCAATATTCGAGGAAGAAAAGAGAGAGGCGTAAAAAGAGAGAACACATTCTTCACACAGATTCAACAGATTCTTCACACGAAATGAGGGGCTCTATTCAACAGATCCTCTCTCGAACAGCCTCGTCCTTCTCGTGTCAACATATTCCTTTCTATTTCCTCCTACTTCAACACCACAAACTCAAGACTAGAAAAGCAAAATTTTTGTTTTATTGCAAACACGCTTCGGCTCCCATGGCATCAGAATGGAGCGGTTGCATTAGTAGAACATACAATATATTCTCTTGCGCGCCTGTGACCCAGAGGAGGCAGAAAAGGGTGCTCATTTAACTGGGGGAGACGATCTCCTCCTAAATCAATCAATAATCATCGCCTCTCGACACGACTTCCTTGCAAGTCGGTCTCAGAAGTATCGTGTGCTCCCATTGTGCCGTGTAGCAGCCACGAGTATCGCACAGCGGCGGATACGCAACGACAATACCCTGGAATCACCCGGATTAGGGATTAAGTAATTAAAGAGAGAAAGAGAAAAAAGTGAGAGAGAGAGAGAGAGAAAGAGAGAGAGAGAGAAATAAAACATACAGATAATCGACTTTTGGAAGTACTAAAACCAACCACATACCGAGAATACCACAACAAAAAAATTTTTACAATGCCGTATTTTAGATTTTTACTCGTCACATAAAAGCTGCTTGATCTCCTTCAAACTCCGCCATTAAACACTACTCTAAGCCCTTAGTACAGACTTAACGACCGCGGATTCGTCCCACTAAAATCCCTTGTGTTCTTCCTTTTATGACAAATCTTCTTTATTGAACGCTGTTTGCTCTTCTCTGATGACTTCTCTACATTTTTTGTGGGGAAAAACATCACTGAATTAAGAGAAATTGTCCCATCACGCTCAAAATTTCAATTGCTTTCTTTGAAAATTCTCTTTGCTGCTCACAACAATTTTAGTGCCTTTTGGTTAATTTCGTGCAAACGTAAGAGGTAGCGAGAGGGAAAAAAGAGAGATGGAGAGAAAGATAGGGGAATATACAAAGAAAGAGAGATGGAGAGAAAGATAGGGGAATATACAAAGAAAGAGAGATGGAGAGAAAGATAGGGGAATATACAAAGAAAGAGAGATGGAGAGAAAGATAGGGGAATATACAAAGAAAGAGAGATGGAGAGAAAGATAGGGGAATATACAAAGAAAGAGAGATGGAGAGAAAGATAGGGGAATATACAAAAAAAGAGAGATAGAGAGAAAGATAGGGGAATATACAAAGAAAGAGAGATGGAGAGAAAGATAGGGGAATATACAAAGAAAGAGAGATAGAGAGAAAGATAGGGGAATATACAAAAAAAGAGATATGGAGAGAAAGATAGGGGAATATACAAAGAAAGAGAGATGGAGAGAAAGATAGGGGAATATACAAAGAAAGAGAGATGGAGAGAAAGATAGGGGAATATACAAAGAAAGAGAGATGGAGAGAAAGATAGGGGAATATACAAAAAAAGAGATATGGAGAGAAAGATAGGGGAATATACAAAGAAAGAGAGATGGAGAGAAAGATAGGGGAATATACAAAGAAAGAGAGATGGAGAGAAAGATAGGGGAATATACAAAAAAAGAGATATGGAGAGAAAGATAGGGGAATATACAAAGAAAGAGAGATGGAGAGAAAGATAGGGGAGTATACAAAGAAAGAGAGATGGAGAGAAAGATAGGGGAATATACAAAAAAAGAGATATGGAGAGAAAGATAGGGGAATATACAAAGAAAGAGAGATGGAGAGAAAGATAGGGGAATATACAAAGAAAGAGAGATGGAGAGAAAGATAGGGGAATATACAAAAAAAGAGATATGGAGAGAAAGATAGGGGAATATACAAAGAAAGAGAGATGGAGAGAAAGATAGGGGAATATACAAAGAAAGAGAGATGGAGAGAAAGATAGGGGAATATACAAAAAAAGAGATATGGAGAGAAAGATAGGGGAATATACAAAGAAAGAGAGATGGAGAGAAAGATAGGGGAATATACAAAGAAAGAGAGATAGAGAGAAAGATAGGGGAATATACAAAGAAAGAGAGATGGAGAGAAAGATAGGGGAATATACAAAGAAAGAGAGATGGAGAGAAAGATAGGGGAATATACAAAGAAAGAGAGATGGAGAGAAAGATAGGGGAATATACAAAGAAAGAGAGATGGAGAGAAAGATAGGGGAATATACAAAGAAAGAGAGATAGAGAGAAAGATAGGGGAATATACAAAGAAAGAGAGATGGAGAGAAAGATAGGGGAATATACAAAGAAAGAGAGATGGAGAGAAAGATAGGGGAATATACAAAGAAAGAGAGATGGAGAGAAAGATAGGGGAATATACAAAAAAAGAGAGATAGAGAGAAAGATAGGGGAATATACAAAGAAAGAGAGATAGAGAGAAAGATAGGGGAATATACAAAGAAAGAGAGATGGAGAGAAAGATAGGGGAATATACAAAGAAAGAGAGATGGAGAGAAAGATAGGGGAATATACAAAGAAAGAGAGATGGAGAGAAAGATAGGGGAATATACAAAGAAAGAGAGATGGAGAGAAAGATAGGGGAATATACAAAGAAAGAGAGATAGAGAGAAAGATAGGGGAATATACAAAGAAAGAGAGATGGAGAGAAAGATAGGGGAATATACAAAGAAAGAGAGATAGAGAGAAAGATAGGGGAATATACAAAGAAAGAGAGATGGAGAGAAAGATAGGGGAATATACAAAGAAAGAGAGATGGAGAGAAAGATAGGGGAATATACAAAAAAAGAGATATGGAGAGAAAGATAGGGGAATATACAAAGAAAGAGAGATGGAGAGAAAGATAGGGGAATATACAAAGAAAGAGAGATGGAGAGAAAGATAGGGGAATATACAAAGAAAGAGAGATGGAGAGAAAGATAGGGGAATATACAAAGAAAGAGAGATGGAGAGAAAGATAGGGGAATATACAAAAAAAGAGATATGGAGAGAAAGATAGGGGAATATACAAAGAAAGAGAGATGGAGAGAAAGATAGGGGAATATACAAAGAAAGAGAGATGGAGAGAAAGATAGGGGAATATACAAAAAAAGAGATATGGAGAGAAAGATAGGAGAATATACAAAGAAAGAGAGATGGAGAGAAAGATAGGGGAATATACAAAGAAAGAGAGATGGAGAGAAAGATAGGGGAATATACAAAAAAAGAGATATGGAGAGAAAGATAGGGGAATATACAAAGAAAGAGAGATGGAGAGAAAGATAGGGGAATATACAAAGAAAGAGAGATGGAGAGAAAGATAGGGGAATATACAAAGAAAGAGAGATGGAGAGAAAGATAGGGGAATATACAAAGAAAGAGAGATGGAGAGAAAGATAGGGGAATATACAAAAAAAGAGATATGGAGAGAAAGATAGGGGAATATACAAAGAAAGAGAGATGGAGAGAAAGATAGGGGAATATACAAAGAAAGAGAGATGAAGAGAAAGATAGGGGAATATACAAAGAAAGAGAGATGGAGAGAAAGATAGGGGAATATCCAAAGAAAGAGAGATAGAGAGAAAGATAGGGGAATATACAAAGAAAGAGAGATGGAGAGAAAGATAGGGGAATATACAAAGAAAGAGAGATGGAGAGAAAGATAGGGGAATATACAAAGAAAGAGAGATGGAGAGAAAGATAGGGGAATATACAAAAAAAGAGATATGGAGAGAAAGATAGGGGAATATACAAAGAAAGAGAGATGGAGAGAAAGATAGGGGAATATACAAAGAAAGAGAGATGGAGAGAAAGATAGGGGAATATACAAAGAAAGAGAGATGGAGAGAAAGATAGGGGAATATACAAAGAAAATAAATAAAAACGTTTCTTGCAAAAGGAAACAAGACACTTTGTAACATCAGATGAAGATCGAAAAAAAGGTTTAACATTAAACGAAAGGACATGAAATTGAGAGTTTTTCTCCATAGAAACACCTTCTTCGCTCTTATATAATCACACATGCGGGAAACAAATGTTTTTAAAGTTACTCATTACTAAAATTAATAGTGATAGATTCGATGAGAGAGAGAGACCGAAGAGGAATAGATAGAAAACAGAGAATTTGTTCTTCGAGTGCCATTTGGTTTTTCGAAGACTTTCGACAGTTATAAATGAACGACTTATCCTCATCGTCTTTGGTTTCTTAGCTGACGCTTTTGAAAGAATGAGATAAAGTATGTATTATTCATCAATGGCTTTCTTAACTTGTTTCGATCCTCATTTTCCTTCCCATATTAGTGACGGTAAACACGAATAAAATTCCAATAACGAAACCAAATTCAACATCTGCCAAAACTTCAAGAACTGATACGTAAATTCATTTCCGATGCCTTTGCTTCCTCTCTAACTTAGTAGCAAGGCGTCTTTCGTGCTTTTGAAAAGATAACTTAGTAGCAAGGCGTCTTTCGTGCTTTTGAAAAGATAACTTAGTAGCAAGGCGTCTTTCGTGCTTTTGAAAAGATAACTTAGTAGCAAGGCGTCTTTCGTGCTTTTGAAAAGATAACTTAGTAGCAAGGCGTCTTTCGTGCTTTTGAAAAGATAACTTAGTAGCAAGGCGTCTTTCGTGCTTTTGAAAAGATAACTTAGTAGCAAGGCGTCTTTCGTGCTTTTGAAAAGATAACTTAGTAGCAAGGCGTCTTTCGTGCTTTTGAAAAGATAACTTAGTAGCAAGGCGTCTTTCGTGCTTTTGAAAAGATAACTTAGTAGCAAGGCGTCTTTCGTGCTTTTGAAAAGATAACTTAGTAGCAAGGCGTCTTTCGTGCTTTTGAAAAGATAACTTAGTAGCAAGGCGTCTTTCGTGCTTTTGAAAAGATAACTTAGTAGCAAGGCGTCTTTCGTGCTTTTGAAAAGATAACTTAGTAGCAAGGCGTCTTTCGTGCTTTTGAAAAGATAACTTAGTAGCAAGGCGTCTTTCGTGCTTTTGAAAAGATAACTTAGTAGCAAGGCGTCTTTCGTGCTTTTGAAAAGATAACTTAGTAGCAAGGCGTCTTTCGTGCTTTTGAAAAGATAACTTAGTAGCAAGGCGTCTTTCGTGCTTTTGAAAAGATATTTCACGACGAGACTTCTTCACAGTCTGAAGGTTCTTCAAGTCGACTCTGCTCATTCCTTATAATAGTCCTAGAACCCATCCATCATTTGTTGACAGTCACAAACATCTTTTCTCCGTCCTTAAAGCAAATACGGGGCTAAATTTTTCTAAACAATTCCAAAACGTTTTTCTTCTCCCGCATCAAGTTTCGAAACCCATCGTCCAGTTCAGCAACAGCTGCACTCATTTATTTTCGTTGCCTAACTGTCAAACTTTTCCCGAATCCCTTTTTCAGAATCACAGCTCACCAAACTTGTAAAATTTCTCTCGTTCGCCCGCCCGATCACCCAGAAAATTTTCTCAGAGGTGAAGAAAATGTAACAGAAGTTGATATTGAAAAAAAATGTTTGTAAGTCAAAAAATATCGAATGTCTGGCCCCAGCTACGCAAAATGAAATATCACTTGACTTCGGATAACCAGACCAAAAATTTAGTTTACTTCTTCCCTCCCCCTTCTCCGGTCACCAAGGGTCGCCGCCCGGTCGCCCTCTCGAGAAATTTTTTCTCTCAAAACATTCCGGTGAGCTATGTTTCAGATAAAAGAAAGTTGCAATGGTCATTTTCTGCTAACCTTGTCACAAAGATCCTTGAGAGACATGAGGTATCTCGTCTCTCCCAATCTGTCGAGCCATCTTCGGCAGAAGGCCAGTGTCCCAAAGTTCTTGTTGATCACATTCAGCAGATTCTTCGAACGAGACAATCTAAAAACTTCTGCAGCCATTCTTTATGATTGCTGCAGGGAACATTTTTTTCTTAAGTTTTCTGACTTTACAGGTGCACAGCCAGAGAAAGAAAGAGAGAGATAAAGAGAAAAAAGATGGATAGAAAAAGAGAGAATTACAGAGAGAGAAAAAGATAATGACAGAGAAAGAGAGAATTACAGAGAGAGAGAAAAAGAGAGTACAGAGAAAGAGAGAATGACAGAGTAAGAGAGAATTACAGAGAGAGAAAAAGATAATGACAGAGAGAGAGAGAAAGAGAGAATGACAGAGAAAGAGAGAATTACAGAGAGAGAAAAAGATAATGACAGAGAGAGAGAAAGAGAGGACAGAGAAAGAGAGAATGACAGAGAAAGAGAGAAACAGATAATTACAGAGAGAGAAACAGATAATTACAGAGAGAGAGAAAGATAATGACAGAGAAAGAGAGAATGACAGAGAGAGAGAAAGAGAAAGAGAGAATGAAAGAGAAAGAGAGAATGACAGAGAGAGAGAGAAAGAGAGGACAGAGAAAGAGAGAATTACAGAGAGAGAAAAAGAAAATGACAGAGAAAGAGAGAATGACAGAGAGAGAGAATGAAAGAGAAAGATAGAATTACAGAGAGAGAGAGAGAAAGAGAGGACAGAGAAAGAGAGAATGACAGAGAAAGAGAGAAACAGAGAATTACAGAGAGAGAAAAAGATAATGACAGAGAAAGAGAAAATGACAGAGAGAGAGAGAGAAAGAGAGGACAGAGAAAGAGAGAATGACAGAAAGAAAGAGAGAGAGAGAATTGCAAGCAACGTGCCTGAGCGGAATCTTCTCGGCATCCAGATCAAATTCCTTCATGTAGTGACTGCACTCCATGTCCTCGTGCACGTAACCTTTTCCCGTGCTTCCGAATGTCTCGATCGCATACACCTGCACATTTCCAACTCATCTTTCTTGTTGTTTGCCCTAACGATTGTTCTCGCACTGCAGGGCCATAGTTCAACAACGGCGATTTGCACTTGTCAAAAGAAAACAACAACAACCGTTCTTCGAGCGGATAGGTCTAAACTGAAGAGAAGCTCTTACTTTTCTGATCTTCGTTTCTAGCTCGCCTCTCATTATTCTAAACTCGCCACTCACAAACAGAGTGTTTCTCTGGCGGATGAAAAAAATCTATGCGCTTTCCAAAAACCCCGAAAACATTGAAAAATTTTATTTTTAACAAATTGAAATTTTAAAAATCTAAGCGCTCGAAAAAAAGTTGTGCGGGTGCTAATGGGCCTTAAAATGTGCATAATCATGTGTGCGTTTGTAGCTCAGTGGGGAGAGCATTCGCCCGGAACGCGAAAGGTCACGGGTTCGGTTCCCGTCACACCACACGATTTTTGCACAAGTTTCTACGAACAATCCGCTCCTCTGCTCGGTATAAAAATCCGTTGCTTGAGATCAACGAGGAGTAGGGAATACTCTTATTTACATGGGTGCCGAACCGGGATGAGAAGAGTGGGAAAAAAAAAGAGAACAAAAAAGAGAAAAAGAAGAAAACCCGAGCATGAGCTAGTTCGCAGTGACAAAGGCGCCTAGACCTCTGACCCTAGACCTCGAGAGACCTCGGTGTTGAGAGGGGGGCATGTTGTATGGGCCTTAAAATGTGCATAATCATATGTGCGTGTGTAGCTCAGTGGGGAGAGCATTCGCCCGGAACGCGAAAGGTCACGGGTTCGGTTCCCGTCACACCACACGATTTTTGCACAAGTTTCTACGAACAATCCGCTCCTCTGCTCGGTATAAAAATCCGTTGCTTGAGATCAACGAGGAGTAGGGAATACTCTTATTTACACTAAGAAACACCCTGCTCACAAAATAAAACACTAGTTTTTTTTATTTTAAAGTTCAACAGTGCTGTTGTTGTTGTTGCCGGATGTAACCGGCTTCGAAGAACGTCTGTGTACTTCGTTTCTTGTTTTTTTTTTTTTTTTTTTTTCTTATATCTTCAAGAACGCTGCGACATCCAGGGGCTTGGTCCAGAGGTCGATTGGAGACAGCGCGGTCGGGTGGCATGGGCAGTTGAAGAGATGCGCAACGTCGTGAGGTCCGGAAGAGCAATCGGGACACACGTCGGGGATGGATTCGTCAATGCGGTGGAGGTAGTTGTTGATGAATCTGCTGAATCCCGAGCGGAGCTGGCTGAGCGTGCATCTAGTCTTGCGGGGTAACTCCTTCTCTTCTTCCTGGATAAGGGGCGGAGGTCTGCCTCCCAGGATGACGGCACCCTTCAACGATTGGAGTTCGTTCGAGACCATCATCGAGTGTACGGTGTTTGCGACTGATTTCCCATTGTTCGGATCCTTTGACATCTGTTTCGCGGCTTCGACAGTCTTCTTGCAGCTCAACACGAGGTTGTACTTCATTGCGCGAGGGGGCGCCGGGCAGTCGAGGAGGCCGTGGTGGATGTGTTCTGGGTCCAACGATCTCGCGAGGTACTGCGCGGCGAGCATGTTCAGATGGGATTTGGTGCGCATGACCTTTGATTCGCGATGGATATGGTCAGTGTCGGCCATTTGATGATTCCCTGTCACGACGCGGAGTCCGGAGTTCTGAGAACGTTGGATTTTGGCGTGAGCGGAGTCCGAGAGGAAGGTGGACCAGGCGGGTGCGGCGTAGTTGCAGATCGCTTGCGAGATGGCTTTGAACGTGAGGCGGAGGGTTTCTTTTTGGTTGCCCCAGGTGCTTCCGGCTAAGGCTTTCAGTACGTTATTGCGCTGCGACATCCGTCTCGCGATGTCTTTGGCATGATGGCTGAATGTGAACATCGAGTCGTACGTGACGCCGAGTAGCTTGGCCTGGTTGACGGTGGGGACGGGTGATCCGCAGATTGATATGTCCAGAGTAGACTTGAATTCACGACTGAACGGGGTGAAAAGCATGAGCTGGCTCTTGGTCGGGGAAATGATGAGTGACCGTTCTTTGAGGAAGGTTTCAATTTTCGTGATGGCCCTGCGTAGATTTTCGGAGGCGACGTTGATGTCGGGATCTGACGCCCAGATCGTGATGTCATCAGCATACGAGATTACGTTCGTGTGGGCATCGTCTGTGGGAAGATCGCGGAGGTAAAGGTTGAAAAGCGTGGGCGAGAGGGCGCTGCCTTGTGGGACTCCGTTTCTGAAGAGTCTGGAACTTGATACCGAGTCGCTGAAGCTTGTGCGTCCTGTTCTTCCTCTAAGGTAAGAGGCGAGCCATTTTTTAATGTAGTTCGGCGCGGTTGTTGTCTCAATGAGGTCGATGAGCTTGACGATGTCGATACTTTCGAATGCCTTGGACATATCAATTGCCATGAGGACCGTTCGACTAGCGGGACGTTTCTGGTTAAAGCCGTCTGCGATGCTCTTCGAGAGAGTTACGAGGGCCGAGGTTGTAGAGCGTCTTGCCGTGAAGCCATGTTGGTGGTCTGCCGGGGGAATGTGCCTCTGTAGGGAGCCGAGTAATAGCCGTTCAATCACTTTGGCGACGGGCGAGAGTAGAGATATCGGACGGTAGCTGGAGCCTTCGGATGCTGGTTTGCCTGCTTTCAGGAGGGGTAGTATGATCGACGATTTCCATATCATGGGGATCCTGCCTGTGCGTAGGGAGCTGTTGACCAGGGAGGTCAGGGCGCTGATTCCTTTCGGACCTAAATGATGGAGAATTATAGGAGCGATGCCATCTGGACCAAGCGCGGTGGACTTCTTCGTGGATCTGATGGCGGCTGCTACGTCTGTGGTAGTGAAGTCCTCGAAGTCATCTGCGGACAGGCGGTGTATTTTCCTCATAGTCTTCCTGTTTTCCTTTGAAGTTATATACTGGACTGGACAAGTGTAGGCTTTGTTGAAGCGGTTCGCGATATCGGAGGCGGTCGTGATCGTCTCATTTCTGAAGGATATGGCGCAGTTCGGCGGTGGTCTTCCTTTGTTGTTGAGGATTTTGATGGTCTTCCAGAGCTTGTTGACATCTTTCTTTGGATCGAAGGACTCCATCAGTGCGCGCCAGATATCCCGTTTGTTTTTGTCGGTAGCTCTCCTTATGTTCGTGTTGAGATCGTTCAAAAGGTCGCTTGTCGGATTCGATTCTCTGAGTGTGTCGCGATGATGCATCCATTCTCGTATCTCTGTCGTTAGGGCGACTTCTCTCTTCTTGATCCGGCCGCGTGGGATTGTTTTTGCTGCAGCTGATACAAGTATTCTTCGGAAGAGAGGTTCTGCTTGAACGGCTGGTAGGTTGGGAAGAGGATTTTTGGACAGGCTTTCTTCGACGTGTTGCTGGAACGCTTCCCAGACCGCTTTCCGGTAATTTGTGAAGGTTGCGTCTCTGTGAGTGTGGTTGAAATTGCTGCCTTCTAGTTCGATGATTATCGGAAGATGATCGGAGCTGCCTTTGGTGATAGTTTTCCATGACGCTTTTTGAAGGAGATCCTGAGAGCAGATGGAAATGTCTGGCGAGGAAGGGCGACCGTTTGAGGGAACTCGTGTGGGCATGTCGCGGTTGAGAGTGGCGTGTTCCGAGTCGTCAATAGCACTGGAGATGACGTTTCCTCTGTTGTCTGTCGAGTGAGAGTACCAGCTGGAGTCGTGGGCGTTAAGGTCGCCTAGTATGATGGAATTCTCGCGGTTGCGTAGAAGGGGGGATAGATCCGGTTGGTAGCCTGTGTTGCAGGAGGTCATCGGAGGAATGTAGACATTAGTGATGTCCAGAGAGAGGCCGTTGTTGTCCGAGATGCGAACAGTCAGTGATTCCAGGTGAGGATCTGTGGTAGACGGGACGACGGAGTAGATTAAAGAATGGGTGATGCCTGTGAGTAGGCCGCCACCTGTGTCGGTTCCGCGGTCTTTTCTAGCAATGGAGTATCCGGGGAATGAAGGAGTTTTAGCGCGATCCGTCAGCTTCGTTTCTTGTATTAGGAATATGTCGATCTTCAGGCGAGTTAGGAGGTCGAGGATCTCTGTTGTCTTGCCATTTATCCCATTACAATTGTATTGTAGCAGTCTCAGGTTCTTGTTGCCTTTGCGTCTGTTTCGAGCGATTGGAGCGAGAGCTGCGTCTGCAGATGGCGAGGGTGTGTCTTGGCGGGTCTGACATGGAGGGCATCGGTAGGTTGCAGGGACGTAGTCCTTGAGCGATGGAATACCGCTGCACTTCGCTTTGATGTGTGTCCATTCGGAGCAGAGAGAGCACTGGATGCAGTTCGTGTTCGCTGTCTTTCGGCAAGTAGAGCAGAGCCAGGTGGTGGGAGGTCCTGGGTTGCGTTCGATGTCTCCGGCTTGTAGAAGTAGAGATTGAGACAGACTGGCCGGGTCAGTCTGCCTCACATTGCAAAAAACGGAAGAATTGTGTGCTCCGGAGGGAGCGTGTCTTCGTGTCTTCGGAGCTGGTCTGCTTCCGGAGAAGATTGGTGATGTCCTTTGCAGTCCTGAGACTGACGTGCTGCACCGCGAGTAGGCGGACATCGTTGTAGCACGTTCAACAGTGCTGGTAAACTATGCTAGGGGCTAACGACCGCTCTCTTGGCTTTTAATATTGACTCTTCATTCGTTTTTTAAGCACTTAATTTTCTTTTGAGAATACCATCTCTGTTAAAACACCCCTTAGACTGACACGAACTCTCTTTTTTGAGACTCAATCAATACCTGTTCTCAGGGGTTAAATGGAGCCGCCCAATTTGGGTTTACATGTATCCGCCGCTCAAAGTTTGGAGGAAAAAGAAGAGGGGATGAAGGAAAAGGGTAAGAAAAGAGAGGGAGTTTTTTGTCAATAAGGTGCGTACATGTATGCGCCGACGGGAGCGATCCGGTCACTATTTAACCCCTGCCTGTTCTCCGGTTTCATTCACCCCTTTTTAAAGCCCCCTTCACTAGGTTCTTTAATAACCTCCCTATTTTTTCTCGCTGCTCCCCATCGGCTTTCACAATTGTCTTACGGGATCTTGTCTCCAATTTCCTTTCCCCTTAGCCCTTTTTTAGTTTTTCTAAATCTCACCTTGCTCTATCTTACCTCAACTTTTGTAATACACATTTATCTCAATTTCCCTCTTTTTTGATACGACCATAATAGTATCGACCCCTACAAATAGCTGATTCTGACCCCTACGACCACATGAGTTCCATCCTCCCTCCATATCTTCCCAAGTAACCTCTCCTTCTTCCATTCTCGTCTGCTCTCCTCCTTTGACGATTGGAACTGTCTTGCCGGCGTGGATACTGAGAGGAAAGACTCGATTGTTTTCTTTTTGGGTGAAATGCACCAAACACTCAAGAACCCTCGACTCACCGATATGGACCTATGGAATGTCCATTTAGATTGCGAATCGGCTTGACGGTGTATGTCTTTCCATTCAGTTCCACTTCATGACTCGTCATCACCTCAATACATTATTTTATCTCTCCATAGGTTTAAATTACTTATTTTCGACTACTTTTAAATTACTTAATTTAGAACGAGAAAATTAATAACTTTTAATAATGACTTTTATGTGTAATATTCCTTCAACACACATACAAACAAGTCACATCTATTCTCTTTCCAATGTCAAGCAAACAACTACCTTTCTTCTTTTTTAAACTAAAATTTTATTGATTGGAATTGATTGCTGACTGTACATATGCTTGCTTTTTATGATCTACCGGAGAATTCATTTCTGCTCTGTAACCAATTGTTCACCTGCCGCTCCTCATATATGTACATATGTAAATGCTTGCTCTGTAACCAATTGTTCACCTGCCGCTCCTCATATACATATGTAAATGCTTGCTCTGTAACCAATTGTTCACCTGCCGCTCCTCATATACATATGTAAATGCTTGCTCTGTAACCAATTGTTCACCTGCCGCTCCTCATATACATATGTAAATGCTTGCTCTGTAACCAATTGTTCACCTGCCGCTCCTCATATACATATGTAAATGCTTGCTCTGTAACCAATTGTTCACCTGCCGCTCCTCATATACATATGTAAATGCTTGCTCTGTAACCAATTGTTCACCTGCCGCTCCTCATATACATATGTAAATGCTTGCTCTGTAACCAATTGTTCACCTGCCGCTCCTCATATACATATGTAAATGCTTGCTCTGTAACCAATTGTTCACCTGCCGCTCCTCATATACATATGTAAATGCTTGCTCTGTAACCAATTGTTCATCTGCCGCTCCTCATATACATATGTAAATGCTTACTCTGTAACCAATTGTTCACCTGCCGCTCCTCATATACATATGTAAATGCTTGCTCTGTAACCAATTGTTCACCTGCCGCTCCTCATATACATATGTAAATGCTTGCTCTGTAACCAATTGTTCACCTGCCGCTCCTCATATACATATGTAAATGCTTGCTCTGTAACCAATTGTTCACCTGCCGCTACTCATATACATATGTAAATGCTTGCTCTGTAACCAATTGTTCACCTGCCGCTCCTCATATACATATGTAAATGCTTGCTCTGTAACCAATTGTTCACCTGCCGCTCCTCATATACATATGTAAATGCTTGCTCTGTAACCAATTGTTCACCTGCCGCTCTTCATATACATATGTAAATGCTTGCTCTGTAACCAATTGTTCACCTGCCGCTCCTCATATACATATGTAAATGCTTGCTCTGTAACCAATTGTTCACCTGCCGCTCCTCATATACATATGTAAATGCTTGCTCTGTAACCAATTGTTCACCTGCCGCTCCTCATATACATATGTAAATGCTTGCTCTGTAACCAATTGTTCACCTGCCGCTCCTCATATACATATGTAAATGCTTGCTCTGTAACCAATTGTTCACCTGCCGCTCCTCATATACATATGTAAATGCTTGCTCTGTACCCAATTGTTCACCTACCGCTCCTCATATACATATGTAAATGCTTGCTCTGTAACCAATTGTTCACCTGCCGCTCCTCATATACATATGTAAATGCTTGCTCTGTAACCAATTGTTCACCTGCCGCTCCTCATATACATATGTAAATGCTTGCTCTGTAACCAATTGTTCACCTGCCGCTCCTCATATACATATGTAAATGCTTACTCTGTAACCAATTGTTCACCTGCCGCTCCTCATATACATATGTAAATGCTTGCTCTGTAACCAATTGTTCACCTGCCGCTCCTCATATACATATGTAAATGCTTGCTCTGTAACCAATTGTTCACCTGCCGCTCCTCATATACATATGTAAATGCTTGCTCTGTAACCAATTGTTCACCTGCCGCTCCTCATATACATATGTAAATGCTTGCTCTGTAACCAATTGTTCACCTGCCGCTCCTCATATACATATGTAAATGCTTGCTCTGTAACCAATTGTTCACCTGCCGCTCCTCATATACATATGTAAATGCTTGCTCTGTAACCAATTGTTCACCTGCCGCTCCTCATATACATATGTAAATGCTTGCTCTGTAACATATACATATGTAAATGCTTGCTCTGTAACCAATTGTTCACCTGCCGCTCCTCATATACATATGTAAATGCTTGCTCTGTAACCAATTGTTCACCTGCCGCTCCTCATATACATATGTAAATGCTTGCTCTGTAACCAATTGTTCACCTGCCGCTCCTCATATACATATGTAAATGCTTGCTCTGTAACCAATTGTTCACCTGCCGCTCCTCATATACATATATAAATGCTTGCTCTGTAACCAATTGTTCACCTGCCGCTCCTCATATACATATGTAAATGCTTGCTCTGTAACCAATTGTTCACCTGCCGCTCCTCATATACATATGTAAATGCTTGCTCTGTAACCAATTGTTCACCTGCCGCTCCTCATATACATATGTAAATGCTTGCTCTGTAACCAATTGTTCACCTGCCGCTCCTCATATACATATGTAAATGCTTACTCTGTAACCAATTGTTCACCTGCCGCTCCTCATATACATATGTAAATGCTTGCTCTGTAACCAATTGTTCACCTGCCGCTCCTCATATACATATGTAAATGCTTGCTCTGTAACCAATTGTTCACCTGCCGCTCCTCATATACATATGTAAATGCTTGCTCTGTAACCAATTGTTCACCTGCCGCTCCTCATATACATATGTAAATGCTTGCTCTGTAACCAATTGTTCACCTGCCGCTCCTCATATACATATGTAAATGCTTACTCTCCACCTTCTCGAATATCATATGATCTTCTACCGTTCGGTAACTAATTTTCAGAGTTTTTTGCCTTCCAAACTTCACATATCCTTTCTACTTCTTCAAATTGTCAACCCGTATGACATGAATACCCTTTGTCAGCTCTTCTAAACCTCTTCTATAGTTTCGCCAATGTCACACAGCTTGACATCGATACCGGCCTCCTTGATGCCTGCATTCGTGGCTTCTTTCACCGCGTTCACCAGTCCATCATAGATTGGGTCAAAATGGAGCGTGAAGGCGGAGTCAATGAGACGGCCTCTTACGTGGATACCGTAGTCAATCTGAGCCATGTATCCTAGTCAATTCACGCCAGCCACTAATGTGAATCTAATTTGTAGATTATGGACTTTATCAAGTAGAAGTTGGACCCAAAACAAAGAATTTCGTAAGACTCGCTTATGTTCAGATTTTTGGATTAATCTTAAAACTTATTCGGCATATCAACTCTCTGCATCTACTTTAATAAACATTTTGACTCTTATCACAAATAATGGGGACCAAACAACGAAAACCCGCAAGCAGCTGAAGAAAATTTTTTCCCGGTTTTTAAGACAATTTTTACACATAAAAATTTTTTATTTGGAAAAAGAGGCCCACTGGAGGTCGAAATGAAGGACCGAAATACCATTATTAACTTTCCGTCACTGAAAAAATTGCCAAACCTTGCAGACATCGCCGTGCTTCAGCACAGTCTCGTCACCCGCGTTGGGCGTGTAGTGGGCGGCAACGTTATTGAGAGAGCATCCCGTGGGAAAGGCGAGACCGGCCTCGAGGCCATTCTCAGCAATGAGATGACGAGAGCACGCCTCCAGTCGCTCGCAGATGTCGATCATCTTCATCCCAGGCTTCACCCACGAACGCACATACTTTCGCACCTGTCGATGGGCTTCTCCGGCTCTTCGGTAGTCCTGAAAGGCATGAAGCTTATTATCCCCTCGAGTCATCTCAGTCCCTGGCTTACATATATATATATATATATATATATATATATATATATATATATATATATATATATATATATATATATATATATATATATATATATATATACTACAGTTCCGCAGAGCGATTTTACCCGAAAACAGATGAATCATCATCTAAAAAACCTTTTCATGTTAATAAGGCTCTGCCTTTCATAGCAAAACGTCTAAGTTTGAAAGATAGAACCGAATATTGACTTTCGACCATTCAACCCTTGTTTTAAGCCTATAACTGGATTTAAGCTTGAAGAATCCTTTTGAATGTGTATTGTAATGGTGCAAACTCGAAATGACTCCCTACAATGTTTCTCTTCTCTTTTCTCCCTTTTAAACAACCAACCCTCCAGGTCTCCTCGTATCCACTGTTAAGTGCTTTTTTCTCCTCATTTGACATCCTGTCAGAAGCGGTTCTCTCATCCTTCCCTGGTATATAATATTCGTGTTCCACGCCCTCAAATTATTACTTGTTACACACATTTTCAGAGCGCGTCCGGTGCCGCGACGTAACGAATTGCGAAGATGAATAAGAGTTTATCGGATTGTTTTACGTCTTCGAAATGAACGTTTTCATTTGAAATTACTAATTAGCGCATAATTAGACACGATGGCCTCTTATATGAATGTAAAAACAATCTTATTAAACAAGCGATAATCCTAGAAAATTAATTTCGACACTTTATTTCCCCAAAAGTTTTTTGTACCACTTTTCTTTTTATGAGTAGTGAGTGAAGATTGATCCTAAAAGGAGAGCACACTCAGCAAAAAGAAGGGGGCGTGGTATAATGGTAGTGTGTTCGACTAGTGTGCGAAGAGTCTCGAGTTCGACTCCAACACCGGACAGATCCACCCAAACCAAGAGGGTTAAGAAATGTTGGTAGTGCTCATGCACGAATCTGACTCTCCCCACTGCTGCTATTCACACTAGCAGTGATCTAGCGAGCAGCCACTGGTTCTACCCACGGGTTAAATAGTCATGTCAGACCTTCTGTCGGTGGGCCTCTGTTTTTCCAAATCTTAAAGGGGGACCCTTAATTGAAACCAATTTTTTCGCGGGTTTCTGTATTTTTAATCATAAGGGGGAAAGCTAATAAGGGGGAACGAAAGAAGAAGAAGGGGGAACGCTTATGTGAAATTTTTTGTTTGCCTTTGGCGGGCGTATGTACCTTTTTCTTGCACACTAACAAAACCCCTGGGTCTGTCCTGCATCTCAGGGGAGCGCGTACCCTGCCGCGAGAATGGGACAAGCACGAAAAAGATTATTATTGGATTTAATTAGTAAAAAAGACAGAAAACGAAGAGTTATTCTCAACCGCCCCTTTTTCAAAAAGCGCCTAGATTCCGCCATAGCTCCTCCCCTCTCTGCATAACAAATACCATCTTACAAGTTACTTCTTTTTAGAAATTCATGTTCTCGAAAGTTATAATATAAACACCTTTGTCTTGTCCGACGAAAGTAATGGCAAACTATAGTAGCAAAGACAAACCGTTATCCAATGGACAAACACAACCTTGGGATACTCGTGGTCTTTGAACTGCTGATCAATGGGCAACATGCTCGCAATGTCTGCGTAGAGAGCGTTTCCTCCCAAGTTCTTCTCTTCGTCCATTTTCACTTCTTCCTCTACTGATGCGCCTAAAAAAGGCCCAGTTTAAAGGCAGAGTGGATAGAACATTAGCAAGCTTTATCAGAA